>JASFXZ010000013.1:3405873-4042984 GCA_032209605.1 Mactromeris polynyma | reverse complement strand
GTTTGTTTTTCATATTTTGATAGAAGTAGAAAAGTTACCACTGTATTGACTGAGTTACCTCTAGTTACCTCAAAGTTACCAAAGACATAGAGCAGTTACCTGGTAACTGGAAATATGAGGGTATGTTTTTCATATTTTGATAGAAGTAGAAAAGTTACCACTGCATTGACTGAGTTACCACCAGTTACCTCAAAGTTACCAAAGACATAGTGCAGTTACCTGGTAACTGGAAATATGAGGGTATGTTTTTCATATTTTGATAGAAGTAGAAAAGTTACCACTGTATTGACTGAGTTACCTCTAGTTACCTCAAAGTTATCAAAGACATAGTGCAGTTACCTGGTAACTGGAAATATGAGGGTATGTTTTTCATATTTTGATAGAAGTAGAAAAGTTACCACTGCATTGACTGAGTTACCACCAGTTACCTCAAAGTTACCAAAGACATAGTGCAGTTACCTGGTAACTGGAAATATGAGGGTATGTTTTTCATATTTTGATAGAAGTAGAAAAGTTACCACTGTATTGAATGAGTTACCTCCAGTTACCTCAAAGTTACCAAAGACATAGTGCAGTTACCTGGTTACTGGAAATATGAGGGTTTGTTTTTCATATTTTGATAGAAGTAGAAAAGTTACCACTGTATTGACTGAGTTACCTCTAGTTACCTCAAAGTTACCAAAGACATAGAGCAGTTACCTGGTACATGTAACTGGAAATATGAGGGTATGTTTTTCATATTTTGATAGAAGTAGAAAAGTTACCACTGCATTGACTGAGTTACCACCAGTTACCTCAAAGTTACCAAAGACATAGTGCAGTTACCTGGTAACTGGAAATATGAGGGTATGTTTTTCATATTTTGATAGAAGTAGAAAAGTTACCACTGTATTGACTGAGTTACCACCAGTTACCTCAAAGTTACCAAAGACATAGTGCAGTTACCTGGTAACTGGAAATATGAGGGTATGTTTTTCATATTTTGATAGAAGTAGAAAAGTTACCACTGTATTGACTGAGTTACCTCTAGTTACCTCAAAGTTACCAAAGACATAGAGCAGTTACCTGGTAACTGGAAATATGAGGGTATGTTTTTCATATTTTGATAAAAGTAGAAAAGTTACCACTGCATTGACTGAGTTACCACCAGTTACCTCAAAGTTACCAAAGACATAGAGCAGTTACCTGGTAACTGGAAATATGAGGGTATGTTTTTCATATTTTGATAGAAGTAGAAAAGTTACCACTGCATTGACTGAGTTACCTCTAGTTACCTCAAAGTTACCAAAGACATAGCGCAGTTACCTGGTAACTGGAAATATGAGGGTATGTTTTTCATATTTTGATAGAAGTAGAAAAGTTACCACTGTATTGACTGAGTTACCTCTAGTTACCTCAAAGTTACCAAAGACATAGTGCAGTTACCTGGTAACTGGAAATATGAGGGTATGTTTTTCATATTTTGATAGAAGTAGAAAAGTTACCACTGTATTGACTGAGTTACCTCTAGTTACCTCAAAGTTACCAAAGACATAGAGCAGTTACCTGGTAACTGGAAATATGAGGGTATGTTTTTCATATTTTGATAGAAGTAGAAAAGTTACCACTGCATTGACTGAGTTACCACCAGTTACCTCAAAGTTACCAAAGACATAGTGCAGTTACCTGGTAACTGGAAATATGAGGGTATGTTTTTCATATTTTGATAGAAGTAGAAAAGTTACCACTGTATTGACTGAGTTACCTCTAGTTACCTCAAAGTTACCAAAGACATAGTGCAGTTACCTGGTAACTGGAAATATGAGGGTATGTTTTTCATATTTTGATAGAAGTAGAAAAGTTACCACTGCATTGACTGAGTTACCACCAGTTACCTCAAAGTTACCAAAGACATAGTGCAGTTACCTGGTAACTGGAAATATGAGGGTATGTTTTTCATATGTTGATAGAAGTAGAAAAGTTACCACTGTATTGACTGAGTTACCACCAGTTACCTCAAAGTTACCAAAGACATAGTGCAGTTACCTGGTAACTGGAAATATGAGGGTATGTTTTTCATATTTTGATAAAAGTAGAAAAGTTACCACTGCATTGACTGAGTTACCTCTAGTTACCTCAAAGTTACCAAAGACATAGCGCAGTTACCTGGTAACTGGAAATATGAGGGTATGTTTTTCATATTTTGATAGAAGTAGAAAAGTTACCACTGCATTGACTGAGTTACCACCAGTTACCTCAAAGTTACCAAAGACATAGTGCAGTTACCTGGTAACTGGAAGTATGAGGGTATGTTTTTCATATTTTGATAGAAGTAGAAAAGTTACCACTGTATTGACTGAGTTACCACCCGTTACCTCAAAGTTACCAAAGACATAGTGCAGTTACCTGGTAACTGGAAATATGAGGGTATGTTTTTCATATTTTGATAGAAGTAGAAAAGTTACCACTGTATTGACTGAGTTACCTCTAGTTACCTCAAAGTTACCAAAGACATAGAGCAGTTACCTGGTAACTGGAAATATGAGGGTATGTTTTTCATATTTTGATAGAAGTAGAAAAGTTACCACTGCATTGACTGAGTTACCACCAGTTACCTCAAAGTTACCAAAGACATAGTGCAGTTACCTGGCAACTGGAAATATGAGGGTATGTTTTTCATATTTTGATAGAAGTAGAAAAGTTACCACTGTATTGACTGAGTTACCTCTAGTTACCTCAAAGTTACCAAAGACATAGTGCAGTTACCTGGTAACTGGAAATATGAGGGTATGTTTTTCATATTTTGATAGAAGTAGAAAAGTTACCACTGCATTGACTGAGTTACCACCAGTTACCTCAAAGTTACCAAAGACATAGTGCAGTTACCTGGTAACTGGAAATATGAGGGTATGTTTTTCATATTTTGATAGAAGTAGAAAAGTTACCACTGTATTGAATGAGTTACCTCCAGTTACCTCAAAGTTACCAAAGACATAGTGCAGTTACCTGGTTACTGGAAATATGAGGGTTTGTTTTTCATATTTTGATAGAAGTAGAAAAGTTACCACTGTATTGACTGAGTTACCTCTAGTTACCTCAACGTTACCAAAGACATAGAGCAGTTACCTGGTAACTGGAAATATGAGGGTATGTTTTTCATATTTTGATAGAAGTAGAAAAGTTACCACTGCATTGACAGAGTTACCACCAGTTACCTCAAAGTTACCAAAGACATAGTGCAGTTACCTGGTAACTGGAAATATGAGGGTATGTTTTTCATATTTTGATAGAAGTAGAAAAGTAACCACTGCATTGACTGAGTTACCACCAGTTACCTCAAAGTTACCAAAGACATAGTGCAGTTACCTGGTAACTGGAAATATGAGGGTATGTTTTTCATATTTTGATAGAAGTAGAAAAGTTACCACTGTATTGACTGAGTTACCACCAGTTACCTCAAAGTTACCAAAGAACTGGTGCAGTTACCTAGTAACTGGAAATATGAGGGTATGTTTTTCATATTTTGATAGAAGTAGAAAAGTTACCACTGTATTGAATGAGTTACCTCCAGTTACCTCAAAGTTACCAAAGACATAGTGCAGTTACCTGGTTACTGGAAATATGAGGGTTTGTTTTTCATATTTTGATAGAAGTAGAAAAGTTACCACTGTATTGACTGAGTTACCTCTAGTTACCTCAAAGTTACCAAAGACATAGAGCAGTTACCTGGTAACTGGAAATATGAGGGTATGTTTTTCATATTTTGATAGAAGTAGAAAAGTTACCACTGCATTGACTGAGTTACCACCAGTTACCTCAAAGTTACCAAAGACATAGTGCAGTTACCTGGTAACTGGAAATATGAGGGTATGTTTTTCATATTTTGATAGAAGTAGAAAAGTTACCACTGTATTGACTGAGTTACCTCTAGTTACCTCAAAGTTATCAAAGACATAGTGCAGTTACCTGGTAACTGGAAATATGAGGGTATGTTTTTCATATTTTGATAGAAGTAGAAAAGTTACCACTGCATTGACTGAGTTACCACCAGTTACCTCAAAGTTACCAAAGACATAGTGCAGTTACCTGGTAACTGGAAATATGAGGGTATGTTTTTCATATTTTGATAGAAGTAGAAAAGTTACCACTGTATTGAATGAGTTACCTCCAGTTACCTCAAAGTTACCAAAGACATAGTGCAGTTACCTGGTTACTGGAAATATGAGGGTTTGTTTTTCATATTTTGATAGAAGTAGAAAAGTTACCACTGTATTGACTGAGTTACCTCTAGTTACCTCAAAGTTACCAAAGACATAGAGCAGTTACCTGGTACATGTAACTGGAAATATGAGGGTATGTTTTTCATATTTTGATAGAAGTAGAAAAGTTACCACTGCATTGACTGAGTTACCACCAGTTACCTCAAAGTTACCAAAGACATAGTGCAGTTACCTGGTAACTGGAAATATGAGGGTATGTTTTTCATATTTTGATAGAAGTAGAAAAGTTACCACTGTATTGACTGAGTTACCACCAGTTACCTCAAAGTTACCAAAGACATAGTGCAGTTACCTGGTAACTGGAAATATGAGGGTATGTTTTTCATATTTTGATAGAAGTAGAAAAGTTACCACTGTATTGACTGAGTTACCTCTAGTTACCTCAAAGTTACCAAAGACATAGAGCAGTTACCTGGTAACTGGAAATATGAGGGTATGTTTTTCATATTTTGATAAAAGTAGAAAAGTTACCACTGCATTGACTGAGTTACCACCAGTTACCTCAAAGTTACCAAAGACATAGAGCAGTTACCTGGTAACTGGAAATATGAGGGTATGTTTTTCATATTTTGATAGAAGTAGAAAAGTTACCACTGCATTGACTGAGTTACCTCTAGTTACCTCAAAGTTACCAAAGACATAGCGCAGTTACCTGGTAACTGGAAATATGAGGGTATGTTTTTCATATTTTGATAGAAGTAGAAAAGTTACCACTGTATTGACTGAGTTACCTCTAGTTACCTCAAAGTTACCAAAGACATAGTGCAGTTACCTGGTAACTGGAAATATGAGGGTATGTTTTTCATATTTTGATAGAAGTAGAAAAGTTACCACTGTATTGACTGAGTTACCTCTAGTTACCTCAAAGTTACCAAAGACATAGAGCAGTTACATGGTAACTGGAAATATGAGGGTATGTTTTTCATATTTTGATAGAAGTAGAAAAGTTACCACTGCATTGACTGAGTTACCACCAGTTACCTCAAAGTTACCAAAGACATAGTGCAGTTACCTGGTAACTGGAAATATGAGGGTATGTTTTTCATATTTTGATAGAAGTAGAAAAGTTACCACTGTATTGACTGAGTTACCTCTAGTTACCTCAAAGTTACCAAAGACATAGTGCAGTTACCTGGTAACTGGAAATATGAGGGTATGTTTTTCATATTTTGATAGAAGTAGAAAAGTTACCACTGCATTGACTGAGTTACCACCAGTTACCTCAAAGTTACCAAAGACATAGTGCAGTTACCTGGTAACTGGAAATATGAGGGTATGTTTTTCATATGTTGATAGAAGTAGAAAAGTTACCACTGTATTGACTGAGTTACCACCAGTTACCTCAAAGTTACCAAAGACATAGTGCAGTTACCTGGTAACTGGAAATATGAGGGTATGTTTTTCATATTTTGATAGAAGTAGAAAAGTTGCCACTGTATTGACTGAGTTACCACCAGTTACCTCAAAGTTACCAAAGACATAGTGCAGTTACCTGGTAACTGGAAATATGAGGGTATGTTTTTCATATTTTGATAGAAGTAGAAAAGTTACCACTGCATTGACTGAGTTACCTCTAGTTACCTCAAAGTTACCAAAGACATAGAGCAGTTACCTGGTAACTGGAAATATGAGGCTATGTTTTTCATATTTTGATAGAAGTAGAAAAGTTACCACTGCATTGACTGAGTTACCACCAGTTACCTCAAAGTTACCAAAGACATAGTGCAGTTACCTGGTAACTGGAAATATGAGGGTATGTTTTTCATATTTTGATAGAAGTAGAAAAGTTACCACTGTATTGACTGAGTTACCACCAGTTACCTCAAAGTTACCAAAGACATAGTGCAGTTACCTGGTAACTGGAAGTATGAGGGTATGTTTTTCATATTTTGATAGAAGTAGAAAAGTTACCACTGTATTGACTGAGTTACCACCAGTTACATCAAAGTTACCAAAGACATAGTGCAGTTACCTGGTAACTGGAAATATGAGGGTATGTTTTTCATATTTTGATAGAAGTAGAAAAGTTACCACTGTATTGACTGAGTTACCTCTAGTTACCTCAAAGTTACCAAAGACATAGTGCAGTTACCTGGTAACTGGAAATATGAGGGTATGTTTTTCATATTTTGATAGAAGTAGAAAAGTTACCACTGTATTGACTGAGTTACCTCTAGTTACCTCAAAGTTACCAAAGACATAGAGCAGTTACCTGGTAACTGGAAATATGAGGGTATGTTTTTCATATTTTGATAGAAGTAGAAAAGTTACCACTGCATTGACTGAGTTACCACCAGTTACCTCAAAGTTACCAAAGACATAGTGCAGTTACCTGGTAACTGGAAATATGAGGGTATGTTTTTCATATTTTGATAGAAGTAGAAAAGTTACCACTGTATTGACTGAGTTACCTCTAGTTACCTCAAAGTTACCAAAGACATAGTGCAGTTACCTGGTAACTGGAAATATGAGGGTATGTTTTTCATATTTTGATAGAAGTAGAAAAGTTACCACTGCATTGACTGAGTTACCACCAGTTACCTCAAAGTTACCAAAGACATAGTGCAGTTACCTGGTAACTGGAAATATGAGGGTATGTTTTTCATATTTTGATAGAAGTAGAAAAGTTACCACTGTATTGACTGAGTTACCACCAGTTACCTCAAAGTTACCAAAGACATAGTGCAGTAACCTGGTAACTGGACATATGAGGGTATGTTTTTCATATTTTGATAGAAGTAGAAAAGTTACCACTGTATTGACTGAGTTACCTCTAGTTACCTCAAAGTTACCAAAGACATAGAGCAGTTACCTGGTAACTGGAAATATGAGGGTATGTTTTTCATATTTTGATAGAAGTAGAAAAGTTACCACTGCATTGACTGAGTTACCACCAGTTACCTCAAAGTTACCAAAGACATAGTGCAGTTACCTGGTAACTGGAAATATGAGGGTATGTTTTTCATATTTTGATAGAAGTAGAAAAGTTACCACTGTATTGACTGAGTTACCACCAGTTACCTCAAAGTTACCAAAGACATAGTGCAGTTACCTGGTAACTGGAAATATGAGGGTATGTTTTTCATATTTTGATAGAAGTAGAAAAGTTACCACTGTATTGAATGAGTTACCTCCAGTTACCTCAAAGTTACCAAAGACATAGTGCAGTTACCTGGTTACTGGAAATATGAGGGTTTGTTTTTCATATTTTGATAGAAGTAGAAAAGTTACCACTGTATTGACTGAGTTACCTCTAGTTACCTCAAAGTTACCAAAGACATAGAGCAGTTACCTGGTAACTGGAAATATGAGGGTATGTTTTTCATATTTTGATAGAAGTAGAAAAGTTACCACTGCATTGACTGAGTTACCACCAGTTACCTCAAAGTTACCAAAGACATAGTGCAGTTACCTGGTAACTGGAAATATGAGGGTATGTTTCTCATATTTTGATAGAAGTAGAAAAGTTACCACTGTATTGACTGAGTTACCTCTAGTTACCTCAAAGTTACCAAAGACATAGTGCAGTTACCTGGTAACTGGAAATATGAGGGTATGTTTTTCATATTTTGATAGAAGTAGAAAAGTTACCACTGTATTGACTGAGTTACCTCTAGTTACCTCAAAGTTACCAAAGACATAGAGCAGTTACCTGGTAACTGGAAATATGAGGGTATGTTTTTCATATTTTGATAGAAGTAGAAAAGTTACCACTGCATTGACTGAGTTACCACCAGTTACCTCAAAGTCACCAAAGACATAGTGCAGTTACCTGGTAACTGGAAATATGAGGGTATGTTTTTCATATTTTGATAGAAGTAGAAAAGTTACCACTGTATTGACTGAGTTACCTCTAGTTACCTCAAAGTTACCAAAGACATAGTGCAGTTACCTGGTAACTGGAAATATGAGGGTATGTTTTTCATATTTTGATAGAAGTAGAAAAGTTACCACTGCAGTGACTGAGTTACCACCAGTTACCTCAAAGTTACCAAAGACATAGTGCAGTTACCTGGTAACTGGAAATATGAGGGTATGTTTTTCATATTTTGATAGAAGTAGAAAAGTTACCACTGTATTGACTGAGTTACCACCAGTTACCTCAAAGTTACCAAAGACATAGTGCAGTTACCTGGTAACTGGAAATATGAGGGTATGTTTTTCATGTTTTGATAGAAGTAGAAAAGTTACCACTGTATTGACTGAGTTACCTCTAGTTACCTCAAAGTTACCAAAGACATAGAGCAGTTACCTGGTAACTGGAAATATGAGGCTATGTTTTTCATATTTTGATAGAAGTAGAAAAGTTACCACTGCATTGACTGAGTTACCACCAGTTACCTCAAAGTTACCAAAGACATAGTGCAGTTACCTGGTAACTGGAAATATGAGGGTATGTTTTTCATATTTTGATAGAAGTAGAAAAGTTAACACTGTATTGACTGAGTTACCACCAGTTACCTCAAAGTTACCAAAGACATAGTGCAGTTACCTGGTAACTGGAAATATGAGGGTATGTTTTTCATATTTTGATAGAAGTAGAAAAGTTACCACTGTATTGACTGAGTTACCTCTAGTTACCTCAAAGTTACCAAAGACATAGAGCAGTTACCTGGTAACTGGAAATATGAGGGTATGTTTTTCATATTTTGATAAAAGTAGAAAAGTTACCACTGCATTGACTGAGTTACCACCAGTTACCTCAAAGTTACCAAAGACATAGAGCAGTTACCTGGTAACTGGAAATATGAGGGTATGTTTTTCATATTTTGATAGAAGTAGAAAAGTTACCACTGCATTGACTGAGTTACCTCTAGTTACCTCAAAGTTACCAAAGACATAGCGCAGTTACCTGGTAACTGGAAATATGAGGGTATGTTTTTCATATTTTGATAGAAGTAGAAAAGTTACCACTGCATTGACTGAGTTACCACCAGTTACCTCAAAGTTACCAAAGACATAGTGCAGTTACCTGGTAACTGGAAATATGAGGGTATGTTTTTCATATTTTGATAGAAGTAGAAAAGTTGCCACTGTATTGACTGAGTTACCACCAGTTACCTCAAAGTTACCAAAGACATAGTGCAGTTACCTGGTAACTGGAAATATGAGGGTATGTTTTTCATATTTTGATAGAAGTAGAAAAGTTACCACTGCATTGACTGAGTTACCTCTAGTTACCTCAAAGTTACCAAAGACATAGAGCAGTTACCTGGTAACTGGAAATATGAGGCTATGTTTTTCATATTTTGATAGAAGTAGAAAAGTTACCACTGCATTGACTGAGTTACCACCAGTTACCTCAAAGTTACCAAAGACATAGTGCAGTTACCTGGTAACTGGAAATATGAGGGTATGTTTTTCATATTTTGATAGAAGTAGAAAAGTTACCACTGTATTGACTGAGTTACCTCTAGTTACCTCAAAGTTACCAAAGACATAGAGCAGTTACCTGGTAACTGGAAATATGAGGCTATGTTTTTCATATTTTGATAGAAGTAGAAAAGTTACCACTGCATTGACTGAGTTACCACCAGTTACCTCAAAGTTACCAAAGACATAGTGCAGTTACCTGGTAACTGGAAATATGAGGGTATGTTTTTCATATTTTGATAGAAGTAGAAAAGTTAACACTGTATTGACTGAGTTACCACCAGTTACCTCAAAGTTACCAAAGACATAGTGCAGTTACCTGGTAACTGGAAATATGAGGGTATGTTTTTCATATTTTGATAGAAGTAGAAAAGTTACCACTGTATTGACTGAGTTACCTCTAGTTACCTCAAAGTTACCAAAGACATAGAGCAGTTATCTGGTAACTGGAAATATGAGGGTATGTTTTTCATATTTTGATAAAAGTAGAAAAGTTACCACTGCATTGACTGAGTTACCACCAGTTACCTCAAAGTTACCAAAGACATAGAGCAGTTACCTGGTAACTGGAAATATGAGGGTATGTTTTTCATATTTTGATAGAAGTAGAAAAGTTACCACTGCATTGACTGAGTTACCTCTAGTTACCTCAAAGTTACCAAAGACATAGTGCAGTTACCTGGTAACTGGAAATATGAGGGTATGTTTTTCATATTTTGATAGAAGTAGAAAAGTTACCACTGCATTGACTGAGTTACCACCAGTTACCTCAAAGTTACCAAAGACATAGTGCAGTTACCTGGTAACTGGAAATATGAGGGTATGTTTTTCATATTTTGATAGAAGTAGAAAAGTTGCCACTGTATTGACTGAGTTACCACCAGTTACCTCAAAGTTACCAAAGACATAGTGCAGTTACCTGGTAACTGGAAATATGAGGGTATGTTTTTCATATTTTGATAGAAGTAGAAAAGTTACCACTGCATTGACTGAGTTACCTCTAGTTACCTCAAAGTTACCAAAGACATAGAGCAGTTACCTGGTAACTGGAAATATGAGGCTATGTTTTTCATATTTTGATTGAAGTAGAAAAGTTACCACTGCATTGACTGAGTTACCACCACTTACCTCAAAGTTACCAAAGACATAGTGCAGTTACCTGGTAACTGGAAATATGAGGGTATGTTTTTCATATTTTGATAGAAGTAGAAAAGTTACCACTGTATTGACTGAGTTACCACCAGTTACATCAAAGTTACCAAAGACATAGTGCAGTTACCTGGTAACTGGAAATATGAGGGTATGTTTTTCATATTTTGATAGAAGTAGAAAAGTTACCACTGTATTGACTGAGTTACCTCTAGTTACCTCAAAGTTACCAATGACATAGTGCAGTTACCTGGTAACTGGAAATATGAGGGTATGTTTTTCATATTTTGATAGAAGTAGAAAAGTTACCACTGTATTGACTGAGTTACCTCTAGTTACCTCAAAGTTACCAAAGACATAGTGCAGTTACCTGGTAACTGGAAATATGAGGGTATGTTTTTCATATTTTGATAGAAGTAGAAAAGTTACCACTGCATTGACTGAGTTACCACCAGTTACCTCAAAGTTACCAAAGACATAGTGCAGTTACCTGGTAACTGGAAATATGAGGGTATGTTTTTCATATTTTGATAGAAGTAGAAAAGTTACCACTGTATTGACTGAGTTACCACCAGTTACCTCAAAGTTACCAAAGACATAGTGCAGTTACCTGGTAACTGGAAATATGAGGGTATGTTTTTCATATTTTGATAGAAGTAGAAAAGTTGCCACTGTATTGACTGAGTTACCACCAGTTACCTCAAAGTTACCAAAGACATAGTGCAGTTACCTGGTAACTGGAAATATGAGGGTATGTTTTTCATATTTTGATAGAAGTAGAAAAGTTACCACTGCATTGACTGAGTTACCTCTAGTTACCTCAAAGTTACCAAAGACATTGAGCAGTTACCTGGTAACTGGAAATATGAGGCTATGTTTTTCATATTTTGATAGAAGTAGAAAAGTTACCACTGCATTGACTGAGTTACCACCAGTTACCTCAAAGTTACCAAAGACATAGTGCAGTTACCTGGTAACTGGAAATATGAGGGTATGTTTTTCATATTTTGATAGAAGTAGAAAAGTTACCACTGTATTGACTGAGTTACCACCAGTTACCTCAAAGTTACCAAAGACATAGTGCAGTGACCTGGTAACTGGAAGTATGAGGGTATGTTTTTCATATTTTGATAGAAGTAGAAAAGTTACCACTGTATTGACTGAGTTACCACCAGTTACATCAAAGTTACCAAAGACATAGTGCAGTTACCTGGTAACTGGAAATATGAGGGTATGTTTTTCATATTTTGATAGAAGTAGAAAAGTTACCACTGTATTGACTGAGTTACCTCTAGTTACCTCAAAGTTACCAAAGACATAGTGCAGTTACCTGGTAACTGGAAATATGAGGGTATGTTTTTCATATTTTGATAGAAGTAGAAAAGTTACCACTGTATTGACTGAGTTACCTCTAGTTACCTCAAAATTACCAAAGACATAGAGCAGTTACCTGGTAACTGGAAATATGAGGGTATGTTTTTCATATTTTCATAGAAGTAGAAAAGTTACCACTGCATTGACTGAGTTACCACCAGTTACCTCAAAGTTACCAAAGACATAGTGCAGTTACCTGGTAACTGGAAATATGAGGGTATGTTTTTCATATTTTGATAGAAGTAGAAAAGTTACCACTGTATTGACTGAGTTACCTCCAGTTACCTCAAAGTTACCAAAGACGTAGTGCAGTTACCTGGTAACTGGAAATATGAGGGTATGTTTTTCATATTTTGATAGAAGTAGAAAAGTTACCACTGCATTGACTGAGTTACCACCAGTTACCTCAAAGTTACCAAAGACATAGTGCAGTTACCTGGTAACTGGAAATATGAGGGTATGTTTTTCATATTTTGATAGAAGTAGAAAAGTTACCACTGTATTGACTGAGTTACCACCAGTTACCTCAAAGTTACCAAAGACATAGTGCAGTGACCTGGTAACTGGAAATATGAGGGTATGTTTTTCATATTTTGATAGAAGTAGAAAAGTTACCACTGTATTGACTGAGTTACCTCTAGTTACCTCAAAGTTACCAAAGACATAGAGCAGTTACCTGGTAACTGGAAATATGAGGGTATGTTTTTCATATTTTGATAGAAGTAGAAAAGTTACCACTGCATTGACTGAGTTACCACCAGTTACCTCAAAGTTACCAAAGACATAGTGCAGTTACCTGGTAACTGGAAATATGAGGGTATGTTTTTCATATTTTGATAGAAGTAGAAAAGTTACCACTGTATTGACTGAGTTACCACCAGTTACCTCAAAGTTACCAAAGACATAGTGCAGTTACCTGGTAACTGGAAATATGAGGGTATGTTTTTCATATTTTGATAGAATTAGAAGTAGAAAAGTTACCACTGCATTGACTGAGTTACCTCTAGTTACCTCAAAGTTACCAAAGACATAGAGCAGTTACCTGGTAACTGGAAATATGAGGCTATGTTTTTCATATTTTGATAGAAGTAGAAAAGTTACCACTGCATTGACTGAGTTACCACCAGTTACCTCAAAGTTACCAAAGACATAGAGCAGTTACCTGGTAACTGGAAATATGAGGGTATGTTTTTCATATTTTGATAGATTTTTCATAGTTATAAGCCTTATATGATGGTAAGGTTGGAGAAATTCTCCAAAAAATCAGAGAAGTTACCAAAGAGAAAGAACAAGTTACCTTCAGTTACCAAAGGAAAGAAGGGGTAACTAATGCGCCCTATTGCGCAGAGGTGCACATTTTGGGCCATATATGTGTGCTAGGCACCTGTGTTTTTTTATATTCTGCCTCTTTGCAGAATGACACGAGTTCCCTTAACTGGTGTCGAAACGAATGACACTTCCGGTTCCACTTCCGATCCTTTAAAATTTACAATTTTTACTTGGATCCACGAGGAAAATTCCCGTAATAATGCTGCTTACATGGGTAACATTTCAGTGTAAGGGTATGGAAACAAAATGAAGTTTTTTATCGCAATTCCCTTGTGGCTGATGACGAAATTTTCACAACGGCAACGAAAATATACCATAAAATAGGAAAATATGTATGCAGCACACCTCCTTACAGAGGGTTGTGACCACATAAGACCATGTATACACTAGTATCTGAAACACGGATCAGTCCAACCAACCCGAATAGAACAAGCATGCCACCGTGACGAGACTGGTACGGTGAATGAAAAGATTTGATAGTACGATTAGCACCGTGGCAATAAGTAACTTTTTGGTCATTTTTTAGTTTTGCTCAAGCCTTATAAATAATTGTCAATGACTGTGTTTCATTATTTGTGTATAAACTCAACTCAACTCAAGTTTATTGGCATATCGACAATAAGCATTGTCATTGGCCTAAACAATACAATATATACAACAGCACATGCAAAACATGGCTACAATATTCTCAAAGAGATTACATACATATATACACAATTATTAGTGCAATTCAATAATATTACATTAACAATTTAACTACTTTCATCGTACATACATACATATACAATTTTAATTACATCAAAATATCATTGTGCAGACAGATAAACATCGTCATGATAGAATATAATGCTACAATAAATCAGAATCGCTTATTTGACAATCTTACAATTAAAGATCTCTTATATATTGTATATTTTCGTATTTACACTGAACAAATTTTCTAAACTTCCATGTAATAAAATACAAATTTAAGAAAAATGTTATATATGCCGACTTAAAATTTGGCATTCTAATATTATACATAGTACTTTATCGACATTCACAAAGAAATACCTATTATCGTCATGGTTGACCACGCGTGACGGTGAGTACGATTTTCAACTTTTGGCACGAGGATCACGTGTACTGTGTAGTCGGTGGTAAATTTTATTTCAATGCAATCCACGTTGTATGTCTAACACGAAAAACAGAAAATATGACAAAAATGACCACTGAAGAACGCGCCAGGGCCGTCGGTATGATTGATGCAGGTACTCCAATTCGACAGGTATGACTAACTTTATAAATTAATTAATCAACTCAAATAGAATTTTGAAAATAATTATAAAAATACATAACTTGTATTTGTGACCTTTTTATTAATATTTCTGGTCACCCTAGGCGCAAGTATGTACATTTGTTTCTGTTCTTATATTTCGACGAAATACCAAGTGGACGTTTAGAAATTTTGTTCAGTGTATACCCTGACATACATGTAGGTTGGGGAATTTTAGAGGGGGCGCGCCGGAATCCGCTAGTGAGGTCCGATGATAGAACTTTAAGGCGACTTACATAGATCCCTTATAAATGAGACATTGTGACCCAACAAGACCAAATATGCACGGGTCCAACGACAGAAATAAATTCGATCCTCAAAAGATCTCGGGTTGTCGTGTATACACGGTCATACTTCGATCAGTGAGATACGCAGCTCGGGCAAATCGCTCGATCTTTCATAAAATCATTTCATTAAGCGATAGATGCGAGTTTTGGTCCTCAATAGACCCTCTGCGATTGTCTGGGGGTAATTTGCTTTTGTTGGACTGGATGTGTCTCATATAATTATGGTCTCATTCGGTGGTATTGTCTCCTCCCTTAGTAAGGGAGCGATGCGTAGGGCAAATCGCCATATTGGATATTTACGTTCAAACATTGGTGTAAGTTCGATCCTATGTAGGGCCTTCCTACGAGTCTGGTGGTATTTCATCCAATCGGTGGACTCGTGGTAGTCCCAAGTTGCTGTATATACCCGGTATTATGGGGTCACATTAACTCCTAAGGGAGGTATGGATAGGGCAAATCGTCCAATTATCGTATATTTTCTTTCAATGACAGGTACATGCAGGTTTGTTCCTCAATATAGGCATCGAGGCGCCTCCCCAGGATGGTGTGTTGGATCTACTTGTAACAGTTGGACTCATGGAGGTCTCAGGTACTCAAATGTATCTGTATTTTGGAAGAACATTTTTGTTGCCTTACCTGACGTTAGTTTACCGATACTGGCTTCCTACTTGTTTGGACCTCGTTACGGGCCTCAATTCGTTATTGCTCAATGGTGTAAGGGAGGTAATTATTGTTTGTAGCTATTGACGGCTAGCTGGTTGACTGTTGCCCAATGACTCACCTATGTTCTGAAATCAAAAGTAGGGTTCAAAGTCAAACATTGAAAATGGCGTTTGGAGGACATTCTCAGGTGAAAATGTCGGATGAAGTATTTGACGTTGTGTGTACTGTTTGTGCAGAAGACAATACGATAGTAGAAGCTGTAAAGTATTGTGTAGAATGCGGTGGATATTGTTGTAAGAAATGTACCGACGACCACAAGAGGGTCCGAGTATTGAAGAAACACAATCTGATGGACGTCAGGCAAGGAAATCAAGCGGGCGGTCAACAACCAAGTTTGTTAGAAATTCCAACAGAACAATGTAGAATACATAAAGGGAAAAGGGTTGACATGTACTGTGAAGGTCATGATGTTGTTGGATGTTCTACATGCTTCGTGAAAGATCACAAGTAATACTTTATTTACATCAATGTCAACTTAACGTTAGAATTATAATTACCTTTCCACTACGCTCCTCCCCCTTCCGGCATTTTAGGCTCAACCATCATGGGTCGTCAAACACCGCTGCCAGCATGAAGTTAAAAGAACGCCTGATGTGGGCTCGAACCCAAGGCCCCTATACACTAAACAGCACTCTACCGACTGAGCTAACAGGGCGGTCGTCCCCCACACCACTACAATTAGATCTACCTCTAGAACACAGAAAAACTGCGCTCGAACCCACGACTCCTTAAACACTGATACGGCCCTAGTCCAAAATATTATACGTGTACATTCTCATTTTATCAAATTTATTTAGAGCTTATCATTTCCTTTTTTAAATTTTACAATATTCAACGGGCAGAATTTATGAGTTGTTATCATCCAAAACTTAATCAAGTAATTGATCTAGACATACTTAATGTATGTCGGTGCTCAATTTTATATTGTTTAACACAAAAAAATCAATAGGCTACATATGAACATTGTCACAACGTCCTATGCGTTTTCTATACATATATGCAGAATGTAATTATAAGTCATTCCTTTCAGATCTTGTCAATACAGTCACATCCATTCTATACCAGACATGATTGACGCCATATTTAAGTTGTCTGACTGCGAACGGACACACAGTCTTCTGAAAGAAATGATGGTATCCATGGAAACTGTAAGTAAATCTACAAATACCCAACTTCAACTTCAGACTTTGAAGAAAGCAAAGAAAGAAGCTTTATGTCAAGTCAATACATTCCACAAAGCATTAGAAGCCATCTTGAGTAAAAGTGCCGAGTCATCATGCAAAGAAATAGAAGTTGTATACGAACAACTAGAAACTAACATTCTACAAGCCAAGCAAAGTGTTGATAGCATCTGTAAAGATTTGCAGACGACAGACGGAAAGCTAAATGAATCAGAAGGAAATAGAGCCCAACGTTTTGTTTGTACGAAAATTGCCCAAGAAAAAATAAAAGAAGCAGACGGTGAGAAGATGAAGCAAGAATTACAACATAATACAGACATAGAGATATCATTCATTCCAGACCAATCATTGATGGAATATATCCAAGCTTTACAAGGTATTGGTCAAGTACAGAAACACGACCCTACACTATCCAAGCTTTACAAGGTATTGGTCAAGTACAGAAACACGACCCCTACAATATCCAAGCTTTACAAGGTATTGGTCAAGTACAGAAACACGACCCCTACAATGTCCAAGCTTTACAAGGTATTGGTCAAGTACAGAAACATGGAAAGCAGATACACGACGTCTACAAAATCAAAGGATGTAGAGATATTGCCATAAAACTTTCTCATGATTCTAAGACATGCGGTTCCGTTGGATGTTGTCTGACACATGATAACCAACTACTTGTCCCAGATTGGAACAATAAGAAACTTAAACGTATTGATATACAGAAGATGTCAGTTGTTGACTATTGTACTTTAGATTCTGCACCTGTAGGTGTATGTTGTATCAGTAAACATGAAGTTGCTATTACATGTCAGAGTGACAACAAGATCCAGTTTGTTTCCATTCATAACAAGATGACTCCTAATTTGAAATGTCTCATCGTTGTTATGGTATTGCTTTTAAGGAAGGTCAGCTTTATGTGACAGATTGGGATGCTTCACTCTATGTTTATGATATGACTGGTACCCGGCTGAAGACAATTACGCGAGACAATGCTGGTAATGAGCTGTTCAACGATAGTACACATGTTACATTCAATGAAAGTGGAGACAGAATGTTTGTTGGAGATGGGTGGAACAATGGACTTGTATGTTTTGATGGGATGTTAAATTATTTGTCCACTATTACAGACACTGACCTGAATGATGTAGATGGTGTATGTGTTGATGGTAGAGGAAACATGTTCGTAATTGGGGGCAGGTCACATAATGTTGTACAATTCAGTGAGAATGGGAAGAAACTTGGTGTGGTTGTGAAGCAAGGAGATGGATTACAACGTCCACGTTCAGTGTGTTTTCATCAGGGACTGAATAGAATGTTTGTTACCAAGAAGGGCAGTGATGTAGTGAAAATGTATGAACTAGAGTAATCAAACATATTGTGAGATAACAGAGTTGTCCATTCTGTGTACATGTATTATTGATAGAATATAAGTAAAACTTACATAAAACTTAACAGGTGTAATTTTCGGATACTGGTAAGTTCGGTAAATAGCAAGTTCGGTAAATTGATTTTAACGTTCATTTCGTTTGGAGGTTTCGGTAAATTGATTTTAACGTTAGTTTCTTTCGGAGGTTTTGGTAAAAATATTTTTGGTTAACATTGAATGTTTCGGTAAATTAATATAATAGTGTTAACACATTTTCAATTAAAAGTTAATGCTAGAAATAAAACAAAACAAACAACCAAACATGTATTTGTATAATTAAAGCTGAACACAGATTATCAGGTGTCATTAGCTTTGAACTGCAATCAACGTGTTATTTATAATTAATTACGGGTACGAGTTGACTTGGATAGGTACGAGTTGACCAAAGAAAGGGTACGAGTTGACTTGGATAGGTACGAGTTGACCAAAGTAAGGGTACGAGTTGACTTGGATAGGTACGAGTTGACCAAAGAAAGGGTACGAGTTGACTTGGATAGGTACGAGTTGACCAAAGAAAGGGTACGAGTTGACTTGGATAGGTACGAGTTGACCAAAGAAAGGGTACGAGTTGACCAAAGTAAGGGTACGAGTTGACCAAAGAAAGGGTACGAGTTGACCAAAGAAAGGGTACGAGTTGACCAAAGAAAGGGTACGAGTTGACCAAAGAAAGGGTACGAGTTGACTTGGATAGGTACGAGTTGACCAAAGAAAGGGTACGAGTTGACCAAAGAAAGGGTACGAGATGACTTGTGTAGGTAATTAAAATGCACTAGTAAAGGGAGGTAATAAAATTATTAAAATTGAGATTTTGAGTGTAATACTATGAATGATAATAAAATTAAATAAATCCAATGAGCGACTTTAGCGGGTTACCTCCCCTTAATCACACTATAGGTGGCGCTGCTGTCGAGAAGGTCCTTCATCCGGATAATCTCGGATTTTATCGCTCCGCCCACGCCATTGTTGTTTACCGAAGCGTTTGACAGTTTTGACAGTTAGACATTGAAAGTGATAAATCATGTCTGAAAAATCCATCAGTAACCTGCGTACAGGCCCATCCGAAAAGATGAGGTTATTATAGCCCGATGCAGAATTGGGCACACACGTCTTACACACTCCTGGCTGTTTGGCCGGGATGCCAGACTGGACTGCATTCCATGTAATACGCCTTTCACAGTACAACATTTTCTTGTCGACTGTGTTAACCTTCAACAAGTCCGTTCCCAATTTTTCAATACCACTGACATTAAAAGTCTCTTTGAGACTGTACAAGTTGGAAAAAATTATAAGCTAAATCAAAGAGATTGGCTTTTACAACAAACTATGATAAGTTTTTAATCCATACTAACATATATATTACATTTACCGGTGAATGAGGATTGCCTCGCTCACCCTGGTACATGAAATATATTCTTACACTAATGATCCCAATTTTTACACACTATATTTACACCTATTTAACACATACAAGTATATCACGTAGCCTTTTTAGTTTCACATATTCTTTACATTCGTTGCGCGCTAAATGACCAAAGCTGTCGATGCGCCGTAAAAAAACAACATATAATCTAATCTATCAAAATATATTTCTTATATTCTTGTTTTAATTAGTTGTAATTTATATATATCGGAGCTAAATTCGCAATAAATGCTTATTTAGCGCAACTTAAATAATTTCTCGCATTTATATTTGATCCAATAATTTTGGCATTATTTGTGAAAAATATAAAATTTGGGTGACCATACCAGTATTGGTTACTTACTTTTGAGTCTGTCTTTCAACAGTAATTTAAATTTAGAGGAGTGAGAAAAGGTGTTATTTCTTCCTTTAATATTTCATTTGCACTGGGTGTTTACAATTTATGTAAGTAGAAAAATGAGTAATATATCGTATTTTAAAGTGTCATCTAATTTGATATATAATTCGAAGTGGATTTAAGTTTATTTACCCTCGCCACCGGGATATCCCATATGGGCGAGCATTCACTATGTTAATCAACTATCATTGACAATTCTATTTTTAAAATATTAACTATAGTGAATGTCTGTGTGTGTGTCTATATCACATAATAGAATTTGTGTGTCTATTTATAAACTATTTTAAAAAAAAATAAGTAATATAAGAATAGATCTCTATTTTTAAAATATTCAAAGTTAACTGAACTGTCCAGCAGTTTTCTATATCATAATACTATAATTAAAGAATTAAAATTAAATAAACTTCATAATTTGCGGTCCAGCCGCTTTAATGACATAAAAGAGAAAATTTAAGAATTATAGATCCTCTCCCTGCAGTGCTAAAACAATATTGATAAATAAAAACAAAACATAATGGGATAAGTATATATATGGGGATATTCGTGGTAAACAAAGAATGGCATACTTCTTAGGGCCTAAAAAAATATTATTTGTTAAAGCTATTAAGAATAAATGTAATATTTATATAAAATATACAACTGACAGAGAGAGGATATGTAATAAAAAAGTTTTAATACAATAGAACAATTCATATATATATGGGTTGGTTCGGCGATGCTAGATGGAGCCAGGGTAATGGATATGCTCTGTCCCAGCACTGACTATATAATTATTAAAGTTTCTGAATATAAAGGAGGGCCAGCAGCCCCCATCCCGATAGATGGGCAACGAATTACCCACCATCCGGATGCGGGATGATGCCCTCCATATTAAAAGTTGAGGTTTTTCCTATAGGGTTTACTGGGGCAGGTTGTTGAAGGGAAAATTAAAGTGTATTGACCGGCAGAATTGTGATTAAATGGTCAATAAATTGATCCATCACTTAGATTCCGCCGGTCAATTTGTAAATGATAAAAAGTAATGGGCTGGTTTGTTGCTGTGGGCCCAGAGGCGGCTAAGGCGCCGGATCTGGACTAAGATTAACTTTTGATCCGGCACCCCAGCCGCCCCAGGCCCACATACCAAGTGTAAAGAGTAGTTGATGAGATTTGCTGGGACTAAGAGACTTAATCCATACAGGACTCAAGGCAAATTTGGCCAGGGTGCTCTCCCTTCCCATCTCAGCTCATTTGCTCAGAGTATTTACATATATACACTTAAAGTTTTTAAAAATATCTGGACTGTTTACACAAACAGCCAGATTAAAATGTTATTTTGGATCTACTGTAAATACAGTTGAAAGGAAATAATTACACATAATCCCATCCTTGTTAAAATTAAGAATCACATGTGAGACATGTTTGTTTGTTTTATATATTAAAATAGTGTATACAAGTACACTACATATTAATATCATTATTAAACCATTGGTCAAGTTTTATCCCAGGACAGTGCAGAACCCATACCACACATCAGTATAAATCAATACCAATGAGTAGGATTTTTGTTATGATTTTGGATGTTAAAAGTTTGTAGGCATACAACTGCCATAAGAATGTTATAGTAAGTTTATAAGATCATATTCAGAAAATTTGGTTCATTACCAATAACATTAAAATATGCCTATTAATGAGACAGAAAAAAGAGGTTATGTTTTATGTATTAGACAATGTCATAGATACAATAATTAATAAGTTTTACAGGAAATTAAGTCATAATATTTATAGAATGGTATGCAATAAGCATTATAATGTGGTCTATAGATCCAATAAAGAGATAAATTTGCAGAATGGTATGCAATATACATTAGAATGTGTTCTATAGACCGAATACAGAGATAAAAGATAAATTTTATCAGAATAGGGTTGGAATATATATATATTTTTGTTTTGTTTAGGTAATGTAGGATTCTGCACCATACTGGGATTATTAGAGCAACATGAGCTGAGTGGGAGGCTTTAGATTTTATCAGTCATCTGACAGTCAGTGATGTATGTCTCCAAAGCCTTGAAGACCGAGCGTCGAGACGCCTTGCTTGGGTTTAATACATTTTCTAATGTGAATGATAGATTAAGTTTGGCAAGGACGCCTCTAAGCTCAGTCCTGGGAGAGCTATGAATATTACAGTGTAGCAGAAAATGAATTGTTGTGTTCTTCACTCTGCACTGGGTGCAAATGGGGTCCAGTCCCAGGATATACTGACCCTGGGCTCCAGACAACAGATTTGCACCCAGTCTCAGGCGGGTAATACACCTGTCTATCTTATAGTTGATAGAATAAATTTCAGGCCACCTGAGCCCCACCGAGTATTGGAGAGAATCACCTCCATCAGATACTTTTCCCCTATAATACTGTTTCCAGCATTCGATGGAGTGTGATCTGACCAATGAACACACCTCGGTGGGTGAGAGTTTCACACACCTGTCCACATTTGTATGTTCTAGACCCGCTTTGGCTGCCAGATCCGCAATTTCATTGCCATTGATACCTATATGAGCCGGACACCAGATTATTTTTAATTCTAGACCTAAAAGTTTAATATTTAAATAAGTTTTAAGGATTGAGTCTAAAATGTCTGGTCTAGATTTACTTTTAAGATTTTGTATTGATTGGAGTGAAGATAGAGAATCTGAGAAAATAGCGGTTTTTGAGGGTTTATTTTCTAGTATCCAGTTCATAGCGATATCAATGGCTATCATTTCTGCTGTATATATTGATAAATTGTAACTTAATTTTTTGGAGGTTTTTATATTTTTGGAAGGGATAGCGAATGCGCAGGCTACTTTACCAGATATTGGGCATTTAGATCCATCGGTATAGATATGAAGAAAGTTGAGATAGTTAGTGTTGAAATGTAAATCCACATCTACTTTTGATAGATGTGGAAGGTTGTTTTTTGAAATAATTTTACTTAAGGAAATATCAATTGGAGGCGGATCCAACAGCCAAGGATGTTCAATTGCGGGTCTAAGGTCTGCTACCTGTATCTCTCCGAGACCGAATGACTCCACCAGGTTTTGGGTACAAGCCCCAAAAGGCAATACTGCCTTTTTAAATTTGTTTCTGATGGCGTATCCAGTCCCGAAGATTGTATTCACGGGATTTTTATCCCCTCTTGATTGTGCCCTGGCCCAGAATTTAACAATTTGAGACTCACGTCTGATACTCAGTGGCATTATACCAGCCTCAGCTTCAAGTTTGTGGATAGGAGTGGAGGAAATGGCTCCCAGGGCAATCCTAAGGGCCTTATTTTGAATAATATCAAGTTTGTTTATGATAGATGGTGCAGCAACAGCATAAATTTCAGCCCCATAGTCAATTTTGGATCTTATCAGTGATTTATACAGTAATAAGAGGCTGTTTTTGTTAGCCCCGAAGTCAGTGCTTTTTAGAATTTTCATCATGTTTAAATCAGTGGTACACTTGTTAACTAAGTATTCAATGTGAGGTCCAAAAGTTAATTTACTGTCTAAAAGCATGCCTAAAAAACGTGTGATTCTAACAAAATTTATTGGTGTACCACCTAAATATATGTCTAATTTATGCTGTTTCTGGTTCCCAAATATTATACCGACAGTTTTTTCTTTTGAAATTTTAAACCCCCAGTTTTTTGCCCATCCCCAAATTTGGTTTAAGCCATTTTGGGCTTTTTTTGATAATGTCGCTAAGTTTTTGCCTGTAACCCAAGTACCTGAATCATCTGCGAATTGACTAATAATCATGCCGGATTTTGAAAGGGATACAGGTAGTCCATTAATTAAGAGGTTAAATAAAAGTGGTGATAAGATCGCGCCCTGAGGGGTACCTCTGGATACTTCCTCAGTATCCGAGAGGGTACCATTAACCCTTACTCTAATTTTTCGCCCTTCTAGGAATGCCCTAAGGTACTGGAAACATGCCCCTGTTATACCGTATTCTTTCAATTTGAATAGAACTCCAAAATGCCAAGTTAGATCAAAAGCTGCCTGTAGGTCTAGAAAAATGGCTAATACTGATCGGCTTCTGTTTCTGGCCGAAATAACGTCATGTTGTAAGCGAGCAAGTTGGTCTAAAGTGCTCCTTCCCTTTCTAAAGCCAGATTGAGAGGGATTAAGGTAATTATTGTATTCAATATGATGTTCTAAACGAGCCTTTACCATACACTCCAGCAATTTCCCGGAGTGTGATGTAAGGCTTATGGGTCTATAGGATTTTGGTTCATTATTGCATTTATTAGGTTTTTTTATCGGTATAATGCAGGCTTCTTTCCAGGCTGTGGGATAGACACCATCACTCCAGATTTTATTAAAAAGTTCAAGCCAAAGCTGTAGTGTAGAGGATGGCATATTTTTAAACATAGAATAGGTAATTTTGTCAAGTCCAGGGGCCGAGTTGCTTCTGTCATGAATGCATTTAGTTAGTTCTAATATAGAGAAAGGTTTGTTTAATGGTATGTTATTTAACCCCGGCTCATATACGTTTTCACTATGTAGTGACTCAAAGTGTTTTTGATAATCCAAAGTTTCTGAAGTTAAGTTTGAGTCACTTGAAACTTCTTTATAATGCTGAACTAAGATTTGAGCCTTTTCAAAGGGTGTTTTAGCTATAGTATCTTTTGATTTTAATAACGGTACAGGGTTTATTCTTTTTCCTTTTAATTTATGAATTTTGTTCCAGAATTGGTTTGAATTGGCACTTTTTAAAATTAAAGATTCACAAAATTCTTGCCAATTTTTATTTTTTGAATGAAGTATAGTAGTTTTAGCATGATTTTCAGCTATTTGAAGTTTTTGAATATTTGTCGGGCAGGGGTTTCTTTTAGCTACATATAAAGCCCGTTTTCTACCCTGTACCGCTTCATGACAGTCGCTATTCCACCACGGAACTTGTTTTTTGGTTTTATTACTGGGCGCTGAGACCGGTATACTGCGTTCGGCCATGTGTAGTGTTAATTCTGTCAAATTTTTAAGATGTTCATTTATATCATCAGAGTAGACTTGATCTGAAGAAATGGTATTGCAGAGTGATTTAAATTTGGACCAGTCTGCTTTATTTAATATGAATTTCGAAAATTGCTCAGAAGTTTCAGAATTTGGAATGTTAACACTTATCAAGATTGGAAAGTGATCTGACCCCAGATTGTCTTCGTAAACTCCCCAAACTGTAGATGAAGCAATTTTTGGATTTGAAAAAGTAAGATCTATGGAAGATAGATTTCCCGTTGGTTTGTCAATTCTAGTAGCACTGCCATCATTCAGTAAAATTAGGTCATTGTTTTCAGCCCAGGTCAAAATTTCCCTACCCCGACGATTTATAGTTTTTGAGCCCCATGCATGATGGTGAGCATTAAAGTCCCCTGTTATTATACAGTTTTTTGCTCCATCATTAGAAGGGATTGATGATGTTATATGTTCAAGAGATTCTGAGCTGATCTCTCTCAAATATAAATTAACAAGATAAAAGGATTGATCTTTCAAGTATATTTTAACTAATTGATATTCTATTAAAGAGTCATTATTACTGTTTCTGGGGTTGTCTACCCTGATGTGTTCATAATTTAGATTATTTTTTATATATATAGCCAAACCACCACATGTTATATTTTTTTCCAAAAAGTTCTTATGTTCTAAATTGAATCCAGGGATATTTTTTTCATGATTATTTTTGAAGCAGGTTTCCTGGATGCATAAAATGTCTATATGTGGATTTTTATCTATCAAAAGTTTTATTTCAGTCAATTTTGAGCCATTAAGAGAATTGGCATTGTATGATATTATATTTAGTCCACTACACATAACCGAGTCTGATGTATCTACGTCTGGTCTCCTGATATTGTTTGCGGCGAGGAGACTGTGTCGGTATCATTGACAGCCTCCTGCCTGATCTTAATTTACCCGGAGTCCTATTTACCCTAGCTCCAGTGCTCTTGACAGGGCCCGGGGGACGTGAGAGCTCCTGAGCACCCCTGGTAGTGGTGCTGTTATTGGTATTGTTAATGTTTGATGTTGTTATAATGTCGTTACTCATTGGTGTTGTTGTTTCTTTGTTGTTATTGTTGTTTGTTGAATGTATGTCCTGATTAAATGATTTTTCAAAAAAGTTTGTGATGAATTTATGTAAATTTGATCTGGTAGGTCGTGATTTATCTAAAATTAGCTTTTCTGTTATGTTTGATAGTTCCTGAATGTTTAAGTGAATTATTTTATTGTCTTGATGTGTGATTTTGAAGTGTTTTTCTTTATGTACTGTTTCTTTGAATGAGTCTGGTTTGGAAGTAGTACCAGGGATGCTCTTTATAGGAGTTTCCTCCTTTGCGACCACCTCAGATAAGGACAACTCGCTATAGGAGTTGAAAAAACTGGGGTGGACGGAGACCACAGAGTCCTCATCCGTGACATTAAAGTCACTGCAGTCACTGACTGCAGAAGAGACGTCCGACACCTCTGTGAATGTATCAGCGTCGGACGTACTCTTTATCGGAGAGGGCTCCGGGGTCTCCCGTGGCGTGGAGGAAGTCTGTAAGGTAGGGACAGCCCCGGACATCTCTATAATGGGGGATTTACCAGTGCTCGACTTTTTTCCCACCGTTGTCCACCCCCCCTGAGCTGTAGAGTTTGGGGGAGTGGAGGTAAATGAGATTGTTTTGGACGGGGGAGTTTTATGTGTCGAGACACTGATTGGGCTTGGATGCCCGTGGCTGTCCTTCCCTTTCTGAGCTGCGAGATATGTTCTCTCAGCTCGAGAAACTGAATCCACCGCCCTAGCCCACGAGATGCCCTCTCTCCTCATAGCCATTGTTATGCATTGTGCTTTAATGTAGAGAGGACATCCCGGGAACCAGGCCGGATGATTATCACTGCAGTTAGGACATCGACAGTAGTCCTCCCTGCAGTTTTCAGGCCTGTGACCCCCCGAGCACCTGGAACATGTTTGTAATTTTTTACAAGAGTTAGCCCGGTGGCCGAACCCGTGACAACGGTAACACCTCATGGGGGTGTATATGAATGGTTCTGTTTTAAAACAAATTTTAGATTCCCCAATTTTCACGTAAAGTGGGACTGCTCCCCTAAAAGAAAGTTTAACTGATCCAGTTGCCCCCCTAGTTTTATTTATGATCCTATCGATGGCTACTAGCTCCACCCCGGTTGAAGGTTCAAATTGCAAAATGGGGCGGAGCTCTATTAAATTAATATTTTTTGGAACCCCATGGATGATCATGTCTGTGACCCGGTCCTGAAGTGGTAGAGATGCTACCACCTCACATTTACCGAGTCTCAGATTTCGGTCATTTATTATTTTGTTCAAGGGTTCGGCCCCCGGGAATTCCAACATCACCGAACCTGACGCCAGAGGTGTCACCCGCCGGACCAGCGGCATTTGGACATTTAGTAATTTTCCCAGCTTGATAACGTCAAGCTGGGAGAGGAGAGCCCCAGGACCCCTGGACTTTAGAATACAGAGAAATTTCCCAGGATGGCTAATTCTATGGTTTTCCCGAGGGTCCAGGGACTCTCCCACAATCCTACTCAGGTCCAGCGGGTGTCTCTCTGGCGCTAAAATATTTGGTTTGCGGGTAGAGCCCCAATCGGCCATATTTGAATGCAATCCGACCGACAGGGACTCTATACCGTACAGATATCACCAGCGGTGACAAATAAAACTTAAATAGGATATTGGCGACACACACACAGAGATCTATAAACCCAAATCCACTGTTACTGTATTTATAATGTAAATGAATTTTTGAAAGATTTGTAGACCCGGTTATTAAATCTAAAATATATTCTAAATATGGCGTACCTGAAAAAAGAGCAATATCAACAAGAAAACCGGGTCGTGAAAATGTGTGATTTTATAAAATAAAATAATTTCGAAGAACGAAGAAAAACAAGAACGAAAGCAACACGGACGGGGAGGAGGAGTTACCAATCTTTCTTTTCTTTTCTTTTCTTTTATTGATTTCTATAATTCTATAATTCTATATTTCTTCTTTATTTTCTTTTGTTTTCCTTTTTTGCGTCTACTTCCGCCCATCGATAATTCGAATGATAATTGACATTAATTAATATATATTTCTTACGGTTCATTTAATCTGATTGGTTGATGCTAATTGTTTTGCAATTCATAAGCCACGCCCTAGGCAGAAGATAAGACCTAAATTTCACTAAATTGCCCCATGTGTCAGCTGTAAAAACACAAGAGTCATAAAACCACAGGAGATCTTTATTATGTGTTAATTTCCGGTAAGATATTATTAATCCCATTGATAATTTCAACGATTAGGTCATATCAATCTTTGATCTCAATTAGTAATTTGCACAATGGGGCTGCATCTGTCATCCAAAAATATTTACTTCAAAGACTTGGCCAGCGACTTCAAACATCTTGGAATGTTAATTCTTGCTCAAAATAAAATTGATGTCATAAGAATTGCTGCACAGACAATTAATACCTGGAATTGACCTCTACGTTAATAATGATTTTTACGCCTTGTGCTGGTGAAAATAGGAGAATTGTGTACATAAAAAATGTCATGATGACATATTGCTGGCGTGATCTACATCCATTGTTTGGTCGATCTTTACACCTTTTTAAAGATTATTTAACAAAAATTATTTTACACAGCAGTCTTTTAAACTATCAAAATGGCGTGGAAATATATTAATAAACAACAACAACAATACAATTAAACTTCGATGAAAATATCAGAATTGACGCTGATATCGATCTGAAATGCGGAAGGACAAAGGACCTACTCGACAACAGCGCCACCAAACGGGCACCTGTTAGACAAGGGCGGATAACCGACTAAAGTCCCCCATTAAACTGTGATTAAATTGTTGTTTACATATATGGCATTGCATAAATAAGATAAGTAAAACATTACCTTTATTTTTGTATTAAATTATTTAAATATAGAGAACACATTGGTAGAGCTCTATTAAATAGTAAATACATTTTTTGCAGATCCCATTATATATATATAGATCTATAATATCCAGTGTATAGTTTCCAATTATATTATACATTATTTTATTGTTTTATGTAAAATATATTAACTAACGACTGTATATATGTGGTGAAGTTCATGACTTGAGAATGTTAGCGAATTTAATGAATTTAAGAAAGTTGTGAAAATATCCAACTGTTTTAATTTCTCCGTTCACAGAAGACAAGTATATTTTTTCATGACTGTACAATATAACAATGCATTGTGTTTTGACTTGTGTTATTATAACCTCTATATTTTCTTCCTTCGTTTTCTTTAATTTCATAGAAATATATGCTTTTTCTTTCTTGTTTAATATCTTACTATGATGAAACATGCAGAAATTGTAGTACAAATAAATACAATCATATTTTGTCAAATTCCGTTGTTAAATTGCCATATCTTGTACCGATACTTAGTCTGCAGTGCAGAGAATTTCAATAAGTTGATGCTTCCATTTCTGTCCTATTGTCTATTACATGCACATTGTTACTTTGTCTAATACTCGATATTACATGACAATGTAGACAAGTGAATATGTTTTAACTAATTCTACGATCGACAAAATAGGTTGACCAATGCCTATGATTTACCTAGTTTTCCCGAAAGCATTGTAGTAAATTTACGCATGTAATTGATATTACACATGAGCAATAAGTCTTTGACTTTAGCACAAGTCCGGATGATTTCAGACCACAGTCGAGAGCCACCCTTCAAGCTGAGTTGTTGAAAGCAGATGTACGTACATATCATTCATTATTTTTGCGTGAAACAAAATCTGCACTAGTAACCAGGTACATCAGAACAATGACTGGGACACGTTACTTCCCGAAAATGTAACGAATCTAACAACGTTAGAAGATGAGACTTAGTGGTCGAGGGTTGAGTGCCTGACTCCTGATCCGATGGTCGTTCGTTTGAATCCCACCATGGGCAGTGTTGAACCGCGCACTTCACAATCCCTGAATCAGTAGACGAGAGTACTGGTAAGCAAATCATCCATCGCCGAGAGTGGTTCGTGCAAGTCACATAATTAACTTGTTTCATGTTCAATGTAAAATAAGTACAATTGTACTTTAATACACTCTACAATACACTCTAAGAACTCCGCTGACATATTTAGATAATTATGTCCCCCTCTCTCCGAGGGAGACATATTGTTTTTGCCTTCGGCTGTCTGTCTGTATATCCGTCTGTCCACTTTTAGCTTGTCCGCCCATTTTCTCCAATACTGCTAGTTGGATTTCAGCCAAACTCCATAGGATCGATCAACATGAAGTGTAGTTGTGCAAACTCGTCGTTTTGTTCCGCTCGGTTAATTTCACCTGAGTTAAGGCCCTTTGAAGTTTTTATACTTTATGCCCGCGCTTCATCTCAAATATTGTGCATCCTCCTTGTCGTTTTGTGGCGTCACTGTGTGGGGAGGCATTGCCTAATGTATGTGGCGTCCCTGTGTAGGGAGGCATTGCCTTATGTATGTGGCGTCCCTGTGTAGGGAGGCATTGCCTTATGTATGTGGCATCCCTGTGTGGGGAGGCATTGCCTTATGTATGTGGCATCCCTGTGTGGGGAGGCATTGCCTTTTGTATGTGGCGTCCCTGTGTGGGGAGGCATTGCCTTATGTATGTGGCGTCCCTGTGTGGGGAGGCATTGCCTTATGTGTGTGGCGTCCCTGTGTGGGGAGGCATTGCCTTATGTGTGTGGCGTCCCTGTGTGGGGAGGCATTGCCTTATGTATGTGGCGTCCCTGTAACACTTTAATCACTCTTGCACTGTACATATGAAAGTTTGTTGGACAAGTTTGCCTTAAAAGACGAATCTCGTGTTTCTTAATGGGTATTAAAACAAGTATAAATATGTACATACATAGATTCAACTAGTTACTTTTAGCTAGTACCTCTAAACAATAAGAACTACGGTTCATTTTTAGATGGACTTCAACCAATTTCATACAAAAGTAACAAAATAACCAAAACATCGTTAGATCATCAGAAAATACTTTCTGAGTTCAAGAATTACATCTATTTTATAGATTATCTCCCTTATATCTACATAAGAACCGTTCCTATCCGCTAGTCTCGATTCATGTCTGCGAAAAGGAATTCATATCCAAACTTTAGCTACACCGTATGATTAAACTATCCTAACTAGCTTCCCTTTCCTATTTTCACTGTATTTTTATTGAGTCCGTTTGACTATCACAACTATAGAAAACTTATAGAATTACTGTTTACTCTGTCTAATTAACATAACATTAAGTAACATACCAATATTTTATTTGATGTATAAATTACTTAAAATTGCGACAAGAACTCGTCAGTAGTTAAAAGTCTAGTTACAGTCCGTAAGATGTGTAAACAGCACAATCATACATATATGTATATCTACATTCAAACCATAATTAAGGACATGCAGATTTATTCCGTTCCAGCGCAGCGTTCACAATGTGCATGCTTGAACTACTTTATGTCTATTTACATACAAAGTTTCGCTGTCCAAAACACTATAATTATATGGCTGCGTCGAAAACTATTCATACAGAAGGTTAGAGGATGTATCTGGCTCATCTGAACATAAAATGTTTGAATTTGCTTCATCCAAAAATTTTGTAACATGGGCTTAAATATCTCTAGTAAGAACCATTGCAATGTATAACCGATTGAAACTATCTTTTTACCATATTACCAACAGACAAAACTTGTAAAATAACCTGATTGTTAAAAAACAGGAAGTTTATTTTAATTTTATGATGTACACAAACATCTTTCGTCATCAAATATGGATCAATACATTATGAGTTCATTATTTGTTAATGCACGTTTATTGATGTTTTAACTATAAGAAATATATTTGGATGTTTGTTTTGGTAAACAAATGAACAAAAAATATTTACTTTAAATTGTGAAATGATGACGTACGTTTACTTCCCGATTCATATCCTTTAATGCCAGACACCAGGCAGGTAGGCATATATGGTAACCATTATTTAACTAGCCGGCGGCTCACCAACCGGCCATATCAGAACGGACCCCTAACTGACCCCTACCAGGATTCGAACCTTCGACCTCCTGCTCCGAAGGCGGATGCATTAACTACTCGGCCACGGAGACGTGTATATATGAGTCTTTTCCTTGACATGATTTACTCTGAACGGCGTCATTAAATATAAGTAGATACATGAAAGGACGATACATTTGATTTCATTAAGGATTTGTCTGTTACAAATTCCATATTAGTTGTTGCTAATTGATCAAGAGGTGTTAACAGTTTGCTACAACATATTTAGCCTACTCTAGCAAATAAATGTATCTTGTTGAAATCACCATTTTTTCTAACTGGGAAACAAGACATACACAAACACTAATATCCTAAAGTCAGGATAATGCAACATTCATCATTATTGAATTTTATCATGTAACATCTAAATATCTAAAGTCGGGCCCGTTTAATCTGGGACACTGGTCCCAGGTTTCATCCGACAATCTAGGCCGCTTCGTCGGCTGCGGGACAACGCGACCCCTAAGCAACTTGTCCCCAACTCCACCCTTGTCAAATCGTCCCCTAAGTCAACTCGACCCCTTATTATTTTGCTAAATAAACTCGACCCCTCTTTATGTTAAGAGGATCGGGTGTAAAAGATTATTTAATTACTCAAAAGAAATTATAAGAATTATTTTGTGTAGCAATAATGTTTTAATAATTACGGTAATGGATAAATTTAACACATCTATATAGATACATCTACAGGTCACTACATCGGCTCAGTCACACTATTACGGGATGGGTGGTTTAACTGGTCAGAAGAAAGAGAAATAGTAGTAAGATTGGAAAATAGCTTGACAGATAAAAGGAAGAAAATAAGAAAAGATTTTCCCAGCTGCTTTTTTGCCTTTCTCCCCCCAAGCCTCTTCGGTTATGGTAGCCATGGCCGACACAGCCCCGGGGATCATCAGTGGCTTACTTACAGCTGGGACCCTACACTTAAATAGAGAGATTGGACAGCCCCCGCTTAAAGGATACTGATTCGGAGGCCTCTGCGATGGATGCAGGCAGGTTGTTCCATGGTGTTATAGATCTAGGGAAGAAGGAGTTCTTGTAGTAGGCTGTAGATGTAGATATCGGCCTGTACTTCAGAGAGTGTGAAGTTCGGGTATTAGACTTGGTTGTTGTCAAATTGGAACTGGTCTGCGGGGATGTCCACTTCGCCGTTGACTATCTTGAAGAACATGGTTAGTTGAGCCTTGGTTCTTCTGGCTTCCAATGTCTCCCAGTCGAGCATAGATGTGACGCTCCTGGTGTTGTGGTAAGCGGTTGGTGGCGTACCTTGCACCTCATCTTTGCACCATTTCTAACATGTAATTGCCTTAGTGTCTGACCCGATCGGGGTTATGTCCTTGGAGGTGTTATTTTCTTCTTTTATAAGTGTGTGTAATTGTCAAAACATTTTAAGACTGAATCTCAAAATTAGAAATTTCGGGTCGTTTCAAATGGCGTTGGGCCGTAATATGGCGGTGGGCCGTTTCGTCTGCGTACTTGAATTACTGTACATGTAATTTCATTCAAGATTATTTGATCAAATGAATACATCATTCAAAAGGATTGAGACTCCTTCCTGGTGATAATATATGATACTATTAATGTTCGATAATCGAACAGTAACTTTCTAAGTCGACAACGATATTATACAAACGGTATAGCTAAAGTGCGGATAGGAGTCCTATCCGCGGATAGGAATCGAGATGTGCGGATAGGAACGATAAAATCAATAATACTTGATGGATTCAATTGAAACTTTCAGACATTGTTTTAATTACAAAAACAAAAATAATTACAAACTTTCAGACCCATGTGTTGAAAAATAAAGTTTACAGACAATATTTCATATACCGAGTTTACTTGATATCGAGATCAAGCCTGCGGATAGGAATCGAGATGTGCGGATAGGAACGATAAAATCAATAGTACTTGATGGATTCGATTGAAACTTTCAGACATTGTTTTAATTACACAAACAAAAATAATTACAAACTTTCAGACCCATGTGTTGAAAAATAAAGTTTACAGACTACATTTGTTATATTTCATATACCGAGTTTACTTACATTTTTTTTTGTTTAGAATAGTTTAAAAAAATCGTCGTAAAAATCCATCTTTCGCAAAAACATGGCGGCGCTCTTGCAAATTGTGATTATCACAACGATGTTATCTGTACAGAGCGCCGCCATGTTTTTGCGAAAGTTGGATTTTTACGACGATTTTTTTAAACTATTCTAAACTAAAAAAAATGTAATATATCGGTAGATATAGTATATATCAACATATATAAGTATGTTTTCATTCATTTATAATCATAAATCATGCATTAAAGGTATTTTTTTGCTACGTCGCACTTCGTGACTTCGTCTCACCTCGGCTCACCTAGTCGCACTTTTTAGTGGGACCCCATCCAAATAAAACTTGCAATCAATAAAAACAATGTAAATCTAACATGAGTTGCGTATTTTACACAAACTAACCTTCATGATCGGGATCACCGACGCGCTTTCTCGTATTCTCTGGGAATTTTCATTGGTTGCTAAGGCTGGTCGCTATGTGTGTGTAGTGTTCTACGGTTCATTTCAGTTGTTTAGTATCATTTATCATTAACCTTTGGGAGATCTTTTTGCGTTGGCAGCTTTCTATTTTGTTTATTTTTAAACATGGTTTAATGACTACAACTTGGTCCCTCCCCATAAAGTTTTAACACCCAAGTGTCATTTTTTACCCTCGACCGACGTCTTGTGAGAGCATTGTTCACTGTAGATCTGATTATATAATAAGCAAAAAATACCACATAATTTGGTTATATTTTCTTAAAGGTTTTAAATACAAAGTACAGTTTAATGTTAGAAGTTTAGAAAATACACAACCCTTCCATGAAAATTTGACAAAAATGTCGATTTTCCTCCACATGTGGAGAAGTTGCCGGCTTCTTGTGGAAGGGTAAGTTAGTACTGGTAAGAATTCAGTCCAGGAAAACTTGTTAGGTGAACCGGCCGCCGTATATAACTGAAATATCGTTGAGAAACGGCGTTAAACCCGATGAAACAAACAAACAAACATTAGAAAATACACAATCCATATCTTAAATAGATTGTGTTGCGGGGCCATGTTGGGCTCCCATATAGGCGAAAATACATGCACTGTATTATAATGTGATTTTTACCTCAGGTCAAGGAGTGGTGTTGGAGAACAGCGTGTATAGTGATGCATGCTATGCTCTCACGATGGCAGAATTCGGATATTTTTCAAAGGAAGGTTTGTACACATATTTTGCAGTTTATATTTAGGGGTCGATAATATATCAAATATGTAGGGGTCCATTATGACTGAATATTTAGGGGTCGATAATTTATCGAATATTTACGGGTCGATGATTGAAAAAATATTTAGCGTTTGATAATTATTGAATATTTGGGGTTTGATAATTATTGATTATTTAGGGGTTGATAATTATTGACTATTTAGGGGTTAATAATTACCTAACATTTTGGGGTTGATAATTATTGATTATTTAGGGGTTAATAATTACCTAACAGTTTGGGGTTGATAATTTGAGCAGTACCTTTCCACTTCCAACAATGTGTAGTCTGCATTAGAATAGAAAGGGGAACATTGTTACTTTTTAGATTAGAAAAAAGTCTTAAGGTTTAGTTTAAATAAGGGTCGTGTCCAACAGCAATTTGAATTGGGTTTGTTTATTGGTACAAATTATACTAGGAAAAAATACTGCAATATAAGAACAGACACATACCACTGTAGGTCAAGAAAATTGTGAAGTAGATCACTAGATGTGAAAACGTTTTTGTTAAATTCTCTCGTTTTGACAAAAAATCCCCAACTCCACAGGTAATGAACGCACTTCCAGTGTATTACAAACCACTCGAACATTATGTTGTTTGAAAGAACTAAGTGTCCATTTGGTGTCTGTCTACAATAGCTGGAAGAGTCGCTACATGACCCACTCCATTTATGTGACCCACAACCCCAATCTTCACGACAATTGTTTTGAAGGACTTACCTATTTGGGCAGACAGCTTACAATTTCTGCTTGCCTGAATTCACTTTCACTTGCCCGAATAAAATTAACAGCAACGTCAAAAAAACCCGAAGAAATGTGATGTTTTGATTTGTTTAATCGAAAAATGAAGACTGGTAATGATAGTTAATGAAAAAGTGCTGTTACACAAAAAAATTAAAACCAGGCGAAGTATTGTGTACTATGTCATCAGTTTTTGTGACAGCTTGGATAATAGCTAGTCAGACCTAACCATGAAATTGACTTGCCCGTTTGGGCAGATGAAATGGATTTTTTATTTGTCCGACAGTAATTTTACTTGTCCCAGGCTTCGGGCAAGTGATTATTGTGAAGACTGCAACCCATTATAAAAACTTGCACATGCTGGGTTATATACACTGAGGTATTAATGTCTTATATATTACTGATCATTTATTAATTAAATTAAATGTTTTCCGCTATGTGGATGTGATTTCAATTTTATTTTTTAATTTAGGAATTCGATGGTACATGAACAACAGAAAGAACTCGCTTCTCCATTTCTGGAAACCCCATCTGCTTATTTATCTAGATGCTCCGTCTTCTTTGATTGTCAATAATATAAAGGAAAAGAATGTAAGTTTTATCATAATGAACCCAAGGACTTAGTAGATAGTTCTGAGTTTATAAAACAGTCTCAATATGAAAGCCTCTGTTTGGATGGTTCTAAACAGATTCATAGAATTGACCAATGGCAAGGCTGCATTCTGAGACTGGTTTCCATATTGACCAATGATATGCATTCTGAGATTGCTTTCCATGTTGACCAATGGCATGGCTTCCTTCTCAGATTGGTTTCCATATTGAACAATGGCATGGCTGCATTCTGAGACTGGTTTCCATATTGACCAATGGCATGGCTTCATTCTGAGACTGATTTCCATATTGACCAATGGCATGACTGCATTCTCGGACTGGTTTCCATATTGACCAATGGCATGGCTTCATTCTGAGACTGGTTTCCATATTGACCAATGGCATGACTGCATTCTCGGACTGGTTTCCATATTGACCAATGGCATGGCTGCATTATCAGACTGGTTTCCATATTGACCGATGGCATGACTGCATTCTCAGACTGGTCTCAAATTCAGTTTTATAGCCCGCATCAAAATTGTTGCCATTCAACAAAAACATGATTGCAAGGTCATACAGATGAATAAATGTTATTATGTACAAATATTTGCACGTCCAAAATTTCACTCTTCAAACAATTTATTGAACAGAATTGTTGCAAAGTTCCCCAATCTAGATAATTAATGATGCATTTTTTTTCCAAAATGATGAAAACAGTTGTGTACCTATAAAAGTCATTGCTGTGATAGGGCTGCAATGATTGACCGATGTTTGATTATTTTCTGTACTTTAGTTTTGGGTTCGGTACGTCAGATGACGTTTTTATTCCTTAGGCAATATTCTAGTCAAAGAACTCAAAAGTTTATACAGATTATCTTTTATTATAGGACACAAAGTTCTATTTTTGGTCATTGCTGTACTTCATTTTATATTACAACGCATTGTTCTAATTCCATTTACCTAGTGAAAGGTTCATGTCTGGTCATTACAAGTCATTAAACTATCAGTTATATTTACCTAGTGAAATGTTCATGTCTGGTCATTACAAGTCATTAAACTATCAGTTATATTTACCTAGTCAAATGTTCATGTCTGGTCATTACAAGTCATTAAACTATCAGTTATATTTACCTAGTCAAATGTCATGTCTGGTCATTACAAGTCATTAAACTATCAGTTATTGAGAATTTTATGTATTTTATATATTTACATATAACCAGATAACCGAAATCGTAGTAATTGAAACAAAACCAAGAGGCATTTGTACCGAACCGAGAGACACATGAATTGTGGTTTCCCTAATACTTAGTGCTGTAACTCGGCAAACAAGTTGGATGCAAAAATGTTTGAAAGTAGAACTGAAGATCATCCTGTTCACAGCTCGACAACTTTAAACCTGAGCACAGTAACTGTTGTCATCTACCCGTTTGAAATAATTGTACTGATTGCGTCTGTTGTTGTATTGTGCTTACTTCTCTAGTTGTATGTTTTTCATCTATTTTGCAGCCCCACTTTGAAGGAAGCCCGGCATTGTCAGAGAAATATTTTGATGTATTGAAAAAAAAGTTCAAGGATTTTTATGTTCCCTTCATGAGGTAAGCTTCTCGTTACCAACAATATTTCTCTGATAAAAGTTTGTAGTAAGGACAAATAATTTGCACTTTGTTTTAACTCTTTATTAATATTTCGTCTGAAAGGCTTTATGAAATTTTTGGACGTTATGCCATGTTGTTTTGTGCAGTACATTGTGACGTTACGCCAAATTGCTTTTGTGCAGTACATTTTGACGTTACACCAAATTGCTTTTGTGCAGTACATTTTGACGTTACGCCAAATTGCTTTTGTGCAGTACAGTTTGACGTTACGCCAAATTGCTTTTGTGCAGTACATTTTGACGTTACGCCAAATTGCTTTTGTGCAGTACATTTTGACGTTACGCAAAATTGTTTTGTGCAGTACATTTTGACGTTACGCCAAATTGTTTTGTGCAGTACATTTTGACGTTGCCATATTGTTTTGTGCAGTACATTTTGACGTTGCCATATTGTTTTGTGCAGTACATTTTGACGTTACGCAAAATTGTTTTGTGCAGTACATTTTGACGTTACGCCAAATTGTTTTGTGCAGTACATTTTGACGTTGCCATATTGTTTTGTGCTTTTTGTTTTTATTCTTATATATAGGGTGTTTCGTCATGAATATATTATATACCGTTTTAATTAGAAGTAATATAGCGATATAGATGGAGAGTATTTAGGAAAATATTTAAATTTAAACATTGTGAACAAACTTTGTACACAGTATAAAGTATTATGACAGCTTCCTGGGTTTGTTACCGATACTCTCTTCAATTGCTGTCAACATGTTTGAAATATGTTTCTTGCATTGTTTGATCTTATCATCATAGTAAGTATCATTCTGCTCTGTAGTACAGGTTCTACATGGTAAATAATCTCGTACCACATCTCATACAGCATCAAACAACACATCTAGCAATGCATCTAGCATCACATCTAGCAATGCATCTAGCATCACATCTAGCACCACAATTAACACCATATCTAGCAACACAACGAACAACACGTCTAGCAACACATCTAGCAATGCATCTAGCACCACAATTAACACCATATCTAGCAACACAACAAACAACACGTCTAGCAACACATCTAGTAACACATCTAGCAACACATCTAGCATCACATCTAGCAATGCATCTAGCAACACATCTAGCAATGCAACTAGCAATGCATCTAGTACCACAATTAACACCATATCTAGCAACACAGCGAACAAGACGTCTAGCAAGACGTCTAGCAACACATCTGGTAACACATCTAGCATCAATCTAGTAACACATCTAGTTACACATCTTGTACCACTTATAGTTCCATCAGTTATCTCTGTATTGAAAGTGATGACTTTTTCTTTCTAGTAAGTTCATGGATACTCTGTATTATGATGCAACAAATTTGGAAGACATTGACTTGGTAAGTCTTGCTCAATTTGAAATTGTTCATACCTAACTTTATATAGATCTTGAAAAGTCCTTGCAAGTGATTATAGTCTTAAATTTTCCTTGAATATGGTTTAAACCCTTGGCACCTGAAAAAAGTATACATGAATTTTTAGAAAATAGACTAGAGACTTTAATTTTCTTTCTAAGTAGGGGAAAAATATATACCTTTTTCTTTGGGGAATGGGGCCCAACATCAGCCCCAAATTTGCCATAAAAAGGGCTGCAATGGGTTCGAGGTTTTACTGATTATTTGTTAACATTGCAGTTGACCCTGGATTTGGAAGGGTTGGATCTTATTGCCCGGTATGGGGACAGTAGATTCATGGACTGGAGACGAGATTCGGAGGAAGACTACACGTTTTATAGAATGAAGTAAGATTGTTATTTTATACGGTTTTCTCTGCAATTCAAGGTTTGCACAGGTCTTGAAAAGTCCTTGAAATTGATGCCTACTCCTTGAAAACTGCTTTTAATTAACAGTCAAAAAACTTGAATTTTGAAAAAAATAAAAAATTGCCGTTGAATTCTTCTGCTGTGAATAGAAAAAAGGACAAAACATAAAAAAAGGCTGCAATGGGACCCTGGATTTGGAAGGGTTTCTAGTCCTTGATAATGGTGAAAAAGTACTTGAAAAGATCACAGGAGCCAATATAGATTTTAAAAGTGTAAATCTTCTTGTCAAAACCATAAGGCCTAGAGCTTTGATATTTGTTTAGTGGTCGTCTTAAAAGATTGTATAAATAATTATGTTCCATATGTTTGTCACAGGAGCTAAAAATAGATTTGAAAAAAGTGAACAATTGAAAATCTTCTTGTCCAAAACAAGAAGGCCTAGAACTTTGATATTTGGTTTTTATGAGTCCCTAGTTTTGAAATAAACTGCCACAAGTGTTCTACAGATGCAATAATGTATTGCCTGCCTTGGAAATCAGGATCACATTCCAAGTAGTCGTATCACAACTGTAATTAATTGTGCAAGCAACAGTTTAAATGTAGCCTTGACCAATGTACTGCCACATTAGTTTAATACAGCCAAAATGGTGGTGTACTCAGGTGATTGATATCGGGCAATCATGACCCTCTTGTTTCTGATGTTGAATATACGATGTTGCAATAATCTGAAACACGTTGTGTGGAAATATAACAAAATAATTTTTTTAGTTCACCTTGTCACTTACAGTTGATGATGAGGTGTCTGGATTGTTGGATGTTGAGCGTCCATCCACATTTGGCTTGTTGACACTTGTTGTTCACAATTTTGGCCCTATTCTGGTGAAACTTGCTCTGAGTTTGTACCTCTTGGACAAGATCTGTACTGGGTCGTCAGGGTTTTCCCTAGAATATTTCACCTTGGGGTCCTTGGACCCTCGTGTTAAACATTTTGGGGTCCTTTGTAATTTTGTATGGTTCGAGTATGCAGTTTATACTTGACAAACAATTATTTAAGGGGTCCCAGGGATACACAGTAAGTGGGAAATGGGAGTCCCTAGAAAGGAAAGGTCTTGTAGGGTTAAAAACTAGGGTGACACAACGAAACTATAAACATTTGTTGTGGACACTCGAGAGGCGATATTTTCTACCTGATCTCCATGAACCTGGTTATATGATTGTCTTAATAAAATACAGGTCAATTTGGAGACTGGGCAACTTGAGTCAAAACTAAGTTGTAAGGTCAAAACTAGGTTGTATGGTCAAAACTAGGTTGTAAGGTCAGAACAAGGTCGTAAGGTTAAAACTTGGTCGTAAGGTCAAAACTAGGGTGTAAAGTCAAAACTAGGTCATAAGGTCAAAACTAGGTCATAAGGTCAAAACAAGGGTGTAAAGTCAAAACTAGGTCGTAAGGTCAAAACTAGGGAGTAAAGTCAAAACTAGGTAATAAGGTCAAAACTAGGTTGTAAGGTCAGAACTAGGTCGTAAGGTCAAAACTAGGTTGTAAGGTCAGAACTAGGTCGTAAGGTCAGAACTAGGTCGTAAGGTCAAAACTAGGGTGTAAAGTCAAAACTAGGTCATACGGTCAAAACTATGTCGGAAGGTCAAAACTAGGTCAAGGTCTAAATATAAAAATCTCCAACCTTTGTCTGACTATATTTATTACAACTCTTGTCATACACTCACTGCAGATGTTTACAGTTTAAACTCAAAATAATTGATCGCATTTTGTATGAAATTGTGGAATTATGTTGCTTTTCTAATACAGAAATCTTAGAATTTAGTACTTTAAATGTTATTATTACACATGGCTAAAATTTACGGAAATCAAACTTATTTAGAAATCAAAATAATGTATAAAAATGCTGTAAAATTTGTGATGCTCTTTGAAAATCAATGTATCTCATCTACATTGTAATTGTGTAGTGCTATTGATTTTTATTGCTACAAATATTGTAACACACGGTTTATGCAATAAATGATATTGTATTGTATGTATAGAGGATCTTATATGGGTGGTCATTATTTATTGAATTTATTAAACTAGTCTTCTAAAAAGGATAATTATCGGTTTTAGATGACGAGGTTTATACAATCAATGAAAAAAGGACACGAATGTAAGATTCTATTTATGAGATAACAGCAGAAACAGCTATTTCTTTTGCAAAAACAGTACCTTAACCCCCTTATATGCAAGCACATTATGACGTGTGTAATTCGGTCTTTGGTAAACAAAAGCTGACACGTCAAAAAGTAGTTCCGACAATTTTCTTTTTAAAGTTTCAGCCACAAGATACTAGGTCAAATGATAATATCACATATCATATTAAAAGTAACAAGACGTTAACTTTCAATGAAATAAAATATCATATGTCGCACAAAATAAATATTTAACAACTTCAACATCAATTGAGCGCGTCTACGTCACGCTTGTTTTGTTGTGACGTCACACGCATTTGAGTTGTTTTTTCACTAGTGAAATATCGAAAATAATACATGGGTGTTATTACCACTCTACGCCGTATGTTATGTTATACATTCATGTATGTCTGATTTCAGAGTTTCTAGGGATACTACTATGGAGAAACTGACTCAATGGAAGCCACCCTATCATTGTCCAGAGTTATATTTGAATGTTGAAGAGTCAAGAATGTATAATAACATTATTTTGGAGGTAAGTTCATGTTATGTATAGAGATATAAATTGCTAATCACTGTCAAAGCTGAACCAAAAACTGGTCTTAAGATAATGTTTTAATTCCTCACTCCTTGCTCATAGAATAAGGGCCATTGTTTGTCCATCTTTGGGGCTGTTTATGAGTCCCATTCTCCTCCTTAGAAAGTTCATATTTTCCTCAAATGTCATTGAAAATTCCCGTTTACTAAAGAGAGATTATTCTTGTAAGACTAGTTAGGGTTGATGCGTATTTCTGTCAACATATTGAGACATTTGTCAAGAAAATCTGTATATTTGTAATCATTGATTAAAATATGAAGTCCAAAGAAGTCGAAAATTGATCATATAAATTAGACTCAAGTTTCCCCCTGAATCTTACCCCATTTGTGAGTGTGGATGTCTGTTAGTCCATATAATCGGTCTAGAGTCCTGCATTTATATTCTTGAAAAGATTATAGCATTCATTGTTACGAATTTTATTATAAACCAGAAATGAATCAAATCATTCTACATACAACACACAAAACTTTCCAGGTGAGCGATTCAGGGTCGTCATGCAGTGCCGTCATTTAGGGCCATCATTCAGGGCCGTCATGCAGTGCCGTCATTCAGGGCCGTCATTTAGGGCCATCATTCAGGGCCGTCATGGCTGTCTTGTTTGGTTTGATCTGATACTGAACCAGTCCAAATTTATAGGTGAAAAAAAGTAATATTTTGTAAATAAATACATTTGATGTTTCAGTTCCCACAGTTGGCGATAGACAGCAACAGCTACTGGCATGACTGCTACGGAAACTTACGGGATCGTAGCGAGGTGCGCGATGATACACCCCTCTCTCTTGCTAGAGATTCCATCGTTGCACAGGGCGTGTTAGAAGCTGGTCCGGAACGTAAAGCTATTGGAACGTAAACAACATATCTGCGTATTGTGATTGTGTCGAGATGTCAGCGGGATATTATCACCTGTTCTCTTGATGTAGTTTAATAAGCAACCTTAAACTTTAATAAAAAGGGAATTAGCCTCGTATATTTTTTGTCTTAAATTTAGATAAGTTTTGTTGTGCGTTTCTTTGATTTTCACGAGTTAGTTCCGCGTATAGAGTGTCAAATTGTTCATAAATTATGTAGTACTTCAACCAAAAATAATAATTTTTCATGAAAAACTGTTTTATATATAAGTATAGTTCGAACTTAAGTGGACAAACATTTGACAGTATAATTTTGTTACTATCTCATTGAAATAATCTGTTATTTATGTGCTGTGAGATGTATTGAAAAATAAAAACTATGTTACATTGACAGGTGATGTTGTGTATTTAAATGAAACCTGCATTGTTGCTTGTTCTGTTGGTGGAATATAAAGAAATGATTAAATATGATTGATTTTGATTTGTCTCAGTGCTAAAAATGCAAGTTTGAAAAAATGGAAAATTGAACCCTTATCTATATATAAGATAAAAGGTTTCAATTTTTGTCCAAGTAATGTGACCTTGTGCCCCCATTATGGAATTGTCATACATGTTCATAAATGTATCTTTAAAATTGTAGGAATAAAAAATAAAACAATAATGTCGTTTGATACTGAATATTATTTAAGCGTACAAGTAACATGAGAGTGTTCATTGTTCATGAGCTTTGTTTTGTTGCATTTATAGAATAAAATCCGTAAGTCTTTGGACCGCCTTTGAATGATCTTGTCCAACCAAACGCCGTCTCGCCATCAGCTGATACATACTTCTGTTTGATTTTCATCCCTGTAATAAAAATTGCTTCGATTTTATTCTAATCATTCACAATTACCTGTTGTTTGTAATGTTTGTTTGTTTCATCGGGTTTAACGCCGTTTCTCAACGATATTTCAGTTATATACGGCGGCCGGTTCACCTAACCAGTTTTTCCTGGACTGAATTCTTACCAGTACTAACTTGCCCTTCCACAAGGAGCCGGCAACTTCTCCACATGTGGAGGAAAGTCGACATTTTTGTCAAATTTTCATAGAAGGGTATGACCTGCCGCGACCGGGAATCGAACCCAGATCGCCGTGTTACAAGTCCAGCGCACTGGACCACGGCCGCGGCTTTGTTGTTTGTAAACTAGCATAATTATTTTATAAAGACCTCGGGGGGATTTGAGTCAATTTTATTAAATGATATGTTGTGTTACATTGATATAATTAATACAAATTGACTTGAGATCAGACTCTATGCTCAATAACTAACTTTTTATTGTAAACATTACTTTGATTGACTGCATTATTATTTGATACGTTTAAGTAATTATTAAGATTATAAGAATCTTTAACTGAAGGTCATTGTATGGGTATAAAATGACGTCGCATAACATACAATGACGCAGCATAACATTAAAAAGAACAACAGTGATGATGGACGCCATAACAAGTGACTGCTTACCTTTCTTTAAAGCCAGGTCGCCACGTTTCTGTACTTTGACTTTGCTTCGTGCAGTCACATAGACGTTCTCCTGCGGGAAGTCTGTAATGATGAAATGTTCACCTTGTTGTCATTTTGAATCTAAACTATTGTTTGTTAGTATGTGCTGTTATAAGGAAGTTACTTAGACCATAGCTACTAAAAAATAGCAATAAAGAAGAAGTGATCCAGATGTAGTCAGACAAGGGGTGATCCAGATGTAGTCAGACAAGGGGTGATCCAGATGTAGTCAGACAAAGGGTGATCCAGATGTAGTCAGACAAGGGCTGATCCAGATGTAGTCGGACAAGGTGTGATCCAGATGTAGTCAGACAAGGGGTGATCCAGATGTAGTCAGACAAGGGGTGATCAGATGTAGTCAGACAAGGGGTGATCCAGATGTAGTCAGACAAGGGGTGATCCAGATGTAGTCAGACAAGGGCTGATCCAGATGTAGTCAGACAAGGGGTGATCCAGATGTAGTCAGACAAGGGCTGATCCAGATGTAGTCAGACAAGGGGTGATCCAGACGTAGTCAGACATGGTGTGATCCAGATGTAGTCAGACAAGGGCTGATCCAGATGTAGTCAGACAAGGGGTGATCCAGATGTAGTCGGACAAGGGCTGATCCAGATGTAGTCGGACAAGGGCTGATCCAGATGTAGTCAGACAAGGGCTGATCCAGATGTAGTCGGACAAGGTGTGATCCAGATGTAGTCAGACAAGGGGTGATCCAGATGTAGTCGGACAAGGGGTGATCCAGATGTAGACAGACAAGGGCTGATCCAGATGTAGTCAGACAAGGGCTGATCCAGATGTAGTCAGACAAGGGCTGATCCAGATGTAGTCAGACAAGGGGTGATCCAGATGTAGTCAGACAAGGGCTGATCCAGATGTAGTCAGACAAGGGCTGATCCAGATGTAGTCAGACAAGGGCTGATCCAGATGTAGTCAGACTTTCTGCATAACTTCTTGATATAAATCTATAATTTGCTGAAATTGCTCTTTTCATGCATAATATTTTGTACTCGACTGATCAACGGCATCATATACTGGTTATCATTCCTAGTACTCTTAAAAAATCATCGTTATAGAAACAAAGCAATTCCTAGGCGGGTCACACTGATAATTTTTGGTAAATACCCTATTTTACAATATTCATAGCTAATCAATTGCCGAATAAACGGTGGTGCCAAATTACGTGACATTACTTGGGTGTTTTTGACATCGTAATGTAATATTATGATGTTATTGCTCTTTGATGCGTAATTCCATGTCTGTGACATCATTTAAGATATAAGTCGTAAAAGAAAATGTTTGTTTCAGGTTTCATGCCCAAACTAAAATAGGGTAGGTAGGTCGGAAAATGTTTTTTTTCAATTGAAGCAAATTAAACAGATTTAAATGAATATATGTTAAAAGACAAATCCCCTTTCTCTTTTAACATGGATAATGTTTAATCAAGGTGAATATAATTTTCTTCATGAAGCGTCTTATAAATGGGCAGAAGTATGAACCTAAAGAAAATTTCACACAAAGAATTTTTACCAAAAAGAAAAAAAATGTTCTAGGGTCGGGGCAAAAAAAGGGTAGGTCGGGAAAACCTAAAATAAACATATCTTATATTCTCACAATCAAACGTTTCCAGTTCATCCAGTAAGTCACCGAAATATGAAATAATCTGTTACAGAATGTGGGGTAAGTACATGATCCATGACGTACTAATGTATATCCTTCAACAGTACAAAGTCCGAGATTTTATACCAGTCTTAGAATGCAGCCTTGCCATTGGTCAGTTCTCAGAACTAACCAATCAGAGCGACTTGTCTACAAGCTCAGATTTATCTCTGGTTGCAAATATTGCACTGCTACAAATATTTAATGATTCAAAAATCGGAGAATGTAGTTCCACACATGATTGCTTATGTTAAATGTTAAAGTTGGGAACAAATACCAATGACTTCGTGGTAATATTTACCGTCTTAAGTAGCCACATTGGATGATGTATGTAAAGTACAGCGACAGTATAGAGATGTGTCGTCCGTGGCTGGACTAACATATGCCCAAAATAATTCGTAAAAGGACCTAGAATCTTCTCCCCACCGACATAGCTGGAAAAGTTACTACGTAACTCTGCCTGTTTATGACTTAAAGCCCCATTTCATTGCAATATAGGAAAAGTATAGCTAATCAGCTTGTTATAATATTAGTTAACTCTTCACATGTAAATAACAAAAAGGAAGATTCCAGAGTTGTCTCTCTTGTATTATCATCATGTTTATATATCATATAGTGCTTGTATAAAATGTAAATGCATGCCACTTTGTTATGAGTTGCTGTATGACTGCCATACTGATATAAAGTACACATCAAAATACTGTTATTTATTATTATTCATATGGTATTGTCCAATTTTATTGACCTGTCAAAATTTGCATTTCTTCATGGTCAATGCACGCTATAAATAACCTGTCTATAGCAATAACCTCCCAACAGCAATAACCTCCCTACACAAATAACCTCCCTACAGCAATAACCTCTCTACAGCAACAAACTCCCTACATCAATAACCTCTCTACAGCAACAAACTCCCTACATCAATAACCTCTCTTCGTTAATAACCTCCCTACAGCAATAACCTCCCTATAGCAATAACCTCCCTACAGCAATAACCTCCCTACAGCAATAACCTCCCTACAGCAATAACCTCCCTACAGCAATAACCTCCCTACAACAATAACCTCCCTACAGCAATAACCTCCCTACAGCAATAACCACCCTACAGCAATAACCTCCCTACAGCAATAACCTCCCTACAGCAATAACCTCCCTACAGCAATAACCTCCTAACAGCAATAACCTCCTTACAGCAATAACATCTCTACAGCAAAAAAATCCAAACAGCAATTACCTCTATACAACAATAAATTCCGTACAGCAATTACCTCTCTACAGCAATAACCTCTCTACAGCAATAACCTATCTACAGCAATAACCTCTCTACCAAAATAACCTCTTTTCAGCAATAACCTTCTACAGGAATAACCTTCCTACAGGAATAACCTTCCTACAGCAATAACCTCTCTACAGCAATAACCTCCCTACAGCAATAACCTCTCTACAGCAATAACCTCTCTACAGCAATAACCTTCCTACAACAATAACCTCTCTACAGCAACAACCTCTCTACAGCAATAACCTCTCTACAGCAATAACCTCCCTACAGCAATAACCTTCCTACAGCAATAACCTTCCTACAGCAATAACCTCCCTACAGCAATAACCTCTCTACAGCAATAACCTCTCTACCGAAATAACCTCTCTACAGCAATAACCTCTCTACAGCAATAACCTTCTACAGCAATAACCTCTCTACCGCAATAACCTCTCTACAGCAATAACCTTCCTACAGCAATAACCTCTCTACAGCAATAACCTCTCTACAGCAATAACCTTCCTACAGCAATAACCTCTCTACCGAAATAACCTCTCTTCAGCAATAACCTTCCTACAGCAATAACCTCTCTACCGAAATAACCTCTCTTCAGCAATAACCTTCTACAGCAATAACCTTCCTACAGCAATAACCTCTCTACAGCAATAACCTCTCTTCAGCAATAACCTTCCTACAGCAATAACCTCTCTACCGAAATAACCTCTCTTCAGCAATAACCTTCTACAGCAATAACCTTCCTACAGCAATAACCTCTCTACCGAAATAACCTCTCTTCAGCAATAACCTTCTACAGCAATAACCTCTCTACAGCAATAACCTCTCTTCAGCAATAACCTTCTACAGCAATAACCTCTCTACAGCAATAACCTCTCAACAAAAGCCAGAATTCACATCTGAACAAGGATGTTGTTGCACTGTGATATGTCTGGTGGATTTAATGAGGCCATTTTCTAGATTAAACTGTTTGTTTGGATATATTACACACATATAGAGGATATTGAATGAGTGTTGTATTAGTATTGAATTTTTTGAACGAGTTGAATAAATTGAATACTAAACAACGGAAATTAATTATTCTATTTATCAGATACTCGACACAATGAGGTAAAAACACACATTCAAACTTGACCTCATTAATATAGACAGCAGAGTCGCGAAAGTAATTAAGCAATTGAATAAAAGAGCCGGAAAGTAGGCTGATTCACACATTATAATGTTCTAGTTGATTAAATATATCTAACAATGCTCTAATATCATTCATAACCATAAAGCGTAAATTAAGGAAAACATTTTCTCTCAAAATTTCATCGATTAAATATGTTTAATGACATCATCACATAAACAAGTATCTGACGTCATCTGATGTCATTCTGCATACACGCATTAAGTGAGACCCTTACATCTCTCCGACTCGAATCGCTGTGTGTGTGGAATCTAGCCAATTTTGATTGATTTAGGACTGAGCTCTTCGAACAAAGATAAATATGTTGATTCAAGTTCCTGTGTACACTGATGACGAATTGATGTCGTCTGAAACACGAATCCACCATGATGTAGATTCATCATAATGTAGATCCACCATGATGTAGATTCACCATAATGTAGATCCACCATGATGTAGATCCACCATGATGTAGATTCACCATAATGTAGATCCACCATGATGTAGATTCATCATAATGTAGATCCACCATGATGTAGATTCACCATAATGTAGATCCAGCATGATATAGATTCACCATTATGTATAATATCAAGCATGATGTATAAACACCATGATGTAGAATCACCATAATGTAGATCCGCATGATGTAGATTCACCATAATGTAGATCCGCATGATATAGATTCACCATTATGTATAATATCAAGCATGATGTATATACACCATGATGTATATACACCATGATGTAGAATCACCATAATGTAGATTCACCATTATGTAGATCCATCATGATGTAGATTCACCATAATGTAGATCCAGCATGATATAGATTCACCATTATGTATATACACCATGATGTAGATCCGCATGATGTAGATTCACCATTATGTATAATATCAAGCATGATGTAGATTCATCATTATGTAGATCCATGATGTAGATTCACCATTATGTATGATATCAAGCATGATGTAGATTCATCATTATGTAGATCCATGATGTAGATTCACCATTATGTATGATATCAAGCATGATGTAGATTCATCATCATGTAGATCCACCGAGATGAAGATTCTCCGATTATATAGATTCCCCATTATGTAGATCCATAATTGTGTAGATCGACCAGGATGTAAACCTTCCTTGATGTAGATCAAGTTGCAACAACACGACAATACCATCATAGTACTGGTAGAACAGTTAAACAGAACAGCACATATACAGTGTAACATTTCCAGAGTGGCGTCTTGTGTGCAATATCCACACTATAACAGCATTATCAATGTTCCTGTTGTATATTGTACCATCAAATATAACCTCCCTAAAGCAATAATCTCTCTACAGTAATAACCTCTAAACAGCAATACCCTCTCTAGAGCAATAACCTCTGTACAGTAATAACCTCCCTACAACAATACCCTGTATACAGCAATAACCTCTCTAGAGCAATAACCTCTGTACAGCAATACCCTGTATACAGCAATAACCTCTCTAGAGCAATACCCTGTATACAGCAATAACCTCCCTACAGCAATACCCTGTATACAGCAATAACCTCTCTAGAGCAATAACCTCTGTACAGCAATAACCTCTCTAGGGCAATAACCTCCCTACAGCAATACCCTGTATACAGCAATAACCTCCCTACAGCAATACCCTGTATACAGCAATAACCTCCCTACAGCAATAACCTCTCTAGAGCAATACCCTGTATACAGCAATACCCTCTGTACAGCAATAACCTCTCAACAAAAGCCAGAGTTCACATCTGAACATGGATGTTGTTCTGGAGAGGTTGCACGATAAAACGTCTGGTGGATTTAATGACGCCATTTTCAAGAATAAACTGTTTGGTTGGATATTGCGCACATAAAGGTTATAAATGTACAAAATAGAAGATGCTCTCAACATTTTTGTACCAATCTTAAAATTTTAAAACAGTGAGAAAAAAATAATACAACAAAAAATGGTTTAACTATTTTATTGTATAATGATTACATTTTCTTTATTCACATATTATAGAACTAAAACACTGAACTGATTATACATGTAGACAAGATTGTCAGCGTCATACAGAAATAATACATTAATAATCATAGGACTCAGTCAGAATAGAATGTGTGCAGTTAAAGGCCTTTATTCATAGCAATTTATGTCAAAATCAGTGAAATAGAAATAATTTCACCAGCAATAATGGCCGCCATTCCTTACCAAATATGTAAGAAAGTTTGTATTACAAACAATATGTAATGCAGCTTTAAATTTTGTGAAACAATGATTTCACAGCAACACAAATGTCAGCATACATTGTATATAATAGAGTAGATATCCCACCACTCATCATGAAGTTATAGCCACTGAGTGTACAATTGTAATGAGATGTTATAGAATGGAGTTCTCTCAATTTGTTCCAATCTTTCATATACAACACACAAATATATTCCAGTAACTCATTTCATCACCTCTAGAACATTTACACATACTGATAGATGACTAATTGAGAAAGTTCAAACATCTTTGATGTTTATTCTTGTTGAAAATTAAATTGTTGTCACAAGAATTGCAACACAGACAATAACTACCTGGATTTGACCTACTTTAATATTGATTTTGTTCTGGTGACATTTTCAGAAAATAGCCGACTTGTGTACACAAAAAATGTCATGATGACGTATTGCTCGCGTGATTTACATCCTTCGTTTGGTCGATATTAACACCTTTTTAAAGATTATTAAACCCAGATTGTTGTTCACAGCAGTCTTTTAAACTATTTAAGTGTCGTGGAAATGGATTAATACAATTAAACTTTGATGAAAATATCAGAATTGAAGCCGAAAATTACCAACTTGTTTATAAATAGTGATGATGAAATCGTGCTCAGTGAAAATTTCTTGTCATTGGATTGTTTGATCGCTGTTTTTGGAATAACTTTCAATATTAACCACATGATTTTATTGAGGATTTAACATCTTAAAAGGCTGATTTTTACATTGGGGTAAGTTTAATTTACATACTTGTAGTATAAATCGATTTTTTAACATTAAACATCAGAGAGCGATTCGGCCCCTATACCCTCCCATCAAAAAACTCATCGGGTTTACATCAATCTTAAAATCGACCCTGGAGGTCTCCGGAACTTTATCACCCCTGTGTAAGATACTCAGACATATAATTCGATGAATTCTGCTATGACAAATAAAAAAAAAGCAAACAAAAAAGTTACAGCCATATTTGTCCGCCTTACATCCTGACATTTTGTTGATATGTTCATCAAAGTTTGTCTATATATGTTAACATAAACAAAAGCAAACATTTACTGACAACTTCCTGTTTCAAAGTGTAACCTATAACCAGATTTACCTGTGATGTTTACTGTAGGTATTGATGTAAGATACTCAGACATATAAACCACCGACTCCTTCATTGACAGTACTCTGTGAGTTTCTCCATCAACTGATGTAATAATACATGCATCTAACTCAGCTTTTATCACAGATTTATTGTTTACACAACTTTCAATGAAACAATGAAAACATTGACGACTCATTGTGACATACAACAGCTCTATCTTCACTTGTGTTACATCAGGATGTAGTTGTAATAAAACATCATCAGGTAAATTCATGCGCCACAGTCTTAGTGACTTGATATATGGAAGAGTTTTCACTGAATCTGACAATGTTTTCATTGTATTGTAATCTAACATGTAACTGAGAGATCCATAGATATAAAGATGTTCAAGTTGTGAAGACTTAATACAGTTAAATACATCAATACAACATCTACCAATCCTCTCAGATAATGTCCACAATGTGACGGACTTTAAACTAGAATTGCTTACATTATTACATACAATATTAACATACCACAGACATAATGAAGTGAGTTGTGTATGATGTGGAAGATTTAGAGTCAATGTACAGGCACTATCATCATCTGAGTCACTATCATCACGCTGGTGATTATCACAATACACACGGAGCAATTTGATATTTTCAATGAGAACATTGTCAGACAGAAATTTCACCAGATTATGTAAACTGTTATGTTGCATTGTAACACGAGACAGAGACAATGATGTCAGCTGTTGGAGACTTCTCACAGGTAATTCTGGTATCAATGTACCACCTTCAATACAAACAGTGTGCAGTGTGGATTGATTCTGTAACATGCACTCAGTGAACTTTACATAATCACCAGACAACACTCTACTAACATGTAAACATTGTAGATTTTTGATCTGATCAAACTCATCATAATATTTACCCTCAACAGAATGTACTGATGTTACACATGTTGCATTAAACAGTAGAATTTGTTTCAAATTGTCATTATGAACAGAGCTATCATCATCAAAAATAAAATCTTCGAGCTTAAATGAAATGTTTGGATCATTAGATCCACCCACTTCCTTGAAACAATTTATAACCATAGTCTGTAGTGACTTGATTTGCTTACTGTAAGAATCACTGTTATAGTGAAATATGGCATTTTTTCTGCACAAACTTAAATCATCTGATATTGTATGATACATATTCTCAAACAAAATCTTACTTTTGTGAATAGAAAGTCCAACAAAAAAGATGAAAAAACTCTCAAATTGCACTACATCATTTATAGTTGTCCATTTCTGAACAATATTATCAAATACGTTATCTAAGTCAAATGAAGATACAAACAATGCAGCGAAATATTCCAGATAAGTCTTATGCAAATAAGACAATTTTTGTTCTCGTTTTCCAAATCGACTAATTACTTTGCTTTTTGATAAGATGCCAAACTTGCACAAGAAATCCATTTCATTGGCAGAAATACAATAAGGTTTAGATTCCAATTGTTCTGTAGTGAATACTAACTCTGACAAACATTTATCTTGTTTGAACAATAAATTAAATGAAAGTAAACATATTTTCTTCAAAAATGAAATATGCTTTTTGAAATAAAAAAGCTCTGACAGAGAATCAGGAAATTGTATTTTACTTTCCACCGAGGATGGCAACTCAATACCTTTCCTCTTTTCAGCCCTTTTAAGGAGCATATCTACAATGTTACTATATATAAGAGCTCTAGACATGTCAGTCAGTTTATGGTCATACCATACAGCTATCAAATGAGAAGTTATGATCGGTATATGTAATTGTTCCTGAAGTCCACACTTCTTGACATCTCTGATAAAATCATTTGGTTCCTTGTTGTCCTCATTTGCCATATTAATACGATTCAGTATTTCTGTAATATAACGTTTTTTTGAACTTTCCTCGATCCCTGTAATCTGTACTTGACGATCAAGATCTCTGGTTGACAACCGTTCATTCTCGATTTTGTACGGCCTGCATGTCGTAACAAATGAACATTTATCTGATAATAATTTATTGATATTTATTTTTCCACTTTCTGCTGGTGTCCATTCGTCTAAAGCATCCATGATGATGATACACTCATTGTTCCTAAGAATATGTTCAACACATTCATATATTTCCTTCTTCTTAAGATCATTTTCATTGCAGAACGATTGTTCAATGATCATAGTTATAACATCTTTCCTGCATGTATCTCGAAGTGATACATAGAAAACAAAGTCAAATTTGGCCATGAAATCAATGTCATTCTGAACACTTTTATCGCTCACACTCTCCCCACATTGAGATTTGCACCAAAGGAATGTCATACACTTGCAAAAAGAAGTTTTACCAACACCAGCGTCACCAGTTATATATATTTTTCTGAAAGTGCGGTCATCTTTACAAAATATTTCTTTGTAAGATGAAATAGAATATTTTTCTTCTTTTTCCTGCGTTCTGTGATAAGGTACATGATACAGAGACGGTGGTTTATAGATAGATAAAATCTCCACCTCATCTTCGTCTTCATCACACAAAGGTGACACCGACAAGGTACAACACTCTTCTTTGTAAATCTTCACCAGACGAGTTCTGAGATCTGAAAATTATGAAATATGATATGTAATAAATTGACTATTACACTGGCATACTGAACATAGAGTTAAGTTAAAAAGGTCAATATACTAATCAGAAATGCCAATTATTTAGTGTTTCTGCCAGGTCCTTTAAGAATGGCACCTGGCCATGCCTCAATTACTTCGCGCCATACTGCCACTTTTATCTGTGTATTTATTTTATGAGTCAAAATGTTCCCTTTTCAGTTTGACCGCATGCCCTTTATATAAATTACACAATCCTAATGATTTGTCAGCATATCGTATGGTTCTGTTATGTGTCGGTACTTTCATTTTCACAAGAAATCAAAAAACAATCGAAGCCAGGACCAGTGGGAACCATTACGTTGTCCTAGCTTCAACATTGATGGGCAGCTTTCGCACAGTAACTGAAGCCAGGGACCAGTGGGAACCATTACGTTGTCCTAGCTTCAACAATGATGGGCAGCTGACCGAACCGTAACTGAAGCCAGGACCAGTGGAAACCATTTCGTTGTCCTAGCTTCAACATTGATGGGCAGCTGACCGCACCGTAACTGAAGCCAGGGACCAATGGGAACCATTACGTTGACCCAGCTTCAACATTGATGGGCAGCTGACCGAACCGTAACTGAAGCCAGGACCAGTGGAAACCATTTCGTTGTCCTAGCTTCAACATTGATGGGCAGCTGACCGAACCGTAACTGAAGATAGGACCAGTGGAAACCATTTCGTTGTCCTAGTTTCAACATTGATGGGCAGCTGACCGCACCGTAACTGAAGCCAGGGACCAGTGGATACCATTACGTTGACCCAGCTTCAACATTGATGGGCAGCTGACCGAACCGTAACTGAAGCCAGGACCAGTGGAAACCATTTCGTTGTCTTAGCTTCAACATTGATGGGCAGCTGACCGCACCGTAACTGAAGCCAGGGACCAGTGGGAACCATTACGTTGACCCAGCTTCAACATTGATAGGCAGCTGACCGCACAGTAAACTGAAGCCAGTGACCAGTGGGAACCATTACGTTGTCCCAGCTTCAACATTGATGGGCAGCTGACCGCACAGTAACAGAAGCCAGGGACCAGTGGGAACCATTACGTTGTCCCAGCGTCAACATTGATGGGCAGCTGACCGCACAGTAAACAGAAGCCAGTTACCAGTGGGAACCATTACGTTGTCCCAGCGTCAACATTGATGGGCAGCTGACCGCACAGTAAACAGAAGCCAGTGGGAACCATTACGTTGTCCCAGCTTCAACATTGATGGGAAGCTGACCGCACGGGAAACAATTAACAAATAGTTCCATGTGTTGACGTGTTGTTTTTGACAACCATAGGAACAATTAAGTGATAGCAATAAGCACATTTGCGGATTGAATTAATTGAAGGTCGGGTCAAATAGCATTTAAAAGAGTTGTAAAGTTTGATTGGGACCAACCAAACATTTATGTACTCAAAATAACTGTGCTTGGGTCGCCAAACTTTATATCATTTTGACAGTTTGCAATGAGAAAAAATTGCAATTTATTGCATAAAGTTGTTAAAAAATAATTATGTTTATCATAATATATAGAGGATATTTGTTGATTTCGATGGAAGATCGAATTTTATTTCACGAGTGGTCAAAAGAAATATATATTTTCTCGAGTGGCGTAGCCACGAGTGAAAATATACTTTTCTTTTGACCACGAGTGAAATAAAATTCGATCTTCCATCGAAATCAACTAATTTTCTTTTTATTTTATGTTTTTTTAAAGGATTAAACATTATTTTGACCAATAACTACTCTAGCGTCTCATTTACTACCCTGTGCGGTGCCTCTGTAGCCGCTTTACAACCATATATATTTCGAGCACAACCGCTGACAAAATAGTGCGAACTCTACCAATTTATTAAACTATACAGCATTAAAAACGTCGATAAAACAACAATTTGATAAGAAATATTAAGGCAATTTAATTATTGTTTCACATTTAATTATAAATTAAAAACACATTTGTTGAAATTATGCAACAAATTATGGCGTAGCTATATTCATTGCACATCGATAAATGATCAAAGCGGACGCCATATTGGAAATGAAATTGACAACACGTAAAGATGGAAATAACTTGTTAACAAAGAACTTTGAAATCTGGAGAACGCTTTTAAACAGTCTGTAGTAACTGACGAGTTTTGCACATGAATAACCGTCACTGACACTGTCAGAGATGACACAAACTGTCTTGAATGGTCTGGCGAGAGGGGTATCTTCGCGTGGCTACGCTTCTCAGATACATAATACCTCAGGTTTTGTACATTCGAATTGTTGACCATTTGGGAGAGTCCCATTGATCTAGATTCCGTGTGGTTGAAATTGACGTTTCCGAGAAAATAGCTGTGCCATATTAACTAGAGCTATATATTGTTAAATGTTGCAGACGAAAAATAAAGTAGCTTTAGTTTTCAACGTTACAGGCACTTAAATCAAAATACCCGCATGGCAAGATATCGCTATGTAAATAAATATATATAAAGAACATTCATTTGATCGCTATTATGTGAAATACAAGCGGAAAACAACCGCATCTTACTTCGAAATGTCAACAAATATACCGGATGATGACGTCATGGTTTTCTAGTACATGTACAAAAGAGAGGTCATCTCATTTCAATACAAAAGGAGGCAATTCAATTTAGTTTCTACACTGATTTCCCTGTTGGGGTTACCAGTGGGGTAAAAAATAGTCCCAAAAATCGGAACAGTGAGAAATATCAAAATGTTATTTTGACTGTTTGAAACAGTGAAAATACCAATTTTTATTCCACTGATAAATCTCTATAAACCACTGGAAAGCATAAAATAAATGCTCATAATAACATACACTCCCCTCTCTTTTCATTGTATTTCTTACTGTTAACATAGAACTATTAAACATGCCATCAGAAAAACATCAATTTGTGCCGATATATAAAGAAAATGTTAAAATTGCACACAAAAAAGTCAAGTACATCATTTTTCAGTCGCAGGGCTAGTTCTTACAGATTCGGTTTTGCCAATTCATATTAATTTATGAAAGATTAAGACAGTATTGTTAAACATTATTTACAATACCAACAAGAGGGCCATGGTGGCCCTATATTGCTCACATGAGTACATTGTCATGTTGGCTTCAAGAGAGTCCAAGAGGATTTTCAATAATTTGACCTTGTGATCTACCTTTTGACCCAACATGACCCAGTACCACAATGGACTTGCATTTTATTAAGATAAACATTTTGATCAAGTTTTATGTAATTCCGGTAGAAAATGCAACCTCCCTAGAATCCACAAGGATTTTCAATCATTTGATCCTGTGACCTAGTTTTCGACTTCAGATGACCCAGTTTTAATCTTGACCTAGATCTTATTACGGCAAACATTTTGACAAAGATTCATGCAGATAAAGTAAAAAATGGAACCTCTGGAGTGTTAACAAGGTTATAATATAATTGGACCCTAGTGACCTCCTTTATGACCCAATTTCTAACTTGGTCTAGTCTTTATTGAGACAGACATTCTGACCATGTCTCACATAAATCAAGTAAAATATGTGACCTCTGGAGTGTTTTACTATAATTTGACCTAGTGACCTAGTTTTAACCCCACATGACCCAGTCTCAAACTTGTCCTAGATTCCATTGAGATAAACATTATGACCAAGTTTCATGCAGAAGATGTTACCTCTAGAGTGTTAACAATCTAAATTGTTGATGACGGAGACGGACAACAGACACAGGGCGATCCCAGTAGCTAAAAATCGATTATTGGTTAGCTTCCATTGGCTTCAGACCAAAATGCTGAGTTGAAAGCAGTTTGAAATGAGAGTATACACAATCAGCAATTGTGAGATAAAAACATCAGTAAAGTGTGGTACGTTACAATCACACCCACACAAAACACGGCATAATATTATGGTATGTAAGACAACATCAACTTTTAATGGCATGGTTGCTTTCAATTGCATGATATACGATAGGATATAATGTCACAGATCGAAAATTTATAAATGTATCTAGGGTATTTTATTTGGTCTTTTAAATATTCATGTCTTTTCTATTTTTAGTAGTGTGGCAATTTGAGAGGCAAACATCAATGGTTCCCATTTTCAAAACACAAAAAAGACTGAAAGTCGGTAACCAGCCAGCTAAAAATGTCCACATCCGAAGTTCTCACAACAAAGTAGTCCCAAAATTCACCCAACAAAGTAATGTTGAAAATGTTGAAATGTTGAAAAATTCAAAGTAATGTTGAAAATGTTGAAAAAGTGGTTTGTGAACTAATGTGGCGTTCCCCGTAGTTACGTATTCTCTCTGTTGTAATAAGCTGTTTCTATCAAGTACGAAGGGTTTAAAGACGATTTCGGTAACAATAGTTGTTTTTGCGCATTGATTGAGAGGTGTAGTTACGTCTGGATGTGTGTGGTGTGTGTTTTATCTAGTTGTTACCGTGTATTTGACCATACACTGCACCTGACTTCAATGTTGTGCATCAATATGGACCGACATTCAACCAAAGATGCATTCACTAGGCACCTACATTGTATGGTGTTTGTCATTTTCTAAAGTTGCTAGCGTATACATGGTATGCATGCTTAAACTGTGTGCATTTAGCGACCTCCATTGATTTGGGCGTATTTGACTCTTCACTTGTTTTCGGATAGATACTGATATGCAGCGTTCTCGAGACTTAAAAATAACAGGTTATCGCTATAAACGCGGTAAATTCGCTTTAAGCGAACGCACATAGATGAGTGTACTCAGGTTCAGACTGCGTTTAAAAGATTTATAACTCTGGGTTCAAAACTTATTTTCTGAATGTGACAATCAAATTGTTTAAACATGTGCTTAGTTTTGTATGACCTTATTACTGTATGCATGCTTTAAATTAATGCACTTCGAATGAATCTGAGTAATATTCCAGTTAATAGCTGTCAATACTGCGTCATCACTGCAGTCATGACGTCACTCCGTGTGCGGATACGTGTTACTGTGATGATTATTTATCTATAGACTGAAAGCTCTTAAATATGGATGTGTGCAAATGTGTGCGTCTGTGTTTTGCGTTTTATTTTCTTGCGTGTGTGATAAGAAAGTTCTTGGATTTTATGCACAAGGCAACTACGCATATTCAAAGAAAACGTCAACCATGTCTTATTAGATAAAGTATGGCACATTTTCATTACGCACGTGCGATACAATTAATTTTAATTTAATTTCAACCGCGACTAATACACTCGCACAATATTATTTAGCTGCTTTAATCAGTTATTTTGACAATATCATATGATACAACACTTCAATAAAGAATTAATTTACAGGTTTAGTATTGCCTTTACGTATCAATTTTTTTCTATGTAAAATTTACGCGTATTCTGGTATTTCGGTAGTATTCCGGTTAGTCGTGATTTTAATTTGATTGTTTTTCGCAATCTTCGTTTTGAAAAAAAAAATGGGTCGATATTTGGATCTGGATAATGTTACTCGCCCAGGTGGCAATTTTCAAGGCCTGCAGCTATTAAGGTGAAGGACAACCCAAGGCGGACACCTAGGTAGAACCACCCACCTTCCGTAAGCTAGATGGCTTCCTCGATAACAAATAATGTATGCCTGTAGTTATTTGAACCTGCAGCAAATAGGCGAGAGGGATTTGAAGTCAGCAACAATAACCACTCGTTCAAGGAGGCCCCTGTGTCTTTCCACATACATCACAGTTTCAACCATAAAACAAATGCACATACATTCTAATATGCTGACATTTTGATGCCACATTAAACCTAATATTCACAACTTTTAATTGCATTAAAATGAATTAGCAACGTTTAGTTAAAATTAGACAGTTGTGATTGAATAACAAGATGCCCAAGGGCAACATGTCGAGCCCGCCAATTGTCAAGAGATAAAGAGAATATGGTTATATGATGCTATACAGTTTATTACACCCATTTTTTTCTTTTAAGTGTGATCTTGACCTTTGAGATATGTACTGGTAGGGTATGGGTCTTGCACGACACATGAGGTCACCAAAGTGAACATTTGAGGCAAGGAATTTGAATATCCCCCAATGAATGACGGTGATATATTCCGGACAAGATGTTTTTGACTCATTTTTTGTAGTTTGACCTCCAAGTGTGACCTTGACGTTTGAGCTACGGACATGGGTCCTGCTTGCGACACGCCGTCTCATCATGATGAATATTTGTGCCAAGTAAATGGAAAATCTCCCTATAGATGACAGTTTAATGGTCTGTACAAGATGTTTTAGACCCATTTTTGGCATTTGACCTCTAAGTGTGACCTTGACCTTTAAGCTACAGACATAAGTCTTGCACGTAACACACCATCTCATCATGGTTAACATTTGTATCAAGTAATTTGAAATCCCTCAATAAATGACAGTGTAATGGTCTTGACAAGATGTTTTACACCCATTTTGACATTTGTTGTCATTTGAAAATCCTCCAATAAGTGACAGAGTAATAGTCCGGACAAAGAAATTCGGACTGACTAATGCACGCACTAACGCACGCACATACACCGGACCGCCATTGTGGCAACTATATCGAGCTCATCCCAAGCGGACTCGACAATATCCACAGTAAATTATCAAATCTTGACAGAACATTATAAATCTTTTTACTTCCTTAAAATACTAATGCATGGAATTCTGCAAATTAAGTTATGAGACCGACATGATTCTGTGCTTTTCGAACACACACACACACACATACTTGGGCAACACTTTTTGCTACCAAGGCCAGGCATAAACACATGATGTAGAAATTTATCATAATATAATGTGTGTTACCTTCAAGTTGAGTTAAATAATGTTGTCCTTGAAGTCTTTTTTCCACATGTTTTACACGAGTATCAAGACCAGCGACATCTTGTTGTAAGTCAGACTGACCACGTTTCACTTCAGCAACATCTTCTTGTATGTCAGACTGACCACGTTTCACTTCAGCAACATCTTCTTGTATGTCAAACCGACCACGTTTCACTTCAGCAACATCTTCTTGTATGTCAGACTGACCACGTTTCACTTTAGCAACATCTTCTTGTATGTCAGACTGACCACGTTTCACTTCAGCAACATCTTCTTGTATGTCAGACTGACCATGTTTCAGCTCAGCAACATCTTCTTGTATTTTGTCCACTAAACAATCCATTGTAACCCACGCTTTTATTGTTTCAAGATACTGTTGTTTTAGCTCTTCATCGATGTCCATGTACCTGGCATCATTTATCAATTTCGACAAGATTCTTATTCCTGCAGTATTATTGAGTCTGTTTAGAATCTGCAGAGAGAAAGATAAAGATTAGCAATAGGATATCAATATATCAGTTCTTAGAAACACATCCACTGTTGTCTGTTATGTAAAATATTATCTTTATCTCAATAATACTCGGGTCACTTGTATGTCAGTATTGTTCCTCTGTATCTGTTTTTGTATTTGTTAACTACTGCATGTTGTAATGAAACTGTTTTATGATGTGTTAATTAGCATTGTATATATAACTTGTATGATTGTGCTGTCTATGTTGTTTGATAGATGGCCTCAAGTGAGATGAGCCTTATAGTCTTATCAAACGTTTATCTTTAAATAAAGAATTAGTATTTTTATCATTTTATGAACACTTATATATCCCTGCATGTGTAAGACTGAATAGCAAATCACATTTATATTCTATCAAAAAGCCCTATTCTGATGGTCTATTGTGTTTAACACATACCAGATCACTGAGTCCATTTATCAGGTTGTCTTAAATCCAAGATTGCTCTAAAACCAGTAAAATAAACACAATCACTGGACTTACAACATATATGTAATAAATAAGTTAGACATTATTTGATTTCTGATCAGTGACTTTCAATGTACATGTTTGGTTACAGGGAAGAGAGCCGTACTCCTGAACTGAAGGTTGTGAACTTGTACCGTAACATTTACATTCCTTGACTTTGGTGCAAGTACTGTACTGTACTGTACTGGTCAGTTACTCAGGAAGCTCTATCTAACAATGATTACAAGTTGTGATTTTTTGTGATTTTTTGTTTCACAAACAATGTAACATCTAAAGGTTTAAGCTCATTGAACTGTGACCTCTTCTACTATTTTGTCATCATTCATTTCCGGACAACACAGTACTTACCATTCTGCACTCATTTCGGAGGTATTGCAGTAGCAATTTCAAACATAATTTGTCCATTCTGTTCTAGTCAAATATTCCATGCCTATTTAGGACTTTATTTTACATTGCATATACAGTAAAACCTCGATAATGAGACCATCATTAGAATGCTTGAAAACTGGTCTTATTGAGGTGGTCTTCATATTGAGGTTGAATATAGAAGCGAAAACGGACTTGCAAAGTATACTAAGTTTGATGCTCACATCACAATCAGAACAGGAGTTATTGATCAGAAAATCCATGTTTAGCACAGTCATCTGGTTTGCCTGCTAGTGTTTTTTACAACATCATAAAATATCAAGCTTGTTCACATACTGATTTTAAAGGTTAATAGTGAAAATACAATATCCCAGTAGATAAAATCAATTAAACATATATTTACCCGACTTAATTCTTTCCATTTATCATCTAAGTCAGCCTCAGATAAAACGACCGTGTCTCTGTGCATGAGCTGAAATACAAAAAAAGTTTGTGTCAATTTGTTTTTCAGAACTAAGTTACTGCAATGCCAAGCAAATATCAGCAAAAAATCAATCCAATTATGTAACAGACTCAAAACCCATGTTGAGATGTCGCATACAGTTTCCACTAAATGCATAAAAGAACAAAATCCTGTCCCTGGTGACCATGTTTTTAGAAACAACTTCATAGTGTTTATCTTGGAAGAGGTCTACCACACAATGCTACCAAACATCAAAGCTCTACACCTACACCTTATAGTTTTGGACAAGAAATTTTACTTTAAAATCCATGTTTACCTCTGGTAACCTACATATGCTGCAGACCAAACCATTTATAAAACTTTCACAGACCCCACGCAAGCATAACTCTTGTGAAGTTGTGTGACAAAATCCATTCATCATTATAGGAGGAGATAGTGTACATAACAGGCTTTGCTGTTTCCCAGATTCACTCTATATACACTAGAAACGATCCATAGGACACAGATGCCTCCACTTGCAGCCTTTGTCACAAAAGCAAATGCTGTTATTCTGCTCATAATTTGTGAATGGGTATCTAAATTACCAAGTGAACAACTGTACTGATTATGGTGATAAGTCAAGGACCATAACTTTGCACTTACTGGGCATAACCATACATGAAACCCCAGGTGCACAATTTAACATGCTGGTGAACATTCCTGTAAAGTTTAATGACTCTGGCTCATATACTTGTGGGGATATGAGTGACACAAGATTTTGTGACAGACGGAAGGACGGACAGGGGCAAATCTATATGCCCCCCTTTTCAGAGTGAAATAAAAACTCACACAAACTTAGATTGACTTCAGCTTCTATAAATACGGATTCAATGATTTATTTCTTATTTCAACATTAATTGTACACATATCTTACTAACATAATTTCAACTACATTATATAAAAGCCATAAATGTAATGAAGAAATGCAGCAGAATCTTAATTTTTCTAATTTTGAACGCTGCCAAAAGTAACAAAATGGACCCTTAATTCATTTCTAAAGAGATGGTACAGTACATGACATGGGTAACATCAACCTTGTGAATGTCTATAAAGTAAGTACAAAGTGTTGGCAACTCTGCCTGATAGATGAAGTTTGGCTGAAATCCAACAAGCAGTACTGGAGATTTTAATTACACTAAAAATCTATATTGCACTGAGGCCTAAATTAAAATTAAGTTTGTTTGCGCTTAACCGACCGACCCGAGATTTGGCCGCAGAAATACTGAAATGCACGCCGATTTTTTAACATGAGCGGGTACAAGTACGCATGCCAATCAGTACCGCATATTCCATAAACGCCGCGGAATAAAGATCGGTTCCGTACACAATGTGACGGGTACCGGCATTATCAATAATTTGGGGGAGATAATCGAGCGTGACTGACCTTGCCGACGTAGAAAACGTGTATTTATTCAGCAGCCTACGTTTAATTCTTTAAACTACGTTTAACATTTACTCCAGCATCGCAAAACATTGACTAGGAAAATTAAAATACGCGTTTATGCCTTGGATTTTCAAGCGAATACTATGCAATCAGTTTCATTTTCGGGTCTATATATACGATAAAATCCGTACTGTACGGTCCGTAATGTCGCCCGCTCCGTATTTTACGAGGAATGAATATTATTATAGTCAATTCAGATTACTTTTATAAATGCCGTTCGTTGTGTACCCACCCTTTTGGTTATTGTACCCACATTTTTTAGTTGGGGTGGGTACAGATACCCATTTTCTGAAATATCACAGAACATGCTGATAAAATAAAATATGTTTCCATCCTGCCTACCCACCTCTATAATCTAGGGTCGGTCAAGGGCAAACAAATACTTTTTTAATTTTGGCCTTACTTCAAAATTCATCCAAACAATTGCATACCTCAAATAAATTTACTTGAATTTATGCTTCAAGAGCAGAATGATACAAGGTGAACTCTTTTTTTTGAAACATGCTTATGCTAGCTTTACAATCTATGTGACATCACATATTGATAAATTCAATTGTATATGATAACTGTTATGTAGTCGTTTAAAACTATGACCATTTTTTGACTGTTATTGTCTCCTTTTGATCTATTTCATTCTTTCACACCCAGATCGCAATCCAGTGATTATTACAGCGTAGAATCTGTACTCGATCACGGGCAGTGAATCTCGAGTACCGGAATATCCGAACACTCATTACAGCCCTAGTATACTAGTTTTATAAGAATTATACATATTTGTGAAACATACCCAATTCCTGCAAAGTCTCAATCTAGTAATGTCAGCTTCTTCTGATGTTTCTGTAGGTGATGGATTCATCCATACTGTATCCTTTGGTTGTCTCAAACCACACACATTTCTTAAGAGGCAGGTGAGTAGGGAAATATCAAAATTAGAAGAGTCTGGTTTCATCTCTTTTGGTGGTAGATACTTTGCCTGATCTGGGGTTATTTTCTTTGCTTTGATCAAATTCTGAAGTGTTTGTGTTACAGTTGTTTGAGTCAAGTGCTTAACACAGTCATGACCAACCTTGACCTCAAACAATCGTCTGATCAGTTTGGTACCAATCTCAACTAACAGGTACTGGTACCTGAAGATGAATTGCTCTGAAATATTGATAAGATCATGTTGTGATAATGAAGTGAATGAATACAATTACATAGAAAGTAGTTCACATTTAGTTGGATTTGTTATAACTTCAAGTTTTTTATGTTGCAATGCATAAGCAAGTTATGAATCAGATTTCTATCAATTTTAATAAAAAACAAAAGTGCTGACAGCGAAAAAATTTGCCCAGTTCTACGGTTATGTCACAGGAATTTGAAAAAAAAGCAGCGTAAAAAGGTTTATGCAAGACAAATTTTAGGTAATTTCTATAATTAAAGGGAGATAACTCCCGAGTGACTAGAACGATATGGCTTGTTATCGAACTTGACCGATATATAATGCTCATGCACATTCTGACCTACATTTGGTGATGATTGGACAAAGGCTTCTAAAATTATAGATCGGACAACTTACTGGTCGCTGCCCGCCCAACTGCCAGTACACCGCAGTAGAAACTATAATACCTCCCGTTCTATGAACTGAATATTTGAATATTCAAATACTTGGTCAGTAATCAGGATGCTTGAACCTTGACCAGAGCTTTTGAACTTATATATTATTATAATACAGTATTTACTCGGGTTATAATTCTGGCAAAATAATATCAGAGTTATGGGACTTGATCATCTAACCTTGGCATACAGCCTCATAAACATGGTCAAGTGTGCACGACCCATACACACACACGCTGACAGGTGCAATGATTAATGCCCCCCAAATACATTCGACTTATGTTTTGACGAATTTGCTTAAGACCAATTTTCCATTACCTCAATTATTTTTCAAAAGTCCCTATTTTATTCGTCTTTCAATATCTTTATAAAATTCAGTCGGTTAAGACGAACATTTGTTTCGAATTTTTCCGTTAAATGTCGAAGTTTTTTTCAAAGTCCTGCTTAATAAGTTTGTTGCATAAGTCTATTGGATAACAAGTCGGATCATATCCTGCTGGCGACAAATGTTTTCATATATCACTAAGATGAAACCGATGATTTACCAGTATTATCGCACATTTAATTATCGATTATTTACCCAATAAAAGGATTTGTACATGTTTGCAAAATGTTAAGACTATTAATGCAGTCATGTCAAAATTTTCAAAAAACATGCTCAAATGAGTGATTTAATAATGCTAATACTTTAATTATAATTGTATTATGAAAATTGCAATCAAAGAGCATATGTTGTTAAAACATGTCAAATGGGTGAATTGAAAGTGATCAAAATATCAACACAAATCTTTAACCCTTACTTAATACTTTACTCCATAGACCTCCAGCCCATTTACCTATTGTATCATGATAAGAGACAGGTCACATAGCCTACTCTATCTCCATACAGGTTATTGGAAAAAAATAGGTGATTGACACCTGTACACTTCAACATGAAATAACGTTATCAAGTATTGGTTTAATAATTTTTACATGCCGGTAAAAGTTGTAGGGAATTAAATTTTCTGTATAATGATATTAATTTTATTATTGTAGGTTAAAAAATATAGAAGATACAGGAATAATAATTTGAGATATACATACACTTGGTCAATTTCTAAACAAGATGGCCATGATGACCCTATATCACTCATCCCAGTACACTGCCATATTATTTATGAAATAATAATATATATATACTAACAAATAATTTGTTTTGACGAAATAATAATGCGTTTTTACGGAAAAATTATTCGTTTTTACGAAATACTATTTCGTTTATTTATGAAATAATAATTTGTTTATTAATGAAATCATTTGTTTTTACAAAATACTTTTTCGTGGTTTAGGAGGAAATGCCATCTATAGTTTCCACTATATACATATAAGGAACATAGCCACGCCCCTGGTGGCCATCTTTTTTGACAGAACTTAATTATTTATGAAATCTTGTAAGAGGACCACTAGACAATGCTACACACCAACTATTAAGGCTCTAGACCTTATGGTTTGGGAGAAGAAGATTTTCGAAGTTTACACTGTTAAAATATATTTTTAGCTCCTGTGACCTACCGATGCAGCGGACCGGAACGATTTAAGCAACTTTGAAAGAGGCCCATCCAAGGATCATTCCTGTGGAATTTTAACAAAATCCATTCAGTGGTATAGTTTGATAGAATTAGTGCCTTTGATTATTGCAGTGATTATGTCATATCAGTATAATGATTACAAATTGTAATTCACACAAATGGGCTTCAACTGTTTGTCTTAAAAAATGTTTACTTCAAAGACTTAGCCAGCATCTTTAAACATCTTTGATAAATGTTAATTCTTGTTCAGAACTAAAATGATGACACAATTTTGTAACACGAGTATGTGAAGAAATTACTTTTACGCGAGTGCAGCGTAAACTCGCTACCTGTGATGTTTTAAATGCAGTTTATGCAAAAACTTTACATAGTACAGTTAAACTTCGATAACTCAAACAGGCGCCAACTCGAGAATCCCGGATTTGTCGAGGAAATGGCAGACCGGGAGGTCATTATTTCTTTTATTTTCATATAAAATATACCGCTGATAACTCAAGCAGAAATAAGTCGTAAGCTCGAGCAACCTTGTCGGTCCCCAGTACACAAACTATAAACAATAGCTTACTGGGAACTCGAGGACACATTTTCACACATTGTTCAAATGTGAGCTCCAAATAAACAAACAATGAAGAGGTGTTAAATGCGAGTTGTACAACTTGCAAAATCACGGTCGAAATGACAAGTATTGAGGTGTGAAAAACGATTATCGCAGTTTGTACAAAACATACAGATATCAATTGAAAGGGCTATTTGATACGATAATGATGAGAAAATAATTATGAAAATTTAATTATGAGATCGTTAACCTTTCAACCTAGGAGCGGTTTCCACGACGCATAAATATAACGGTGCAAACGTGAAGCAAACCGATCCGGATTGAACACGTATAATCATGAACGTTATTTCGTCTGTAAAACAACAATAATACTATTATTTTAATGAGGAAATAAGGCATTTCATAAAAAACACTAAAAGGACTGATGGAAACTCTGGGTCACTCGAAATATCGGATAGCTCGAGCTTTTCGGATGGACCCCAGCGTCCTCGAGTTACCGAAGTTTAACTGTAACCCAATTTTTTAATGCTTTAGCTTATCGAATGAGTTATCGTTTCATAAGAATAAATTATTATGTTCGATTTTAACGAAAAAAATGAATAAATTTAGGACAGAAAGTCAGCGTGAATTTGCGCTTACATGGAGATACAGTAGAGGCGTGAATCGGCGTATGCATGGAGATGGGGTAGAGGCTTGAATCGGTGTATATATAGAGTAAAGGGTTAATATAACGTCGAGAAATTCAATGAAGAACCCTGTTTTAAACCTGGGGCCCTAATTAAATGGATGATGAATACGAGGTTGAAAATATTTCAGTGCATTAAGCATGAGAATTTGCTACTGAAGTTGGTATATTTTTATCCGAATTTGAATGCTCTTCCGATTGTTTGGTGAGATTCAAATCTCTACATGGAATAACATGGAAATCAGAGGAGATGCTAACACCGCTAACACAAATGATCAGAAAATTCTCAACTGGAGGAAAATACTCTGCGATAGTATCTGATTATCATCCGGACTACATTTTCTATGCAGACGATCGAGATGGCAATATTTTATCAGGCTATGCCTGATAAAACACTCCAGTTTAAGGCAGTAAAATGACATGGTGGGAAGGCCAGTAAGGAATGACTGAAGTTTTGGTTTGAGGCAATAAACTGCCACTCCTTGTAATTGGCAATTCCTTGAAACCCAGGTGTCCAAGTTTACATCCAATTTTCGTTAGAACGATTTTCTTTGGTTCCGAAAAATTCAACATAACGATAGTCAACTGTATAAATGACATAACATAACTGATTGGATGTGAACATGAGTATTTTAGCCATCCCCCCCTCCTATTTTTGAATAGTCAAGTTAAAAATTATGCTGCTTTAATGTGTTTGTCCGGACAAATCAGTAGGAGTACTTAGACTGATGTACTGTTTATAGATAACCCACTCATGCTTTCATCACAATGATATTGTTAAACAAGAGTGCCAAACTGTCACAAAATACGCCCGTCATAAGTCAGAGCTCAGGGTTAAAACAAGACAATTTTTAGGTAATTTCTAAAATCAAAGGGTGATAACTCCCGGGTGACATGAGCGATATGGCTGGTTATCGAACTTGGCCGAGATATTATGCCCACAAACATTTTCAACAAGTAAGGTGAAGATCAGATGAAAACTGGTTAACTTAGAGAGCGGACAAGGCTAATTTGGCCAATTTTGGATAATTCAAGGGCCATAATTCCGAAGTGCCTGGAGTGATGTGGCTGGTTATCAAACTTGGCTGAGATATTATGCCCACAAACATTTTCACCATGTTTGGTAAAGATCGGATGAAAACTTTTGACTTGGAGAGCGGACAAGGCTAATTTGGCCAATTTTGGATAATTCAAGGGCCATAATTCAGAAGTGCCTGGGGCGATGTGGCTAGTCATCAAACTTGGCCGAGGTATTATGCCCCCAAACATTTTCACCAAGTTTGGTAAAGATCGGCTGAAAACTGTTTGACTTAGAGAGTGGACAACATGTGGACGCCACCAGCCACAAGTGTTCCCATAATACGTCCCGTTTTTTAAACGGGCGTATAAAAATGTATAAATTCAATGAAACATAAAATGTGTCGATTAAACAATGTACAGCTAATCAGGGGTTCCATTTGACCCTTGAGTTGACACTTTGACCCCTGGAATTTCCTAAATGCCACATTTTGACCCCCAGGAATCCGGCTGTTTTTGTCTAAATTATAGGTAATGTTGGCTAAAATCAGGTAAAACATTATCAAAATGACCCTGGAGATTCGGCACCTAGTGGAACCCCTAATGTCGGACACAAAACATTAATATTCTCAAACAGAACTGCTAATTCTCACCAGTTGGTCCAGGGTTTGTCTCAATACCAGCAATTACCAGCAACATTCTGATAAATGCTAGTGATCCAATCAATTTGACCAGCTGACTGAAGCTCATACAGAATGGCATACCAGTACCTCTACATCTGTATGTGGCAATGTCTACACCCATATTTCCAACTGAAATATGAAAAAAATTAATTAAGTATAACTCAAATCTCCTGAGGAGACAAGGTTGAATAGAAAGAGTGGCACTACTAAATATTTTTCACAGGGGCTTCACAGGGAAAGGGGTCACAGCCCTTTATCTTTTTCTGGGCAAGTTTCATTAAATTTGGCCTTGCAGTTTCAGAGATGTCGTCTGAATGAAAAGTTAACAGGCCGATACATGCACGCACACATGATGGACAATTCACCATGACATTAGCTCTGTGGCCAAAGCGCTAATAAACCACAGAAATGCAATTCAATGATAAACAGGAGATGTTTGTACAACAGTATGCCCCCTCATGGTATGTTTGTCATGGAGTTATAGTGTGTACAATTACATTTATAATCAAGTTCAAAGTATGCTGCCAGTGTTTCTTTTCACTTCTAGGGGAATGGTGGCGGGGCCCTTTGATAGGGGAAAATAGCGTTGTGAGGGGAAAATAGGGGGAAAATAATGTGCATAACAAAGTATACATTTCTATGTCTGTAAATATGCTAACAGATTAGTTAGTTTCATTACAGGTCAATGTCTCGATCTTTCTGACTAAAAATATCAACAATACTTGCAACATCTCCAATTTAAAAAAAAAGCTGTATGAGGGGAATTTTAACGGAGAATAGGGGAAAAAACATACTTTTGAGTGAGGGGAATGGGTCCGAATTTCGGCCCCAAAAAAACCACTGGCTGCACAAATATACATGCTGGGAATGTTTTGCGGAAAAGTATTACTTTAATAAATAGTATTTAATAAACTCATCGAAAGCTTTGTAATTCAAATGTACATGTTAATTTAGAAACAAGAGGGCCACGATATGCGCGACACAAAATTGAGCGCTCTGTATGCTATATTTTCAATAAATCAAGAGCCATAACTTTGCACTTACTGGGCTCACCGAATTATGAATCCCCAAGTGCAATATAACACATGCGTGTGAACATTTCTGTAAAGTCTTAAAACTCTGGCTCATATGATTTTGGAGATATGTGCGACACAATATTGCATACTCTGTAGGCTATATTTTAACTAAGTCAAGGGCCATAACTTTGCACTTACTGGACACAGCCAAACATGAAACTCCAGGTGCACAACTTCACATGCTGTTGAACATTCCTGTAAAGTTTAATGACTCTGGCTCATATTGTTTATATTGTATGACGGACGGAAGGACGGACGGACAAGGGAAAATCTATATGCCCCCCCCCCCTTTCAGAGTGGGGGCATAAAAATCCAAATAAGTTGACAGATAATGGTTTGGACAGACAAAATCCGGGCGCAAATTTTGCCCTCTAGAGTGTCCACAAATCAATTGTGGACAGACATCCAACGATCCTGAAAGCTTTAAATCAGGAGCATGAAGGACAAAACTGTTTTTAAACTTAATTATTTCAAGTTATTCATTTACATCAATTGTAAAACAAGCAGGCCTCGAAAATTCCGCTCACCTTTGCGAGATTGGGAGAGTAGAATTTTAATAATACTCGTCCAGCCGGGTGAGAAACATCCCAAATATAAATCAGTTTTATATTTCAAAAGGAATATTGCGAAATACATTCCAATTAAAACTAACCGGAATACTACCGAAATACTCGTAAATTTTCCATAGAAAAATCAATATGTAAAGGCTATACTAAACCTGTAAATTAATCCATTATAGAAGTGTTGTATAATATGATATTGTCAAAATAACTGATTAAAGCAGCTAAATAATATCGTGCGAGTGTATTAGTCGTGGTTGATATTAAATTAATAGTACCGCTCGAGCGAAATGAAAATTTCCCGTACTTATCCAATGTGACATGGTTAATGTCTTCTTTGAATACACGTAGTTGCCTCGTCCATAAAATTCCTGAATGTTCTTATCACACTCGCGAGCAAATAAAATGCAAAACACAGACCATTTACACATGTCCATATTTAAGAGCAGTCTATAAATAAATGTTCATCACAGTAACACGTATCCGCGCGTGGTGTGACGTCATGATTGCAGTAATGACGCAGTATTAACAGCTATTAACTAGAATATTACTCAAATTCATTCGAAATGCATATTTAAAACAGGCGAACAGTAATAAGGATTACATACGAAACTAAGTACTTGTTTACACAATTTGATTTTCACATTCAGAACATAAGTTTTGAACCCTGAGTTAAATTATTCAATGTTTTTTGGCTATGTTCATTCCTTCAGTGAAGAAGTTTATTGACATGGCAACTTTTCAAGAAACTTTCAAGCGGGAAATTCGACACAAACATTACATCTCGCATATTTCATCCCAGGCATCGAAATGTAAAGTCTTGCTGATCTCGCTTAGCAAAGACATTACATGAAAACGAATGCAACCCTAAATTCCCCGGTGAAATGGTCTTCAACAGTTCTTCATTTGTGTTCATGAACTTTTGGACATGAACCGTCCTTGAATTATGTTCATGAACAGTTCATGAACAATTAAAGAATACTGCAAAGTCCTTGAAATGACCATGAACATTTTCCAGTGCAATCATATCCATTTCATGAACTATAATGTATTTAATGGTTCAATAAAGGTTCTTAAAGACGATCGCGGCAGTTTCGATTATAACGCTAAAGTAAATATTACATTTACACCGTTTAACAAGTGTAAATATTTTCGGACGAAACGGTGCTCGACAACGCGCCTTGTAACCACTGAATCAAAATTGCATTGATGGAAAAGGGAATGGCGAGAAACGGATCTTTTTGTCAGCTTAACGCAAAAGGCAGTATGATCTTCAATCAGAACGCAAGAAATGTTTCAATCGGATGACTGACTTTGAAACTATGGGTGAGAATGAAAACGAAAGTAGCTCACCCAAAACGTTAAAAAATAGTGAAACAGAAAGTGTACTTTCGGGTCGAAGGATTGTCGAGTTGGGACATCTTTAAAACGAGTTGAAATGTGACAATTGTGAATGCTATTTAAATCTAGCAAATACTGTTGAAGAGCGCCGGTATGGATTTGGTTCCGTGTTAAGAATAAGATGTGGAAAAATTAAAAAAGTGGGGACAAGTAAGCGACATTGTCCAGATGGAAATCATCATGGTCCGCAAATCTTTGATATAAATACTAAGGCAGCAGTTGGTGAGTTTCCCCATTGATTAACTTTGTAAAATATCAGAGGAATGATCATAAAAAATTGAATTTAGAGAATATTTGTCTTAATTAATTTCTACACAAACATGGTATTATAATTGTTATAATAATAATAGTAATAAGCTGTATTTAAACCGGGCAAGATATAAATAACTAGAAACATGTTCTATTTGAGCTATTGAATCTCATATATGATCATTTCTAAACAAATATTCATGAAATGCTATGGTCTCCAAAAGTTGCATTGCAAATTATTAAGCTAACAAGAGTGTAGGGTAATTAATACATATTCTAATATCTGTTTACAGGGATGTATCATAGTGGTTCAGGTCACACTCATATTACACACTTCATGTCTACAATAGAAGTAAAATGATAACAGAAGTGTGAGAAGGAAGTGGAACACCATATTGCTAGAGTTGCTGGTCATTCTTGTGAAGATCTATGCACTAAGTGAAGAAATTGAGTTGCAAAAGGAAAAATAGGTAAATTTGTGTGTTTGTTTGTTCACAGTTTGACAATATTAAATAATAATTATATACACATTGGTTGATTGTTTGAGGTAATATCAGTTTCATTAGATTTAATTATAACTATGAACTGTGACTATGCATTTACCTGTTAAGAATAATCATTAACTAAATATCCTGCTATATATAAATACATGTTTCAGAACATTACTGAATGTGATCCTAGTTTTCCTTTCTGTTTATGTTAGTATTTACTTTAATTTACAGAGTTTTAATGTTGATTTGAATCATAATAAACCCTGTGTAGGTCAAGAGCACTCAGAACCATTTATATACATGTACTTTATTTCAACTTAAGGTTAGTTATCATCTTATCTACACTGTTAATTGGAATTCATTTTTATTCAGGATGTGAGGGTATTGTTACAGTAGGAATGAAATACAACAATTGGAAATGAGGGAATGTGTTACCTACAAATCATCCGTTGGCTTGTCTGACAATAATGACATCAAGGAGATACCACCACCAGCAAATAAGAAAATAGAAAACTTTGACACTTGTACTATTGTGTTTTATGATATTGAAACAACTGGTCTTAGCAAAACGTGATATACTTCAGATATCTACAGTTTGCAATAATAATACATTTAATTATTTTATATATTATACATACACAGCCTATTGCATTGTAGATACTATTCCATTGATGAGGGATATATACCCAATCTTTGACAAACATAATCAAGAATACCTGTGACCCAAGTTTTATATGAAACATATGCTGCACATAATGCAGTTGCAAATGTTTGTCTTTTGCAAAAGTTGGTCAATGCATATGATGTCCCATTGCACATGTTTTCAAATTATATTGCAACAACTATTACTTGTTTAGAGAAATATAACTTTGAAAAAGTGTCAGATGAGAACTTACTTACTTTATTTCCCATGGAACAGCAAAATATAATTGGTAAACAAATGGCTTTAAAAAATTACAGTGGTCTGAAATTGGCATATTTAGGACTTTCAGTTGAAAGAGGTGGATATGATGGATTAAAACAATTGTTGACTGAGAAAAATAATGGTAAATCAAGGGTTACTGCCCCAAGATGTATAATAGACAATATGTATCAGTATCAGTATTTATGTCAAAATGTTATTATGAGCAATGCAAATTAAGCTGTACCCTGCTATAGATGATAGTCATCCTGCATATGTGTTGAGTCTTACCATGATCTGCACTGGTCATTGTTTGGTGAAAAAATATTCAGTAATTAACATACTTTAAGCCTCAAATATTTTAACTGTGGCTTTGCTACATGAAATGAAACACAAGTTAGTATTTTTGGTATGCAAAATAATTGTGTAAAGGTACTTTCTCAACTGTGTGTAAAAAAAACATATGAAATATATTTAATAAAATTTTGTTTAAATGTGTGTAGTTGTTTTTTGTGCGTGTTTTGTAAACAGCTTAAATAGCCATTGACTGTTCTGTTCATGAGGAACATATTTTTCCAAAGTAAAAGTGCGCTTTATATGTTTGGCCTTATTCTGGGACAATACCCCACCCACCCAAAATAAAAAACTATTATACTTGAAAATAAGCCTGGTGACCTATGAATTTTAAGTCTGATTTTAATACAGTAAAGCTTAAACATTATTAATGAAAAATTTAAAAAAAATCTGAATGCTTGAACATTAAAAAAAAAATCTTTGAAAATTTAGTGATTTTTTATACATATAATTTTATTTTATTACTTTTTATTCATGGTATATTTTCATGATGGCTACATTTTTGACACTCAATTCATCTTGTTAAATGAAGAGTGAAATGTTGCCAAACAAATGATGTAAAACTTAGAATCAAATCTGAAAATTTTGAGATTTTTTTTTATTACATACGAAACGGCGGTCACATTTGCCAAAGTAGGGGGTATACAGAAGAAAGGGGCCCCTAAATCTTTTCCAAGCCTGGTGACTCCATTTTTTTATTTCATATTTTTGTAGATTAGGTTGTATGCTATCAACATACAAACTTTCATAAAATTCTGAATGCTTTCAAAAAAATGATGAAACTGTAGCGATCGTCTTTAAACAGTTTCATAATGACATTTTCAAAGTTATTCAGTTTACCAAATCTGTATCTATTTTAATGTAAAATGAAAGTTACAAGTCATAAATAGTAATGTACATGGATGGTTTGCTTTAAAAAGCTGTTGTGGTATGACCATCTTGACTAGGCTGTAAGAGCTCTGACAAAAAATCTCCATAACAAAGTTGTACATGTATATATCCCTCAGTACTTAGCAATGTATGGTGTACTTGATAGCTATACATAGAGTTAAACCATGTTCCTTGCACAGCCACTGATAGATTTTGTGGATTTCTGTTGAGTTAACTTGTCATGGACAGTTCAAGAATGCTGCCTAAATTTTACATTATTTACTCATGATGAAATTGGAATTTGCAATTTTGTTATTTCTTTCAAAAGTATTATTTATTTATGGCAAATGAAGTTCATTGCAAAACATAAAAAATTGACACTGTTGCAATATTATGTCACTTCCAAGAGTTAAACCAACATTTTGTTAATGTTTTGAATTATTTTAGTAAATTACCTCCCTTTATCAATAATTACATATTTTTTTTATTTTTTCCAATAAAAACACCATTAAAAAAACATATAGTGAAGGTCTGCCTAGAATATATAGTAACTTGCAACTGCTGTGAAATTAAATTTAACAAACATTATACAATTTAGAAATCTATTTTAATTGTGTTTAGTTACCATATATATAGAAGGGAAAGGACAGAATACTTTGCTCGCCCATATGGGATATCCCGGTGGTGAGGGTAAATAAACTCAACTCCACATGTGAATACTTTAACCATTGTATTGTATACAAACATACAATACTTTAACCAATGATGGCTTACCCTGAATAGTTCATGAACTGTTCAAGTAATAAGCACCTTGAATTATTCATGCCCAGAACATGAAGTTAAACTGAGACTATGAAGTTGTAAAGGAAAAAGTTCATGACTTGTTCATGAATTCTGTGTTCATGAACTGGTAATGAACTGAACATAAAATACTGGGTTGTTGAATAGTTCATGAACAGTTCAAGACTGTTTGGCAATGAAATGTGCATTAAAGATTCTTGATTGTACTTCATGGACTGTTCATGGACTGTTCATGAATCATATCCAATTCATGAACTAATAATATCATGAACATTTCAAGAATTAGTTTTTAATCATTTTAACTTCAAGGAATTTCATGAATTGTTCATGAATTGTGAACATGAACTATGCATGAATATATAATGTGAAAATGACCGATGGGGTTAAATGTAAGCAGTCCTTTAATGGATTATTATAGATCTACAGTATCAACAAAATATTTTGACAGTATCATATGATACAACACATCAGCAATGTATTAATTTACAGGTTTTGTATGGCATTGACGCATTGCCTTTCCATGTAAAGTATACGGGTACTTCAGTAGTAATCGGTTAGTCGTGTGACCAGTTAAAATTTAGGGCAAGTCAATTTTGTGCAGAACGAGAAGTTCTACAGGGCGAGTAACTTGAGTTTTTTTTCGAGTCCTGACAAGTTCTTACAACTTATACTAATAGCTCTTGATGACTGGCAAACTAGTACTAGTGCATTATGGATGGATTGTGGAGTTGGTGATCACTCACTCATGGTGACCTCACTCATCACAGTGATAGAACCCACATTGTTCATATATATAAGTATTCTTGTACTTTACACCCTCCCCAAACCACTATGTCTCCTTGATCACCAACACAAACAACAATTCTACAGGCAATATTACAATAAAGAAATGTAATTTCTCACCTGGTGGGCCAGGAATCGACACTATAACAGCCATAATCAGCAACAATCCGATAAATGTCAGTGATCTGATCAATTTGCTAAAGCTGACAAAAAACAACATTCCATCAGCATCTTGCCCTTTAGCAGCATATTGTCCTTTAGCAGCACCTTGTCTGACAGCAGCACCTTGTCTAACAGCAGCACCTTGTCTAACAGTAGCACCTTGTCTAACAGCTGCACCTTGTCTGACAACAGCACCTTGTCTAACAGCAGCACCTTGTCTAACAGCTGCACCTTGTCTAACAGCAGCACCTTGTCTGACAGCAGCACCTTGTCTAGCAGCAGCCCCTCGCCCATCACCAGCTTTATGCCTATCACCAGCACTTAGGCAAGAGACAAATGATCCAACTCTACATCTATATGTGTTAAGATCCACGCCCATATTTGTTGCTGTAATATACAAGAACATAAATTATAACATTACATACAGAGTAGAGTGGAAATAAAACCCATGTATTATTTTCGATATTTCACTAGTGAAATAACTCACGTGCGTGCGGCATCACAACAAAACAAGGGTGACGTTGACGCTTGAATGATGTTGACATTGTTAAATATTTTTGTACAAAGTTTGACATTTTATGTCTTGTAAATTTGAGTATGAAATATGATAGAATCCTTTGAAATTGTATCATTTGGCTGAAACTTAAAAAGAAAATTGTCTGAACTACATTTGATGCGTCAGCTTTTGTTTACAAAATACCGCATTACACACGTCATCATTTGCTTGCTTTTAAGGGGGTAAAGGTAATGTTTTTGCGAAAATCAGCCATTTCTGCTGTTATGTCATAAATAGAATTTTACATCCGTGATTTTTTATTGAATGTATTAAACTTGTCCTCTAAAACCGATACAAACAAGGCTTAGAATGACTATCTTCACGATTTGCATTGGTTTAGGGCAATTTATTTGAGGCAAACCTCTTTTAAATACATGTACATGTATATCATTCAGATGTAAATAAACAAGGCATCGGTATTTGTACATGAGTGCGCATGCATATTTAAGGAAGAGAAAATGAAAGTAACAGGCTCATTCAGAAATTAAAACTGACTGTACGAAGCACCACGTCCTAAACTAATTGACAGGTATAATCATTTCTCCGTAGATTTTGCTTAAATTGAGCCGAAAGTTTACAAATTAAACCTATACCAATACCTATTGAATCTCCGCGAGTGTCTATGTCAATAATGTACTACGCAGCACATGGTGCGAATCATTCCGTCGCGAAGTAGTCTGTGTAAGAAATAAGTCCTGGCAATGTATTACGTTCGAAATATCATGTATTTATTTAAAATCATACGTAAAATTTTCAATTCATGTAAATACAACCAGAAATATGCGCAAAAATAGCCGTATGCACCATTAAAATGAGCCGTGCCAAGAGATTTCCAACCTAGTGGTCAAAATGACGTCACATCAAAAACAGATGACAAAGTTTGGCGTCATTAAGACGTCCTAATTGTTTACGCGCAATTACTGTTCCGTTGCATTGTTTCCTCGACAATGTGCGTAAGGCCAAATAAAATGTATGGTTTCTGTGACATGTCTGAACAAAATAGGGTAGGTAGGTCTGTTTACCTTTTTGTTTTTTAAAGTAGCATGCCCTTTATCTTAACAGACTCACCACATTGGTGTCTTTCTTCATATGCATATATAAGTTTTTCTTAAACTTCTGGCTGTAGATGTAGTATACTTAACATTGCTTTTATGAACCTTTTGGCTTTTAGTCACCCTCTGTGCATGCTAACCTGCTTTGTAACAATACTACTTTCAAAGATCTGATAGTAACAAAAGTAAAACAAAAACCTCGTAAGCATTATCCCCATTCACGGACGTTGAAACCAATGTTCTAACAGTTGACGTGATACTTGAAGGGGGATGGAAGTTGTGAAACAACTCTATAAATGTTCAATGTTGTGGGTATGCTCCCATTTTCTGCAAAGTTTCAAGATGGAAACATTTTTGGAAGGCATGAAGCCGTCATGGGTGCTGCCATGTTTTTTTACCTCAACGAAAAATCCGAACACATTCGGTTGATTCGACTGTACTAACCGCTTTCGTACCATTCAAATTCGCATGGATCCGTGATTCGTTCCTTTTCGAAATTACGAAAAAAAAGACTAGGGTCGGTGCGTAAAATTTAGGGTCGGTCGGGTCTCCGGAACCATACATATTATTTATTTGACCTTTCTCGTTCGGAACCGCGATATTTTGGCGGTGTTTGTATCATTTGTTACCCGTGAAAATTACCCCCTGTGACACTCTCGCAAAATACATGTGAAAATTGCCAATTTAGAGTGACAATTCAATAATTATATCTAATTATATTTTTCGTACCCATCGATATTTATCCGTTATTCACCAGGACAAAATAATAATCCATCGGGTAAAACTGTTGATTGGACCAACAATCACGCATGAAAAATGCGATGGCCTACAGTTTATGCACCACGCCCAGTCGTATCTGTATTACTTATCATAATCTAACCAGAAACAGCCGAAAAATGTCAAGACTAACAATATTTGCACTGTGATGGTCCACCTAGTTTTTGTGGTACATGTACTTATAAACGATAACGGCCGATATTTCGGATTTATCAAAGCAAGACTGACATAAAAAAACATACAAAGTCGTCCGTAATAATCATTTTGCTACTTGCTAAAGCCAGTTTCGATGTGAAATTCTTCTTTTTCAAGTCTGTGATGCCTCTAATTTACAACTATGTAAGCAGTCTATGTTGATCTATGTAAAAAGTTACTGACAAGTGGGGTCGATTCAAAGGTATCGTCATGAAGTTTTAGGGGTATTTGTGTTAATATTTCAAGATGATCGATTAATTTTGTGACGTATATTTATAGCTCTGCCTATCTACAGAATACACGACTACGCTCACGAGTCTATGCATGAAATAAGAATGGAAACTATTATAGAAAGTATATATAGCGCATTTTATTGCATGTATTAAATGCCTTTTGTTGTTTTTAGTAGGAAATTTAACAATGAGAGATTTTAAACCGGTTTAGAGAATATTTCTTCACATTTAACATGTTCATTTGCAAATGCTTCTTATGAATGCTATACGATTTCTTGACATACCACGAAAACCTGTTAGGCGACCATACATGTATGGATGTAACGGGCGATTACAGAGTTCACTGCCTTATAGTTATGCATGTGTTGACATGACAATATCAACCATGTGTTTCTAAGGGTTAACATTATTATATTTATCCTTAAGATTCAGCTACATCAAAATCGCGTAAAATGGCACGCCCTTTATCTGCTACACAATCTTCCGTTATTGACACCAATTTTTTGTAGTTTGAATCAATGCAAAAACACTGCGGACAAATTTGACGTCCCTTATAAATGCGACCTCATTATGGATGATATGGCGAAAGTAAGCACAATGTGTCTTCAAATTATGTTTGGAATTAACTCCCTGTTCGGCATTACCCACACCCCGCGCTAAACTAGTATATAAAAATAAAAGTGGCATGAATTGTGAATTTTAAGCCTGATTTTTGTGAAAAAAAACATACGTTTGGCGATTGTTAAGTTGTCGCAGATTGGGGTTCACACTGAGGCGAACACCTGGATAAAATCATTCCTAGACAACAGGTCACAACGAGTGGCAGTGGAGGGCCATATGTCAGATGAACTCCCTGTCCTATCCGGGGTCCCTCAAGGCTCTGTCCTTGGCCCATGCCTATTCCTAACCTACATTAATGACCTACCGGACAGTATTAAAAGTAAAGCCCGATTATTTGCTGACGACACAATAGTATATCTGACAATCAAATCTCAACAAGACTGTGCTTCCCTACAAAATGACCTCTACAGACTTGAACAGTGGGAACGTGATTGGGCCATGCAATTTAATCCTGACAAGTGCGAGATCCTAAGGATATCTCGTAAAAGGTCTCCGATCATCCATCCGTACACCCTCCATAACACCGTCCTAAAAACAACTGAAAATGCCAAGTATCTCGGTGTCACTATCACGAGAGATCTAAGCTGGTCCAATCACATCAACAACGTCGTCTCAAAATCAAAAAATTCCCTTAGATTCATCAAAAGAAACGTTAAGACAAACAACAGACAAGTCAAAGAGACAGCCTACCAGACATACGTACGTCCACAACTTGAGTACTGCTCAGTTGTGTGGCACCCTTGGCAAAAACACCTTACAAATAAGCTAGAAAGCGTTCAAAGATCAGCAGCCCGCTATGTCCTTAATGATTACTCGCCCTACAGCAGTGTCACATCTATGCTCAACTCTCTCCAATGGAACACTCTATCCTACCGCAGAATTCATACTTCCCTCATTGTACTTTACAAAATCCACCATCAACTAATATATGTAGACCACAATCATCTTATACCCACCAGAAATCTGAACTTCTTAATCCCTCAGTCCCGAACCCAGTACCACATGAACTCATTTTTCCCACGGACAGTAAGGTACTGGAACAGCCTTCCCCACCTGGTCAAATCTAGCCCAAGCCTCGATGCATTCAAGGAGGGACTGGGCTCGGTCAACTTCTAGACTGACGATGACGCTTTTATCAATTTTTAAAAATTAACCATTGCACACTGTATACTTTCTCTGATTTTACTCTTGTACTTGTACTATATCTTTTAAGATGCACCTAATTATTTAATTACTAACACTGCTTTCCAGACAAGCGCAACTTCCAATAATATTCATTTATGAATGCTCGGGAGAAAAACTTAGATAGATAGATAGATTGTGAATGGGGCCCAATTTTGGGGCCAAAAAAACGTTGCTCCCATACCCGTAGCCTGTCCTAAACAGAATAGCTACGGTTAAGGGACACCCGTACCCCTAGACTCCAGTTCTAGGGGTACGGACCCGTACCTGTAGCCACTGCCTTTTGTAAAATGATGGAAAGTTTGTATAATTTTATGAAGAAAGATAATTTTTCTTCTGCTCTGTCATATTTTCATGGGATTCTATCAGTTACCACACAAATGAATGGGCGTTTACCTGATTACCTACTGACAAATGTCGTTTGTGTGGCACAAATTGTGGTCGTCTGCTCCGCTTAATGGGCCATTAAGTTAATGTTGCTCGCATGAAATTGAAAAGCATCCCCGCGCAGTCAGCTTCACAGAAAGTTACAAAACAGCATTGTTTGTATTGGGAATCATTGAGAAAACGACAGTAATCAGCAGGTGTGTGAAACCGCGTCCTGTGCGAAATCGGGTACACTGACTGTTGGACTTGGGAAGTTGGGAGTCTTTTCCCCAAAATGGCCAGAACGAGGCCTGTGAATTTCTAGTCACGGCCCGAGTTAATTGCACCACATCCATACTTATTCTACATACAGGTATATTAAAAACGGAATCACAACTGATTTAACAGAACAGTACCTTGAAACAGAGAAAAATCCAATTTTAGAAATCACAGCCTGAAACTGCAGACGGTCATCTTCCTTTCCTCGCCATTCTATAATAAGACCACGTGCTACTTAACGTCACCAGTGTGTAAACCAATCAAACTTGGGGTGGGACTAAAATACGTTATCCGGGATCCGTTATCCGGGATCCTCCGGGATCGCTTTTTAAAAAGTGTTCGAGTGGAACATATGTTAACTGAAGGGGTGTGAACGAAGGGGTGTGAACGATAAACAATTTAAGTTTGTGAAATAACTACGATATAGTCCAAAATATCGATCCCGGATTTTCTTACAACCCGGGTCCCGGCTATTTTATTGACCGTCGTCTGGAGAAATGGGGCCAAATGCGGCGAACGTCATTTCCGAGAAATCGCGTGTTTTTGTTTACGTTCAAAAAATGAAAAATACACAAACAGTCAAGTTTAATCTCCTGTGCGCAAAAATGTATGTCATTAATTCAAAACTATCCATAATAAAGGGTGATATCTCAATTGTGTTTTCGTTGCAATAGTTTGGTGAGATAACCGATAATTTAATGATATCATATTGTCTAAAAAATCGGGCATACTACAAACACACCATGTTTGTAGTTTAATTAATTTTGGGAGCCCACTAAATGCCGTAGACTGCATATGTATTACCCCACCCCATTTACCATGAACGCGCTCATATCCGAGACCAGTCTTACACCGTCATTTTCGATAACTTTTAATGCCAAATCTTCTTGTGAATATGCAGTTTGACGGGCGCGTGTTTGGTCATCTGTATTTGGTGGCAAATTTTCAAATCGTTTGTTTGGAATTAAAGTGTGCAAGCTATGAAAATAAAATCGCACTTACAATTATTATTTTTTTTCAAATAATTGTATACTATATCCTTTTCTTTTGATGTCCTTAGTTTGACTAGACCACAGTTTCGTACTTCTTATCCATTTATTTCATCATACATACATTTATTGGCATTCGGCAATTAATAGCCTTTGGCAATTTACAAATTACTATGCCAATTAATAATATACTAAGTATAATGCATACCGGGTCCCGGCTATCGGTTATGGACCGTTGATTACTACAATGTAGTTCAATTTATCGATCCCGGATTTTCTCACCAAAGTCCCGGATTTTAGTCCCACCCTCAATCTTGGACGTTTCGTCCTCAGACCGTTCGATCTGGCAGGATTCGCCCCATACACATGTTTCGTCCTTGTATATCAGTTTCGAAAAGTTAAACGATTTACAAAGGAAGTAAATTGTAACTCAGATAATTAATATACAAAGCGTTCAGTAATGCAACCTTTGTCCGACATTCTCAGAATTCATAAAACTGTTTGGACGTGGTGTTATTAAGCCCTCCACACACCCAAATACTTTATATTCCAACGTTAACCCTAACGCAGCCATCGACCTTGTTTTGTAATAAATTTGTAACACTAAATACTAAATTGTTTTTAAATTTGAACGTGTAATCATTTCTGTTCGCATTAAACAACATTGATATGAATGGATTGAACATTATTGTATTTAATCTTGTTGTGCGCTGTGTAATTTTATACATGGTTTTGAGCCATTATTTTGACAAGGGATCGTACAGATATATATGAATATAATAGGTTCCAAATTTGACATCTGGATAGTTCCTTTACTAGACATTTCTTGACTAGAGGGAATTGTAATGATTAAAAGTATTTAAATCTGTTAATTTTGATAAGTTCAAAAATAATATCGACACAACAATTTACATTTTACAAGAAATATCACGTCATATGCCATATTTATGGTCTTGGCCCACCGATATTTTCATGCATTTTAATAATAAAAGATATCCTCATTTCACTGCCGATAAGCAATTTATTTGAAGTGCCCAATTTTTCTCGCAAAAGATTATCCAATAAGCCTCGATTTCAGTCTAAAATAGTCTGAATATCCATTTCAAGCTGTATAAATTTATATCACAATAGCTAATTTGTGTCCATTTTTCTTTAAACAAGACAGACAATCCATTTTTCATTAGAATGGTATGCACGTATATTTGTGTAAATCAAAATAGTTTTGTACCATACAATTTAGAATGAATATCTGGTCTGTTCTCGCCATAATAGGCTGTTTCCATAGCAACCATAAATCTTTTTTAAAATTGGGATGAGTATTACACGATGATTATATATAGCTGTGAAATAAAAATCAGTAACATCGAAGACTATGCCTGTCCTATATGTTTGGTGATCACAGAGAATTGTTCTTAAAAAGTACAAGAACATTTCATCTAGTTTTAGGTATATAATTGTGCCGGGATGTCTTGTAAATAATTATCAAATATGACAATTGTAATAAAGACTGTAGTGGTAAAACACTGAGGACTGTTGCGAAGATATAATGAAACGAACAACTACAAACTCATAAGATATGCATGATGATAGTAAGTTCACCGCACATTTATCCATAACAGAAAACTGTCCCGACAGTTCAAAATACGCAGAGTGTCCTCCCGAGGGCAAGCCTATCCTACTGTCATGTGACAGGTCACAGACAACCTGCGCACAGAAATTTGAATGTTTTGAGCACAGCCTTTTATCAATAAGGGAAGTAAATGCTGTGAGAAGTTTGGACCACGAATATACACATTCGGAGTCGTAGGGAGATAGGGAAGTACATGTAGTTGTAGTCGAAAACAGATAATACATATAAGTGTTTACTGATCTCGTTACATGCACATACACCAGTAAAACACCGATAGAATATGAAACCCAGGTATGAAATATCTGACGTACATATACACGTTAATAAATCATACGATAGATAAGAGATATGCGTTTAAAAACGTATATTCATACCAGAGAACTTTCAAGCTTACTAGGAACCTACTTTGTGAACCTTATAAAAAGACTACATGTAATGTTAAACATTTCAAAGTTCTATCTATTGATAACTAGTATGTTAAATGTTATTCGTAGTTTATTTAAAAAGCAAGCGAACACACAGTTTTATTCCTATTGTGTTTCAAGACCTGTTTAAAATACATGTACATGTATCAAATTGTCAATCAATCAATGTGTGAAATGGAACTTGCACGCTAGATATTTGACTTTATCCCGAATGTAATTTTGTTGATAAGTAATCAATATGTGAACTGAAAATAGATTGTTTATTATTTGTCTTATTGTCGAATGCGATTTAAATGTAATTGTCTTATTGTTTAAAAAAGTAATAGATTATGACTGTGGCAATTCCTTGTGCTTCTTTCATATCCACTTTTATTTCCGTTCAAATACAACTTCATAAGAATATTGCGATAAAGTTTTCTTTTCGCTAGACAATATCATTAAGGTTCCTGAATTATTCAATGTAATACGGGCCCTGATCACACCAAATTGCAATCCCAAAGGAAGGTCTCAAAATAAGCTATAACATCGGAGGGTAAAGTTAGGGATTTAAATGTTTCAGCGTGATAATTACAGCTAAACATGTTTCCTTATTTGTTGTTAATACAGTGCAAACTCCCTAATCTGGACAAACCAAGAAGTTTGGATTGGAGGGGACTCCGGACTAGAGAGGGTTTCGTCATGAAGTATCCGTAGGCAAGACACTATACTATTGTATACATGTTTGTCGCAGAAAAAAAATTCTCATTGTTCACCAGAGGCAATGTTAAATAAACAATACCATTATTATCTTTGATCGTGTATATTGTTATTGGTCCCAGTTACAGTTGGTAATACCACAGATTGTAATTTGACGATAAGAGAAATATTATAATCACTATTTTACCACACGCAAGCTAGGAGCTATTTACAAATATAAAATTAGATGACCTTTAAGATTAGGTAGAATATACTATTCCAATTGTTGATTCAGTATAAATGTATCTTCAAAGTAAGATATCGTTGCTCGTCTTGTACTATTGTAACAATGCATAAATTGTATCATGCCTGATCACATTTAATAAATCAATGCGTCTTTACAATACAATCAACACATGGTGATCAATTAATATTGTAAATTGGAGTTTGGCAAATCAATTCAAAAGTATTAAAATGATTAACGAAGCAGTAATTAAAGATCCCACTTTTTTATTGGTATTATTGATATAAACGACTACTTGGTCAAAAGTGCTTGATGTTTGAACGCTCCTTGTATGTAGTTTACACGATTTCATCAGTCTCACTGCTCATTCTTTAATTGTCTGCGGTCATCAATCGCTAAACCTGTGATTATTACCGCATGTTTTCATACCAGCATCGACCCAATTATTCTCGCAATGTTGTTTACATAATTATTGCACCTCGTACCTGCTTTTACTTTGTTCCCGGCTGTACGAAAACGTACAATTGTCTATACCTTACGGCGATGAAATGTGAAAATGTATGGCTTCTTTCAATTTCCGGTCATTATACTGATAGAAGGAACTAAAACAAGGCCGAGAAAGTTGTCCGGTTTGATAAAGTGTCCGGACTGGAGAGTGTCCGGAATAGGAAGTTTCCATAGTTTATGTTTTAAAATGCCTAAGCATGCAGCTGTGACGATATGGTTACACAATTTTCAGCGGGGCGAATGCCCCCTAGAAAGTCGTGCGTACACTGAAAAATGGCCCACCTACGTCCCTGATATCATCAATCAAAAGAAAATATGTCATATTAAATAATCTAACATAGAATGTTTGCTTTCACCGAAAACGGCTAGGTCTACTGCCTATTACATGTAATATGAATCCAGCGATCAAATTATTTTCCAATTACAGTAATGTCGGAAGTTTAGACATTTAAAGAATGAAGTTGGCAATGAAATCTAATCAATTGTATATAAAATACAAGTTCATACAACATAAATGCATCACAAATATTTGTTACAAAAACGATTGTCGCGTTATGAATAAAACTAAACTGAATAATTTAATAATTACCCAGAAATCGAGTCAAATATTCCTGTTTTCTTTCCCAATCAAAACTTAATATGGCGATCCTTCTCCTCTCGGTGTGTTTCTTATATCGTTATGGAGACGTGGTCACGTGATAGATACATGCGTCATTTCCCTGTTCTGAATTATTCGTCTCTCAGCCTTTGATTCGATAAACAGTTATCTAGGCCTTGGTTTTATAGATTAACCACATAAACATTTGCAAATAAACCGTAGTTAACCGCATATATAATTACAAGCTGGTTTATGTATATCCACTTCAATATTATAAATGTGTTGATCATCGCCAACATAATTGTCAACGACAATAACTGAAGTGGTAGAGCATGAATATTGGGATCATTCTTTGTTTGATTCGGTCTCGAAACCGTTATACTACGAATAAAATGTTTCCAAAAGCCTTAAGTTAGCTATTATGTATTGTGTTTGAAATTCTATTCAGAACAAATATGGACTCTTTTCATTGAAACCAAATTTATTGGATTGGGAACTTATTACAACTTGATATCACATACTTGAAAGACACGAAATGTTCAATATTTAAAAAAGCGAGTCATTATTTTCGGGGTGTAAAATTAGTAGATTTTATAATTGGGAAAGCATTCACATACCAGTGTTATGACGGGCAAAAACAATATTACACAAACATTCATTTTACAAACGTAAATCGTGCAAAACACCTGATATGTTTCTATGGCAATATCACACCCAAGTTGATCATTTAATACCTGCTTGTAGTTCGAATAATGATTAATTTGATTCTCTTATAGACCTGTTCGGGATATAAACAGTGTAATGAATGAACGACAGGCATTGTACAATGTAATTATTACTTGTACACTAGTGTGAATAAAAATGTTTATAAGATCACACGTTTAACAAAATATTCTGTGTAAACATTTGAGAAAATGGCATGTTAATGCCAGTATACAGATGTAGCCTAAAACATTGCATTATAACTTTTCAGTAACCTGGAGCTGCAAAATACAAGTCCGATACAGGTATTTCTTATGTTAACGTTAAGTCGGCGCGGAGATCACGATAGAAAATACCTGCCTCGGACTCGTGTTTTTGTGGTTTTGGGGAATAGAAGAATATTAACAACACGTAGTGTTATAGATTTTCTCATATTTATGACTAAGCATAATTTGACAAAATATCGAGATTTTGAATTCAAATATTAACCAACATTTAACACAATATATATTGTGTATATCGCACTACAAAATTTCCTTGTATAAAAGGACCACACACATGTTGGTGTCTTATAACTCATTCTTTTGAACTAATTTAATTTTCCTTATAACTGCAGGTAAAATATTTCGTCGCGGTAATGCAAACGTACTCAAATTACAGAAATGTCCAATCCGTTCAGTTTGAATGGAAATTCTTAAATTTATACCATGGGTAAAATGTAATTTAAAGTGTAAAGCATTTTGAAATGCAATACTATTCACAAGCGAAATGAAATGTTTGGAATGAAATACAATCTATTTGATGGGGAGTATAAAAGAAATTGCTCACAATGAACCATATAAAACAGTTTTCAAAATTTTAAACCGAAATTTTCATCTTGAGCATTTTTTAAAAACAGCTCTATACACTTGACAAGTTTTATAATCATGGCGTTATTTATTTAAAAAAATATTATTCAAAATATTTTGTAAGGAATGACATTATAACTAAAAAATATCTGTATCGCTGAATTTGATATAATTTGCTATAAATAAGACATTTAACACCTTAAGTATTATGGCTGTCACTGAAGAATCATTGGAATAAACTGGTGCATGTGAGACTCTCAGACATGGAGTAATGTTTGTAAAACGCGTTTTGATGCAATGACACATAACACATTATCTTTGCGTAACCCATATGAGAAATAAGAAAATCCTTATTTCGTTATGAAAAAAAAATCAGTAATTTACGTTTAGAAACACATCAATATCAAAGTAAGAGAAAATCATTATGTAAATGATATACAATTTGGGTGGTTTGAAACTATGATATAGCAACCTGTATACAGCAATGTCACACCAGCAACCTGTATACAGCAATGTCACTCCAGCAACCTGTATACAGCAATGTCACACCAGCAACCTGTATACAGCAATGTCACACCAGCAACCTGTATACAGCAATGTCATACCAGCAACCTGTATACAGCAATGTCACTCCAGCAACCTGTATACAGCAATGTCACACCAACAACCTGTATACAGCAATGTCACTCCAGCAACCTGTATACAGCAATGTCATACCAGCAACCTGTATACAGCAATGTCACTCCAGCAACCTGTATACAGCAATGTCACTCCAGCAACCTGTATACAGCAATGTCACTCCAGCAACCTGTATACAGCAATGTCATACCAGCAACCTGTATACAGCAATGTCACACCAGCAACCTGTATACAGCAATGTCACTCCAGCAACCTGTATACAGCAATGTCACACCAACAACATGTATACAGCAATGTCACACCAGCAACCTGTATACACAAAGCTTTGAAAACAATGCTAACTGACACTGCCAGCTGTAACACTTAAATCACACTGACTCTATATAACAACAGTGATACTGCCACCTGTAACATCTAAATCACACTGACTTTATTTAACAACAGTGATACTGCCACCTGTAACATCTAAATCACACTGACTCTATATATAACAACAGTGTTACTGCCTGCTGTAACATCTAAATCACACTGACTCTATATAACAACAGTGTTACTGCCCGATGTAACATCTAAATAACACTGACTCTATATAACAACAGTGCTACTGCCTGCTGTAACATCTAAACTACACTGACGCTATATAACAACAGTGTTACTGCCAGCTGTATCAACTAAACTACACTGACTCTATATAACAACAGTGCTACTGCCTGCTGTAACATTTAAACCACTCTGACTCTATATAACAACAGTGTTACTGCCTGCTGTAACATCTAAACCACACTGACTCTATATAGCAATAGTGTTACTGCCTGCTGTAACATCTAAACTACACTGACGCTATATAACAACAGTGCTACTGCCTGCTGTAACATCTAAACCACACTGACGCTATATAACAACAGTGTTACTACCAGCTGTAACATCCAAACCACACTGACGCTATATAAAATAGTGTTACTGCCTGCTGTAACATCTAAACCACACTGACGCTATATAACAACAGTGTTACTGCCTGCTGTAACATCTAAACCACACTGACTCTATATAGCAATAGTGTTACTGCCTGCTGTAACATCTAAACCACACTGACTCTATATAACAACAGTGATACTGCCTGCTGTAACATCCAAACCACACTGACGCTATATATAATAGTGTTACTGCCTGCTGTAAGATCTAAATCACACTGACTCTATATAACAACAGTGATACTGCCTGCTGTAACATCCAAACCACACTGACGCTATATATAATAGTGTTACTGCCTGCTGTAAGATCTAAATCACACTGACTCTATATAACAATAGTGTTACTGCCAGCTGTAACATCAATCATGCTACAATGTTGGTACTGCGCTTACTGCGTTCTTCATTACATCTAAAGATATCTCCTTTTTCAGCTGCGATATCCTTCATTATATAAAGCTAGGTAAAGAATGTGTTTATGTTGTTTTACGGAACAATATGCTACGATTAGACACATCGATTGTGCAACAGGTAATTACAACTTACATATAATATTTGGATATGGTGATTTATTACTTGAAAAGTATGCCTTTTAAACTACCAGACACGTCTTCATTTACTTGGTAACATAAACTAATAGAATAGTAGTCTCGACAAACATATACAAACATTTACTAGTAATTAACATTGATACAGGGTTTTCGTTTATTTCACTATTATGTTTTTTTATGTCTTTGAACTATAATATCACTTTAAATGGAAACATCGTGTTATAGAAGTTTTCATCTGACCAGATGCCACGCTGTCTAGCGCGCTGCTGGATATCAATCTGAAGAAGACACATAATGTATTGTATACCAACACTTTGTTAAACACTCATAAATGCATATCTTGTGGATTTCTTAAGTAACTTATTTAGTATTTCTAATCTCGCTTCTATTTCAATATATTATTATGTTGTTAACATCCGTTACTTATACAGAACTAAAAAACTGATCTTTTTGATATTGAAAAAAATGCATTGATTTTAATCACTTCTTACATACTGTTTGCTTGTATTTTCGCGGTACTAACGAAATAACGTAACGGAAAAAAACTTACTGAGATATGTTTTGTGTTCAATTTGTTTTTCAAATCTTTTACAGTTAAGTAATGCTGACAAAAGCATTTCATTTCCGTATTTTTACTATTATGTCATATTGTTTCAATGTAGGTGTTGCTGTCAAAAAACAAAATACCTCGAAACAAGAAGTATCGCAACAATAGCAGCAAACACTATATTTTGTTGTTTAATGGCATTCATATCTTCCACAAGTTTGGCCAGATGTTTGAAAGAAAATTATGCAATGATTCTTTTTCTTAACTATTACATAACAGTATCGATTTCAAACATTTGTAACATGAAATATGTATAAAAATCGCAATTGCGTTCAATAAATTACTATGGAGATATAGAATTGTCTAATGACACACTGTTTGCTGTAGGTCATTAGTAGAATATGATTGTTTTTAAATGTAGCAATTTGTCACTCTATTTACAAATTCACCAAGCTGCAATTTAATTTACTTGGATAAATTACAATGACCAAAAACACATCTTCCTAGATTTTATGTTTTCACAACAAACGACAGCCTTGGTAATCCATTAATAAATAAACTAGAAATAAGTCCATAGCACGCAGATGCCTCCATTTCCAGCCGTTGTCACAAAAGCAAATGCTTTTATTCTGCTCATTGTTTGTGAATGGGTATCAACATTATCAAGTGAACAACTGTACTGATTATGGTGATACGTCAAGGGCCATAACTTTGCACTTACTGGGCGTAATCATACACGAAACACCAGGTTCACAACTATACATGCTTGTATAATTTGATTTCATTATTTAAACATGTATGCTCAATACAATCCAAGAAGCTTATGATAAATAAAAAAACTTCACTTATATCGTAAGAATAACAAGTATTGCATAAGTTTAACTGTGACTGAAAAAACACACATAAATGGCAGTTTGTTGAAATGTATCACATTTCACACAATGTGTTGAGACATTATTTTAATATTCATCTGGTTTTTTAAATGGAAAATAATGAAATATGTTAAGAAAATATTAATAATAATTTTCACATCTACAAAATTGTTGCATTTATCTATTTGTTACACTTATATTTCAGTTAATAATTTGTTAGATTAGAATGCAATGTACTAATACTATATCTCACATTATTATCTTTCAAAAATATTGTAAAGAAGTGTTAAGTTAAAATCATGAACAATTGCATTTGTAATACCCTTTTCACATATAAATAATCATGTATCATGAATTAAAATACTATTGTCATAATATTGGGGGAGAAACATCCGTGGAGAGAAATGACTAGGGACAGAAACAATTGTAAACCTTTCACTCAATCACTGTTCCTAAAATATTGTCTTAGATGGAAGGGAATGAAGTAAATCAACCTAAGGCAAATAGTGCGTCCGATGTGTGATTCAAACTCACGACCCCCTAAACACTGGTACGACGCTCTACCGACTGAGCTACCGACTGAGCTAACCGAGTGTCCTTCTTACTCCACTCCCCTACAGAAACAATGAATGCTGGGTAACATGACGTCATGAGTAAGGCGATATACGTCAAAACGAGCTCTGAAGTATAATATTATGGCATACAACCTATAATGTATCCGGCTAACATCACAAAAACAGCAGAACTTCGCAGTGCGAACAATACATCAGTAATATACATGTAATATCAAATAGTGAAGTGAAAAATATTTTTCTTCACATGAATGACATACATTATAAACATATTTATCACATATTTTACATGAAATTGCTATGTCACTTTAAAGCCTTTTAACTAAATGACGCGAAACAAAATTAAAAATGTCCGGTGGTAGCTCGACCGGTTTTTTAAAAAATAATGGCGCTATAAAAAACTAATATGGTCGATTCAGTATAAAATTGCATGTTATTTAGTACTATAGAAATAAATCTTGTACAATGATAAAGACATAGTGAAAATAATAGCGGGCTGAGAAAGGTTTCTTTATGAAAACTGTGATTTGTTCCTAAATTTTCGACAATGTTCTAGTTTCATGTCAAAATATGAACATTTGATTTCAACTATTGGATACATTATTGAGTTTACTGCAAGCACTTTTTATCAAGTTGCTTTATATTCCCCATCATGCGGAATCTACAGCATTGCAAACATTTCAGTTTACTTCCGTATATAATTGCATTTCAAAATGTTCAAAATGTTTAAAGATTTAAAATACTCTTTTCAATCGTTATAAAGAATGTGCATTCAACTAAAACGGACGGGGGTATTCTTTTCAGTAATTTGAATACGTTCACTAGAGGATGTTTGCATAAACGCGACGCAAGATTATACATGTATTCATTTTTTATTTCTACTTTACAAAGTCATCATGAAAATTAAATAATGAGTTACAGGACACCAACACAATTGTGCTCCTTTCATACAAGGAAGTTTTGCTGTGCGATATGTAAAATACAGACTGTGTTAAATGTTGGTTGATATTTTTGTCCATATATCGCTCTAACCTCGAATCTACCATAAAATCTCGAATTTTACGATCATTTTCTGTCATCGATAAAGGTAAAACTATTGGAGGTCATTTCTTGAAAAATATGCTTAGTCATAAACATGACAGCCGCGGCCGTGGTCCAGTGGTTAGTGCGCTGGACTTGTAACCCGGCGATCTGGATTCGATTCCCGGTCGCGGCAGGTCATACCCTTCCATGAAAAATTGACAAAAATGTCGATTTTCCTCCACGCCTCAATGCAGTTGTACTCTACAAAACTGCATTGTGATTTTTTTAGTACACATGCTTTCCAAAAACACAAATACACGAGTCTGATACAAAAGCTTTTATCAGATGTACGCGCCGAGTTAGCTCTTGCATAGGAAATATCTGTTTTGAATTTCTGGAAATATATTAACAAAAAGTATAATGCAGTGGTTTAGCGTATGTCTGTATGAAGGCATTAACGTGTCTTTTTCAATTTTATTTCTTGATGTGTTTAAATAAATATAAGACTATCCACCTATGACCGTGTAATTAATACGTCAATTTCAAACAAATCTTTAAACAAATCATTGAAAAAGGTTACAAATATAGCTGCAACTAAGTATGGATATGTCGCGACGTTACCTTCCATACAACATGACATACTATAGACAGGTATGGTGTATTATAGCTGCCACTAAGTATGGGCATGTCGTGACGTGACCGTCCATACAACCTGACAAACTATAGACAGGTATGGTGTATTATAGCTGCCACTAAGTATGGGCATGTCGTGACGTGACCGTCCATACAACATGACAAACTATAGACAGGTATGGTGTATTATAGCTGCCACTAAGTATGGGCATGTCGTGACGTGACCGTCCATTCAACATGACAAACTAAAGACAGGTATGATGTATTATCGAAATGCCATTCTTAAAAACTAGGCAATATGGCTTCATTTCAAAAAAGTTTTTGTTATAGGAAAATAATCAAATAATGTTCTTGAGTAACAATTATGAATTGTGATTTTTCGCCTTATGAAAAGTTTTTCTGTGCCCATAGCATGTATATTTGTGTCACTTTCTGTGATATTCTTATACAACATTATGCTAGGCCCTTTAAGCATGGTGCAGCGCCATGTTTCAAGTAACTTCCACCATGCTGCTCTTTTTACTGTATATTTATGTTTCAAAAGGTGACCCTTTTCCAGTGTGACCATGAGCCCTTTATCTAAATTTCGTTATCCAAATTGCAAGAAGACAGTGCTAATAATTAGACATCCTATCGTATGATTCCCAAAAGTCCCGGATATGTCACACTAGGGGTCTAGCAGCGATTATACAATATGTTAATTAACAATAAGTGCGCTTTATAGGGAAGCATTTGGGGGAAATGTGACTTTTTATATAGAGCCTTGAAATAAAATATTGGTGTGGTTCATTATAGGGTGACAACAGATTGACGTTTTATTATGTAGAGGTGTGAAATTTAAACAGTATAATTCGACTACAATAAATATATTTTTATATGATATTGTTTAACTTTATATTTAAATTAAAAGTGAAAATTATGATATTAATCCAATAATATTGTAAAATACAGATGTCACAATTATTTAGACAAATAGCCTGCATAACTTATATCAAAGACCTAAATACCACAGATGCGCTACTCGGCCAGATATAGTAAAATCTCTCGGAAAATAAAATCTCACGAGAGCATGTGAACGTAAACCAGATATGGCGCATCGTTACGATATTAGCGGCAGACACACAGTCTAATCAAAGCGCTGAAGGCCTGATGCTGCAGACAGCCGAATTGTGGATTTGCTTGCCCTGTGTACATCTAGTTACTTGTTTGTAAACAAATTATCATAGTCACTACTGTTTTTCCATATTAAGTTACCAGTATGTTTCCATTAGTTAGTTTGTGGTATTTAGGTCTGTGCCGATATCCACTTACACATAATGGACAAGTAATTTGGTTAGATTACGATAGATTACACTAAGGAAAGTATAAAGCTAAAACAAGTCTTTGACATTGGACAATAATACATCATGTACAATTATAAGTACATGGTTTTATCACATAACTTGCACTCCAGGAGTGGCATAAAGCAGTGACATAAATATCATATGTAACTAGTTACATAAATAGCCGAATCACAGCACTATTTAAGGTCTATTTAAAGATTGAAAACAATCTATTTATGGTGTTATGTGATAAATAGAATCTTACATTAGTGCTTATTTGATATTGTTTTTATGAAACGAGTCGACTGAAACGAATATGACGCTCGGCACTCATGTAAGATCCTCTATATATACCGAATTCGAAGACTCCTAAGTAAGCAGCAATTTCATTATTAGAATGAAGAATTGCACACGTTGAACTACAAATGAAACCTTATCAGTGACGGACAGCAGATGGCATAAACTGATATCAGAAGTAACAATGCTTCAAAGACAAATGACATGATTCATAATGTAATTATGTAGCGATTATCTTCCATATACCCGTTCCACTGCAAACTATCATGTAATCAATCGTCTTTGTTTGATCAACTGTATAATGTTTTTGAATGACGTTGAGGGTACATAATTATACACAGACACTACCCATACAGAACATAAACTTCTTGAGATAGAGATCACTGTGGAATGCCATTCAGTTTGATCAACTATATTATATGTTTTTGAATGGCATTGAGGGTACCTATTCATAGACATGAACACCTGATACCAGATCTGTAATTTATAATTGGCGTCAAACAATGGTTGTTAATGTAACATTCATTAAAAGAACATATACGATAGCAATAACGTACACATTGTTATTAAGATGTACATAACAGAACAACATATTTTTAATTTTCAAATACAGATTGCAAAACATTATATTTTGCAATAACATGTGAACATATTGATAAATGTAGTCACAATGACGGACATTTGTAAACATAAAGATTTGGGTGTGGAGATAGTGATCACACTTTATTATAGTCAGTCGAACGAATTAACCTGATATTGACCTTCTTGAAATAAATGTATTATTTAAAGATTTGCTGACTATGTCTGTTTCTGTAAGCTAGGCCGACATTATCAGCCCCCTCTTCTTAAAATTAACCCGTCAAAGCCGAAACTAGTACTAGTAGTACTTCCATATAGCAAATTGTCTCTGGTGTCTGAAGTATGTTTGCTAGACAGACATTGCACTGGATTGTTAGTTAAAAGAAACGAACACTCGCAACAAAGGCCTAAATACGAACAAAAAAATGCGACTGAAAGCCAGAGGCGAGATTCGGCGTTCACATGGGAATACGGTAGAGGAGTGATTTGGCGTTTCTTTGGAGCAAATACCTAATTAAATGGTGTTTTAGGTCTTTGTATGGAGTAAAGGATCTTTTCTTGTATTAATTAGTCGCCGACCAGAAGCCGGCGACTCTATTTTTATTCCCTTTTCATTTTGCACATGGAGCTCGGAAATGAAAAAATCCTTTCGATTTTTGCAAGTGTTACTCAGATTTAAAAAAATCCTTTCGATTTTTTGGTTTTCTCCATTCATTAATCATATCGAGGGTTCAGTGCAAGACTATACTAACTCCAATATGAAATACATAGGAGTCTTGCGCTGAACCATCGATATTTTGCGCATGCGAAATCACTATTTATAGACCTAAGGAAATACCTTGTACCTGGACGCGCTCGGCAGACGAGTCGTAACAATATTTCGGAATGGATTCTGACCATTAATTTACCGCACGAATACTGTGGCATATTCTACACACTCGTGTTAAGTAATAATTGTAGTTACTGATAATCTGTACGGTATGTTATATTAAACAATTCATTCCGACCGTGAGTCCGTTTAATTGGGAATGAGGTGGAGCGTTGCTATATTTAGCCTATTTCGGAGAAGTTGATTTCAAGGTCGCACCAGAAGTAAACATTTCTGTCGAATACGCATGCGGATGCAATGCAATTCGCACTTTAAGTATACCATGCTAAGTTGAGAGAGACGTCATGCAATATTTACATTATTTGGGCACCTTTATTAATCAAAATAGGTAAATCAAGTATAGCAAGTATTTAGGTCTTTGCTTATATAAAATAAATTTCAAAGTATATGGTTTGATATTTTATACGTTTATATCGTTTTATGCAAGATAGATAAGTCCATGGATAATATACATGTGATACTTATTCACTTCAATAGTATGACAGATTCGCTTGATTTGTCTGCAAAAAATTATAAAAACTTATCATTTATGACTCTGGTAATATTTGAAAATTAATGCGTCAAGATTTTATTCCTAAATCATAGACTAGTCAGGATCCGATTATAGTGCCCAAACCATAGTGCCCAAACCCTGCTTTTTAATTGAATGTTTATTTGCAAATATATTAAACAAATATCCGAATATAAACAATGCAAATCTACACAGAACAGAATATTGTATTCAAACTACATACTTAAGTGTTATACTTATTGTCCGGCGTACACAATTGTTCATAATATATCACAAATAAATTTGTATTTACTATCAATTAGACAAAATCACCAATGCACCTATAATGATGGTATAAACACGGACACGGACATATGGTTATATGTCCGTGGTATAAATAATTGCACTCCATCATCAAAAATACTAGATCATGCTTTTAATTGTAACAGACAAAATAAGTGTCATTATAATTTCTGTTGAGAAGAAACAAATGTATGTTTGCGATGCTAGAAAGCTAAGTAGCTACTATAATATACAGACTACCTTGCCGAAACAAAGTACAAGGCAAAACTTTATGATGCACAAAGAAATCAAATCCAACGTTATGTAAGATATTGTTTATGTTGTAATTTATGCAGTAAGAAGGTAACTTGAAGAGAGATTTAGACGTAGGCGAGTTTCCAAGTTAACCACCGTTCACAAATGAACTGAGAGAAACGAATATAAAATTGTGTGAAATTGTGTCTGTCAACTTGTACGTCAGAGATATATTACGATATACAAAATAGTGTTAAAGCAGAGTAAATACAAATAGTAGAGATACAAACAACCAACCTTTAACTTTGGCAAGTTCTCCTCCTCCTTCGACAGTTCGTCTGAATATGTCATATGATTCCCTGTCACGTGAACTGGAGCGCTACTCCCTCTAGCGGTACTGTAGTTTGTATAACCATAAACGTGGGTGTAAACAATCAGTCGGGTACCAGCAGATTGATAGAGAGATAAAGGCAAGTGTACCTACATATCCAATTTCATCTGTCAAAAAATAACCAATACAATTTCCAATTACGGGTAAGTCAGGTGACAAGCGTAAATTGAAAAAATATGTTACAGTGTTTCGGTCCGTTGATATCTATGGTGGCATATTACTGTTATACTCTTATATAATTTTAAATGCCGTCCATTTATATACACAGGTTATCGTTAATCATCCCCTACCTATGATCCATGGGATAAAGTAATTTCAGAGTAATCTTTGTATTGATTGAATCCTGAAATATTGTCATTTTACCTAAATTGTACATTTGAAATAAACGATATAATAATGCATACGGTAACAGAGAAATAAAGTTGCTACAGGGATCGCGACATACACAAGACAATGCCTCTACACACAGATCCCTGGGAAACACCAGTCCACAAAACACCAGGCATTGAGGAGGTGCAAGACTAAACACATAATTATTGGAACAGAGGCGCAAGGAATGATCTGGCCGACCATAAGGATTTTCACAATTCAAAATGACGCTATAAATAATGTACATGTGGATTTAGATTTAACCCATGCTTGTTAAACTAAGTGCAGGGATCGGCCAAATTTACAAAGTTTTATCTTCAGCACATCTATCTATAAACGACAAAGTTGAGACAAAAATCTTAATAATTACCATTATAATGGAATAAATATCCTGGGGGTATGTAATTAGATATTTCTTCTTTTGTTCGTGTATCTATGAACAAATACCGTACTTCAAATTGCTTTGTTGTAATTCTCCACACGAAGGAAAATATTTCGGCCTGTTTAGATTATTCAACTGACAAGGTATTTGAAGATATCGAATAAGAATAAATGTTCACCTAAACAAAGACGGATCAAATCAAATGTCGTGCGAACATTATAACATAATGTCTGTTCGTTCAATATAAGTTTTGTATCGTCTCAAAATATAACATCAGATAACACAGCTGACATAGTAGTATTGGATTTCAAAGTCAAACTATATCATACTGAAGTATTAACTTGTATTAAGTTATCGATGCGTTGTAAATATATAAATATATAAAGTATAACAATTTTCATAGAAGACGACTTAGTATCACCTCGAAAGATAAATTGGTTCATTCACCCTGACAATATACATGTCTATCAAGCAACTACAACAACAAGACTATATATATGCGGGTATATGCAGCGGCTTTTGTTCACCCTGATAATATCCATGTAAATAAAGCAACTACAACAACAATAATATATATATGCGGGTATATGCAGCGGCTTTCATTCACCCTGATAATATCCATGTAAATAAAGCAAAAACAACAACAAGACTTTATATATGCTGGTATATGCAGCGGCTTTTATTCACCCTGATAATATCCATGTAAATAAAGCAAAAACAACAACAATACTATATATATGCGGGTATATGCAGCGGCTTTCATTCACCCTGATAATATCCATGTATATAAAGCAACTACAACAACAGGACTATATATATGCGGGTATATGCAGCGGCTTTCATACACCCTAATAATATCCATGTATATAAAGCAAAAACAACAACAATACTATATATATGCGGCTATATGCAGCGGCTTTCATACACCCTGATAATATCCATGTCTATCAAGCAACTACAACAACAAGACTATATATATGCGGGTATATGCAGCGGCTTTCATTCACCCTGATAATATCCATGTAAATAAAGCAAAAACAACAACAATACTATATATATGCGGGTATATGCTGCGGCTTTCATACACCCTGATAATATCCATGTCTATCAAGCAACTACAACAACAAGACTATATATATGCGGGTAAATGCAACGGCTTTCATACACCCTGATAATATCCATGTAAATAAAGCAAAAACAACAACAATACTATATATATGCGGGTATATGCTGCGGATTTCATACACGCTGATAATATCCATGTAAATAAAGCAAAAACAACAACAAGACTATATATATGCGGGTATATGCTGCGGATTTCATACACCCTGATACTATACATATAATTTATATGAAGTAACTTCAACAACAAGACTACAATTTGTATGCATAACGTTAAACAATATCACCGAGAAAATATTGTATTGAATCCTGATTTACCGCGTTAATTTTCACTGCTTTACAAACCAATGTCTATCATAATTACCAACACCAATATTTCACCCCGATGCGATCTGAGCTGTTTCGTTATGCTATTTACCGGGCCCTAGTAATTACCGGGCGTAAGAGCCCGGGGAGACAGGATGAGACCGGAACCGGCATATAGTATGCCCCATAAAACGTGTCCATTGCACATCGTTTAACTTGAAATTATTGTATATTATCGGGTCAACAAAATCACCCCGTACAACCAGTTGTATCGATGGCAGTGCTGTAGATTTTTGGCGGTGCTATGTGCATGGTACGATATTAACGAGGGGTAAGTATTTGCTATTTTTGTTGAGTTTTTGTTGATTTTAAGAGCAACAACTTAAAGGTATCGTTTAAATAAAGAACAAGCAATTTCTGCATACGGTTTGTGTGCGAGTGAGTGCCATATTTACCTAGAAAACTGGTTATATGTACGCCGTGTTTGCGAAAAGTTCGACGTTTTCTTATTTGACATTGGGTTCTCGGCTTAATTCATGAACTCGAACAAGTTTAAATAACTGGGAATAAACTTGAATCATTCTCCTCTAGTCTTGCAAAGTGACGCTGCGCAATTTCTTATTTTGATGGATATACAGAGTTTTAAAATTGACGAGGTATAATTTTTTGGCTAACGCTAAGGGCAGTTCCGATTTCACATGGCTAACGGCAAAGACAATCAGTCCCAAATATTTTACGCTAACAGTCATGACAGTTTATCGAGAAAATCGCCAGGGAGTTTTAGCCCCAATGCATTCGTTTTGGGTTACTTGTGCGTTATAATGGTAAATTAAACTGATTTTCCTGTATTACTGACAATAATAAAATAAGAAATCGTTGTAATAAACACCCGCACATCGGTGTAATTTTCCGAGCACGTGTTGAGCAAAGTCGGGTATATAAGAATGTCGGTACTAGTAGGCGACACCAGCATGTTAATTCCTGTTTAATAGTATTGGTACGAAAGTGTACGTCATAAGCGAGTTCGTGTCTGATAACAAATTTACTTTAGTTTTCTTGCCACCGTTAAAGAACGGAATCAGTACGTCTTTCTTGCGGGAGAAAATTGATCTAGGAAGTTGGTCGGACGACAGTGACGCGAAAGTTGGGTATGGGTTTTTTTTTTCTTGCGATTCGAGCACGATGTTTACTTACGTTATATGTTTGTTACTCTCTATTAGCATCGGGCTCTTATTCTGATACCTTCATATTCACCCTCTGCTTTATAACTCCCGCACGATGGTTACTTACGTTATATGTTTGTTACTCTCTATTAGCATCGGGCTCTTATTCTGATACCTTCATATTCACCCTCTGCTTTATAACTCCCGCACGATGGTTACTTACGTTATATGTTTGTTACTCTCTATTAGCATCGGGCTCTTATTCTGATACCTTCATATTCACCCTCTGCTTTATAACTCGAGCACGATGTTTACTTAAGTTATATGTTTGTTACTCTCTATTAGCATCGGGCTCTTATTCTGATACCTTCATATTCACCCTCTGCTTTATAACTCCCGCACGATGGTTACTTACGTTATATGTTTGTTACTCTCTATTAGCATCGGGCTCTTATTCTGATACCTTCATATTCACCCTCTGCTTTATAACTCGAGCACGATGTTTACTTACGTTATATGTTTGTTACTCTCTATTAGCATCGGGCTCTTATTCTGATACCTTCATATTCACCCTCTGCTTTATAACTCCCGCACAACTGATATTTTCTATATTTAGACAGGCGAATCAGCATGCGTCCACTGCCATTCATCGAGCCGCTTACAACGACTCGCTAATGTCCCAAATGTAGGACAGTAAACAGTTTCATAATAATGCCGCTGTGACTATCCGAGGCGTAAGATCTTCCACTGAACCACATTCACTTCATGATTAAACTAATTTAGGATCTGATTCGAGTTTTCATTTCATATCAAGTTTTACCAAACAAGTTCAATTTGAAACTTGTAATGATATATTTGTTACATATACATATTGATATAGCGGGGAGTCGATTGGCCTACGCAGTGTCTCGGCAGTACCGAGATGTGTACTATTGTTCGAGATGCTCTCAATGTAATTGTTACATTATTTCAGTCATGCTATATGGAATTAAATGGTTTTTTTCTAATGGTGTACTTTACAATCTGGGCTGCTTGGACAATCACGTAAGTGCAATGATTTAAAGCGACATTTCATTTTTATGATGTAACGAGCTTTTAAACACATTTGATAGGAAATGCCGCCCTTTTGTACGAAAACATTTTTTATTTTACGGAATTATACATAATTTGCAAGATATTAACAACTTTATTCCGGAATACACTTTCTTGAGGGCATATGCAATTATATGCGACAATAACTGAAGTTAAATAAAATGACGTATGAAATGCATTTCAATGTACCCATGTACGCTGCATAAGACCTAATGACGTTCCCCTATTGGTGGAATATCCAATCAGAATTTCTGATTCAAATTACAGAACATTTCTACTTTCGTTATGACGTTTTTTGGTTCAGAATAGGTTCGATAAGTCGTTCTTTGTGACATAAAATGCAATTCTTGTGGTTGCATCTATCAAAGAGTTTTGAGGCTAGAGTGCTGTGTGGTGAGTGGTGAAAGTAGAGTGCTGTGTGGTGAGTGGTGAAAGTAGAGTGCTGTGTGGTGAGTGGTGAAAGTAGAGTGTTGTGTGGTGAGTGGTGAAAGTAGAGTGCTGTGTGGTGAGTGGTTAGTGCAGAGTGCTGTGTGCTGATTGATAAGTGCAGAGTGATGTGTGGTGAGTGGTGAGGGCAGAGTGCTGTGTGGTGAGTGGTTAGTGCATAGTACTATGGGCTGAGTGGTGAGGACAGAGTGATGTGGGCTGAGTGATGAGGGCAGAGTGTTGTGCGGCGAGTGATAAGTGCAGAGTGCTGTTGGCTGAGGGGTGAGTGCAGAGTAGTGCGTGGTGAGTGCGCAGCGCAGTGTGCTGTGTGATGAGTGATGTGTGGTGAGTGCAGAGTGGTAAGTGCAGAGTGATATGTGCTGAGTGCTGTGCGATGAGTGGTTAGTGCAGAATGATGTGTGCTGAGTGGTGAGTGCAGTTTATTGTGTGATGTGTGGAAAGTGCAGATTGATGTGTGATGTGTGGTTAGTGCAGTTTACTGTACGGTGAGTGTTGTTTACTGTGTGCTGAGTTGTGAGGACTGAGTTATGTCTGATGTGTAGTGAGTGCAGAGTGATGTGTGGTGAGTGGTGAGTGCATAGTGCTGCGTGCTGTGTTGTAAGTGCAGAGTGATGTGTGGTGAGTGGTGGGTTCAGAGTGATGTATGTTGAGTTGTTAGTGCAGAGTGTTGTGTGGTGAATGGTGAGTGCAATGTGGTGAGTGCAGAGTGCTGTGTTGTATGTGCTGAGTGGTGTTTGGTGAGTGCAGAGTGATGTGTGGTGGGTACATAGTGGTGTGGACTGTGTGGTGAGAACTGTGTGGTTTGCGTTGAGAGATGTGTGGTGATTGGTGAGTGCGGAGTTGTGAGTACCGGTTTTAATTCCAGCTCATGGGGCATTTAAAACTGATAACTCAGGACTTGTATTTGCAAAAAAATATTAATCAGCATTTTGCTTTCATTAAGTCTTAACAAACGAGTTTGTATTAATAATTAACAGTACTCACTTTACACTTCGGTCAAGTTTTATTAAAATCTTTACTGTTAAAACAACATAGGAGCAAACAGAACATAGTCTAAGTCTGCGTTACAGTTTTACAACGTTTATGAATAAGGCCCATAGTGGCCCTACTTCTGACCATGTATATCCACCGACAGCTTTGTTCAGTGCTCGGATCTGGGTTCCTGATTGGATGGAGCAGCAACACTCATTGCCAGGAATGCTGCTCGACCACTTTGTGTAACACAAATCTATGTGAGACCTCTGCAAGTAAGCCTTTTTCCACCTCGCAAACTTTATTACTTATACAGTATTACATTCAACAAGTTTTAGAAAAAAACTGACCAATAAGAATCGTGAACACAATAACGGTTCTCAACTATTGTCTGTTTTAATTCATTGGAAACGGTTGTAAACAAATTGTGAAGTAGTCAGCCAATGAAAACATGTGTTAGAAAACATTGACCAATAAGAATCATGTACACAATAACACTGTTCATATCTATCGTTTCAGATCACTTCGACATAATGTAGAAAATATTCTCAAAATACAAAATGGTGGGATAGCTCTTTTGACCAGTATAAAATACAAAATGATGGGATAGCTCTTTTGACCAGTATAAAATACAAAATGGTGGGATAGCTCTTTTGACCAGTATAAAATACAAAATGATGGGATAACTCTTTTGACCAGTATAAAATACAAAATGGCGGGATTGCTCTTTTGACCAGTATAAAAAATACAAAATAATAATGGGATAGCTCTTTTGACCAGTATAAAATACAAAATGGTGGGATAGCTCTTTTGACCAGTGTAAAATACAAAATGGTGAGATAGCTCTTTTGACCAGTACAAAATACAAAATGGTGAGATAGCTCTTTTGACCAGTATAAAATACAAAATGATGGGATAACTCCAATGACCATTATAAACTGCAAAATGGTGGGATAGCTCTTTTGACCAGTATAAACTGCAAAATGGTGGGATAGCTCTTTTGACCAGTATAAATTACAAAATGGTGAAATAGCTCTTTTGACCAGTATAAAATACAAAACGGTGGAATCGCTCTTTTGACCAGTATAAACTGCAAAATGATGGAATAGCTCTTTTGACCAGTATAAACTGCAAAATGGTGGGATAGCTCTTTTGACCAGTTTAAAATACAAAATGGTGGGATAGCTCTTTTGACCAGTATAAAATTCAAAATGCTGAGATAGCTCTTTTGACCTGTATAAAATTGATTCAAACAAACTTTACTTCTTCCGTTCCTCTTGGTATTACAGTAAAACCCCACTTAAACATCACCTCAATAATAAAACCACCACGAAATTTCAAGTCAATGTACACCGCTTTGTTCTGTATTCAACCTCAATATTAAGACGAAAGAAGACCATTTTCAAGGGTCCCAAGGATGGTCTTATTATTGCTGGTTTACTGTATATGTTTTATTAGGGACATCTATCGAGGGAAACTATTCCTTAATTAATTAATGTGACTCTACCATAAACTGTTCATATAACTAGAGTATAAGTTGTTACAGGGAACACCACATAAGACAACCCCTCCCCACATTGACCCCTGGGAAAACAACAATCTATAAAACATTAGGGACTGAGGAGGTGCAAGGAATGTACTGGAATAGAGGGTGTTAGGAATGTACTGGAATAGAGGGTGTTAGGAATGTACTGGAATAGGGGGTGTTAGGAATGTACTGGAATAGGGGGTGTTAGGCATGTACTGGAATAGAGGGTGTTAGGGATGTACTGGAATAGGGGGTGTTAGGAATGTACTGGAATAGAGGGTGTTAGGAATGTACTGGAATAGAGGGTGTTAGGAATGTACTGGAATAGAGGGTGTTAGGAATGTACTGGAATAGGGGGTGTTAGGAATGTACTGGAATAGAGGGTGTTAGGAATGTACTGGAATAGGGGGTGTTAGGAATGTACTGGAATAGAGGGTGTTAGGAATGTACTGGAATAGGGGGTGTTAGGAATGTACTGGAATAGGGGGTGTTATGAATGTACTGGAATAGGGGGTGTTAGGAATGTACTGGAATAGGGGGTGTTAGGAATGTACTGGAATAGAGGGTGTTAGGAATGTACTGGAATAGGGGGTGTTAGGAATGTACTGGAATAGGGGGTGTTAGGAATGTACTGGAATAGAGGGTGTTAGGAATGTACTGGAATAGAGGGTGTTAGGAATGTACTGGAATAGAGGGTGTTAGGAATGTACTGGAATAGGGGGTGTTAGGAATGTACTGGAATAGGGGGTGTTAGGAATGTACTGGAATAGGGGGTGTTAGGAATGTACTGGAATAGGGGGTGTTAGGAATGTACTGGAATAGAGGGTGTTAGATATGTACTGGAATAGGAGGTGTTAGAAATGTACTGGAATAGGGGGTGTTAGGAATGTACTGGAATAGGGGGTGTTAGGAATGTACTGGAATAGAGGGTGTTAGGAATGTACTGGAATAGGGGGTGTTAGGAATGTACTGGAATAGAGGGTGTGAGGAATGGTGAGCCGAATATAAAACAACCGTGGATAAGTTAGGGGGACAACAAATGCCGAAAGGGAAGAGAACATAAATATTATATCAAGTTAATGAACTGCACATGGAGAATGGGGAACGTAACATACATCTAAACGATAAATGCATGGAACTGGCGATATTATTAATGGAGTGAAGACATTTCATTACACACTCTCCTTAATTGTTCTACTCTTATCAGTGCTCATTGAATGCCCTTACAACACGGCTATGCTATGTCCTGATGTAACTGATGACCTCTTGATATGTATTGAAGGTGGAGACAAATACTTGACTTTGGTGTTTTTACTTTCCGCCATATTGTCAAGGAGAACGTAAGTACTGTAAACACAGTGTATAACCCGATGTGTATTCCGCCGAGTGATGTGTTTCGACAGAGGGAAACAATGGACAATATTCGAATACCAAAATTACCATTCGCTGACTTTCATAAAAAAGTCAAAAGTTAATACACACCAACATGGAAATGGACATTTTCAATTACGCCTGGCAAACAGTTAATGAGTTCGTCCAAAACGTTTAAATCACAGTCATTAATGGTTGAACCAATTTCCACTTTTGGACTAATTCACCTGTATCATTTTAAACATTTTTTGGATCTATGTTATTTCCAAATTCATAAAGCATTTCCCGCATGTCCATTGTTTTCGTTCAGTTCTAGCTCTCTATGCTTCGGACACTGTTCTACATGCATAAGTAACAGGTGGTCAATGACTTCTACATAAATATCGAAGTCACGTTCGCAATAATTTCACAGATACGTTAATCTTCATTTTGGAAAAATTAAGATTTTATAAGTAATTGAAATGTTGTTAATTTATATGCTGGTTTGCTTTAACTGGGCAACAAGTTGAGTTGCAAAAGATACTTTTTTGGTACTATGACGTGTATAAAATAGGGGATGAAATCATATCGAAATATCTAGGTAAATCATTGAAAGTACACCGATCCACTTCAGATATTATATCGAGAACATCTAGAAGAAAGTCTATGAATACATTCACTTCAAGTACTTATGGCATTTCTGGTTGAACTGAAATACTATCAAGAATGAATATCAATGAATCGCAATGGTGCATGGCCTTCAAGAACGCCTTTTATTAATCGTTGGTGATTGAAATTAACGCTTCTAAACATTCCATGCTTTATCGGGTATATAAACGATTAGAAAAGCAAAAATCCGTCTTTTATTAAAGTGTTTTCCTCGACCGAAAAAGTCACCCGTACTTGTATCTCCTCCGCCGGCAACGTCATCATTGCAAAATACCCTCTGCGGTAAACGTCATCATATTTGTGCATACCAGGGTCCCTTTGGAAGGATCAAGCTTCGGTTAAATAGAACCTACAGACTTGCAACTTGCTAGAATTGTTCGTAAATGATATATGTATTGATATGTGGATTATTACTATCCAATTCTATCACAAAACGATATAAATCAAGCAGTTGAAGGCGATTTTTGACATTCTTTTCTATATGTCAAATTTAAACGGGAGATACAAGCTTTATTCCGCAAAGATATCGCTTGGTAATGTTTTTATAGTAAATGTAGACATTCACCATCGTTCAGGCGATAAAAGATCCTACAGAATCATCGAAATTAAAAAATTATTGGACAGAAAATTGACACCACTACAAAATGTCCATTCATCCAAATAAAACTAAATGCATGATACTATCAAATGCGAAAAGACCTGTAATAAATTCTTCGCTATCACTTCAAGTAAATAATTGAACAGGTGAGTAACCGCAATATGCTTGGAGTAATCAGTGATAATAACCAAACCCGGCATAGGTATATACAATCATATGTGTAACAACAACAAATAAAGTCAACAACCAAAACAATTTCTCTTAAAGAGTAACGTCTGGGGCTGGTATGGGCGTGCACGTACACGTAAATCATCCCAGATCTGTTCTAATTGGTGATGATTTCTTGCGATCGTACACAGTGTTTGAGCCCATTATTGTATCTAGTATTGTGTTGAGGCATTATTGCTATTGATCTCATTAGACATTTCCAATTTAATCCGATACCGAATCTAAATCCGATACCGAAAAAAGACAAGTGCGTATCCAATGCGTTTGTTGGTGAATTATTTAGGTCATATTTGATTTTTGACGGGCACCTTCTTAACATTTTCCGCTTTATTTGAAGGATTGTATCTGCAATCATTATTTACAATTTAAGAAGTAAGAGCACCAGTTTGGTATTTACTTTAAATGTCTTTCCATTATTATTGTTTTGTAAATGTATACGCATACAGAACAACAACTTTGTACTTATTGTTTTCTTGTTAAATTTGAGTACACTGTTTTACATTGAATTTCAAAGAATGTTAACTAAACAATGGCCATTGTACGCTGACTGGAAACAAAGGCCCATATTCAGAATCGCTACTCCACTCACACTCACTGAGATGATCCAGTTTTAATTATCTAACGGTCCGTGCTTTTGAGTGTGACTTCGCCCTAACTAGAAATTGGTATTCACAACGGCAAGGGTATCTGGAGTACAGTCGAATGAGTGGGGATTTCTCGAGTGAATGATTTGGCCACTTGACAATGACTCCAGCTACACTCAAGTGTCGTTTCTGAATACCGATTTAGTAGACTCGTATTAAATTAAACAAGATTATAGTATTTCTGTGTTTTATTTAAGATTTATACAAACATATATGCTCGTCTTGATCAATGTATTGACCACGTAAATATTTCCTTTATTTCTTATTGAATAGTATAATTATTCAGATGAATAAAACAAGTAATTATTAGTTTGATTTGTGAAACGTCAGTTTTCTTGAACTTTTTCCCAAACATTCATTTGAATAAATTGAAGAAATGACATCTCTCCAGTCAATGTAGACTTAAATTTAACCAAATCAGAATGTATTGCGTATATGCTGTATTATAAAGATTTTACAACTTTCGATCAGCGAAATATTCCCACAGCTGTATGTATCAATGAATGCTATGAATATATTGACGCCCAATTTGTCGCGTGTCCAGTATGTCATCTAACGTTTTCAATGTTTATGTCAGTCGTATAATCACAGGCACTGCTGACGATAAATTTCATTTGGTCAGAGTTTAAAATACATCATGAACGTGATAAAACGTTGACGTTAATTAACAGCTTGTATAATCGCTGCATCCGGCTTGATCACTACAGTTAGATGTCATGCTGTACACGCACTGTTGGATACCGATCACGCGTACACCGCGATATATTGTGTATTCAAAATTATTGGAAAAAAATTGTAATTTAAGTTTTTTTCAAATACATTGCTGATTTAAATCAAACAGGGAAGCATGAAGATCATATTTAATTCAAATTTTAAAAACACCATTAAAATATTTATATTTTGTAGTTTATGCACATATGTGAATAAATATTGTACTTTAAATATGTATCTAAAAATAGGATATTTTATAAAATTACAGTTTTTCGTGTGTTTTTCAGTTATAGGTATAAGGAGCAATAGTAACAATTTTAGATCAAACACGGAAGCATGAAGATAATAATCAATCATAAAATAATTTATATCATTTTAAAAAGGAAACATTGAAGTTTGTGCTCATATGTGAATAAATTATGTGAATTAAATAACAAAAACATTATGATAATTTAAAAAACTAATATTTAAATAGACAGATAACTGATGTTGTTATTTTACTGTTTTAACATTGCTGTATTCGAATAGATTGCAATTCCAAGCAAATCGCTGGCTTATTGATGAAATTGTCTCCCTTGAAAAGGTATCGGCCGTATCGATTAAATTATCGAACACCCAAAAAGTTTTCCGACTGCCATTTGAAACAAACGCATATTAAATGGCATTTTCTTTTGTATTTGCGTTTATTTATCGTCGCCACCGGTTTCCCATATGGGCGACGCCTCCAGAAGAATGTTAGTCATATTAGATATTTGGAGGATAGTGCATGATACAGGAGATGCCCCAGTTCCAGGAGCACCCCCGGTTCTTTTACGTGCTCGATGTAAAGCATCATACACGGGACCTCGGTTTTTAAAGTCTCGTCCGAAAGACTGTTAGTACGGTCAGTGATGTAGCGGGGAATCGAAAATGCGTTCCCTGGATTGTCCAGCGCGTTACCACTGAACTACGGATCCGCTACGATGACCTTTTCATAAAATATATAGTCTATTATTAAAGTCTCATTCTTGCGTATAACACAACATTTCATAAATATATGTAGCAAATGCATACGTGTCAAACTGTTAATTGCGGACTATCGATTTAGCCGCCTTACACCACGGTTTTACACCTTTCAGGGACAAACTATTGATATTGTTGTTATCGATATCTTGCTATATTTTTTTACGATTTCTTCCAAAATGAAAGTAGATGTTTTTATAAAAATAAACGATTAACCGGTTAGTGATTTTACTAACCAATAACCGCATGTTCGAGCGGTTAACCGGTTAATCGTTTACATCCCTAGTTATGTGTGATTAGAACGACCGTTATTGCGAACTATTGCATTTGTTGTGATGGTCATGTATGATACCTCGTAAAGATGGCACATTGGGTAAATACGATTGAATTATAACCATCTCCCTTGGCAGAGTGGTTAAGGCATCCACATTCAGAGCAGGAGGTCGAAGGTTCGATTATAACCATCTCCCTTGGCAGAGTGGTTAAGGCATCCACCTTGAGAGCAGGAGGTCGAAGGTTCGATTATAACCATCTCTTGTGGCAGAGTGGTTAAGGCATCCACATTGAGAGCAGGAGGTCGAAGGTTCGATTATAACCATTCTAGTGGCAGAGTGGTTAAGGCATCCATCTTGGGAGCAGGAGGTCGAAGGTTCGATTATAACCATCTCTTGTGGCCGAGTGGTTAAGGCATCCACCTTGAGAGCAGGACGTCGAAGGTTCGATTATAACCATTCTAGTGGCAGAGTGGTTAAGGCATCCACCTTGAGAGCAGGAGGTCGAAGGTTCGATTATAACCATTCTAGTGGCAGAGTGGTTAAGGCATCCACCTTGAGAGCAGGAGGTCGAAGGTTCGATTATAACCATTCTAGTGGCAGAGTGGTTAAGGCATCCACCTTGAGAGCAGGAGGTCGAAGGTTCGATTATAACCATTCTAGTGGCAGAGTGGTTAAGGCATCCACCTTGAGAGCAGGAGGTCGAAGGTTCGATTATAACCATTCTAGTGGCAGAGTGGTTAAGGCATCCACATTGAGAGCAGGAGGTCGAAGGTTCGATTATAACCATTCTAGTGGCAGAGTGGTTAAGGCATCCACCTTGAGAGCAGGAGGTCGAAGGTTCGATTATAACCATTCTAGTGGCCGAGTGGTTAAGGCATCCACCTTGAGAGCAGGAGGTCGAAGGTTCGATTATAACCATTCTAGTGGCCGAGTGGTTAAGGCATCCACCTTGAGAGCAGGAGGTCGAAGGTTCGATTATAACCATCTCTTGTGGCGGAGTGGTTAAGGCATCCACCTTGGGAGCAGGAGGTCGAAGGTTCGATTATAACCATCTCTTGTGGCGGAGTGTTGAAGGCATCCACCTTGAGAGCAGGAGGTCTAAGGTTCGATTATAACCATCTCTAGTGGCCGAGTGGTTAAGGCATCCACCTTGAGAGCAGGAGGTCGAAGGTTCGATTATAACCACCTCTTGTGGCCGAGTGGTTAAGGCATCCACCTTGAGAGCAGGAGGTCGAAGGTTCGATTATAACCACCTCTTGTGGCGGAGTGGTGAAGGCATCCACCTTGAGAGCAGGAGGTCGAAGGTTCGATTATAACCATCTCTAGTGGCCGAGTGGTTAAGGCATCCACCTTGGGAGCAGGAGGTCGAAGGTTCGATTATAACCACCTCTTGTGGCGGAGTGGTGAAGGCATCCACCTTGAGAGCAGGAGGTCGAAGGTTCGATTATAACCATCTCTAGTGGCCGAGTGGTTAAGGCATCCACCTTGGGAGCAGGAGGTCTGTACAACATATACACTAATCACAGATGTCTGTACAACATCTACACTAATCTCAGATGTCTGTACAACATATACACTAATCTCAGAAGTCTGTACAACATATACACTAATCACAGATGTCTGTACAACATCTACACTAATCACAGATGTCTGTACAACATCTACACTAATCTCAGAAGTCTGTACAACATATACACTAATCACAGATGTCAGTACAACATCTACACTAATCTCAGAAGTCTGTACAACATATACACTAATCACAGATGTCTGTACAACATCTACACTAATCACAGAAGTCTGTACAACATATACACTAATCACAGATGTCTGTACAACATATACACTAATCGCAGGTGTCTGTACAACATCTACACTAATCACAGGTGTCTGTACAACATCTACACTAATCGCAGATGTCTGTACAACATCTACACTAATCACTGATGTCTGTACAACATCTACACTAATCGCAGATGTCTGTACAACATCTACACTAATCACAGATGTCTGTACAACATTTACACTAATCACAGATGTCTGTACAACATATACACTAATCGCAGGTGTCTGTACAACATCTACACTAATCACAGGTGTCTGTACAACATCTACACTAATCGCAGATGTCTGTACAACATCTACACTAATCACTGATGTCTGTACAACATCTACACTAATCGCAGATGTCTGTACAACATCTACACTAATCACTGATGTCTGTACAACATTTACACTAATCACAGATGTCTGTACAACATCTACACTAATCACTGATGTCTGAACAACATCTACACTACCACAGATGTCTGTACAACATCTACACTAATCACTGATGTCTGAACAACATCTACACTACCACAGATGTATGTACAACATCTACACTAATCACAGATGTCTGTACAACATCTACACTAATCACATATGTCTGTCAATGTGTATGTCGTCTGTACAACATCTACACTAATCATAGATGTATGTCAATGTGTATGTCGTCTGTACAACATCTACACTAATCACAGAAGTCTGTCAATGTGTATGTCGTCTGTACAATATCTACACTAATCACAGATGTCTGTCAATGTGTATGTCGTCTGTACAACATCTACACTAATCACATATGTCTGTCAATGTGTATGTCGTCTGTACAACATCTACACTAATCACAGATGTATGTCAATGTGTATGTCGTCTGTACAACATCTCACTAATCACAGAAGTCTGTCAATGTGTATGTCGTCTGTACAATATCTACACTAATCACAGATGTCTGTCAATGTGTATGTCGTCTGTACAACATCTACACTAATCACAGATGTCTGCCAATGTGTATGTCGTCTGTACAATATATACACTAATCACAGTGGGTATGTCGCCCGATCTATGTCTCAACTAATCACTGCTTCTCCTTAGTGTAAATGTCGCCTGTCTACACTTATCTTCACTAATCTACACCTATCTACTTTTAACAAGAATTTTACACTTAATAAATATCCGTAAAAAAAATTGCTGAATTTCATCAGTTTAGAAAGTTGTCATATTTAACACAATGGGTTAAATATATCACAAGATACAATGTTTATCTATAAGTATGTATAGATGAACGACAATATTGATAACGGTGTTTTAATGATATTAACTTAAATATAGAAATAAATTAATGAGAACATTGACTCATAGTCTGATAAATATACGTTATCTTCAAACTAACTCAATAAAGAGTTCGGATTCATGCGATGGTTGTAGGCAGGAAATCTGTGAAGTCTCTGAAATTTAATTGAAGATTTGTGTGAATGAAGGATGCGGATAAAAGCATTTTTTTTCTGTGTACTGTTATATTCGAGTGCTTTGTACGCAGTGGTACAATCAGAATCATGTGACCGGAAGTCGTCGTGCTCGTGTGAATGTTCGCAAGGAATTGTGGACATTTCTGCTCTTGGAACAAAAAACGGTCCAAGGTAATCCGAATTTTCATTTATCGTTTCTGCTTAACTTTCAACGTTTCTTGTCAAATATATGAACGTCTGGTTTTGTATACAACTTAAAAATATTCTACAATTGCTGTCATAAACAATTAGAACATTTTAACGTCTCGTATGAATGTACATGTATATCGGCAATCGTAACTACTCGGCGGTATCCGGCAGAGCTCGGAATACATACCTCGTAAGTAAGTGGATGGATACACCCAATGTGATGGGTCCCCGGCGAATAACGCCGAGTAGATAATCACGAGATTACCTTCTGATGCATCAACATTTTCTATTTTTCGCCAACAATTCCTACAAATAGATGTTATTTCATTATCAGGGAAATATTTATTAGTCGTTCCAAATTTATTTGATGTTGGTTTCCCAGAAATATCGTATATGTCTCGATTCCATAATAGACAGGTACAGCATATCTCGGAGGCGGCCATCTTGCGGACTACTTTCTAACCATAATATCTCCGAGGTGTTCCGATTGGTATATCGGTAACTCTTGATGCATCTTGGGTAATTTAGAATATGTGATAGTGTTGTGTTGTTCTCTACCAGATACAAGGATTCTACTGCCTTTGATCAGTACAAATACTCGTACAATCCGTGTGATCCATTCACAGAAACAAACCCACTTGCTTTCGCTGATTATTGTCATGATGTTGCCGTGAGTTACATTTTCTTTAGTTCTTTTATTTATATGCTCATTCTAAGATTTTAATATCGCTTTTTTCTGAATCTGTGTGGTTCGTTTCATACTGGGAATAATATTTTCATAGATTGTATGTGTCATATTTTGCATATATATGTTTATTTCATTGTATCAATTGTAGATATGTTATGCTCTTCAGTTATTGGAGGTAATAAAAAGTATATATGAGCGCCGCTGTACAATTCCCAACCTTTTCTTTAAGTGACGTCATTTCAGAAAACGTCACATGTGACGTCACCATTTAAGCAATATTTGTCCCATATGGCACCACGAAAATGAAATGACCATATGGAGAAAATATTGTTTCCTGCTTGCAAATAGTGACATCACATGTTGCGTTTTCATGAAATGACGTCACTTACAGAAGAGGTTGTAAATCCCATAGCAGCGCTCATATACTGAGTACATTTTCAAACGCACAATTTCTAACAAACCATAATTCATTAAATTTCATTTTATTACTTTTGAAACATTTTTTTATGAAGTTTAGCATACATGTGCAGGAATATCATCTTAAGTTTTTTACTTGTATCCTAAGTCATTTAATAAAAACTTAGAAATCCCACATTATGCGTTATTAAATGTAGGCTGCTGAGTATACTTATATACGTGTGTTACATTTCCATTAGTGTCAACATATTTATATTATATCCAATTGTGAATCACATCATTACGACGTACATGTAGTAGAGTAATCACTCTCAATGGTTGCTGCCACCCGGGAAAACAAGTCTTCAAAACATTATGCACTAAGGAGATGCAAGGGTAAACATGTATGGAAATACAGGAGCAAGGAATGTTCCGGCCAACCATTAAAACAACTTAGGAGAATTTGGGCGAAAGTTTAAAGGATGGAAAACATCACGGAACAAGTCAGGAAAGTCAGTAATAAAATGGCCGAGAGGGAAAAAAAAAAGAACATGCATATTATATCTATGTACATCGAACAGCAATATAAACGCTACGGTTGGGCAAACACATATAATTCGAAAATAAACAATTCAAATGATGAATAACGAGTTTATTTCATTTCATTGGTACCTTACCTACATACTGTGTAAATTTCATCAAAATATATCAAAAAATAACCCCGATTTCATTATGTCAAAGTTCATTACCCACAAGTTCAATTTTTACACATTGTCAATATCTCGTGTATCCTCCATTGGCCTGAATACAAGCAACCTTGTTTTTTTAATATTTCCACCGTAAATATATTTTACTAACCCAAACCTATTTGAATATTATTTATACATGTAAAGTATTACTATGCCACTAAAATTTATTGAAATCATCGTACCGTGACACCTGACTGTCAACAATACGAAAAGCACTTTTTGCACGTGCGCGCTGAAAGAAAGTTTTTTTTTTTAAAAATCGTTAATTTCGTGACCTGGTACGATGATACAATTAAAAAAACACCCCAAAAGATTTTTAGATAAATAGTCTTTTGCAATGCCACGACTTCCGGATAATTTGCGAAATCAGGCTGTCGGAATGCTACATGCCGGAATGTCCACGAGACGTATAGCTGCAGCATTAGGTTGTCACGCTTCGACGATTGTAGGACTCCATCAACGTGTATTACAAACTGGTAATGTTCAGGATCGACCAAGGACAGGACGTCCCAAAGTGACAACACCGGCACAAGACGCACAGGTGCAAGCTGCCCACCGTCAGGACAGATTCCTCAAAGCCACAACTACCGCCAGGAATACTATTGGGATTAATGGGTGAGTCTCATATACATGTACAAAACATTAACATTGCAATCATTCTTTATTTCAAATAAATAACCAGTTATATGTATCAACCTTGTTGGTATCAATTAAACAAATAACGCAATGAAGTCATATTAATAATATTTCATATGCGATTCGGTGCACTACTTCATACAATGATACAAATAACGTAATTGTACATGTACTTGTACTAATTGCATATTTGTTCATTGTAGACGTAACGTCAGCGCTGACACGATACGCCGTCGGCTATATGCTATTGGTTTCAAGGCTAGACGCCCGAAGAAAGGATTGATTCTCACTGCTAGACATCGGCAGGGGTGTTTAAACTGGGCTACGAGACATCTACGATTTACCCGCAGGCAATGGGGTCAAGTGCTATTTTCGGACGAATCCAAGGTCAACGTCAACCGGCTGGATGGACGTGTACGTGTATGGCGCGCACGTGGTGAGCGAGTAGCAGATCAGTCGGTACAGAGGTATGACCGGTGGGGTGGTGGAAGGTACGTAAATGACGTTCTCCAACCGGAAGTGATCCCGTATATACGACAGAACCTACGCGGTGGCATATACCAGCATGATAATGCAAGGCCTCACACGGCGAATCTAACAACTAACTTTCTAGGAAACAATAATGTTAATGTCCTGGACTGGCCGTCCTTGTCGCCAGACCTGGCACCGATAGAGAACATCTGGGCGGAGCTCAAAACACGCGTGTATGCACGTCAACCAGAACCGAACAACCTTCAACAGATACGTCAGGCTCTTATCCAAGAGTGGAACAATATTCCACAGAACGATATCGCGAAGGTAATTGGCTCCATGAGACGTAGATGCGTTGCTTGTATTCAGGCCAATGGAGGATACACGAGATATTGACAATGTGTAAAAATTGAACTTGTGGGTAATGAACTTTGACATAATGAAATCGGGGTTATTTGTTGATATATTTTAATGAAATTTACACAGTATGTAGGTAAGGTACCAATGAAATGAAATAAACTCGTTATTCATCATTTGAATTGTTTATTTTCGAATTATATGTGTTTGCCCAACCGTTGCGTTTATATTGCTGTTCGGTGTATATTCTGAGCAGTAGTCGCCTCTATGTTAGGAATGTAGCCCGCGGGATATTAATACCTGCGTCGGTCAACAAGGCAGAAAGTTGGTTCCTATGCATATAGCAGGATGCACATCTGCGACATACATTGTAATGATCCACATGTATCTTCATCTACACATACTGTTCAATCAAACAGGCAATATTCAGAATTGGACAATGCTTTCACAAACAGAACTACGTGTTTGAAATCAGTGAACAGATACACTTGAATAATAACTGGTAACTTCAAGCAGATTCTCGTCAATAATTGTGATAAAGTGTTGAGTTAAACATACGTTTAAATACCCGAGAATTAGGCCTATCCTATATTTCAGAACGGTCGCGATGTGAATTCTCTATTATGTCAATTTCAGGCTTGCCAAGTCATAGAGAACGGTGGAACTTTTCAATATTACGACACTGGTACACAGGATTCCGTGACGTTTTACACAGAAAATGGCCAAGATGCCGGATTGGTCGATATTGATGGCCCAGTAGTGGTTGCCAAGTATACGTCACATGACAACGCGAGGTGATGGATGTTTTCATACGTCACAGCTTATTTACATGAGTGGGTCTAGAAATGTTAAAGTAAACTATCTCGCGACAGTATAATAACTTGCTGTCTTCCAATGAGCGTCAACATGAATATTTATAACCAAGAAAGACAACTCAGTAAACAACTGTTTATGCACTTGTCAGGTTGTCTCCCTTGATTTAATTTATCTGAAGGAATTGTTAATTCATATTATCTCTAAATACATAAAACCTATTTGTCATATGTCTTTAAACCAACATGTATTTGTGATTGTGTTTATCTTTGTACTTTCCAGACAGACGGAGGTCATTCTTGTATGCAACGATCAAGATGATAAAACCGCATTTGATACTTTTGGTGAAGTACCTAACGCAACCCCACTTTATGTAAGATAATTCATATTCTAGATTTTCTTATAATATCCCTATTCACGTCAAACCAGAAAAGGTTTCATATCGTTTTGTAAGCCAAGTTTGACGATAAGTGTTGTTGCTGCTGCTGCATCTGTTGATGAAGATGATGATGATGTTGTTTATGTATTGATGTTGTTGATGATTGTGTTAATGTGTGTGAGGTTGAATTAGTTTTTTGGTGATTTTTGAAATATTGAGTCTCGTGATAACACAACAAGGACCTGGTACCTGATATCACAATTCTGTGTAACGTTTATTTATGTCTTTTATATAAGTATTTTCCATTCGATGTTCAATCTTTTTAGACGCACACTTTATTTATTTGTTTGGGCAAGAAATTCAAATCATCAGTAAAATAATGGTAGACTAGCAATATGGTTGTTTTCTCAATTTATCAAACCATTTATTGTATTTCAGAGATTTATTTTAGTTTCACCATTATGCTGTTTCACTCCAGCTGGAGGTTTGAGTGTCGGTTCTATATTACTTATAATGTGAGTATTCTTCTGTTATCTTATGTGTCCTATGTTTCCACTAATCCTATCCATTCTGTTGTTTCTCGCTATGAGATCACCATCACCTCCGTCGTCGTCATCGTATTCACAATTACCGTCATCATCATCATCGTCACCATTACCGTCATCATCATCGATCATCACCATTACCGTCATCATCATCATCGTCACCATTACCGTCATCATCATCATCGTCACCATTATCGTCATCATCATCGATCATCACCATTACCGTCATCATCATCATCGTCACCATTACCGTCATCATCATCATCGTCACCATTATCGTCATCATCATCTTCATCACCATTAACGTCATCATCATCGATCATCACCATTACCGTCATCATCATCATCACCATTAACGTCATCATCACCATTACCGTCATCATCATCATCATCATCATTACCATTACCGTCATCATCATCATCACCATTAACGTCATCATCACCATTACCGTCATCATCATCATCATCATTACCATTACCGTCATCATCATCATCACCATTACCGTTATCATCATCATCATCATCATCATCACCATTACCGTCATCATCATCATCATCATCATCATCACCATTACCGTCATCATCATCATCATCATTACCATTACCGTCATCATCATCATCATCATCATCATCACCATTACCGTCATCATCATCATCATCATCATCATCATTACCATTAACGTCATCATCATCATCATCATCACCATTACCGTCATCATCATCGATCATCGTCATCATTACCGTCATCATCATCATCATCATCATCGTCACCATTTATTATTAAAAATATAGTAAGCTGTTTTCCAAATTTGAACTTGTCTTCGTACTGCCAGATATCATAGTAAGACAGTGTTTGCAATTTGTGGAAACTTTTCCTGTAGTATCGTTGGAAAGCACCAACATGCTTTACATGTGTCGACATTTTGATCTGAACAACAGTTAAACATAAACTGGAATTGTTAATATACATGTATTACAATGTTGCTACCACTGAATATATATATTTTAGTAAAGTCTCATTCTTGCATATAATACAACATTTCATTACAACAATACATACATATTCAGTCAAGACCATTCTATAAGAATTATAAGAGACTATGGCACAGTAATTATAGACATTATATTTACAATCTGAGTAGAATTACACTACTATACAAATAGATAAATTAAAAGTTGAGAGGCTGGCATTAATCTCGACTAATAAGTATTACTAATTATTAATATCCCTAAAAAAGAGCTACAATAGAAAAAAGGCTATATAACATATGACAATCATAACTAACACTAATTAGTATCATTTGAGACCAATTAAAATTTTTTTTATATCAGATCAGATCTAGTTTTAACTGCATTAATACCAGCTTCTCAGTTCATGTGTTCATTCTGTGTCATGTTTTTCACACCAATAGTAATCAGTAACATTGATGGGGTAATATATTGTTGAGTGAGAACAATATAAATATCCATTCATGAACAAGAATACTATAAAGTTAACCACTGATTATCTATCCCATTACATTGATTACATTAAATGTCAATATATAAATATTCAACTACAGAACTATTTAAAAAATGATTCTTAGAAAGATGTAACATTTGCGGTAAATTCAATATCTTACATTGATAAATAAAGATTTATAAGTATCAATTTAAAATGATCAGAATACAATTTACCGGTTTTCACAATGTAATTGATTATATTAAAATAACATGTAATAAAAACTATTATTGATTACTGATAATGTTTTAATCGAATACAGTTGATTACGGTAACTGAATATGATTACCCTAGGACTGGTGCATACTGTATGTTTATCTTCAAAGCGCTGGAAATACGAAAAGATATTTAATTAAAATTGTAATATGAATATATCAAACAAAACATATTGTACACTTTGTTTTTTCATCGACTTCACAAATGTATGTAAACTATTGCACGTCGCAATGTTATACGGATATAGATAAGAAGTTTACAATAAATACACATATAACATTGTATTATATTTACATATAGTATAACAATATTGATCTTACACATACGTTACGATAATATAGTAATGACTGAAAACGCAGTATATATACGCGTATTTGTATGTAGTATTATTTCATACGCATGTGTTTTCGCTATCGCATGTATGTTTTATTACATAGTCAATTTAAGTTTGTTCTTCAACTATAACGTTATATGTCCGTATATGTGTTATAGTGTTCCTTCTACGTCTCATATATATATGTTTGTATATATGTATATATTGTTTGTCCTCATGGGCCATATGGCTTACTGGACTTAAATGAAAATAAACTCTAAACTCTAAACTCTGTAGCTCGTGTCCTGTTTTATATTTTAGTGTTTTCTCGTCTATGGCGTTTTATCTGATCGCCGGTGTCGCAGTAAACAAGTTCCGTAACAACTTATCCGGAAAAGAGTTGCTTCCTAATACGGACTTCTGGACTTCCTTGCCGACATTAATTAAGGTAATATGTATTTCTTGTGTACTAGTGTACAACGAACTTAAAGCATAGACAAGACACAATGTTTATTTGCATTTGTTGATTGGTGACAGAAAAAAAACACACAAAAATATGAAAATGTCCGCAAAACTGATGGTTAGAAAAAGTCTGTTTGGTAAAGCTCGTTAACTTGAATACATTTTAAAGGATAGAAACACAACTGCTCTCTGTCAAAGTATTTTATTTTATTTGGAAATTTATTGGTGAACCAAATGGGCTCGAGCCCAGGACACTTACGATGACATCACCTAGCGCCGGAACTGCTACCGTACCCACATGGTACATTACTGCTAGACGCTGGCGTCATAGGGAGCTAGGGTGCGAACCCTGTAGGAAACACCAATTAATTTCCGAAATATATTGGAATGCTGCTGACTCTGGCAGCCGTTTAAACCACGGGGGTGGGTCTCTCTCTGTGATGGTTCAGCAGTGCCGAGTTATTACCAGTATTTTATGTTACCAGGTACTGATGTCTCGTACAAGCGACGGGGGCGGGTCTGTCTCTGTGATGGTTCAGCAGTACCGAGTTATTACCAGTATTTTATGTTACCAGATACTGATGTCTCGTACAAGCCACGGGGGCGGGTCTCTCTCTGTGAGGGTTCAGCACCGAGTTATTACCAGTATTTTATGTTACCAGGTCTGGTACTGATGTCTCGTACAAGCCACGGGGGCGGGTCTGTCTCTGTGATGGTTCAGCAGTACCGAGTTATTACCAGTATTTTATGTTTCCAGATACTGATGTCTCGTACAAGCCACGGGGGCGGGTCTCTCTCTGTGAGGGTTCAGCAGTACCGAGTTATTACCAGTATTTTATGTTACCAAGTCTGGTACTGAAGTCTCGTACAAGCCACGGGGGTGGGTCACTCTCTGTGATAGTTCAGCAGTACCGAGTTATTACCAGTATTTTATGTTACCAGGTACTGATGTCTCGTACAAGCCACGGGGGTGGGTCTCTCTCTGTGATGGTTCAGCCGTACCGAGTTATTACCAGTATTTTATGTTACCAGATACTGAAGTCTCGTACAAGCCACGGTGGTGGGTCTCTCTCTGAGACGGTTCAGCAGTACCGAGTTATTACCAGTATTTTATGTTACCAGGTCCTGAAGTCTCGTACAAGCCACGGGGGCGGGTCTCTCTCTGTGATGGTTCAGCAGTACCGAGTTATTACCAGTATTTTATGTTACCAGGTCCTGAAGTCTCGTACAAGCCACGGGGGTGGGTCTCTCTCTGAGATGGTTCAGCAGTCAGTACCGAGTTATTACCAGTATTTTATGTTACCAGGTCCTGAAGTCTCGTACAAGCCACGGGGGTGGGTCTCTCTCTGAGATGGTTCAGCAGTCAGTACCGAGTTATTACCAGTATTTTATGTTACCAGGTCCTGAAGTCTCGTACAAGCCACGGGGGGTGGGTCTCTCTCTGTGATGGTTCAGCAGTACCGAGTTATTACCAGTATTCTATTTTACCAGGTACTGATGTCCCGTACAAGCCACGGGGGATGGGTCTCTCGCTGTGATGGTTCAGCAGTACCGAGTTATTACCAGTATTCTATTTTACCAGGTACTGATGTCCCGTACAAGCCACGGGGGGGGGGGGGTGGGTCTCTCTCTGTGATGGTTCAGCAGTACCGAGTTATTACCAGTATTCTATTTTACCAGGTACTGATGTCCCGTACAAGCCACGGGGGGTGGGTCTCTCGCTGTGATGGTTCAGCAGTACCGAGTTATTACCAGTATTCTATTTTACCAGGTACTGATGTCCCGTACAAGCCACGGGGGGGGGGGGGGTGGGTCTCTCTCTGTGATGGTTCAGTACCGAGTTATTACCAGTATTCTATTTAACCAGGTACTGATGTCCCGTACAAGCCACGGGGGGTGGGTCTCTCTCTGTGATGGTTCAGTACCGAGTTATTACCAGTATTCTATTTTACCAGGTACTGATGTCCCGTACAAGCCTGGGGGTGGGTCTCTCTCTGTGATGGTTCAGTACCGAGTTATTACCAGTATTCTATTTTACCAGGTACTGATGTCCCGTACAAGCCACGGGGGTGGGTCTCTCTCTGTGATGGTTCAGTACCGAGTTATTACCAGTATTCTATTTAACCAGGTACTGATGTCCCGTACAAGCCACGGGGGGTGGGTCTCTCTCTGTGATGGTTCAGCAGTACCGAGTTATTTCCGGTATTTTATGTTACCAAGTCTGGTACTGATGCCTCGTACAAGCCACGGGGGTGGGTCTCTCTCTGTGATGTTTCAGCAGTACCGAGTTATTACCAGTATTTTATGTTACCAGGTACTGATGTCTCGTACAAGCCACAGGGGTGGGTCTCTCTCTGTGATGGTTCAGCAGTACCGAGTTATTACCAGTATTTTATGTTACCAAGTCTGGTACTGATGTCTCGTACAAGCCACGGGGGCGGGTCTCTCTCTGTGATGGTTCAGCAGTACCGAGTTATTACCAGTATTTTATGTTACCAGGTACTGAAGTCTCGTACAAGCCACAGGGGGCGGGTCTCTCTCTGTGATGGTTCAGTACCGAGTTATTACCAGTATTTTATGTTACCAGGTCGGGTACTGAAGTCTCGTACAAGCCACAGGGGGCGGGTCTCTCTCTGTGAGGGTTCAGTACCGAGTTATTACCAGTATTTTATGTTACCAGGTCTGGTACTGATGTCTCGTACAAGCCACGGGGGCGGGTCTCTCTCTGTGATGGTTCAGTACCGAGTTATTACCGGTATTTTATGTTACCAGGTCCTGAAGTCTCGTACAAGCCATGGGGGCGGGTCTCTCTCTGTGATGGTTCAGTACCGAGTTATTACCAGTATTTTATGTTACCAAGTCCTGAAGTCTCGTACAAGCCACGGGGGGGGGGGGTCTCTCTCTGTGATGGTTCAGTACCGAGTTATTACCAGTATTTTATGTTACCAAGTCTGGTACTGATGTCTCGTACAAGCCACGGGGGCGGGTCTCTCTCTGTGATGGTTCAGTACCGAGTTATTGCCAGTATTTTATGTTACCAAGTCTGGTACTGATGTCTCGTACAAGCCACGGGGGCGGGTCTCTCTCTGTGATGGTTCAGTACCGAGTTATTACCAGTATTTTATGTTACCAAGTCTGGTACTGATGTCTCGTACAAGCCACGGGGGTGGGTCTCTCTCTGTGATGGTTCAGTACCGAGTTATTACCAGTATTTTATGTTACCAAGTCCTGAAGTCTCGTACAAGCCACGGGGGGGGGGGGGCGGGTCTCTCTCTGTGATGGTTCAGTACCGAGTTATTACCAGTATTTTATGTTACCAGGTCTGGTACTGATGTCTCGTACAAGCCACGGGGGCGGGTCTCTCTCTCTGTGATGGTTCAGTACCGAGTTATTACCAGTATTTTATGTTACCAAGTCTAATACTGATGTCTCGTACAAGCCACGGGGGCGGGTCTCTCTCTGTGATGGTTCAGTACCGAGTTATTACCAGTATTTTATGTTACCAAGTCTGGTACTGATGTCTCGTACAAGCCACGGGGGTGGGTCTCTCTCTGTGATGGTTCAGTACCGAGTTATTACCAGTATTTTATGTTACCAAGTCCTGAAGTCTCGTACAAGCCACGGGGGGGGGGCGGGTCTCTCTCTGTGATGGTTCAGTACCGAGTTATTACCAGTATTTTATGTTACCAGGTCTGGTACTGATGTCTCGTACAAGCCACGGGGGCGGGTCTCTCTATGTGATGGTTCAGTACCGAGTTATTACCAGTATTTTATGTTACCAAGTCCTGAAGTCTCGTACAAGCCACAGGGGGTGGGTCTCTCTGTGATGGTTCAGTACCGAGTTATTACCAGTATTTTATGTTACCAAGTCCTGAAGTCTCGTACAAGCCACAGGGGGTGGGTCTCTCTGTGATGGTTCAGTACCGAGTTATTACCAGTATTTTATGTTACCAGGTCTGGTACTGATGTCTCGTACAAGCCACGGGGGCGGATCTCTCTCTGTGAGGGTTCAGTACCGAGTTATTACCAGTATTTTATGTTACCAGGTACTGATGTCTCGTACAAGCCACGGGGGTGCGTCTCTCTCTGTGATGGTTCAGCAGTACCGAGTTATTACCAGTATTTTATGTTACCAAGTCTGGTACTGATGTCTCGTACAAGCCACAGGGGCGGGTCTCTCTCTGTGAGGGTTCAGTACCGAGTTATTACCAGTATTTTATGTTACCAGGTACTGATGTCTCGTACAAGCCACAGGGGCGGGTTTCTCTCTGTGATGGTTCAGCAGTACCGAGTTATTACCAGTATTTTATGTTACCAAGTCTGGTACTGATGTCTCGTACAAGCCACAGGGGCGGGTTTCTCTCTGTGATGGTTCAGCAGTACCGAGTTATTACCAGTATTTTATGTTACCAAGTCTGGTACTGATGTCTCGTACAAGCCACGGGGGCGGGTTTCTCTCTGTGATGGTTCAGCCGTACCGAGTTATTACCAGTATTTTATGTTACCAGGTACTGAAGTCTCGTACAAGCCACGGGGGCGGGTTTCTCTCTGTGATGGTTCAGCAGTACCGAGTTATTACCAGTATTTTATGTTACCAAGTCTGATACTGATGTCTCGTACAAGCCACATGGGGGCGGGTCTCTCTCTGTGATAGTTCAGCTGTACCGAGTTATTACCAGTATTTTATGTTACCAGGTACTGAAGTCTCGTACAAGCCACAGGGGGCGGGTCTCTCTCTGTGATGGTTCAGCAGTGCCGAGTTATTACCAGTATTTTATGTTACCAGATACTGATGTCTCGTACAAGCCACAGGGGGCGGGTCTCTCTCTGTGATGATTCAGCAGTACCGAGTTATTACCAGTATTTTATGTTACCAGGTACTGAAGTCTCGTTCAATCCTTAATTGACATTGTATGTTTATCCTCTTCTTTCATGTTACACACGATCTAGAGAAATAAAAGGTTGTTGTTGTGTAACGGCGACAGTCAGTTAGCTATATTGACATACTTTATTTACTTATCTATTGTAGGATGGATGTTTGTTTGTGGTTAAACGAGGACAATACCAAGCCATCAAGTAAAGGTTTCAGACATAATACTAACATTCTACATGCAACATGAACTCATATCTGGAAGAATAAAATGAAACGAATTGAAAGTCCTCTAATATTTGACCAGAGTATAATAACGTTAGTCGTATAACCGAACCAGTCTCCTGATGTGGAGTTACCTAACTTTGTATACAGTGGGATCTTCTATGTTTGTATTGATTGTATTTGAGTTATATTGAATGTATTCTGTTTTCTGTTTAACATTAAATGTTTTCATTATTGTCTTCATAGTTTTCACTTTGGCCTTGAATATATTCAATTGAGTCTTGAATGTTTTCAATATAGACTTGAATTTGTTCACTCTGGCATTGAATTTGTTCACTCTAGCCTTGAATTTGTTCACTCTAGCCTTGAATTTGTTCACTCTGGCCTTGAATTTGTTCACTCTAGCCGTGAATTTGTTCACTCTGGCATTGAATTTGTTCACTCTAGCCTTGAATTTGTTCACCCTAGCCTTGAATTTGTTCACTCTAGTCGTGAATTTGTTCACTCTGGCCTTGAATTTGTTCACTCTAGCCTTGAATTTGTTCACTCTAGCCTTGAATTTGTTCACTCTGGCATTGAATTTGTTCATTCTAGCCTTGAATTTGTTCACTCTAGCCTTGAATTTGTTCACTCTAGTCTTGAATTTGTTCACTCTAGCCTTGAATTTGTTCACGCTGGCCTTGAATTTGTTCACTCTAGCCTTGAATTTGTTCACGCTGGCATTGAGTGTATGCACTCTAGCCGTGCATGTATTCAATCTGGCCTTGAATTTATTCACTCTAGCCTTGAATGTACATGTATTCACTTTCGCTTTGAATGTTATCACTTAAGACTTAAATGTTTTCACTTACAAATTGCGTACGTAGGATTAAAGCAAGACGATTCTCTTCTATATTTTCAGTAATATAAATGCGGACTTACAGGACATTTTCACTATGCATTAAACCCTCTATTATAAGACCATCATATGGACCCTTGAAAACTAAACTAAACTAATATTAATATCGAGGTTGAATAAAGAACAAAACAGTGAAAATGGACTTGAAAAGTTCGTTCTTCATTTTGAGGTGGTCTTATTATTGAGATGGTCTTTAAGTGAGGTTTTACTGTATGTAAACTCAAGTTATTCATCTTACTGTATGCTGATGACCAGTTCGTTTTCGTTAAATCTAAACAAAACTTACTAGCACTATTGTATGAGTTCGACAATTATTGCAAATATGGGGCTTAATAAATACAAAAAAACTTAAATTTGTGATATTTGAAAAATGTAGATGCACAAACATTATTTTTATTTATACGGCTCTTATCTGGACATTGTTAATAGAATACGTCTAATGTATCTTTCTTTATACGAATGGAAACTGGCATCATATTCAGAAAGACATAGCGCAACATGCGTCTCTCGCTTTGAATAATTTATTCGCAATACTAAGAAACATTGAGTTACCCAATTCACAAAAATGTGAACTTTTTGCCACCCTAGTATCATCTATTCTACACTTTGGTGGAGAAATTATCGGTTCTTACTCATGTACAGACTTTGAATTAGTACATACACAATTTATCTGACGAATAGTGTTTGTTAAACGCTCAACAAACGTAACAGCGTTATACAGAGAATAAGGTCCCGTTAATCGTTATATGAACAATAGAAATGGTTAAATACTGAAGGAAGAACTAACACTCACCATGATGCAGTTTATTACGATCGACTTATAACATGTTGAAACAAGATACATATAGTTCAACATTATACAGCGGAAGAAATTGGACTTTTCAAATATAACCCCTCCTTCAGGAACATGGCTTGAACGATATTTGGTTAAATCAATCTCCGAATAACATCCACCTGTCTCTTATCAAACATATAATATATGATATGTACTACCAACAGTGGTATGCTAAAATTAACAATGCGAATACATTTTCGACATAAAGTATATTTAGACATGAATTTTTAGTTTTGAGAAATATTTGGATAATATTCAAACATCGAAATAGAGAATAACATTGTCGAAATTCAGAGTGTCGAAATTCAGAGTGTCGAAATTCAGAGTGTCGAAATGCAGAGTGTCGAAATTCAGAGTGTCGAAATTCAGAGTGTCGAAATTCAGAGTGTCGAACTTCAGAGTGTCGAAATGCAGAGTGTCGAAATTCAGAGTGTCGAAATTCAGAGTGTCGAAATTCAGAGTGTCGAAATGCAGAGTGTCGAAATTCAGAGTGTCGAAATTCAGAGTGTCGAAATTCAGAGTGTCGAAATGCAGTGTCGAAATTCAGAGTTGCGTCTCATGACCTTGAGATAGGAACCGGTCGATATACCTCAAGTAGAACGAAAATGCATGTATTGCACGATGAATACCATTGAAACAGAATACCACTTCCTCTTAGTTTGTCCTTTTGACAGAGACTTAAGACAAAACTATCATCCGATATTACAAATATCATAATATCATGTCTTCAAAATCAAAACGCCTCCAAATGTACTTGACAAAATATATCTACTTTGCTATGTTGAAAAGAGAACACAACGCTGTGGACACTAGTTGTATTACTGCGTGTGTTAAATATTTTTTAACTACCATCATATTTCATTTTTATATTCTCACTATGCATCTGATGATTATTTTCTCTCACCGACTATGTATGTGGCAAAACACGTAAACTGTTTAATAAACGTATTGTATTATATTGTATTTTACCCTTGAGTTGTGTTCACTTTAATCATGTTGGCTCGGAATGAATTCAATACATACACACATATTTTCTTCTTGTTTCTACGTTTAAAACTCCGTCATCTAATAAAGTTAAATTGTTTGAATTTCGTTCGTATTTTGTTCAAAAAATGATTTTCTAACTTGGTTAACCATAGAGATGTGAGCAAAAGTAACAAAGCGATAGTAAATACTGGTTTATCGTACAATAAATTCTACATAATACAAGTATGACACTGGGGACAATTGAAATGGCACACTAGAATAAACTTGGAGTATAAAACGGAAAATTCGAAGTGGTTTGAAGACTTTTTATCAACACGCACAGCTCACTTAGGCAGGTATAAAACTGCTATAAAATAAATGGTTTAGAGTTATTGTTCAAGCGCGTGTCAATACGATTTCACACGTGTCATAATTGTAAAACTCTCTATTGGTCTATTTTACGAGACATTTGATGTTGTAAATAATTTATAAAGGGCTTCTTCAGATCTGAGACAATGTGTCTATTACGGATAGTTTATTGTTTATTTCCCTATATAAGAGCGACATTGTCAACATTTTACGACGGAATAATCGTATCTCAATTTTCGTTAAAAGTTTTTTTATTGTATCAATACACTGAACAAATGATAGTTTGGTATGAGAGCAGAAGTAGGTGGCCCTCTCTCTGTGGTGGGTAACAATTCATCATCTTCTCTTCTATTCGTGTAACTCTTGTAAAAGTCCACCCGTATATTGACGCTGTGTAAAAGTGCCACCCGTATATTGACGCTGTGTAAAAGTGCCACCCGTATATTGACGTTGTGTAAAAGTCCACCCGTATATTGACGCTATGTAAAAGTGCCACCCGTATATTGACGCTGTGTAAAAGTGCCACCCGTATATTGACGCTGTGTAAAAGTCCACCCGTATATTGACGCTGTGTAAAAGTCCACCCGTATATTGACGCTATGTAAAAGTGCCACCCGTATATTGACGCTCTGTTAAAGTCCACCCGTATATTGACGCTGTGTAAAAGTCCCACCCGTATATTGACGCTGTGTAAAAGTCCACCCGTATATTGACGCTGTGTAAAAGTCCACCCGTATATTGACGCTTGTTGTACTGTGGCCTTACTCACAAATATTTTAAGACTGAAACTCAGACATACACTTAGGGATGTGTTGTGCTCCTACATCGTCATAACAATAAAATAAAACTTGGCCAAAGTGTACAATGAGTATCAACAATTATTCAGACAAAATTTCATTGATTTAGATTCAGTGAAGACAATGAACTGTTCTATATAATTTTGTTAATCTAAAGTCGAAGTCTTAAAATGTTGGTAAATAAGCCCCTCCCCCTGAGTCCCAGCAGGACCGTACAGCCAGCGCGTGCGTACATAAAACACGGACAGTCCTTGTGGTGAATATCTGATAATGTTAACTTCGCAAGAAAATAACAAATAGTAAGTTAGTAACAAGCCAAGATATGTGCGATTTGTCATTTCGAATACAAATATTTTAATTCACAAATTCGCCAATAAATGTCGTTGTTAATCAGTGACCACGCAGTCCAACACTATGATCGAGTCCCGCGCTGATAAACGGTGGCTGTACGGTGCTGCTAGGCTCAGTGTGGTCGGGAAACCACGTTGTTTGTGACGTAGTTTTTGCGTAGTCAACATGCACGCGACTAACTTCGGTCTACCCCATGTCAGACTGTAGATTACTTCCGTTTTATTTTTCGAGAAAGTTTTTTGGCGAAGATTTCTCCGAAGAAGTAAAAAAGTGAACTCGACTTAAATGTCCGCAGTAGCACATGACGTCACAACCCACGTGATCCCCCCCCCGCGTTATATATTCTAAGCATGTTTATATTCTTCCTTGCTAAGATCGATCGTATTTTGTTGTAACTGACGATTGAATACAAAGAACTTCAGACGTTTCGGTGAAATCGATTAAAGACGCCTTGATCACCTCAAGCGTCTACTGATTCAATGGTTACTCTTCAATGAAGTTACGTTTAGCATACCCAACAATGGTTAGTTTATTTTGCACCTATCGCAAAAGGTTAATTTCTCTCTTTGCAATCTGTTTTATCGACATAAAAAGCGAATTCATCATAGGTTGGCTTACATTTCTAACTAGCGGACAAACATTCTCTAAATTTGTTAAATATTTACACACGCCACGTGCCGACTATTCGACTTCGAGTGTAAACAACTTCCGGCGAAGGATAATAATAGACTTGCGCATAAGCAAATAGTCCTTTGAAATAATTGAACAAATGCGATAGAAATGCAAACTTATATGATCGCTTTAATTTTAAGAGTTAGTTGGGCGGAAATTCGATTTCGTTTCTGAAGCCGCCGATTAAAACCAGAAGTGTTTGCTAATGAATGGCAAACTCAACAATGATCGAGAATTGGTAATTAGCTTCATTCTTGCTGAAAATCAATAACAATTATTTCAACCATGAGGTTTTTGCGGGTATCTTTTACTATACATTTTATGTATCGAATTTTTATCTGAAATGAAATCGATATTGTTTAACTCCGAGAAATGAAACTTGGCTTATTCTTTTCATTTTATTCCGTTCGTACTAATTGAAGCGCTGACTTAAAATTAGGCCAGCATTAGATATATATTTTGTTTCCTTACCGTGAGCGCCGCCCGTGTATTTGTGTCATAAGTGTGTGTAATTAAACGCCAGTTTCACATTAACGTACCGCAATACATCTGTAATCATCAGGCCCAATGTTCACAAAGGATCAACTGATCTGAATCAAGTTGATCCATAACAATATTTACCATTTTCTTGAAGCAATTTATCCGGTACTTCTCATAAACTTACACAACAAAACCCAAATATCTTCTATAATTATCACTGAGAAAACATACGAAACTTCACTGTTTTGTTGAGAAATTAATTTATTATGCTTATACTGAAACTGGTCTAGATCAAATCAGGATCAATTTCCAAAATCGTTTATAACTTATTGATATCCATCTTTTTCTTAATAAGCATGACATTTGAATTGAATGTCTCAGGCTTGAGTTTTGCAGGATGTTCATATATGTCACAGTATGTAAACTTATTTAGCTTTAAAGATCTTATATTTGATCTTGATCCTGAAATTTGAGTCTTTGTGAACAGGTGACCAGGACCCGGGGTTCTTTGTGAACAGGGGACCAGGGCCCGGGATTCTTTGAGTACAGGTGACCAGGGCCCGGGATTCTTTGTGAACAGGACACCAGGGCCCGGGATTCTTTGTGAACAGGGGACCAGGGCCCGGGATTCTTTGTGAACAGGGGACCAGGGCCCGGGATTCTTTGAGTACAGGTGACCAGGGCCCGGGATTCTTTGTGAACAGGGAACCAGGGCCTGGGATAATTGGTGAACAGGGGACCAGGGCCGGTATTCTTTGTGAACAGATCCCCAGGGCCCGGGATTATACCGGATACTTTCACTCAGCACTCAAATCTCAAATCACAGAATTTACAATTATGAGACTGATAGTGGAAATTCCTTTTTGGTCCAGATTCTTTGACATTTTAGTATACTTATGAGATATGGGAGAACGTGTTGGGTTTGAGTATCAAACTCCACACTTAGACTTAATAATTTCTCCATATTACACTTAAATAACTAAGAAAATGGGCCGCAAATGACTTATTTTACATTATCATGTATTTTTTACGCTCAATATGAGTCACTATCTGACTTGTACAAGTAAATTTGGTGATCTGAGATGTGAGTGCTGAGTGTAATTATTCGTTATATAATCCCGGACCCTGTTTGATTTGTAAGTAATAAAACAGTGGAAGGATTCTATCAGGAACCTAACTTGCTGGATAATAACGATGATTTCAAATTTGTGATAACTTGAATATTTTGGGTAGATGTACATTTTGTAATAGTTTGAGGTAGATAGGGGAGGTGGGGAGGGAAAATAACGATTTTTTTTTTGTTTTTATCTATCACATTTTATGGATACATTCTGTATGAAATTTTCTACGTAATGATATTGTAACAAAATGTACGTCACGTGACATTCTGGACTTTTGTCTAGTGTTTGAAGGTTTTGATAAAATATAAAATTACAAACGCGTGTATTAAATTCACAAACTTTTAAACGCCAGAAACCTATATGTCACCTGCTTTCATAAAATGTCTGCTTATAACTTTGTATAAAAGTTCAAATTAAATAATTAGTCAGTAAAGCGGACATTTAATGGCGTACATGCAGCTATCAACTCAGTCTTACATTTCTCATTTTAAATTAATTAACAATTTACAAAATTACTATAATTGTCAATTTACACGGTTAAGACATTTTAACGTGAATAATTCATGCTTCAAGCAGCTACGGTCGAGTCCTCTTTGTAACAGCCATTGTACTGTGCCGTCTTAAGTAGCTTTAACAGTTCAAAGCAGATGTGTTTTTTTGGATACGGACACAATTACCTTCCGTGTTTACCGCAACTATCGTGCTAATTATGTCTTTATTTGGTCGTTTTCGGACTTTCTCGATCGTTATGACCTTTGAACTCTTTGACCTTTAGCCATCTTGACCTCAGATGAACATGTTCAGTTACTAACGAGTTGTCTGATCATATGATTTTGAGTAAATTAGATATGACAAATGTATAACTTTGATAACAAAGTTCTATTGTAGTTGAGAATTTATAAAATGTACAAAAATTGGCATTACTGTCCAGTTAGTGCATGTACATTACTACGTGTTTGATTTCTTTACAGCTGTCTGTTTGTCTGTCCGTCCGTATGTCTGAGTTTAAATGACACTGAATTGATATTTTTGGTTTAATAGGTAATATGTAGAAACAAACACTCTGTGAAAATTAATTGTCTGATTTAAATCGCCATTTAAAACAACGATTGTTTGTGAGTTTAAAGCCTAATATTTTGTCGGGTTTGGATGTTCTACAACATGTTATACATTCGGAAAACCTCGGCCAACTACGTCAAGTGCCTCGGATGTATGTTAGGCACTACTTTCGGAAATACCATTCGAATATCATGAAAACAAGATGGCGGAGTGATGATGAATGTAATATTTAAGCTATATAGAGACTGAAATATGTGAGTTTTAACTAGAAATGACAGGGATAATCCATCTCTTAAGTGAAGTTATCGAAGTTATTGAAATTATAAATCCGTTTTACGAGAACTATTTCTTGACCGCACAAAATGTTGAATTTTGCTACATAGTGCTCCGCCTTACATACACTAGAGGGTGTTATCCGAGTAACGAAGGGGTACGGAAATACCCGAGAACTGTCGAGAATGCATGTTATAGTGATATATAAACTGCTGTACACGTGGTGTTCTATGGTACATAGTATATGTCGATTATCTTTCAGTCTGTATCAGTCTTACTTCTAACAATATTATGTCTCATCATTAATTGTATGATATATTGTTGTAGTATCTGTATGTATGTATTAAATGTAGTGTTGATGTATGGGCTGGAGACCTGAATCATCGAAATAAAGAATTGAATTGAATGTAGTCACAATGTCACATCGAACATACAATTCACATGTGAACTATATCTGCATCATGGATTACGGTCTCATTTTTGCAAATCTGGTCCAAATTAAAACAAACGGCATCAGTGGTTTGATTTTTTTTTCTTATGTTCAAATATATTACATAACAACTTATGAAAACGTCCAAACCATTTGTTAAACATTATACACTCTATAGCACCCACAACTTGACCGGAAGTGGTGATGAGACACTCGGGAGTTCATCATTGTCCAGTGTCCGGACAGTGGTCAGTTCATACAGATTTATACTCGGACACATTCTACAGACATCAGGCTGGATTCACGCGCGATAAAACTGATTCAAGTCAACATATGTACAATGAACGAGAAATAAATAATAAATTACATGGCACATAATTACATTTTAAATATAAAACAAAATCGTCACGATGGAACAATTTTCTCACGTTCTGCAAGAATACAGTTGTAACTTGAAAGATGTTTGAATTACACCTCAGCGTGAGACTTCCCCGGGAAAGTTAACACACACAATGTTGGGAGACACCGTCCCTGGCGTAGCAATCTCCCACGATGGATGTAAAGATATGATATTTCCGAGGACAGATTTAGTAAGTCACACGATATGTATGAATTATCTCGCGTGATATGTATGATCTTACGACATCAGACATCAAAACTCTCACGTTAGAAAGTCACCAAGGTAACGAAACCCTTTTCGGTAATGTTTGTTCACCCCAGTGTATCTAGACGTGTTGCGTGTCGCGTTAGGTAAACATAGAAGGGAATTCCTTTCACAGTATGTATCCATAAAGGGACAATAAACATGAATAGCAAGTGTCACATTTTTATAAAATATAAACATCATCTTGGCAATTCACTTTCTACAAAGAGCCCTTTCCTTTATAAATTCGGTCGTAAAGGGTCGTAAAGGGTCCTTAACATTATAGGACGGATTGTTCAGAGGAGTTCTCTACCTCCAGTGTTTAAATTTACTTGTTGAACAAGAAACGTTTCATCAAAAAGAATCAAAGTAGATTTGTATTTTATATTGTAACATTAAATATTAACTTAATGCTGCTATTTTCTCTTTTTATGACATTTTTGAATACAGAGAAATGATAAATATGATTTTAGCCAACAATTGACTTCACTGGTGAATCGTCGTACATGGACTAGACAAACTTACAAAATGCTTAGGCTAAAGATAACGTCAAAATATGTATCCATGGTAACTATCTGACAATTTAACGCAAATATGGTTCTTTAATTATACAAAAAAAGCTACAAAAAGGACGGCTTTGTATTCGTAAATCTAGATTATGCATATTTTCAGAAAATACTAGATCTATAAAAACGTATATTTGCCAAGAACTGGAAATCTAAAATACGTGAAACGCCACTGTTCTACACATACTGAAAGCAATTTATTTAAAGAACTTAGAACTTCGAGTGTTATTTGTTTCTTATTTTTGTACAGGTCCTGTAGAAACTTTTAAAATCCGCTCTATTTGTCCACTTTTCATGTAAATATTAACACGTCATCGTCTTTCACATCATGACGTCATCGTCTTTCACTTCATGACGTCATCAACGTGTATATATAGCACTCATTATGCGGATACATGGCAGACGATTATTTCGTCAAATTGTATGTGTGAAATTGAGCGAAGTAGTTTTATTTTCAAGTTATTCCAGTCAGGAAAATGTTTTTGAAAATTCGTTCGTGTAATTAGCCATGTTCATCAAATCAGCATCGTTTGCATAATCCGGGAACCACACTTTGGCGCTCAATTTGTTGTCCTTTGGCGTCGTCTGCTTTTCATCATTCCACGTGAGAGAATGACCAAGTAGTGGGCTGTCACATGGTTCTACGTCATTTCCTGGAAATATACAAGAACATCTATTTTTAGAATTATTTAGACAAACAATATGATTATCTGAATGGAGTTCATGTATAGTTAAATGATAAATGGAATGGGTGTTAAATTAAAAAATAGTTCGAAATTGTAAATGCATAATTATGTAACATCAATATCTGACCGGATATGATAAGTATAAACATTGCTTCGCGCATGCGTACTAGATTATTTAGCACGCGCCCATCACATCCAGAACAGTTATATATGCAGATACTGTTAAGTGACTGTAAATGTGAGACAGTATATTGTGTAAGATGGTGTTTCAAAATGGTTCATTTTTTTATTTTTTTATTATCTTTTTACATTTTTCTTCAATCTGTTTTTTTTTTATAAATTTCAAATCTTCTTCCGCATACACGACTGGTCCCGTATTTATATGAAAATCTCAAATTAACGTTACGATGACCCTCAAAACGTTGGTACACTCAAATATCTAAGATTTATCTTAAATATTATACACAAAGAGCTTTTAACTCAAATATTGATTTTGCGCTCAAATATTTGAGATTGATCTCGTGCACGTGCGATACTTGAGAATGTGTTGTGAATATTAGTTCGAATGAAACCTCAACAAATTTGAATTTTTGGGAAAACTCAGAATGAGGACATATATGTATCTATGGTTTATATGTCCGTGAAAATACGGACCATTAAATGATTGTGCCCTAGATACGTGTGACGTCAAGATAAGCTTGTGAACTTCTTTTCGTGCAAGAATTCAGTAGGCCTACACATTTTCCGTGATATTATAGAATTGTGATATTATATTTTATAATTTACTGAAGAGTTTGTCTAAAACTATATATTAAATCTCGCGAGACTGTACGTGACTGTCGTAGCTATGAGTAGAAATATGGTCACAGTAAGATAAAAGATGCGTGATGCTCTACATAATGTAATCATAGCTAAACGACATATTTCGTCAAATATGCGATGGAGAAAATCGGTTGAAGAATTTTTACGAGTTCGATGTAATGATTGAACATGTACGACAGGGGTGTGGCGAGGGATTGGAAGCGTCTGGTGGGTCCGGGGGGTCAAACTTCCGCAGAAAAAAAATTGAGAACGTTTGTAGTGTATTCTGGTGAAGTATTTACAAAAATAACGTCAATTTTGAAAAAGTTAATTATTCAGTAAGCTAATCACCCGAGCAAAATTAGTAAATATTACGATATACAAGAACCCCCCCCCCCCCACACACACACACACTATTTTGACTTTTTAAATTTTGAAAACCGTGAGTACGCAACTGTAAAGTTTTACTAACTAATACTCTGCTACAATCTCAACTTGGGGTAGGATCTCTTATTGTTGCTGAATCGATCTCCGATCTGGTCTTAATAATCAATACAGTTCAAAATATCTTTAATGATAAAATAAAATCTATTATTCTAAGTAAGTAGGTAATTAGCAACAGCCATGAGGCAAATGTGAAACAATTGAACATACATGTATGGAATTAGTTCATGTTCACTTTGCAAATGAAAACGAAAAACTGATATCATATAAAAAATTCAGATTGTTTATTTTACTACATTGTATTATGATAACATGTACCGTACCTGTAAATTGGCATCTGAGAATCACTTTATCTTGAGCCCTATCGTTGTTTTGAAGAGTTCCCGGAGAATTTAAATCGTTGGTTGTTTTTATCAGATCACCTAAATAGCTAATATAACTCATAGCCAGTTTTAATGTGTCCACTTTGGATAATTTTCTGTCCACAGTTTCTGTCACGGGAATGCATTTTCTCAAACAGTCAAAAGCGTCGTTAATTGACTTCATGCGCCGTCTTTCCCGCATGTTTGCTGCTTTTCGCTGCAAGACTTTCTTTCCGCTACCCTTTCCAGATCTTCTCACATAACTGCACGCATTCAAAGGTACATTTTCGATGTCACTTTCGTTAGAACCAGTCGATGCAAGTTCATCACTGTAGTCCACGGAACTTTCATAATAATCGATGTCGAAAATATCGTCATCCAGAGTATACAGAAAGGTATCCATCTTCAAACGTTGCTTGCAAAACTAAACTTACTGTATTACCAACGACACATTGATAGTTAAACCAGATATCCAGATTTCATCGAATTTACAGAAAAAAAATACTTTATTGATTGTATGTTATGTCCAAATTTTTATCTGCAAATTATGAATATAAATATCGTTCACTGAAAAATTTGCAATAGTCTCACTCAAATATCACAAAATTAGTTTCAATGTTTTAATTAATGTCATTATTATTCATTCAAACTCTACTGGCGTTAATTACATATCTCTCAGTAAACCGTGTATTCTATTTAATTCTTCTCATTCAAGTATTCTCAAATTATTTCAATATTTTGTTATTAAATGTCCCAACATCCCATTTAATTCAAATGACAATTTAATCGATACAACTTGTCAATAAATCCACCGCTTAATTTCTTCCCACCTTCTCTCGACGTCTCGACCAATCAGAACTCAGTATTTTTTGTCGCGTGCTGATCGTGCGTCTTATGATCGTGATCAATGATCGCGAAGCTTATCAAAACAATTGAAGCGTTTATGAAGACAAATAAAATAAATTAAACCGTAATTTCATCAATTTGTTATTAAAGATTAAAAGTCTTATCTACTAAAGCCGTTTAAGTTCAAGTGTAGCTCTCGTAAAGTGTGCACTAATCGTAGACAGAGGCTAGAAGCGAACCCTGTTACCTTCAAGCCAGATGGTTGATTCCCAAACACCGCTAACGTTGATAGAGTTAACAATGTATTGTCTCATACAGCAACATTTCGTTTGCTTATCATAGTTTGAGAAATGTTTAATCTATGATTGACCCATGGCGTAAAATATTGTGATACTTGTCGAAGTAATTCAATTCCATATGGGCACGGAGTTCATTTTCTCATAATCTTACAGACACAATTTTACTGAACATTATAAAATACGTGAAATGATAAAAATACTAATGCGTGGTTTGTTTCAGCCTACATGTGATCATCGTAAACATGTACAGTGAAACCTCAATGATAAGACCATCCATGGAACCCTTGAAAACTGGTCTTCTTATTGAGGTGGTCCGAGGTTGAATAAAGAGCAAAACAGCGCAAAATGGACTTGAAAATTGTGTTTTTTTAGCCTGGTCTGATTAGGTCTTTAAGTGAGGTGTTACAGTACTGTTATTCAGAAAATTAAAATAGTAATAAACAAACAGAGACAGAAATATTGACACGTTTTCTTTTTAAGAATTGAATTAACCGAAAAAAATGCTTTGATCTGTAGGAGAACTTTAATGTTTGAGTGTCCCGTATGATACTACTAGCCCTAATTGGTACACATATTTGACCACAAACATTTACCGAGTCGGCACGTGACTGAAATATTCCACGTGTCCGTGTATTCATTTCGTGCCTCGCCAGTCGTGAAAATATTTCGTCCGTTGCTGACTCGATCATAGTATTTTTTATCTTCGACCGAAACAAACAAACATATATTCTCTATAATCATTTTTACACTTCCATTCAATATAACACGCGTAGAATATCAGTTGGGAGACCAGCCTCAGAATGCCGCCATGCCATTGGTCAATTTTAAGTCTGTGCTCAGAATTAACCAATCAGATGCTTGACTCTTGTGACTGGTCTCCTATTACAACATTAACTGACAAATATTGTGATAGGCAGATAAGTGTGTAATATTTTACTGAAGTTAACTCGAGACATCGGACATTTAGTGATAAGACAATGTTATCTTTACAATCTGTATAATAACTGTACATGTATATATAATTCGTGTCACTGACATCACTTAGATAGCAGAGTATTTCTTGTTCAATAGAATCCTGATAAACAATTGTGACCGTGAAGCCATACTGTTCCCAGTGTTAGTTTTCATTGATACTTTCTTTAACATACCCAGCAGTTCAATTCAACTTCTGTGTTATGGAAAAATGCTATTATTTGTGGAAGTTTTGATATTCATGTAAAAGTGATGTAATGATTTATACTTTAAGCAAAATAACATCGAGAGCAGCATATCAATGAAAAGCCGCACCAATGTCAGTCCACACATTACCACCATGTCTGAGAGTAAGCCCACACCTTACAACCATGTCTGCGAGTCAGTCCACACCTTACAACCATGTCTGCATGTCAGTCCACACCATACAACCATGTCTGAAAGTAAGCCCACACCTTACAACCATGTCTGCGAGTCAGTCCACACCTTACAACCATGTCTGCATGTCAGTCCACACCGTACAACAATGTCTGTGAGTCAGTCCACACCTTACAACCATGTCTGTGAGTCAGTGCACACCATACAACAATGTCTGCGAGTCAGTCCACACCATACAACCATGTCTGCGAGTAAGCCGACACCTTACAACCATGTCTGTATGTCAGTCCACACCATACAACAATGTCTGTGAGTCAGTCCACACCTTACAACCATGTCTGTGAGTCAGTGCACACCATACAACAATGTCTGCGAGTCAGTGCACACCATACAACAATGTCTGCGAGGCAGTGCACACCTCACAACAATGTCTGCGAGTCAGTCTGCACCTTACAACAATGTCTGCGAGTCAGTCCACACCTTACAACAATGTCTGCGTGTCAGTCCACACCTTACAACAATGTCTGCGAGTCAGTGCACACAATACAACCATGTCTGCGAGGCAGTGCACACCTCACAACGATGTCTGCGTGTCAGTCCACACCTTACAACAATGTCTGCGAGTCAGGGCACACCATACAACCATGTCTGCAAGGCAGTCCACACCTTACAACCATGTCTGCGAGGCAGTCCACACCTTACAACAATGTCTGCGAGTCAGTGCAAACCATACAACCATGTCTGCGAGTCAGTCCACACCTTATAACCATGTCTGCGAGTCAGTCCACACCTTACAACAATGTCTGCGTGTCAGTCCACACCTTACAACCATGTCTGCGAGTCAGTCCGCACCTTACAACAATGTCTGCGAGTCAGTCCACACCTTACATCCATGTCTGCGAGTTAGTCAACATCCCAAACCATGTCTGCGAGTGAAACTATATATACTCTTACGCAATGCAAACTAAAGTAGATATTGTGCGAGGAAAATGTTAGATCTTTTAAAACAATGACAAATAAATCATGATGTTACAATTTCCATGTATATTGATCACTTGATGGTTTTAGTAATTTCGTGTAACGGATGGTCGATTACTATATGCATTTATTATCTAAATACCTGCAAAACTCATATCTGCCTTGTGTAATACAGTGATTTCGAACGCTTTAGTAACTTTAATTTGAAATAAAACACATACAATACACGTATCAGAAATAATGATAAAACTAGCAATTTTAATACAAATGTAATGTATTTCATATACCATAATAATTTATCATATGTTATAGAATTTTGATATTTGCAGTTCATGTTAACGTACACTTGGGCTGGTATCGTTGTGTGCAGACAGATTGGCATCGTACGATACTAAGTCACAAACTATTTTATTATTTTTCCAAAGTGATGTGTCACGTTCTTACGTTTGAATGAACACTAAATCATTGATTCTCTGATATGGCGACTGCGCGGTAACATTAATTATATACCATCATAGACAGCGCGCCAAACTCGAACACGGGTAATACAAGCGCTGTCACGTGATACTTTTGAGATGTAATCGAATATGAGATTCCCTGACAGTAACACGTGCTGATACAAGTTAGTACACGTGTCATAGAGTCTTCGGTCTGTAATCCCTAAATACTCGTTGGTTAGAATTGTGACAATAAATGATTATATGGCTATACCTCCCATCCAGTTACTTCTTTGATATTTTCGAAGATTGTGAAAAAAATATAAAAAAAATGAAACGGAGAAAAGACTGCGACAATTCATAGATGTATCGATGTTACAATAACTATTACAATTACCGTGATGATTATCCGATTATTTATTTATTTTCATAATGGCTGTGTATTTTCAGACCACGTCAAGCGTGTATCCAGGCATACGAACGTACGCCAATGCGTATAATTCGTCAGAAAAAGTGAACAAATAAAAGTTTCAAAAATGCAATATAAACTGGGGGGGGGGGGGGTGGCGGTGGTGTTATGAACAAATTAGCCCGGATATATCTGTTGCTTGACACTGTTAATTAAGTAATATGCTACTGACAATGAAAATGTCATAATAACACTGAAATATAGCATGCCTCGTAATTTTCAAAACAATATTAGTGGAGACCCAAAATCCCCTACCCCAAGGGGGGGGACCTCCCACACCGTCCCCCCATTCGCAGCCTTGCTACTCATTTCGCACCTACGATGCTCACACTTGGCGAACACATCAAAATGGTCCAGGTACGCCCCTGCACGTGATTAGGCCACGCTGAAAGTTATTGTATCTGCAATAATGAAGCATTCAATTCACCAACAAAGAAATCTCTATTATATATAAATTATTCTGACACCAGGCGTTTCTTTCCCATATATTTAATTAAATCATTAGTATTATTTGTATTCATTAATTATCGATCTATTCATCATTAAATAAGTCTTACGAATTTACCGATACGCGAGTTCGGCACGCGTTTCTCCCATGCCGCCATCTTGTATTGACAGGTAATGTGAAAGACATCCAACCCAGTTTTATTGTTGTCGTCTTACTGAAGCCAATGTTGACACTAGGCGGGATCTCTAGGTGTTAAATTATTGTTTACTCGTTAACCTTTATTACTTCGGGGTCAAACAACCCCTTTTATTATAGGGTCCTTATAAAATGATAATGCATACACATTTCTTCAAAATGTTGCTTTTAACTTTTGTTACGTTTTTTTAGATTGAGTGTAAATATTTGTTTAATGGCAATGAAACGTTAAAGCTGTTTCGGTAAATAAAATGAAATACTTTTGTATCAGACGTTAAGGTTTATTCATCAAATGTTTGAATAATTCTTTAACAGTGATGGCTCACCCGCCAAGTGACTTTTAAAAGCATTTCATCACCTCTAAATGGTAAATTAAATAAAGTTGTACACTTAAACACGACAAAAACATTTTATGGTAGATTTTCTTTTCTTTCGATTTTCACAAAACAACGCACATTGAATATAACCGGGAGAGTGGTGGGGAAAAGCATGTGGGCGATTTTATCATTTTATATATTAATTGTTGTGATATCGTGGACAGAGCATTTAGTGAATTTTAGCGTTGAAATATGTTGGTACCAAAGCTTGTCTTGTTCTGACTGGCCACTATAAATTGTCAGTATCAATTTCGAAAGTTCGCTAATCTCCGTAAATTTCCGTAAAAATTCCGAATGTGAAAAAAAATTATGGTGACTTTATTACACTCACAATTCGCCCGTTTTATTGTCAATAGTTTTAATTATTTTTTGAAATTTCATAAGAATATTGACATTATGTGTTTGTAGCCATTATATTGGTGGTTATTTTCGTTTTCAACTTATTTCAGGTGGCAAGAAACTTTAATAATAATGACTACAAACAAATAATGTTAATATTCTTATGAAATTTCAAAAAATAAAACCCACCTGTCGTAAATGAGTTCCGGCCTGTATCATTCCGACGGCTCGGGCGCGTTCTTCTTCAGTCATTCTCGCCATGTTTTGTGTTTTTCAAAAAGGATTTTCATCAGCAATGACAAAAGTGTACACGAACACGTGCACATATGTGTCCATGCCCCGCACGTGCAAATATGTGTCCATGCCCCGCACGTGCAAATATGTGTCCATGCCCCGCACGTGCAAAACGTGCTATAAACGTCAATACGCCAAATACGATTAATTTCATAGCGAGCCGGCTAAAAAAAAACAATAATTCGCTGCATTACCTGTTCAAATATCGGTATGTGAAATTTTGTGTGAATACGCATTATTAGAAAAATAATAATACAATATAAACTGACCGATTAGGAATTTTGTTGAGTGTATATTGTATATTTAACGTAAATGAGAATGGTTGATTATAAACGTAAATTCCCCGTCAATATATAACCTGAATAATTTAAATGAAGGGAGATAACAAATGCGAGACTGTTACTCCAGCTGTATTTAGAAGATAAAAAAAAGTTATAGTGAAAAATGTGAACAGCTCCCGCTATATTCTGTAGCGTCGACTGAATCCATTGTAAACGCTTTCTTGCTAAACTGAACAGCGAAATTGTTGTACATGTCCGATATGTTCACGACATTTCAACCAAACGACGTCGAGATTTGTTCATATTGTTCCTCGCATACACATTCAAAATATGATCTGCTTTTTCCTGTTTCTTTATTTCTTCATATATCCCAGTAACTAAAAGAAATCATATGAAAGTCTGACACTCATTGTCCCGTAGAAGAATAACTACTCAAGTCTCCATTTCCTATGTTGTATTGTCACAATCAGATACAGGCATCAATTGTGTGTTATCATATTTATCACCTAAGACTTTATCAACCGATCTACAGATTATGTAGATTTAAAAACACACACTTTCATGATAAATACAAATATTACTATGCCCGTGTAAACATCGGAAGGAAACGAACCATTAAGTAACATCTTTGATTGTTTGAGAATTATTGACGTGGGGGGGGGGGGGTAAATCTAACATTTCAGGAAACAACACAGAGATCAAATGGTGACTTGTCATCCATCAGAGTATTGAAAACATGTACCTGAATTAATTGACGCAATATTTTTGGTATCGTATGGCCGCCTTTTTTAACGCAAGCAAGCATGCGCCTCCACCCTGAATTGACGCAACGTCTAATGACGTCGTTATGCGTCGATCACGTGCTTGTCTCGAACGATCATTGACATGTCGAATAGTGAGTAACCGGCAATGGAAATGCACATAGCTCGTGCATGATATACCTGGACGAGACTCCCGCTAACATCCCGTGCAGGGTATACCTGGACGAGACTCCCGCTAATATCCCGTGCATGGTATACCTGGACGAGACTCCCGCTAGCATCCCATGCTTGGTATACCTGGACGAGACTCCCGCTAATATCCCGTGCATGGTATACCTGGCCGAGACTCCCGCTAATATCCCGTGCATGGTATACCTGGACGAGACTCCCGCTAGCATCCCATGCATGGAATACCTGGACGAGACTCCCGCTAACATCTCGTACATGATATACCTGGACGAGACCCCCGCTAACATCCCGTGCATGGTATACCTGGACGAGACTCCCGCTAACATCCCGTGCATGGTATACCTGGACGAGACTCCCGCTAACATCCCGTGCATGGTATACCTGGACGAGACTCCCGCTAACATCCCGTGCATGGTATACCTGGACGAGATCCCCGCTAATATCCCGTGCATGGTATACCTGGACGAGACTCCCGCTAATATCCCGTGCATGGTATACCTGGACAAGACTCCCGCTAATATCCCGTGCATGGTATACCTGGACGAGACTCCCGCTAATATCCCGTGCACGGTATACCTGGACGAGACTCCCGCTAATATCCCGTGCACGGTATACCTGGACGAGACTCCCGCTAATATCCCGTGCATGGTATACCTGGACAAGACTCCCGCTAATACCCTGTGCATGGTATACCTGGACGAGACTCCCGCTAATACCCTGTGCATGGTATACCTGGACGAGACCCCCGCTAATACCCTGTGCATGGTATACCTGGACGAGACTCCCGCTAATATCCTGTGCATGGTATACCTGGACGAGACTCCCGCTAATATCCCGTGCATGGTATACCTGGACAAGACTCCCGCTAATATCCCGTGCATGGTATACCTGGACGAGACTCCCGCTAATATCCTGTGCATGGTATACCTGGACGAGACTCCCGCTAATATCCTGTGCATGGTATACCTGGACGAGACCCCCGCTAATACCCTGTGCATGGTATACCTGGACGAGACTCCCGCTAATACCCTGTGCATGGTATACCTGGACGAGACTCCCGCTAATACCCTGTGCATGGTATACATGGACGAGACTCCCGCTAATACCCTGTGCATGGTATACATGGACGAGACCCCCGCTAATACCCTGTGCATGGTATACATGGACGAGACTCCCGCTAATACCCTGTGCATGGTATACATGGACGAGACTCCCGCTAATACCCTGTGCATGGTATACATGGACGAGACTCCCGCTAATACCCTGTGCATGGTATACCTGGACGAGACCCCCGCTAATACCCTGTGCATGGTATACATGGACGAGACTCCCGCTAATACCCTGTGCATGGTATACCTGGACGAGACTCCCGCTAACATCCCGTACATGGTATACCTGGACGAGACTCCCGCTAACATCCCGTACATGGTATACCTGGACGAGACTCCCGCTAACATCCCGTGCATGGTATACCTGGACGAGACTCCCGCTAATATCCCGTGCATGGCATACCTGGACAAGAACCCCGCTAATATCCCGTACATGGTATACCTGGACGAAAACCCCGCTAATATCCCGTGAATGGTATACCTGGACGAGACTCCTGCTAATATCTCGTACATGGTATACCTGGACGAGACTCCCGCTAATATCCCGTGCACGGTATACCTGGACGAGACTCCCGCTAATATCCCGTGCATGGTATACCTGGACGAGACTCCCGCTAACATCCCGTGCATGGTATACCTGGACGAGAACCCCGCTAATATCCCGTACATGGTATACCTAGACAAGAACCCCGCTAATATCCCGTGCATGGTATACCTGGACAAGAACCCCGCTAATATCCCGTGCATGGTATACCTGGACAAGAACCCCGCTAATATCCCGTGCATGGTATACCTGGACAAGAACCCCGCTAATATCCCGTGCATGGTATACCTAGACGAGACTCTCCTAATATCCCGTGCATGGTATACTTAAACGAGACTCTCCTAATATCCTGTATATCAAAGTTCCAGTGATTAAGACTGATTTGGTTTATCAGTAATGAAGAAATATGAAAGGTAAACGAATCATTTTTTATTTTTGTTGAGTAGATCTATATAATCAACACAGTTGTGTTTCACAAATCTTCACCTCCCCCGGGCCTACGTTGGACCATGTTGGTTAATGTCTCCTTTCTCGTATAGGTCCCGTCGCATTCTACATTCAGTCTGACCTTGAGTTGTTGTTAGCTTTTGATAGAGCACACATGTTGGATGACCCCCGCAAATAATGGAACCAAAGACAATCAAATATGAACACCTGTTTAAGATTGTTCTATTATGTAATGTGAACTTCTAAGCAACTCAGGTAGAGGTAATTCGTGCTTTTCTGTTTTTCTTTTACTACATAACAACGAAAGGTAACTCCGGCGACTTTAATCTCAAATGCGATGAACTTTTCAGAGTTGCGTCCCTTATAACATTCTTAATTGGGGAATTGTCATATATTTAAATAACAATTAAATCCCTGTGCATGCCGGTCATATTTGTATTTTTAATGCAACTCTAATTCTAACAATTATCTCCCTTGTTAACAAACAAAAGGTCGAGAAATTTAGTTCCCTTGTATGAGTAGTGGAACTGAGCTTGTCTACTGGCAAACACATACTACTCGACAGTTTACAGCGTAGGTGGAAATATATAACTAGTGGTCAGTGTCTGTGTGCACGCGTGCGTAATACAAAACAAGTTGGCAGTCCAAGACGTCTTTAAATAACGGAATAAATCTATGAAGTAATATCAATTTATCACTTCAATCACGGAATTAAATAACCACGGAAAAAACGCAGTAAATCTCGCCAACTTCTCGGGCGTCGCGTGAACATGCGTGTTTGAGTGAGATAACGTTATCGGTCGCCATTGCGATTCCAAACGAATCGTTAACATTTTTGCATTTATACTGATATATAACATTGAATTATTTCGTATTAGAAATTATTACATATGATTGAAAGCAAATGTTAGATACTATCATAGATGTTATTTTCTGATAAGAAAGACAATTCTTTCTTTTATTTTGACTTGCTTTCAGAACAAAGTACAAGGCGTGTGATTGGTGGGTCGTTCACTGACTCTTGTACGTAAACATTGGCCGATTGTGACATCCGTTTCGCGTTTTGCATATTGTAGTTGCATTTTCACGAATTACTGATCACAAACATCTAAGACATGTATACTTTGAATATAGCAATATACGTTGGAGTAGATATGTCCAGTGTTCTTTCTTGTAGTCCAGTCCCTGAGGACGTCCCGTGTGCAAAAAAGGTCCACGAATAAGTTTTATATCAATGTAAAGCTGAATGTTTGAAGTTTCAAAAAAAATTGGGTAGACACGTGACATCATGGTACGTTTTGAGAAATCCAAGATGGCCGCCAGATGGCCGCCAAATATTTGAAAAAACACCAATTTTCTGTGTAATTGTTATGGGATTTTTTCTTCATTAATGCTGATCGAATATCAAAGGGAACTAAAAAATCTAAAAATATGCAAATTTATCAAAATACTTCATGTTTTCTGCGTTTTTAAAAAAAAAAGCATTAAAAATTCCAGGAAATTATAGCAAAATTATAGCATATACTTACAATCTTTACCTGTCACCACGTGTACAGTGAATCAATTGGTATTTTTATAACTTGAAGTGTAAGTGTAATCCATTTCCTAAAAAAAATCACGATTTTTTACTGGCTTTATTGCGTAAACAATGAATTCACGTATGTTCAAAGTGGGTGGGGTGATTGCTAGAGCACTGCCATGAAATGATGTAGTTCGTTCGAATAACTCGGTACGTTCCGGTAGACCGTTAGGCTGTCATCCGGGAAATCCAGGTTTGATTCCTGGCCTGAGCAGGTACTGTCCTTCCGTGACATTTGGTCATGGCCATGGTCAATTGCCTTCCACCTCTATTCAGTGTAGACAATATCATCTCCTCAGCAATGATTCATTTGAGAAACTACAATTCAACTACATGTATATCAAAATTACGGTGTCATGCTTCACAATTCTCCATTATACATAAAAAACGCCGTTGTTAGATTCAATTAATTATCTTTAGGAGTACAAAGTATTTTACTTTTAAGCCTACAGGAAATGCAATTTTGGCCACATTTGTGAAAGAGCATGCTATTTTTCATCATTTTAGTGGACGCATAGCCCTCCCATGTTTCTTTTGGACAATTTTCATTTAAAACATGTTTTTAACGACTGTAATACACAACAACAGAATTAGAAAAAAATAAATTGATATTCATTTTAAAAGTTTTATATTGTTTTTTTCTGCATAGGAGAAATCATGCCGTTAATAATGCACACGTAATACTGAAAGTATACAATTCGCTTCAATATCGTATCTTCAGCGTAAAATGGCGAAGCTCGATTTTTTTGCAAAACTTATCGTTTATGACTCTTCATAATAATAACTAGTTATTTATTATCATATCATTGCTTTGCTCAGTATTTGAAATGATATTATTCAATCCTTAAAATTTCAGTACCAGGCATTAGTATAGTCAACGACGTAAACGGTAGAAAAAATCAACAATAAAACTAGTATATAAAGTCCTACATGAATGATTATTATTATGTTTTTATGGATGCTAGGTTCATATTTCAGAACACAGTAGATCTATAGAGCGTAGAAAAAAGTCGTGAATCAACCATGACTTAGTGTTGGTATATTATATTATATATTGTATGCATCTATACAGGCCCGTAGCTTGAGGCAAAATTAAACCGAGGCAATGAATGCGGGTCTGGGAGTGTCCTCCCCCAGGGGGATGCGTACAAAAGGGTTCATCTGCGTTTTCTGGTTATTTAATGTACCAGGGAAGTGATTTATCAATTGCAATTTGGTTTTATTGTAATCGTTTGAATCGAAAGCAATGGCACTTTTTGATGTCCCGGAGCGTCCCACAGCTGAAAAATGTCCAAGTAGTCGATTGGCATGTTTTTGTGTGCAAACCAAACAAAGTGCCAAGCCATTAAGACTATCGTCCTCCATGATTGCTTTGGAAATTTTAACAAAAGCAGCTGCCTCGGTGTGCCTCAGCATAGCTACGGACCTGGTATATACAACTTTTCTTCCTCCGTTTACTGAAGAGTTACATATAAAAAGTACTTTATTATTGAACTAGTAATACCCATGCCTATAAAGACGATAATTTTCTTTAGTCATTGTTGCAGAACGATGATTGTCAAACTCATTTATATATTTAACTTACACATAAAGAATGAAATAAGTACCCATAATTGTGATTGGTATGTATCCGGGTTATTAAGCACCTGTTTATTGATCAATAGATTTAAATGAAATATAGGACACGCTCGTCGTTGATCCGTGACATTGTGATTTATCATGTAATGTCATAAAGCGGCTAATATATTTTATGTAAATAATGTATGCAAGAAGCCTTTCTGCACATGTAGTAAGGAATGACACTGAAGAAGAATTTGATTTGTCTTTCATATAACAATTTATTCGTTTTGTTAGTTTGTTTTATTAGTTTGTTTACTTATTCTACAGAACTGATGTAAATTCCTCTTCCGTTAGTTGTTTCCCCCATTTTTTATCGATTGCTTTAATTAATGATAAATATTTAAGAAAGTCACCATTTTCAATCGCATATACGTTCTGCATTTGTTCAAAGGTTAAGAAATATTTAGTTAAGAAGTCAAAAAATGTTTGATGTATAAGCTTTCTCTTTCCAATCAATTTTTATGTAGAAACAAATATCCATTTATCTGTTTTATGTTTTAATGCATACACACACACACGCTGAGATGTATTATATACATATGCAACAACTATACACCAAGTTGATGTCAATACACCCACACATAGCGAAGATAGTAAGAAGAAACTGATTTTTAAATTTTAAGTGCCTTTGACCTCAAACGTAACGAACCCAAAAGCAATCCCAAGCGAGCTCTCCACATGTTCTTACTCTACACCAAGTTTGGTTACAATATGATCAACAGTTTGACATCCGCCCGCCCGCCCAACAACACACACAATTCTAATAACCTGGTTTTCTTAGAAATTATAAGATTTCCGGCCAAATGAAAAAATGAATACATTTATTGAGTATCTCGAGTTTTGGTCGTTAATTTAAAGAATATTACATAGATGCGTTAGTTGGAAGTATTATGCCAATACACATGCGTGGATAGCTTTTTAGAGAAGAAGAAAAAATGAAATGGTTGCTGACACAAAATGACTTGTTTTCTTTCTGTAATATTGTAGACACAAACGACATTGATTATTTTGATGAGATAATATTAATAAATAAGGAAAATCTAAAACATAAGTTCAAATGCAAATAAATTGGGTTACAATATACGATACACTTGTAATAACATCAAGTTCCGTAATATGTTTGTGCATGTAAGGATGATGGGGTGTTAGAAATGTTCAACATGGATTGTTCAACACCCTTTTACATTTACCCAAGGTCACACATTTTTCCTACACACATTTCATTTACATGTATATTATTTACAAGTTTAAACATTCCTTGTATGCCTACTTTTGTAATCAAAGGGGTCTACAATGTAAACATTGGTCAACATTTTGCTGGCGATAGAGTCTATGCCTACACGATATTGGATGTATAGTTATATACAATAAAGTTGTAACATTTCTCTGTATAACTTAGCTTGTTACACGCAATATGGTGTTTCCATAACATTCACGTACCGCATGCTTGAAAAAGAAAACATATATTTGTAGAAGTTTTGAAAGTAAAACATGACAGGCCTATACAAATTGTCATTAGAGAATAAGAAATTATTATTTTCAATAAATTGTCAACGGGTAGTTTTTCACCCTTCATGGGACTATTGGGACGCCAACATAAATCGGTCAACTACAAAGGCGAACCAAACCCTATGATTTCTTCGTAGGAATTTAAAGACCAAAATCTACCGCACTTAAGTCCATGGCTTATCAGACCCTAGTGCGACCCTAGCTGGTATATGCGTCAGACGTCAGGTCCCCCTATTCCCAGTCCCTTATTAGCCAGCTAGAGTCAGTCCAAAGAACTTTGAGTGAATGCATGAATAAATACATCTATTGCTCATTGACTTTCGCATGGCCTTACGATCATGACGTCGGCGTGCTCCGCTTCTAACGGACTGATCCACTTCCGACACACCCTGACAGCAATCTAGTCATGCCAACACATTGATATTTTGCAACAGACACGTTAAAATATACCATTATGTAATATGAAGCTAGCATCTGTTTCAATGCCCGTATACTTTTTGTTGTTTCAATAGTTTCCGAACAAGCCTCGTTTGTTAAGGATAACACAAACATGAGTTTAAGTAAAATCTCCTATTTCCATTGTGGTCCTCAATATATAGTATTGTGTTACATTGGTAGAATTTTAAACAATATATTAAGTTATCACAGTAGACACTATGAATTCGAAGCCCAAAGTAAAATTCGAAATATTTATAATGTTGTTCAGCAATTATTTGGCAGATTCCAAGAAAAGCTCAAATGTTTTAGTGAAATGATATTGGTGACAATCACTGTCGGAAGTTAAGCTACGGATGTATTTTGTCTTCTTCCTTCATAAACTCAGCTGACCTCAAGCCACGATCTCTCAAAGCGTCTCAAATAAAAATCTCAGCTCAATATGAGATTTTGCTTAAAACATAGACTGAGATTGAGACAAATCTCATTTGAATCTCTTGAAATTAATTTGAGTAAAAACTCATCTCATCTGTTTCGTTTCCGTTTTTGAGTCCAATCTCAGATCCAGAAATCCTCAACGATTTGAGACAATATTTGGGCTGAGATTTAGCTCAGATTGAGATGCCTCGGGTGATCGGGGCCTGGATAAACAGCAGGTAGATCAACGAAAACGGAGAGTGTCTCAATTATTCGAAACCTATTAACACAGTGTCAAGTGTAAATAAAATTCATAGAGTTGGACATCAAATTGAGGAAAAATACCAATTTGCTCAAATGTCAACTACTGACCTCACTAAACATCACTTAAATATAACCACGAAATTAAGGCTATGTAGCATTTATAGACCAGTTTATTTCTTCCATAATAACTTGTCAGACTTTCTTACAAAATAAAACCCAACTTAAAAAAGAAACAATGGTGGTAGTATTATTGTATGTAGTGAATCTAAGATTGTTGGTCTCTCACACTGATTGGTTGTATCTGTGTACGTTTCTCAATGTATTACAATGTATTATACAGAAACAATGGTGGTAGTATTATTGTATGTACTGAATCTAAGATTGTTGGTCTGTCACACTGATTGGTTGTATCTGTGTACGTTCTCAATGTATTACAATGTATTATACAGAAACAATGGTGGTAGTATTATTGAGGTTACTCTGTATGTACTGAATCTAAGAGTGTTGGTCTGTCACACTGATTGGTTGTATCTGTGTACGTTCTCAATGTATTACAATGTATTATACAGAAACAATGGTGGTAGTATTATTGTATGTACTGAATCTAAGAGTGTTGGTCTGTCACACTGATTGGTTGTATATGTGTACGTTCTCAATGTATTACAATGTACTATACAGAAACAATGGTGGTAGTATTATTGTATGTACTGAATCTAAGATTGTAGGTCTGTCACACTGATTGGTTGTATCTGTGTACGTTCTCAATGTATTACAATGTATTATACAGAAACAATGGTGGTAGTATTATTGTATGTACTGAATCTAAGATTGTTGGTCTCTAACACTCAAATATCTGATTGGTTGTATCTGTGTACGTTCTCAATGTATTACACTGTATTATACAGAAACATTGGTGGTAGTATTATTGAGGTTACTCTGTATGTACTGAATCTAAGATTGTTGGTCTGTCACACTGATTGGTTGTATCTGTGTACGTTCTCACTATATTACAATGTATTATACAGACACATTGGTGGTAGTATTATTGTATGTACTGAATCTAAGATTGTTGGTCTGTCACACTGATTGGTTGTATCTGTGTACCGTTCTCAATGTATTACATTGTATTATACAGAAACATTGGTGGTTGCTTTATCGTATGTACTGAATCTAAGTGTGTTGGTCTGTCACACTGATTGGTTGTATATGTGTACGTTCTCAATGTATTACAATGTATTATACCGAAACATTGGTGGTAGTATTATTGTATGTACTGAATCTAAGATTGTTGGTCTATCACACTGATTGGTTGGATCAGTGTACGTTCTCAATGTATTACAGTGTATTATACAGAAACATTGGTGGTAGTAATATTGTATGTACTGAATCTAAGATTGTTGGTCTGTCACACTGATTGGTTGTATCTGTGTACGTTCTCAATGTATTACAATGTATTATACAGAAACATTGGTGGTAGTATTATTGTATGTACTGAATCTAAGATTGTTGGTCTGTCCCACTGATTGGTTGTATATGTGTACGTTCTCAATGTATTACAATGTATTATACAGACACAATGGCGGTAGTATTATTGAGGTTACTCTGTATGTACTGAATCTAAGATTGTTGGTCTGTCACACTGATTGGTTGTATCTGTGTACGTTCTCAATGTATTACAATGTATTATACAGACACATTGGTTGTAGTATTATTGAGGTTACTCTGTATGTACTGAATCTAAGATTGTTGGTCTGTCACACTGATTGGTTGTATCTGTGTACGTTCTCAATGTATTCCAATGTATTATACAGAAACATTGGTGGTAGTATTATTGTATGTACTGAATCTAAGATTGTTGGTCTGTCCCACTGATTGGTTGTATATGTGTACGTTCTCAATGTATTACAATGTATTATACAGACACAATGGCGGTAGTATTATTGAGGTTACTCTGTATGTACTGAATCTAAGATTGTTGGTCTGTCACACTGATTGGTTGTATCTGTGTACGTTCTCAATGTATTACAATGTATTATACAGACACATTGGTTGTAGTATTATTGAGGTTACTCTGTATGTACTGAATCTAAGATTGTTGGTCTGTCACACTGATTGGTTGTATCTGTGTACGTTCTCAATGTATTACAATGTATTATACAGAAACATTGGTGGTAGTATTATTGTATGTACTGAATCTAAGATTGTTGGTCTGTCACACTGATTGGTTGTATATGTGTACGTTCTCAATGTATTACAATGTATTATACAGACACAATGGCGGTAGTATTATTGTATGTACTGAATCTAAGATTGTTGGTCTCTCACACTGATTGGTTGTATCTGTGTACGTTCTCAATGTATTACAGTGTATTATACAGAAACATTGGTGGTAGTATTATTGTATGTACTGAATCAAAGATTGTTGGTCTGTCACACTGATTGGTTGTATATGTGTACGTTCTCAATGTATTACATTGTATTATACAGAAACATTGGTGGTAGTATTATTGTATGTACTGAATCAAAGATTGTTGGTCAGTCACACTGATTGGTTGTATATGTGTACGTTCTCAATGTATTACATTGTATTATACAGAAACATTGGCGGTAGTATTATTGTATGTACTGAATCTAAGATTGTTGGTCTGTCACACTGATTGGTTGTATCTGTGTACGTTCTCAATGTATTACATTGTATTATACAGAAACATTGGTGGTAGTATTATTGTATGTACTGAATCTAAGATTGTTGGTCTGTCACACTGATTGGTTGTATATGTGTACGTTCTCAATGTATTACATTGTATTATACAGAAACATTGGTGGTAGTATTATTGTATGTACTGAATCTAAGATTGTAGGTCTGTCACACTGATTGGTTGTATCTGTGTACGTTCTCAATGTATTACAATGTATTAAACAGAAACAATGGTGGTAGTATTATTGTATGTACTGAATCTAAGATTGTTGGTCTGTCACACTGATTGGTTGTATATGTGTACGTTCTCAATGTATTACAATGTATTATACAGACACAATGGTGGTAGTATTATTGTATGTACTGAATCTAAGATTGTTGGTCTGTCACACTGATTGGTTGTATATGTGTACGTTCTCAATGTATTACATTGTATTATACAGAAACATTGGTGGTAGTATTATTGTATGTACTGAATCTAAGATTGTTGGTCTGTCACACTGATTGGTTGTATATGTGTACGTTCTCAATGTATTACAATGTATTATACAGAAACATTGGTGGTAGTATTATTGTATGTACTGAATCTAAGATTGTTGGTCTATCACACTGATTGGTTGTATCTGTGTACATTCTCAATGTATTACAATGTATTATACAGAAACAATGGTGGTAGTATTATTGTATGTACTGAATCTAAGATTGTTGGTCTGTCACACTGATTGGTTGTATATGTGTACGTTCTCAATGTATTACAATGTATTATACAGACACAATGGTGGTAGTATTATTGTATGTACTGAATCTAAGATTGTTGGTCTGTCACATTGATTGGTTGTATATGTGTACGTTCTCAATGTATTACATTGTATTATACAGAAACATTGGTGGTAGTATTATTGTATGTACTGAATCTAAGATTGTTGGTCTGTCACACTGATTGCTTGTATATGTGTACGTTCTCAATGTATTACAATGTATTATACAGAAACATTGGTGGTAGTATTATTGTATGTACTGAATCTAAGATTGTTGGTCTGTCACACTGATTGGTTTTATATGTGTACGTTCTCAATGTATTACAGTGTATTATACAGAAACATTGGTGGTTGCTTTATTGTATGTACTGAATCTAAGATTGTTGGTCTGTCACACTGATTGGTTGTATATGTGTACTTTCTCAATGTATTACAATGTATTATACAGAAACATTGGTGGTAGTATTATTGTATGTACTGAATCAAAGATTGTTGGTCAGTCACACTGATTGGTTGTATATGTGTACGTTCTCAATGTATTACATTGTATTATACAGAAACATTGGCGGTAGTATTATTGTATGTACTGAATCTAAGATTGTTGGTCTGTCACACTGATTGGTTGTATCTGTGTACGTTCTCAATGTATTACATTGTATTATACAGAAACATTGGTGGTAGTATTATTGTATGTACTGAATCTAAGATTGTTGGTCTGTCACACTGATTGGTTGTATATGTGTACGTTCTCAATGTATTACATTGTATTATACAGAAACATTGGTGGTAGTATTATTGTATGTACTGAATCTAAGATTGTAGGTCTGTCACACTGATTGGTTGTATCTGTGTACGTTCTCAATGTATTACAATGTATTATACAGAAACAATGGTGGTAGTATTATTGTATGTACTGAATCTAAGATTGTTGGTCTCTCACACTCAAATATCTGATTGGTTGTATCTGTGTACGTTCTCAATGTATTACACTGTATTATACAGAAACATTGGTGGTAGTATTATTGAGGTTACTCTGTATGTACTGAATCTAAGATTGTTGGTCTGTCACACTGATTGGTTGTATCTGTGTACGTTCTCACTATATTACAATGTATTATATAGACACATTGGTGGTAGTATTATTGTATGTACTGAATCTAAGATTGTTGGTCTGTCACACTGATTGGTTGTATCTGTGTACCGTTCTCAATGTATTACATTGTATTATACAGAAACATTGGTGGTTGCTTTATTGTATGTACTGAATCTAAGTGTGTTGGTCTGTCACACTGATTGGTTGTATATGTGTACGTTCTCAATGTATTACAATGTATTATACCGAAACATTGGTGGTAGTATTATTGTATGTACTGAATCTAAGATTGTTGGTCTATCACACTGATTGGTTGGATCAGTGTACGTTCTCAATGTATTACAGTGTATTATACAGAAACATTGGTGGTAGTAATATTGTATGTACTGAATCTAAGATTGTTGGTCTGTCACACTGATTGGTTGTATCTGTGTACGTTCTCAATGTATTACAATGTATTATACAGAAACATTGGTGGTTGCTTTATTGTATGTACTGAATCTAAGATTGTTGGTCTGTCACACTGATTGGTTGTATATGTGTACGTTCTCAATGTATTACAATGTATTATACAGAAACATTGGTGGTAGTATTATTGTATGTACTGAATCAAAGATTGTTGGTCAGTCACACTGATTGGTTGTATCTGTGTACGTTCTCAATGTATTACATTGTATTATACAGAAACATTGGCGGTAGTATTATTGTATGTACTGAATCTAAGATTGTTGGTCTGTCACACTGATTGGTTGTATCTGTGTACGTTCTCAATGTATTACATTGTATTATACAGAAACATTGGTGGTAGTATTATTGTATGTACTGAATCTAAGATTGTTGGTCTGTCACACTGATTGGTTGTATATGTGTACGTTCTCAATGTATTACATTGTATTATACAGAAACATTGGTGGTAGTATTATTGTATGTACTGAATCTAAGATTGTAGGTCTGTCACACTGATTGGTTGTATCTGTGTACGTTCTCAATGTATTACAATGTATTATACAGAAACAATGGTGGTAGTATTATTGTATGTACTGAATCTAAGATTGTTGGTCTCTCACACTCAAATATCTGATTGGTTGTATCTGTGTACGTTCTCAATGTATTACACTGTATTATACAGAAACATTGGTGGTAGTATTATTGAGGTTACTCTGTATGTACTGAATCTAAGATTGTTGGTCTGTCACACTGATTGGTTGTATCTGTGTACGTTCTCACTATATTACAATGTATTATACAGACACATTGGTGGTAGTATTATTGTATGTACTGAATCTAAGATTGTTGGTCTGTCACACTGATTGGTTGTATCTGTGTACCGTTCTCAATGTATTACATTGTATTATACAGAAACATTGGTGGTTGCTTTATTGTATGTACTGAATCTAAGTGTGTTGGTCTGTCACACTGATTGGTTGTATATGTGTACGTTCTCAATGTATTACAATGTATTATACCGAAACATTGGTGGTAGTATTATTGTATGTACTGAATCTAAGATTGTTGGTCTATCACACTGATGGGTTGGATCAGTGTACGTTCTCAATGTATTACAGTGTATTATACAGAAACATTGGTGGTAGTAATATTGTATGTACTGAATCTAAGATTGTTGGTCTGTCACACTGATTGGTTGTATCTGTGTACGTCCTCAATGTATTACAATGTATTATACAGAAACATTGGTGGTAGTATTATTGTATGTACTGAATCTAAGATTGTTGGTCTGTCACACTGATTGGTTGTATATGTGTACGTTCTCAATGTATTACAATGTATTATACAGACACAATGGTGGTAGTATTATTGTATGTACTGAATCTAAGATTGTTGGTCTCTCACACTGATTGGTTGTATCTGTGTACGTTCTCAATGTATTACAGTGTATTATACAGAAACATTGGTGGTAGTATTATTGTATGTACTGAATCAAAGATTGTTGGTCTGTCACACTGATTGGTTGTATATGTGTACGTTCTCAATGTATTACATTGTATTATACAGAAACATTGGTGGTAGTATTATTGTATGTACTGAATCAAAGATTGTTGGTCAGTCACACTGATTGGTTGTATATGTGTACGTTCTCAATGTATTACATTGTATTATACAGAAAAATTGGCGGTAGTATTATTGTATGTACTGAATCTAAGATTGTTGGTCTGTCACACTGATTGGTTGTATCTGTGTACGTTCTCAATGTATTACATTGTATTATACAGAAACATTGGTGGTAGTATTATTGTATGTACTGAATCTAAGATTGTTGGTCTGTCACACTGATTGGTTGTATATGTGTACGTTCTCAATGTATTACATTGTATTATACAGAAACATTGGTGGTAGTATTATTGTATGTACTGAATCTAAGATTGTAGGTCTGTCACACTGATTGGTTGTATCTGTGTACGTTCTCAATGTATTACAATGTATTATACAGAAACAATGGTGGTAGTATTATTGTATGTACTGAATCTAAGATTGTTGGTCTGTCACTCTGATTGGTTGTATATGTGTACGTTCTCAATGTATTACAATGTATTATACAGACACAATGGTGGTAGTATTATTGTATGTACTGAATCTAAGATTGTTGGTCTGTCACACTGATTGGTTGTATATGTGTACGTTCTCAATGTATTACATTGTATTATACAGAAACATTGGTGGTAGTATTATTGTATGTACTGAATCTAAGATTGTTGGTCTGTCACACTGATTGGTTGTATATGTGTACGTTCTCAATGTATTACAATGTATTATACAGAAACATTGGTGGTAGTATTATTGTATGTACTGAATCTAAGATTGTTGGTCTATCACACTGATTGGTTGTATCTGTGTACATTCTCAATGTATTACAATGTATTATACAGAAACAATGGTGGTAGTATTATTGTATGTACTGAATCTAAGATTGTTGGTCTGTCACACTGATTGGTTGTATATGTGTACGTTCTCAATGTATTACAATGTATTATACAGACACAATGGTGGTAGTATTATTGTATGTACTGAATCTAAGATTGTTGGTCTGTCACACTGATTGGTTGTATATGTGTACGTTCTCAATGTATTACAATGTATTATACAGAAACATTGTTGGTAGTATTATTGTATGTACTGAATCTAAGATTGTTGGTCTGTCACACTGATTGGTTTTATATGTGTACGTTCTCAATGTATTACAGTGTATTATACAGAAACATTGGTGGTTGCTTTATTGTATGTACTGAATCTAAGATTGTTGGTCTGTCACACTGATTGGTTGTATATGTGTACTTTCTCAATGTATTACAATGTATTATACAGAAACATTGGTGGTAGTATTATTGTATGTACTGAATCAAAGATTGTTGGTCAGTCACACTGATTGGTTGTATATGTGTACGTTCTCAATGTATTACATTGTATTATACAGAAACATTGGCGGTAGTATTATTGTATGTACTGAATCTAAGATTGTTGGTCTGTCACACTGATTGGTTGTATCTGTGTACGTTCTCAATGTATTACATTGTATTATACAGAAACATTGGTGGTAGTATTATTGTATGTACTGAATCTAAGATTGTTGGTCTGTCACACTGATTGGTTGTATATGTGTACGTTCTCAATGTATTACATTGTATTATACAGAAACATTGGTGGTAGTATTATTGTATGTACTGAATCTAAGATTGTAGGTCTGTCACACTGATTGGTTGTATCTGTGTACGTTCTCAATGTATTACAATGTATTATACAGAAACAATGGTGGTAGTATTATTGTATGTACTGAATCTAAGATTGTTGGTCTCTCACACTCAAATATCTGATTGGTTGTATCTGTGTACGTTCTCAATGTATTACACTGTATTATACAGAAACATTGGTGGTAGTATTATTGAGGTTACTCTGTATGTACTGAATCTAAGATTGTTGGTCTGTCACACTGATTGGTTGTATCTGTGTACGTTCTCACTATATTACAATGTATTATATAGACACATTGGTGGTAGTATTATTGTATGTACTGAATCTAAGATTGTTGGTCTGTCACACTGATTGGTTGTATCTGTGTACCGTTCTCAATGTATTACATTGTATTATACAGAAACATTGGTGGTTGCTTTATTGTATGTACTGAATCTAAGTGTGTTGGTCTGTCACACTGATTGGTTGTATATGTGTACGTTCTCAATGTATTACAATGTATTATACCGAAACATTGGTGGTAGTATTATTGTATGTACTGAATCTAAGATTGTTGGTCTATCACACTGATTGGTTGGATCAGTGTACGTTCTCAATGTATTACAGTGTATTATACAGAAACATTGGTGGTAGTAATATTGTATGTACTGAATCTAAGATTGTTGGTCTGTCACACTGATTGGTTGTATCTGTGTACGTTCTCAATGTATTACAATGTATTATACAGAAACCTCGGTGGTTGCTTTATTGTATGTACTGAATCTAAGATTGTTGGTCTGTCACACTGATTGGTTGTATATGTGTACGTTCTCAATGTATTACAATGTATTATACAGAAACATTGGTGGTAGTATTATTGTATGTACTGAATCAAAGATTGTTGGTCAGTCACACTGATTGGTTGTATATGTGTACGTTCTCAATGTATTACATTGTATTATACAGAAACATTGGCGGTAGTATTATTGTATGTACTGAATCTAAGATTGTTGGTCTGTCACACTGATTGGTTGTATCTGTGTACGTTCTCAATGTATTACATTGTATTATACAGAAACATTGGTGGTAGTATTATTGCATGTACTGAATCTAAGATTGTTGGTCTGTCACACTGATTGGTTGTATATGTGTACGTTCTCAATGTATTACATTGTATTATACAGAAACATTGGTGGTAGTATTATTGTATGTACTGAATCTAAGATTGTAGGTCTGTCACACTGATTGGTTGTATCTGTGTACGTTCTCAATGTATTACAATGTATTATACAGAAACAATGGTGGTAGTATTATTGTATGTACTGAATCTAAGATTGTTGGTCTCTCACTCTCAAATATCTGATTGGTTGTATCTGTGTACGTTCTCAATGTATTACACTGTATTATACAGAAACATTGGTGGTAGTATTATTGAGGTTACTCTGTATGTACTGAATCTAAGATTGTTGGTCTGTCACACTGATTGGTTGTATCTGTGTACGTTCTCACTATATTACAATGTATTATACAGACACATTGGTGGTAGTATTATTGTATGTACTGAATCTAAGATTGTTGGTCTGTCACACTGATTGGTTGTATCTGTGTACCGTTCTCAATGTATTACATTGTATTATACAGAAACATTGGTGGTTGCTTTATTGTATGTACTGAATCTAAGTGTGTTGGTCTGTCACACTGATTGGTTGTATATGTGTACGTTCTCAATGTATTACAATGTATTATACCGAAACATTGGTGGTAGTATTATTGTATGTACTGAATCTAAGATTGTTGGTCTATCACACTGATTGGTTGGATCAGTGTACGTTCTCAATGTATTACAGTGTATTATACAGAAACATTGGTGGTAGTAATATTGTATGTACTGAATCTAAGATTGTTGGTCTGTCACACTGATTGGTTGTATCTGTGTACGTTCTCAATGTATTACAATGTATTATACAGAAACATTGGTGGTAGTATTATTGTATGTACTGAATCTAAGATTGTTGGTCTGTCACACTGATTGGTTGTATATGTGTACGTTCTCAATGTATTACAATGTATTATACAGACACAATGGCGGTAGTATTATTGTATGTACTGAATCTAAGATTGTTGGTCTCTCACACTGATTGGTTGTATCTGTGTACGTTCTCAATGTATTACAGTGTATTATACAGAAACATTGGTGGTAGTATTATTGTATGTACTGAATCAAAGATTGTTGGTCTGTCACACTGATTGGTTGTATATGTGTACGTTCTCAATGTATTACATTGTATTATACAGAAACATTGGTGGTAGTATTATTGTATGTACTGAATCAAAGATTGTTGGTCAGTCACACTGATTGGTTGTATATGTGTACGTTCTCAATGTATTACATTGTATTATACAGAAACATTGGCGGTAGTATTATTGTATGTACTGAATCTAAGATTGTTGGTCTGTCACACTGATTGGTTGTATCTGTGTACGTTCTCAATGTATTACATTGTATTATACAGAAACATTGGTGGTAGTATTATTGTATGTACTGAATCTAAGATTGTTGGCCTGTCACACTGATTGGTTGTATATGTGTACGTTCTCAATGTATTACATTGTATTATACAGAAACATTGGTGGTAGTATTATTGTATGTACTGAATCTAAGATTGTAGGTCTGTCACACTGATTGGTTGTATCTGTGTACGTTCTCAATGTATTACAATGTATTATACAGAAACAATGGTGGTAGTATTATTGTATGTACTGAATCTAAGATTGTTGGTCTCTCACACTCAAATATCTGATTGGTTGTATCTGTGTACGTTTTCAATGTATTACACTGTATTATACAGAAACATTGGTGGTAGTATTATTGAGGTTACTCTGTATGTACTGAATCTAAGATTGTTGGTCTGTCACACTGATTGGTTGTATCTGTGTACGTTCTCACTATATTACAATGTATTATATAGACACATTGGTGGTAGTATTATTGTATGTACTGAATCTAAGATTGTTGGTCTGTCACACTGATTGGTTGTATCTGTGTACCGTTCTCAATGTATTACATTGTATTATACAGAAACATTGGTGGTTGCTTTATTGTATGTACTGAATCTAAGTGTGTTGGTCTGTCACACTGATTGGTTGTATCTGTGTACGTTCTCAATGTATAACAATGTATTGTACAGAAACATTGGCGGTAGTATTATTTTTTTACTGAATCTAAGATGGTTGGTCTGTCACACTGATTGGTTGTATCTGAGTACATTCTCAATGTATTACATTATATTATACAGAAACAATGGTGGTAGTATTATTGTATGTACTGAATCTAAGATTGTTGGTCTGTCACACTGATTGGTTGTATCTGAGTACATTCTCAGTGTATTACAATGTATCATACAGAAACATTGAGGGTAGTATTATTTTATGTACTGAATCTAAGATGGTTGGTCTGTCACACTGATTGGTTGTATCTGAGTACATTCTCAATGTATTACATTATATTATACAGAAACAATGGTGGTAGTATTATTGTATGTACTGAATCTAAGTTTGCTGGTCTGTCACACTGATTGGTTGTATCTGAGTACGTTCTCAATGTATTACAATGTATTATACAGAAACAATGGTGGTAGTATTATTGTATGTACTGAATCTAAGATTGTTGGTCTGTCACACTGATTGGTTGTATCTGTGTACGTTCTCAATGTATTACAATGTATTATACAGAAACAATGGTGGTAGTATTATTGCATGTACTGAATCTAAGATTGTTGGTCTGTCACACTGATTGGTTGTATCTGTGTACATTCTCAATGTATTACATTATATTATACAGAAACAATGGTGGTAGTATTATTGTATGTACTGAATCTAAGTTTGCTGGTCTGTCACACTGATTGGTTGTATCTGTGTACATTCTCAATGTATTACAATGTATCATACAGAAACATTGGCGGTAGTTTTATTGTATGTACTGAATCTAAGATGGTTGGTCTGTCATACTGATTGGTTGTATCTGTGTACGTTCTCAATGTATTACATTGTATTATACAGAAACATTGGTGGCAGTATTATTGTATGTACTGAATCTAAGATTTTTGGTCTGTCACACTGATTGGTTGTATCTGTGTACGTTCTCAATGTATTACAATGTATTATACAGAAACATTGGCGGTAGTATTATTGTATATACTGAATCTAAGATTGTTGGTCTCTCACACTGATTGGTTGTATATGTGTACGTTCTCAATGTATTACAATGTATTATACAGAAACATTGGCGGTATTATTATTGAGGTTACTCTGTATGTACTGAATCTAAGATTGTTGGTCTGCCACACTGATTGGTTGTATCTGTGTACGTTCTCAATGTATTACAGTGTATTATACAGACACAATGGTGGTAGTATTATTGTATGTACTGAATCTAAGATTGTTGGTCTGTCACACTGATTGGTTGTATCTGTGTACGTTCTCAATGTATTACAGTGTATCATACAGAAACATTGGTGGTAGTATTATTGTATATACTGAATCTAAGATTGTTGGTCTGTCACACTGATTGGTTGTATCTGTGTACGTTCTCAATGTATTACATTGTATTATACAGAAACAATGGTGGTAGTATTATTGTATGTACTGAATCTAAGAGTGTTGGTCTGTCACACTGATTGGTTGTATCTGTGTACGGTTCTCAATGTATTACAATGTATTATACATGTGACGTAAAGGTTTAACGTTATGATTAACTAACCATTTACAGCAGACGACGGATTATTTTGTACAAGTCACATGAAGTTGTGGTTTATGCAATATACTGTATACTACAGCAAAAACCATTATTCTGAAAAAATATGTTTGTTTCAGGATTCATCTAGGGTGTCCTGGGGTATAATGTGTCAGTCTTAGGGTGTCCTGGGGTATACTGTGTCAGTCCTAGGGTGTCCTGGGGTATACTGTGTCAGTCCTAGGGTGTCCTGGGGTATAATGTGTCATTCCTAGGGTGTCCTGGGGTATAATGTGTCAGTCCTAGGGTTTCCTGGGGTATAATGTGTCAGTCCAAGGGTGTCCTGGGGTATAATGTGTCAGTCCTAGGGTGCCCTGGGGTATAATGTGTCTGTCCTAGGGTGTCCTGGGGTATAATGTGTCAGTCCTAGGGTGTCCTGGGGTATAATGTGCCAGTCCTAGGGTGTCCTGGGGTATACTTTGCCAGTCCTAGGGTGTCCTGGGGTATACTGTGCCAGTCCTAGGGTGTCCTGGGGTATACTGTGCCAGTCCTAGGGTGTCCTTGGGTATAATGTTCCAGTACTAGGGTGTCCTGGGGTATACTGTGCCAGTCCTAGGGTGTCATGGGGTATAATGTTCCTGTCCTAGGGTGTCCTGTGGTATAATGTGCCAGTACTGGGGTGTCCTGGGGTATAATTTGCCAGTCCTATAGTGTCCTGGGGTATAATGTGCCAGTGCTAGGGTGTCCTGTGGTATACTGTGCCAGTCCTATAGTGTCCTGGGGTATACTGTGCCAGTCCTATAGTGTCCTGGGGTATACTGTACCAGTCCGAGGTTGTCCTGGGGTATAATGTGCCAGTCCTATAGTGTCCTGGGGTATATTGTGCCAGTGCTAGGGTGTCCTGTGGTATACTGTGTCAGTCCTAGGGTGTCATGGGGTATACTGTTCCAGTCCTAGGGTGTCATGGGGTATACTGTACCAGTCCTAGAGTGTCATGGAGTATACTGTGCCAGTCCAAGGGTATAATGTGCCAGTCCTAGGGTATACTGTGCCAGTCCTAGGATGTCCTGTGGTATACTGTGCCAGTCCTAGTGTGTCATGGGGTATACTGTGCCAGTCCTAGGATGTCCTGTGGTATACTGTGCCAGTCCTAGGATGTCCTGTGGTATACTGTGCCAGTCCTAGTGTGTCATGGGGTATACTGTGCCAGTCATAGGGTGTCCTGGGGTATACTGTGCCAGTCCTAGGGTATCCTGAGGTACAATGTGCCAGTCCTAGGTTATCCTGGGGTATAATGTGCCAGTCCTAGGGTGTCCTGGGTATAATGTGCCAGTCCTAGTTGTCCTGGTGTATACTGTGCCAGTCCTAGAGTGTCCTGGGGTACAATGTGCCAGTCCTAGGTTGTCCTGGGGTATAATGTGTCATTCCTAGGTTGTCCTGGGGTATAATGTGCCAGTCCTAGGGTGTTCTGGGCTATAATGTGCCAGTCCTAGGGTGTCCTGGGTATAATGTGCCTGTCACTCGTAGTTCGTGCTGTGAAATAGGTGACAGTCGAGCTTCTTCATTGTCGTATTTTACGTTGACGGTTGTGTTTCCGATCGTTCTGTGACACATTGTTATGGCTTTGCTTAAGGTTGAGGCTTTGCTTTCTTTCTGAGTTGGAATATTAATTGGTCTTTTCTTCATTACTTGTTGGACGACTCTGGCGTTATGTTAAAATGAAATTCATATTTAGACAGTAAACGCATTTAATTTTTTTTCATTGAAAAATAGTTAAATGTTCGGCATCGAATACATTCATACCTGCATTATCTTGCTTGGGAGTCCGAGATCTAACCACTGGGCCAATGTGTCCGCGCACGTCGGTTAATCTTGGTTCGTATATTGTTCGATACAATTCATCACGTAAAATAACGAAAACACCCGAACATGCTGTCGAACTGTTCCAGGTCGATACTAATGCACTATACATTTTGTATTTTCATGCACGCTATTGACATTTATGTGTTTATTTACGTTACCATGTTTGTATTGGCCTATTGATCATCCCCTCACTATGTTTATGTAATATGGTATGGTAATTGGTCGCTACCTTTATATGTAGTTTTGATTCAGGCATACATGCGCTAGAGCCTTGTACTTCGAAAAATTTAGTTTAAATGAAAAAACACACTTTTATACACATGTTTAAGTTCAGAAGCAGTTTTGATGTTCGTGAGAGACATTTAAGTGTTCGGAAGACTGTACTGTGATATGTTAAATTGTCTTGTTTATATTCATTTCATTCGTCACGGATGTCCTTCCTTTACAAATGTGTATACAAAGGGTGTACATTACAGTAATTCTCTTATTACAACAAGAAATGTGGGTTCCCACATTCGGCTGAAGTCATGTTTTATTTATTGCATTAAGAAGGGCACGTCTCAACGTTATTGTATTCTGTCTCACGTCTACATTTAGCAGATGATTGATAGATCTATCTAATCACAATAGGAAGAAATTGAACATGATAGCACCCGTTCTATTCGCATTGGAAATATGTCGACACTATATTTTACATAAGTTTAATTTAAAAAAACCCGAGACTATCTAGAAAGCAATAAACCATTAACCACTTTCTGCTTTAAAGAAAGATTACGTTACAGAGGACGCCACATACACAGACAATGCCTCCTGACACAGACACCAAGGAAACAACATCCTACGAAACACTAGGGAATGCAGAGATGCAAGGGCAACCATGTATGGGAATGGGGAAGCAAGGAATTGTCCGACTATAAAAAAACACCTGGTTTATTTAGAACTATTTGAACACCTTCAGGTATGTATGTCATGTTTGATTCAAGTGACATGTGTTCATATCCTGCTGGGTATTCTTCTCTAAACTATTCGTTCTCTTCAATGTCATTCAAAATTCACTTGGCTACTGTTCTGTATGCCATACTATGTATAGTTTACAGATAAAACAGACGGTAGTTCTCATTATGTCAATATTATAACCCTTTCTTATAAACCTTTGTATCAGTTTGACAAATAATTGATTAAATATACAACATATATGAATTTTGCAAAAGATAGATAATAGATCTGTATAAAAATAATTTAATTGATCTATTTATTCCGGTCTCCAACGAAGATACAAAAATGCTCTTGGTCATAAACATTGCCCGTTCTGTCTGTCTGTCTATTCGCCCGTTCTCTGTTTGACCGTCAATAATGACTTGTTTTAACTTTTAAGTAAATACATGTACATTAGTCTCGCTTTGTAAGATGCCGATAAAATGATTATCATTCTATCGTGTGCCACCCTGGCGATCCGATCTGAATTGTCGTATCACCCATGTACCGGATATCACAGTGGAGTGTACAGGAATTCTCATAAAATCGTACGTTTGAAATATCCCCTGACAAAGACGACAGAGCATATCTATATTTAGCAAACATATATGCATTTATCGATTGCAAATTATACAAATGTTTAACAATTTATGAGGACGATAATATTTGTTTCTAGATCTATCGAAAAGGGACTATTAATTTCCGAATTTGCCGAAGAGTAATGATTAAAAGGTTCGTGTAGGACAAATTGTGAAAACATTGGATGGGGAGATATGTAAACATATTTAATTTTCAACGGCAATGATGTTTTCATTTAATACTAATTGAAAAATGGCGTCAAGGCTTTTTCTGAGTGACGATGTCAGATGCGTTAAGCTTATATTGCTTCTCGTGAAAGGAGGAACGCTTGTCGCCAAGAAATTGATTATGAAAATTTCAGACAAAAGTATCGATGATTTTTTGAACGACAATGAAAATAAACTTAAATGTGCACGGAAGAAGAAACACATAACTGAAAAACAGATGAATATCTTATTCCCAGGAACTTCAAACCCAACAGACTTGGAATGCTGGGATATTTCATTATTTTCAAATATTCTCCTGAATCTGTTTGATGATAAGTTAGAGAGTCACGAAAAGGTCGCAATTAAAGCACTCAGAGACATAAGAAATGATATGTCGCATTTAGCTTCCTTCGTTATGGACGAAGCACAGTTTTTGAGAGAATGGACTCGTCTTACAAAGGTATTGTTTCAACTGAGCAGAAGACTGACCACAGCCGAGGAAGAGGATATAAACGATACCGTTGACAAGATCTCAACAATAACAGACTTTAATGCGGCTAAACAACAACTTGAACCGTTTGAAAGGTCTGACGGGTTATTGCATGAAATAGTCACTGAAAAGTTAGCGTGTCATGACCAAAGTAAGTAGAAATCAATAATATTCTAATCAAGTAGGAGGCAAATGTGGCAGTTTACATGCGGTTTACTGGTAATTTTCCTGTTTCTGCAAAGATATGGAAATGATCTAAGCAAGTCATAATTTTGTTTATATTATATAATTATGACATCATGTTTTATTTGTTTAGCTGTCATGTGTTATGGATTCTTATATCATGTTTAATAGTCAGGGTAAAACAATGTTGAAACAATTTTGAATATTCTAGTCCCTGGACTTATTTGTGTGATTTTTGTCCAGAGCATTTCTTTGTATATTTGTGTAGAGTGATGCATGAAGTTCAATTTTAGCGAGGTTGGACAGTTAAAATCATGTCAGAAACCAAGATGTCAACAAAGTTGCGGCCATTTCATGAACTCTTGACTAGTCTTACTGTAACGATAATTACTATTAAGTGCAAACATATATTGATTTTGATGTGTGTGATACTTTATGTACAGATACAGAGCTGTCTAATAAACTACCTGTCAATGTCACTAAATGTCAAGGTCATTTAAAGGTCAAAATGTAAAACAAATGTTAAAAAACGCGTTTTTACCCAATATCGTTTTAATTCATCTTCAAAGTTTTGACCGTAGACATGTAAAAGGTATTTTTGTACTACCTAGTATCAACATAATTTACAAAAAATTGATATCGTGGTCAAAAGGTGAATAATCATATAATTAGAAGGAACTATGTGACACCACGTCAATCTGCAATTTGCCGCAGAATACGCGCGTAAAGCTAAAAATAAATACATATTTTGCGTTTGGTTGCATGAAATGCGTAAGCACAGTTCCTGTATATATGTGAATGTATATGCTGCTCACAGACTAAAAGAAAATCAAGGTCAACATTACTATTGAACTGTCGCTCAAGGTCACCCAAGGTCAAGGTTAATACATGTTGAAAATGTTATCAAAATTTGGCATTTAGTATAACACTTATCTCAAAAAATATTTGATTTACAGTATTAAATATTCACACAAATATCATTCTACATGTATAGTTTTGCACCTGGGATCACGATTAGGGCAATTTTTACTAAAAATAGAAAAAAAAGGTTTTTAGCAAGGGGCTCGTTAGAGCCAATTGCTATAGTAGGCGAAATCCGCGGACACTTATCGGATGAGACATTATTTCATTCTGAACCGCCAAAGGCGAGGTAAGTACTCCCTGTCTAACGAAAAATAGCGGTTTGCATTAGCGATATAAGCTAGATTTGATTTGAGCTGATATCTGCCTCCGCCGCACCCGTATCACACGTAAAGTGCACTGAAAACAAGCTAGCGGACGATAGTATAAGATAGTGTACAGTAGGCAGCGGACGATAGCAGTAGGCAGAGATCTATACGTTTACAAGAACACGGTGCAACATAAAATATATCCAATGAACAATTATACGTATATTGAAATCATGGGAAATGCAATTTTCCGTCATCGATCCGTTGAATATCGACTATTTACGAAAACATACTTTTTGTTTTATTGTCATATCCTGTATGTAGGTCGGTCTATTGGTTGTTCTGTCCAATATAAAACAGATGCAATTTGTGTGGCTAACTACTTCAGTTTTCAAGGGATTACAATGCAGGTTGATACTACAAGTACCATGATACATGATGTGTAGATGTGGAAGACATAAATTTGCTGTGTATCCATCAAAATGTTTTTGAATTCTGTCCCTTTGAACTGAGGTCTCCTTTTATAACACATGTAGCAAAACACTTTAGTTTTCAATGGATTGCATTGAAACTTATAATATATAATCAATATTAAGGTACTGTTTACTTCTTCTCCATACATCCTTCTGACTGTCTAAACCAATTCTTGACAATCTTGTGTACTTAACTCCTATATTATTTAATATACTGACATAACAAAGTGTTCTTGATAGACTATTGAGTAAATTATATGTCAAAGTAACGTCTGTGATCTGCAGTGAGCCCTTTGCTGTCAGCACTTTCGGTGCTTTGATTACTTAAGATATTTAGTTCAAAGTTAAGTATAGTGATAAAATATCATATGTAGGTATAACTTGTGTTAACTTGCATTACCAATAACTGAAACTTAATTGCAGTTACGGCCATCAAACTTTCCTGGAATGCATAATATTGGTCCTTGCTTTCATGACAATGGCGGCCAGTGGGGGCATTTTTGTCTTATGGACACATTTCTAGTTTATTAATGCAATACAAACGGAACACAAATTAGAGTCATAATGTCATATAATAACATGAATATTCATCATATGAATAACCTTAAATTGCAGTGTATCTTCACAAATACAATGTACAGGTATTGATACAAGAACAAGCAACACGTATATGATTATTATTTATACAGTTATTATGCATGCACATGTAATAGTACTTACATCAAATGGTAGACATGAACATTTTTGTACTTGAATTTGTAGTATAAAATCAGTATTCAACAAAAAGTAAAAGTTCCATTTCTTCAACATTCGATATTGTTTCAACCACCAACAACTAAATCCAAAACAACATTGTTCCATTAATAATACCGGTTCTGCAGTTACTGTAAACACAAAAAATACAATTTTGGATATCCAGTTCTACAGAAGCGGAAAGTGTGTCATTTTTACATACAATTGTCTGTAAATTGTTCTTACATCTTTAATACGAGGGGCATTCAATAAATGATATCACTAATGGCCTTCCGTAGAAACCACGTTGCGTAAGAGCATGTAAATTTCATGTAGTTGATTGCGGATGTTTATTTAATACACCTGTGAAAGTTTGATTTAATCCGCTTAAAATTGACCAGGATATGTATTGCTGAATTATACACACTCATATATAGTGGCTATATTTCAATGTTATAATGAAACCTTGCGAGTATCTCCAAAAGAGTATTTTTCTGAATTGTGTCGCATACATGGTAGTTCTACGATGACATTAAGAACAGTTTTTTGCTGGATTAAAACATTTAAAGGGGGGTCTATATAGCCTGCAAGACAGTAACCGTCCTGGTAGGCCTGTTGTGGCAGCAACAGAGGGAAACATTACTGCTGTTAGAGCTATGGTAGGTTAAGATGGCCTATATACTATTTCCAAGAAAGCAAATAGTCTAGGCATTTCATAAGGCATCGTTCATTATATTCTGACTGTCTGTTTGAAATTAAAGAAGCCTTGTGCTAGATGGATCCCCCACTTGTTGACACCAGACCAGAAGGCCAAGCGGTTCGATTGTGCCAACTACTTTTGAAAAAATATATAAATTATAATCCCAGTAACATTTCTGAGTTAGGCCCCAGCGACGCATAAATAACAAACAATGGATTAGTAAAAGTCAGACAAGACCGGTCATTGCAAAGAGGACAAGAAGCGCCAAGAACGTTTTATATGTCATTTTCTTCAATTCTAGTGGCCCTGTTATACAAAGTTCTTAATTCTGTCAAAACATTCTATCAAAATAAACGCACTAGTAAAAGTTTGAAGGGCATACAGCTTATTCAAAACAATTCTTCAGCCCACAAAAGTAAATTTGTACAATCTTTCTTAGAACAAGAAAAGGTTATTCAGGTTGAACACCTACATTATTCTACTGACCTAAGCCCCCGTGTCTTTTTCCTATTTCCCATGCTAAATTAAATGCTCTCAGGTAAGGGCTATGCTACTAGAAGTGCCCTTGGTTCTGCAATAGTTCAGTGTCTCAACAGTATACCAAGGGGAGATTACTTTGCAACATTTAGGTCGTGGATAGCAATACTTCAAAAGTGTTTATCTGTGCAGGGGGAATACTTTGAAGGGTTAACGTGAACACATTTCCGATGCAGTGAAAATCTTAAACATAAGAAGACCAGTGGCATAATTTATTGAATGCCCCTCGTACTTGCAGGATGACATCTCATTTTACCTGCAAAGACACCTCTTTGTTGGACAATCTTTGCACTCTCATGTCATATCAATGCTGTAAGGAACACTCCTGCATGTATATGTGGGCAGTATAGGTCCGCCATCATTATCTGTATATCCATACATAAGTGGAACAAGTTCGGATGCTTCACTCAGCTCTATACAATGTATTTGTACGTACGTTGTTTACAATGATATTTAGTTGCATGAAATGTTGGTGAAATGCCTTTCCATGTGATGCAGTGTGTAATGAAGCTTAAACATCGTATCACACCGGCAGTTTGACTTGATAACAAGGACCAATACTTTGAATAGTACTCCTCAGTTTTTATAAATACATCTTCTGGAGTGTTGGCTTATGTCTGGCCAAATTCATTCAATAATTCTTCTATGTGAGCCTTTAAGGCAGAAAGTTTAGTTCCAACGTTGCCTGAATTGTCACCTCCAGTAAGATGCTGTGCTGTGGGCAACACATGGCAACGCGATGGGTTTGACTCTGTTCTGTGACGTTGACTGTGTGGGGCATAATGCGGACGTCAGCTTCTTCAGGTCGTAGTTTCAGCAACTCTAGAGATATCCGTGTCATTTTTACTGCAAAACATTCAGTTGGCATTCCACTTCGTGTGGTGCTGCTTAACATACGTTCAACATTATAATTGTCCTTGCATATGTTCTGATCCATCTGTTCAGAAGAGTCCGTAGTATAATCGTATTGGAACCTGGTGTCCAAAATGTGCATTATCATACATAGTAGAATGCTCACCCAGTTAACGCCACAGTGCATGGCAAGAAGAAAATCATACTGCTTTTCCAGTGACATGGATTTGATGTTTCTAGGCTTTATTTCTGGGACACATTGTCAAAAGATGGCCTAGAGGAGACAATGGTTTTAATGGATATGGTTCTTGATGGTTGAAACAAAACATGTAGCTGTTAAGATATATCACATATTGGTGCGCTTCAGCTTTGTATGAAAGGTCAGATATTTGAATGGAGAATGTTCATGTTATAATATGACATTTTACGTTTTACGAAGCTTTAACGGATTTTGATGTGTATTGCATTAGTAAACAAGACATAGCTTCAAAGGGATGATCGTCACAAATAAATAATCGGAGATATTGTAATTTTACTTGTTAAGATTTTGACTTATAGCACGAACACATGATAATAGAATGAATAAATATCGACAACGAAATATTGAAATTCTGCTTTCATTCAATGTTTTAACTTACGTTAGTATATACATGTATATAGTAAAAAATGACAGCAGGTGTGGTAGACATACTTTGTAACATGTCCAACAGAGTATAATAAAAAGTGTAAATAAAATTGCATTAAATCTCTATTACAGGACCCTTGTGGTATTGTCCATTGACCTTTAAGGTAGCCCACTCCCGAAATTGAAACATTCCTTATAACTATATCTGCTGTGGGAAATATTGTCGTTTTTTGCACGGCTTTGATTTGGCGGTGTCTAGAATTCGCGCTATCGTAATCTTCCGCCAAAATTAAACCACGAACCATATCTTGTCAGCCAAATTAAAACAGAAAGTGATTTCACGACATACTTCTGTTTACAATTTCCGCCGTATAAAACTTTCACGAATCATACTAGTATTATCGATATCGTCACGGTCCGTTATGTAGCGGTAGTTATATTAATGAGATATACTTAGTACCTTTAAATTAATTTGCATGCTTTGATCGTGCTTCATGATTAACTTGTCTGAACCATTACTTCTATTATAATATTTCCTAAAATCGTAAGTTTAGAAAGGTCAATTTATTTAAATACTGTAATTTACAATTAACACCATACAATGCCCAACAAAAACAGCTTTTATGAAAATTTTATGAAAATTTGTTTAGGTATTGTGTAGATTTTCACACCTGCTCAGTTCCCGATAAAACAGAATGATAATTACTGTTAAATCACTGACCAGTTAGCTGTTATAACTTAATTGTCAATAACTTAGTATATTTATTTATTCAAGTCTCATCTTCGTACAAAACATAGATATACATATAGTAACGACTATAAAAACAACATAAAACATTGCACAAAGCCATTCAAATAAGAATTATAAGAGACTATATAAGCATACACCTCATACATACAATTATACAAACTTTATACGATATATTATAAGACTATCGAGTAGCCAAAATATTAACATAAATATTTAATTTTGAACTATAATCGTGTGACTTAAAAGGAAACATTTACATAAAAACATAATAATGACTATCGATCAGTTTTGTAAAAAGTTGTTAGTAATATAATACAAGGTTATAATACATTATCTATATAAAATACTTTCCCTCAATTGTAAAATCATAAAGCAGGTTTTGGCGGAAAATTTAACAATATCATTGTTGGAGAGAATATATATAAGTTTCTCAACATCTGTGAGATTTTTAAAAGTGACATTAATTTCGTAGCATGCATTAAACAATTCATATCTGATACTATTATAAGCAGGACAGTGTAACAGTACATGTAATTCAGTCTCTATGCTATTTGTATTACAGATTTGACACAGTCTATTATTAACAGCAATATTTTCGTAACGCCCAGTTTCAATTCTTATTGGTGCAACCCCACATCTGAATTTGGCTAGAGCTATTCTATGCCTAATTGGAAAAAACATTGACAAATACCTTTCCAATTCAAAATTTTGTTTAAACAATCTATACGTTCTTAACTTGTTACAGCCTCTGCCACTTATTCCGGTATCACTATTTACTTGGGTTTTCCATTCATTTCTAAAGATTAATTTACAACTTGATCACAGAAATATTGGATGAAATACTCTCACCTAATGCAGTTGTTTGCTCTAAACCTAGTTTATTCATATTTTGGATAAAATCAAATTGCCAGTTTTTACACCTACTGCCATTTTCAGACAAACAATATGTAAAAATCTTATAATTAATTCTTGAATTATCCATTTTATTGAATCTATACCATTGTTGACAAACATACTTCATTTGTTTAATGTGCGGCGGGTGCCACGCCATCTCGCCATATAGGGCTGTGTTGGGTGTGTACTTACCAATGCCCAAATAATAACGCATTGTCCTGTTTTGCACAGCACTGATACATGAGTACGATTTATTGCCCCATATAGAAGCACAGTAAGCAATAACGGGCCAAACACATGAATCATATAGTTTAACAAACACATTATATGGCACAGACCCAAATGATTTACACTTAGCAAAAAGTAATCCAAGAGCTCTGTTTGCACTTTGCGCTACGCACTTGGCTGTCTTATTAAAATCTAAATATTCATCAAGTAAAATACCGAGGTAAGTATACTGACTCACTATTTTTAATTGCTGTTCTCCACATGAAAACATATATGCAGATCTACCAATAGACTGCGGGCGGAAATGAACAATATTACTTTTTTGAGTATTAACAATCATTAAGTTTGCAGTGCACCATTCAGACAATACATTGAGCATATATTGTAGGTCATTTTCATTTTCTGCAATAAGTACAATATCATCAGCATACAACAAAATACATGCATTTTCATTATCTAAATCTACACCTTTACCGATAGCTTTTACTTTAATAGCTAAGTCGTTAAAGTATATATTGAAAAGCAAAGGTGACAGAGAACAACCTTGACGTAGACCACAGTTAACTTCAAACCACTCCGTATATAGTCCATTCAGTATTATACATGAGGAGACTGTTTGGTACAGAGACTGTAATGCTTGATATATATTTCCTTTGATACCCAATTTAGATAATTTAGTCCAAAGAATATTTCTATCAATAAAATCATAAGCCTTTCTAAAATCTATAAAAGCACAAAATGTTGATAGTTTAGATGTTTTCCTTGTTTCAATTATGTTTGTAAGGGAAGACACATGATCAATAGTACTACGACCTTTTCTAAAACCATTTTGTTCGTTTACAATACTATTATTGGCCTCCGTCCACTTAGATAAACGCTGATTTAATATTGAGCAATAAATCTTATACATAGTACATGACAGTGAGATACCTCTGTATGACAGCGGGTCTCTAGGATCCGTAGTACTAGATTTGGGAATCGGACAAATAATGATTTTACCCCAATCAGATGGAATAATTCCTTTCTTAAAACAAACATTATACAAGACATGCAGAACAGATACACAACAATCATTCTTTAAAATTTCCATAGGAATGTTATCATAGCCCCAGGCTTTACCATTATTTGCCTTAACAATGGCATTTTGTACTTCTAACACAGAAATATCGTCATTTAAAACATCAGAATTATTCAGACTTATATACTCAGAATCATTATTTCTAGACACATTCACATAGTTGTCAATATTGATATATAATAGATCCTCTGTTATAAAAACACTGCATGCGAAATGGCTCGTAAATGCGATAAAAAACTTGGAGAAAAATCTGAAATGGTTACAGAGTCTTTTAAACAATAGCAATGTTTTTGCTAACGGATGACTTACATGCTAATTATTGATGTTTCTTCAGTTGATTAATAAAAATAATAGTTACTCGTGACTTTGTTTTTCAAATGTCAAACAAGCATTGATAGATCACGAAACGTATAGCAGATAACATTTTAGCCCATACCTATTGAACACAGAGTGGTCTCCCTTGATGTCAGTACTTAAAATGGCGATGTTTATATTTAGCGACGATTATATTTGGCGGCGTTTAGAATTGGCGCATTTGATGCTGACCGCCAATATAGCCAAAATTAAACCACGGCCAATAAATCAACGTATACAGTATGCTAATTTTAATTGAAAAACATAAAAAGTATACTAGCTCGCGGCTCATCAACTGGACATATCAGCACGGACCCCTTCCATGATTCTAACCTTGACTTCCTGCTTTCACTTGGCCACAATATAATAGACAGTTACAATTCTATTCCATGATGCACATTTATTTCCATAATAATGATTCCTGGTTTACTGGTAGTTTAAGTGAATGCAAAATCTGCATTAAAAATAAAGTTACTGGAGTAAATATTGACAACAAAACCAATATTGTTTCTTCAATACTTCAAAACATATACATTTGTATTTGTATTCATTTTTCACTTCCTTGAAGATTTAACATTGTAAACATGGAAACAACACAATTAGTATGTAATTAATATGAAGCTCACACACATGTTATGTGCAACATATTCATTCATGTCAATTTTCACATCAAATTTGATTGACATCAGTATAAAGTGAATGTATTATTTTGCTGACTGGAAAAGTACAGAACTAAATGTCAATTTTTAACACCAGATTGGATTGACATCTGTTTGTTTCTAGACTTCAGTTTTTCCTTGAACTACTCTGAAATAGAAGGAAATTAATAAGCATACATGTGAAACCTCAACAATAAGACATCATTGGCTCCAGAGAAAGTTGGTTTGTGTTCTGTCAGGCAGTCTGATTATCAAGTTGAAATATAGAAGGAAAATAAAAACAACTGTCATATATATTACTCAGGTAGTATTAATTGATGTGGTCATAATTCCAGGATATTTTAGAGTGATGTTTTACAGTACATCAACTCAGGAGTTTTAATATTCCTACATGAATGTTTTTGTGTAAACATATAAAATTAAAATTAACTAATACTAAAAATATTTCATTTTGCTTGGAGCTTCACATGATCCAAAAGTCTGGGTACAATTCCCTGTTCCACCATCGATTGTTTATTTGGATTTTTTAAAAACAGATAGTTATATAGTTTATAAGCAGATTTCTTTTATATTTATAAGCTGTATATGCCACAGGTATCGAGACTTTTCAACCCCAAGACTTTTCAACCCCTATGGTAAAATATCCAAGACTTTTCAACCCCACTGTCATTTTCAACCCCTAATTAGCCTAAGACTTTTCAACCCCTTTTAAAATCAACACTTTTCAACCCCTGTTAAAATCAAGACTTTTCAACCCCTAATAAACCAAGACTTTTCAACCCCTGGAATATGTTTTTAATTGGACAATTATCACATTTGTTACCTGGAAAAATGTTGACAAACACGTTGTTTAAGTTTATTTTTTAAGTTTATTTACATTCCAAAATGAATACTAATAAAGATATATACACACAAAATACACACAGTCATTCTATCACATTTGATTAGGCCTAAAACTGCAGGTGGAAATTAATTGGTATTTAATTGATGATGTGATTTGTTATTCTAATTCAGTCTAATTACGCTGTCACTTACACTCAAAAATTATTTATTTATATATACATAACTTTATTGCCTCCATTTCCTGGAGATATATGGTTTAACAATTATTTATGAATATATACATACATAAAGGAAGAATAGTGAATACTATATACAGCATATAGAAAGGAAAAAAGGACGAATACATAGCCAAGAGAATAGAATAAAACACCAAGTCTCTTGCACGTAACTAGTCTCACATTATGTTACCATTTGACCTCACGGAGTATGTTTATTTCAAACGAAACGAAAGTTTGACACTATACATGTAAGGAAATGGTAATACGTATTATTGGTAAAGCAGTCTCAGGAATTTGCCGAGACTGCTTCACCAATTCAAACTATTCAAACACTTTTTATTCAAACTGGCACATAAATTGACTCGGAAACACTTTTTACTTCACACTGGCACACTATTTATTCACACTGTCACAATTACTTGCACATACACTTAACCGTATATCTCGCCGATTTCACGCAGGAAATCCTCGCATACTTGTCCCAGAGTAGTTACGTAACACAGTCAACAAACATAACAATTACATTGTCTTTATGGTATATTCGATCATTAATCATTGATCATTTGTTATATTAAAAAGCTGTTTATATTAATGATATTTGGTCGATTTTAATAATTGTATTTAACTGACTACTCCTTATTTCTGAAAAATAAATATAAATAGTAGCACTACTAAATCTTATCATCTTATCTAATCACCCGCTACAGCGGCTTCTCACCTTGTTAATCACCTCGCTAAGCGAGCACGCGTCATTACGTAACACAGTCAACAAACATAACAATACATTGTCTTTATTTAAGCACTGACTCAAAGATTGAATTGATAAACCTTTCAAAATTAATTTATTATGCAAATGATATTAGAACTCAATAATTGCCCTTTCCTCATGTCATCTGTATATGTTGACTTTGTGTTTCTTTATTGGTACAGATAGACTGAGATATACCTGGTACATGTACATGTATATATATTTTCATTGACCACTTTGCTAATGTAGCACAATTGTTTCACATTCATGAAAGTTCTTTGTAAACTAATATTTTTTTTATTTCTTTTACGACTTTCTCTACATTATATATTATATTGTATTGTATGCTATACACATGTAGGCCTGCGAATGTTTTATTCAATAAATATAATTGAGTTGAGTTATTGGTTAAACCTAAACAAAGTTCGGAAATCATTATGTTTTAAGACACATTATATATATTTATTTGTTTCAACCTGTATTACTCTATCAAAATCGGTGATAAAAGAGAATATATATCTTAATAATTATTATGGCATCTGCAATCTTAGGTACTATATGAAAACATATATTAATTGATAAAGTAATTTTAAGAAGGACCTACTGATATACATTCATATAAGTCTTAACGACTTATCCAATTTTAGACAATTGTGAGATAAATCTGTTTGTATTTGTGTTTATTTATCGTCGCCAACGGTTTCCCATATGGGCGACGCCTCCAGAAGAATGTTAGTCATATTATATTTTTGGAGGATAGTGCATGATACAGAAGATGCCCCAGTTCCAGAAGCACCCCTGGTTCTTTTACGTGCTCGATGTAAAGCATCATACATCGGTTTTTAAAGTCTCTCCGAAAGACTGTTAGTACGGTCAGTGATGGAGGGGGGAATCGAACCAGCGATCCCTGGATTACAAGTCCAGCGTTTTACCACTGGACCACGGATCCGCTACATAGAATATACTGATTCATTCACCTATATATATAATAACAATACCATTTCAAGGCATTTAGCGGTCATATATCACCTTAAACAACGTACAATTGACAGTTTACACATAATTAAAAGTGTGATGGTTACATCAATAGAACCCAATTTACTTTGATCCAATAAACAAGTGTAACAAAAAAAAACAAACAAACATTTAATTGTATTAAACAAATAATCGGCTAATTATTATGATGATCAAACAAAATATAATGACAAATTAAAGGAATGCAATTTTCGAATTGCGAATTGTGATTTACAATAACATACATTTACTACTGTCTATACCTTTCGTTGTAGTTTAATGCGCAAAATATATATACATGCATGTTTATGTTTCAAGTGTACACCACATTACAAAAGGAAAAATGTTAATCTCCAGTACATGACTAATTTAACGCGCATACAGATAAATAATGTCGTTTTTATTAAAATTAAGGCAATCGTATTAATTACCTGAATAACAAATAAGTAGTTATGTTTCAAATTCAAATATCTCTTTCAGGAACATGATATGCCTTATACCCATTAGTGACAAAAACATGCATCATATGACGTGCACGCAACGATCAAATATTTGCAAATATCATTGTTTTATGTGCAAATAAAACCGACCATCTGTTCAGACGAGTTATCACATATCCGTGTATGTTTCTACGATACAATAACAGTAAATATCATATTGCACAGTGCGCATATACTACGCAAATGAGCGGAAAAACCTAAATGAAATTCATACGCTGCTTGTTTACAATTTACAAAACGAATAATGATGAAAAATATTAACACTTTTGATGTATTAAATAAGAACCCTCATGAACACTGCAGCAAACACAAAAATAAATATGGTAACATTTACCGTTAACATGCAAGTTACTTATATGACAGATTTACTAAGCATGTTCAGCAAAATTCTTCAAACGTACATATCCAATTAAGTGAGTTTATTCCATCTCAAATGATTCATGTTTCAGACCTTATCAACACATTTTCAGTTTACACAGGAACTTTTAAACATTATATTTATCTTTGCACGAGGAGCTCAGTCCTTTATCAATCAAAATGTATTAAATGCCGTACACTTGATTCCAATCCGAGTCAGAGAGATTCAACCTGGGACCAACATGTATAATTATATTGGTCCCAGATTGAACGGACACGCTGAACGCGTGTATACTGAATGACGTCAGTGAATTGTTTATGTGATTACGTCATTAAATATATTTTTCGATGACATTTTGAGAGGAATTGTTTTCCTTTATTTACGAATTACAGTTACGCATGAAATAAGTGAATTGTTAGATACCAGTATATTTAATAAAATAGAAAATGATAAAAAAAGAAAAAGAAATAGGGGTTGAAAAGTCTTCAAAGTAGGGGTTGAAAAGTCTTCAAAGTAGGGATTGAGAAAGATAAATGTAGGGGTTGAAAATATTCAAACTAGGGGTTGAAAAGTCTCAACAGGTAGGAGTTGAACAGTCTTGAAATCAGGGGTTGAAAAGTCCTGGGGTTGAAAAGTCTTCATTTGAAAAGTGGGGTTGAAAAGTCTTGGGGTTAAAAAGTCTGTAAGCCATGCCACATATTCATGCCCCTTTAGAAGCATTCTTAAAGTCATGACACGTTCATTCACTAAACCGTTTACTTACACTTTTATTAACTAAAACACAACATTAATATAAACAATTACAATGTCTGAATAAACATTTGTGTATGTTTTTCTATAAAACATGTATTAAATAATCTGATTTATCAGTAAACTTTCTCACTAAATTCACACACTGGGGAATCTGCATCGTTCTGGTTTATAAACTCTTGATGACGTAAAAAATATGACGTAATATCATGACGAAATATCATGTTTATCTAGACCTATAAATATAACATCGCTGTGTTTTTATTGCGACTAATTATTTGCTGGCAAAATCACGCTTCACAATGCTGCCAAAGAGCGACTATGTTGATTTAATCAAGTTGATGATTGATCTGTTGATTATTGGAAAAAATGAGGACGTCATTCATTCAAAGTTTTTATATGTTAACTAACCATGAAGGCATGATCTCCGATTGCATCTATATTGTTGCAGTATCCTCTCTGTTCCGCCAACTCTTCCTCTGTGTCTGAACGATGTTTTTGAGTCTGTTTAACTGTTTTACGCTTTCGATTTTGTGTTTGATAATTCAAGAAATGTAGAAAGGAAATCTGCTTATAAAAAGATGGAGTTTTGGGACACCAAGTCAACTTCAACAAAACCAACTTACTTTGTAAAAACATCATCTACGGGTATTTGAGCATCCTGTGTTAAAACGAATGGCGAATTTTGTAGGGAAATTGAAAAAAATCATTCCTCTTGAACCCCAGCCTCACGAATCAAATCTCTTAATTCTAAAAAGATATTACGCCACACTTAAGCGTGACAAAAATTACAAGAAGAGGATTTCATTCTTCGAATCACTACCTGGCTATTCTGAAAAAAGAATTTTGCAATAATGAATGTGTTCACGGAAACACTACACAAACAAAACAAGAGTACATTAGGACATCTCCAGCAACAAAAACACATATTCAGACAGAAATAGATACGGGGAAAGGTGTTAGACAAATTTTCTCTTCTAACTTTTTGGCTGAAGAACACCAGCCCAGACACTCAAAATTAATAGAAAATATGAAATACATTACATGTAACAAAGAAGAAAAACCCGGCAACAATTTCAATGTTGTCTAGTGGCAACTCATTTATTAAAGAAATTATTCAGACAGCCGGTACACCATGAAATATTATTTGCTACACAGATTTCCAAATAAAGCATTTTGGCAACGCTTTAAAAACTTCCACTATCGGGGTGGATAGGACTTTTAATCTCGGTGCATGTTTTGTTACCACAACAGTATTTCAGGAGAAAAAACTTACACGAAAGGGTACTAACACAAATCCCATTATACTTGGTCAGGTTTATTTACATTGGGATGGAACTTTTCATACGTATCAACGCTTCTTTACCCATTTAGCTTCTGTTTTGGAAACAACAATTGATAAAACCCAATTAAGTCTTAATGACATGATTTTAGGGACTGTTGAAGAAAAATATAAACATATTTTCATACATATTTAATCATAATTTAGTCCAAAAATGTATTTTTTCCTTTTTTGTCTCTTCTTGTCGCTTCCGGACGCTTCTTGTCGCTAATTAGGGAGACCCCGAAATCGTGCTTTTTTACGGAGGATGTCAACAACGCGAAAAGCGTTCTATGTCGAAGGAAGGTAAATCTTGATGTCGCAAAAGTAAATAATACCGAAATAAGAGTACTTAAAAGCGGAATATAATTTATTATTAACAAATTGGAAGCGAATCGCTACAGTAACGCTACAGTTCGTTGTTTAATACCATTTAATAGTTTATTAGGGCGACTTTAACATCATCCCATCTTTAACAATATCCGCAAACGCGCTGTGCAAAAACATGCGCAGATAACGCTAATACGTCAGGAGTGGGCTACCTTAAGAGACTTCCATAAAATTACTGTTTAGGTGCATATTTTATAAAAGAACATCTAACACATTTTTACCTCGTGTTTAAATGAATGTATTTAATGATACAAGGTATAATAAATAATAATTTGGCCTGTCTAATTTAAACTATATCAATGATTTTAAAACTTCCAAATCGATGAAGGCATTTAAAGCTTAGACAATATTTATCCCAAAGTCCTCTTGATTTGGTCAAGAACTTTAAATACATTTTTAAAGCAAACAAGATTTCTTCGAACATTTATTTTTACTGAATTTGTGTTGAATCCCTATGTCTATCACAACTATAGTGAACATATTTATTGCAATTGACTTTGTCTGATTAGCATCGACTAAGATAAAAGTGAAAACAAAACCACTGTAAGCAAGAAACTCATATCACGACTATTTGTTCCTTGAAATATTATTCCTATTATAACCGCATGAACATTTCGTGTCTTTAAAAATGCATGATTGTATGATTTAAGCGCTACCAGCACTCGCATAAATAACCTAATCATGTGACCTCGTAACAATCAATTTGTCGCAGTTTCTGTTCTGTTTTGTTCTACATTATAATTTATTTAGTACTGAATTGTTCACATGCATTGTAAATTCCACTTTAATATAATGAAAATACGTATTAGGTTTTAAAGTGAATGCAAATAAATCGATCGCATATTTAATGTGGAAAATGTAATATGGACCATGCATGATGTAAATGTACAGAATACTGTAGCAGTAGACAATTTAAACTTACTTTATTAGGTCATCATGCATAATGTTGTCGATTTGCATGTTGTGTATGGATATATGCTTATATACTTTTTATTTCTATATCTGTATGTCAAGATGGCTAGTCTATAGAATCAGTGAAGGTCTTCAACACCATGAGGTCGTATTTTTTAAATCACTTTTATCTCAATTTGGCTCTCAAATAATGTTCAATTTGATTGACTAAAGTCATTAGCATCAGGTTGTTACAAACTTGATTAAAATACTGTCTATCTATAATAATAATAATATCTTTATTTACAGAAGGTGACATGTAAAGAGGTATACAAAAACAATTGTACAATCTTAAATAAAACATGGCCTTCTAACAGAAAACAACATAAATTGAAACACAATAATTATATAACACACATGCGTTCATTCAAGACAATCACTCATCAGATATTGTAAATAGTACATATATATCAGTATAATAGTAAATGCTAATAATAACTTTCATAACAAACATAATAGAATGTAGACCATTTTTCAATAAAAATGATTTTAATGCTCTTTTGAAAGTATTTACTGACGAGACTGATTTAATATTGTTGGGAATTTTGTTCCAATTAACAGCACTTACATTTGAAAAAGAATTTTTCATGTATTTTGTTTTGAAAGTTGGCGTGACTAAGTCATTGTTTTCCACTGATCTTAAACTCTATATACTGTTGGATGAAAAATTTAATAATGATCGAACATACTGGGGACTCTCATTGCAGTAAGCTTTGTAGACAAGGACTGAAGAATGATAAAAACATCTATTTTCAAACGATATCCAATTAGTAATTTTGAGTCATCAAGGTTGGCAAACTCCTTTTGTATTAATCTAGCTACTCGCGCTTGTAATTTACCTAAAGATTTATAACATTTTTTTACCAGTACCCCAAACGGTACAATAGTAGTCCATTATAGAAAGAATATATGCATTACAAAATAATAGTTTCATTTCAAATGATAAAAACGGCGTAATTCTATTTAAAAGTGCAATTTTTGAATTGATATGAGTCATATTTTTGTAAGATGGGTATTCCATGATAAGGTGTTATCAATTTTAATACCAAGTACCTTTTGAACATTTACATTTTGCAATTTAGTTTTATTTATATACAGCGTTAGTTCAATATCAAGGTTTTTTAGACGGTTATTTCACGATAGAATCATACATGTAGATTTATTAGGATGTAAAGACATGTTATTTATTTGGCACCAAGAAATTATTGCATTTATATTTGTTTGAAGAGTGGCCTGTATAGTTTTGATATCAGTGCCGGGTGTATACAGGGTGGAATCGTCAGCATAAAGGTGGATATTGGCAGTTGGTATTTCATATGCAATATCATTTAGATAAAGAAGAAATACTAGAGGGCCGAGGATTGAGCCTTGGGGAACTCTAGACCTTATCTCCATTGTTTCAGATGTTATATTCGCATGCTTGATAGCCTGTGTTCTATTTGATAAGTAAGACTTAAATAGAGTAACGGTGCGTGGCGAGAAGTGATACAGTTTTAGTTTATACAAGAGAATGTTATGGTCAACAAGGTCAAATGCCATTCTCAAATCCGAAAATACTGACCCTACATATTTTCCTGAATCGAGATCCTTTAACCACGTATCTATCAAGTAAATGAGCGCTTATGTCATGTGTTATTTTATATATAACGTATGTATGTCCATCATGCTGGACGACGTTACTCGAAATCTTTAGATCGATTCAACATAGCAAATTTGTATTTTTAAAGTTGATTTAATAAAGGGATTTATTATTAAAAAAAGTGAAAATATTTACACAGTAGTGAAGTAAGGATGTATAGTACAATCATAAATTAATATGTCTACATTCAAACCATAAGTTAGAAAATATGAATTCATTCTTTCCCATTCAATCATTTACAATGTGCAAATTTGAATATACTTCGCATTGTTTGGCTTACACATCGTTGTGATTCAAGTAGCAAAAACGGTTGCGCTGGAAAAATACCTTAACAAAATAGTGTTTTGTCAGGTGATTTAAAAGGACTGAAAGTAGTGTCATATTTAGTATTAAAGTCTAATCACTTGCGTTTCACTATCGTCTGAAATAAAAGATGAACACCATGTTATATTTAATTGATTTGACCTCGAATGACCTTGACCCCTGCCCGTTGCGCATGACCTTGATTTCACTTCAGCCAATGAGAGGTAAACATATTAATAAGTAAGATATACGTTCTGCATACATAATAGAATATATACAGAAAGTGATGTATATGCAATTATTGACTATACTTGTATATTCGACGCAGAAATATAGAGGTGGTGTCTGGTAATTCCTTTTCATTTTACCGTTATTCAACTTATGACCATAAATTAAGTTTGTTATAACCTATTAAACACTTATACTACTTAACTTTTAACAAGATAAAAACATGTTTTCATTTTCAACATGTAAGAGTAGCCTTGACCTTGGTCAACAGTCCGATTGAAATTTTGACCTTGATTTTTTTAGTCTGTGAGCAGCCAATACATTTACATAAATTAAGAGACAGTGCTTACGCATTTCATGCAATCTAACGCAAACTATGTATTTCAGAGCTATACGCGCGTAATCTACGAAAAATTGTAGATTGACGTGGTGTCACATAATTCCTTCTAATTATATGATTATTCAACTTATGACCATGAAATAAGTTTTGTTCTAAATTATATTGATATTAGGTAGTGCAATTATACCTTTTGCGTGTATACGGTCGAAAAAGTGCAGATAATTCATAACGATATTGGGATTAATGCGTTTTTAACATCTTTTTTCATTTGGACCTTCAAATGACCTTGACACTGAACTTAAGTAACCTTGAGAGGGAGTTCAATTGAGAGCTCTGTATATGTACATAAATTATCAAAATCAATATATGTTTGCACTTAATAGTAATTATCGTTACAGTAAGACTAGTCAAGGGTTCATGAAATGGCCGCCATCTTGGTCGACATCTTGTTTCCATGGAAACTATCCACCCTCGCTAAAATTGAACTTCATGCATCCCTCTACACAAATCTACAAAGAAATGCTCTGGACAAAAAAATCACACAAATAAGTCCAGGGACTGTACTAGAGGGAGAAATTAAGTACATTGATACTTTTTACGGATGAAAGAAAAATCCAACGATAGAGACTTGCCGTAATAATTTTCCAATATATGGTCATTGCACAGTCCTATGACATAACTTGTTGTATTACATGAAAATTGCATTTTTTTAGTACTTGCCTATACTCGTACATGGGAAATGTTATAGATATTTAGCAGTGTTATCATGTACAGGTTAACTTCCTGATCGCAGTTTTTTCAATAATGTATACCTTGTTATCATACTTCTATCTAGAATTCAAGGAGATCTACACCTTTATGGATGAAATGAAAGCATTCAAAGATGAAGTGAAAACACATCTTGGTAAGATATAACACAACATAAATATGTTAACAATTCATAATTGTTCTCTAAAATTGAAACCTTTCCAATCATGACTTCTATTCATCATAACCTGTCATATATTGAAGACTACATACTGGTTATTGCTGATTTGAATGATCACAAGTTGAATAACTTGATGCTTCATACACAGACCACCCATATTCTGACAATTTGACCGGTGCAAAAAAAACTGTTTTCGGGGATCAAGTTGCAGGTATAAACATAAGGTAGACAATCAGTTACACCCAGCAAAGAAATAAACACACCTATTTTACCTTTGCATTCGCCATGTTTTGGTTTAATGTATGTCTCAATGTTGGGTGAAAAGTGTTTTTACAATAATTATCGACTGTCTCTATCCTGCATGGACTGTTTGTACAGCCCTTTGTAACGGAGTTAGTATTTCAAAGCTTATGATAGTACATGTACATGAACATATATTGACAGATTTGAAAGCCAGAATGACCGTGGACGGATCATCACCGATTGCAAGGGACACAGCACAAGCAAAACTCCTTAATGGAACCAAAACATGTGTTTCCGATCAACAAGATCAAAGCGGTGAACAAGATCAAAGTGTTGCACAAGATAAAGATGATGAAGTACTGACAGCTATTAAACATCTTTTCTCAGAGATGAGAAATAAGGGTGTGAACATAGTTAAAGTGGAAGAAGGCTCCATTTTGGTCACTTTTAGGTAAATTTAGACCACGTTCTCTTTTATTAATTATCCTCTGTTAAATTCTTTAGCTTGATTGAAAAATATGTGTGCCTGCAGTTTTTTCACAAGTCAGAGGCACTTACCAGTAATTTTCTGTAAAATAAACAATATTCTTCCATGAATGATGGAGGTATATAATGATGCCTGTCAGCCTGTCAATGTTATATATGGAAATGTTTCATGAACTAATGGTAGTGTTTAGTGCATCTGGATATAGTACAATATTCAAGACCTCTACATGGCAGTCAAATGTCTTTTAAAGGTGTATCCAACAATAAGGCCATTGTTTCTAACGCGGAGATACGAAATAAAAAAGTTAGGTCACATTGCTCTTTTTATGATAATGAAAATTAAAACGTGAATATTTCATATGAATATAGAACAAATTCGATACAGTTTTACTATCTGTTTTCTAGCGATGAGATTTTCTTACAACTTGGTATACTATATGAGAGTCACTGTCTGAATGAAAATATGAAATAAAAATAATAGGTCACCATGTTTGATTTTAAGATAAAGATTGATTTATTGTGTTTCAAATGAAATATATACGGAAAGTTAAAGTTGAAAACATTTACCCTAATATATACTTGGTAACCCATTATCGTTTTAAATATTTATTGAAGATAATTTTGTAATATCAAATGTAGAATTTTAAATATCAATGACTTTTCTTCTTTTTAATAATAATGTATATGGCAAAAAGTAGAAGGAAAAACTACAAAAATATAATGAAATCCTTCAATTAAACATAATAATATCATTAATTGTATTGTTCTTGGTGACTGTATAAAATTCAGTAAAAATCTTTGCATCGTAAAAGAAAATAGCAAACCTTATACGTTTTTAATATCACTTCTGGGCGCCAAATGTTTTATTCCTCAATGATTTGTCGTGCGTATATATCCTAAACAGTTTCGACGGATTTTCGGGAAACTGTGTCATACTTCATCTCACCATGAGGATATACTAAGTACGAGGCTTGTTCGAAACTTATTGAGACACTACAACTTGCTCGCAATTTTCGCAACGGGTTTTGTTAAAATTTAGTACAAGTATGTAGACATTCATCATAAGTAACAGGAGAAAGAAGTAATGAGGATTTTATAGTAATTGTGTACAATATACTATAGTTCCTGAAATTATATTGAGTAGAGGTACCTGGCTCAAACCGTAAATTCGAGATTTAACAATTGTTATGCAAAATCAGGAGTTCACAGATTAGGTGTCCAGTTATGATATAAATGAAAACATGTTACCGAAGACATCAGGCGTTAGCGACATTTCTAAGTCCCTGGTATATCCCTGACACAGATGTATTTTTCTGAAGATCGGTCAATTTCGGACAATTTTAAAATGCCGGAAGACGAACAAAATGTGTGAAAGTTTGACTTTGGGTGCGTTTAATTCAATATGGATAGATGCGCTTCCGACTGAAGGATACCTAGAGGGTGTTAAATTATGTAAGTTCGGTAAACTAAACGTAATCCCTTTCAAGCTCTTAGGAGCCTAAACCGTGAACATTGTAGTACTATATGATAAGAGAGTTGGCTATAGATGCCATATGAAGTTCATTCGATTGCTTGATTAACATGTTCAATGGTCTAACATTAGCATCACGTCGCGATCATGACGACAGGGTGCTTTGGGTTTGGCGGGGACTGGTCCACTTCCGACACACAATGACAGCAATCTAGCGATGTTAACACATTGTCATTCTACATTTAGAGAGAAAACAAGTGCAGATATTCCGTGATGTAATATGAAGTTAGCATCTCTTGAATAGACCTTATACTTTATGTAGTTTCAATAATTTCCGAACAAGCATCGTACATAACCCTTGATAACAAACTGAATATTAATAAGTCCAAAATACTTGTTTCAGCGGTTCTCTACAGTTTTGAAATTCAAATAAATATGATCTAACCTAATTATTTTTCTACCAACAGATGCCCTACAATATCAGCTTTAAAGAACATCAGTCAATATTTAGCCGATAGAATGTACGAGGAGAGAATGGTAGAACTTGAAAACGCTCTCAGTAAACATGTGGGAAGTCCAGTCAAGTTGAATATAAGCATTGTTGTTGAAACTTTGGACACAGCTTTAATGCAGATAGGTATTTTTTATTTATCAGTAAAAGTATATAAATATCACTGAACGTACGCCAATTGAGTGCGTATAATCCACATATTATTGCTGGTAACCCACTTGTGGTATATTTAGGCAAATTATGACTGATATTTATACATTTTTCAGTTACACATGGCGGTCAATTGACCTTACCAGTTTTCTAAAACTATTAATAAGCCAGAGTTAACTACCCTTCGGCAAGCAGCTGACAACTTCTCCTCATGAATCAAATTTGGAGGACGAATGACAGAGGACAAATATCAATGAAAGACATGACCTGCCCTGTCCGGGTATCGAACCAAGTGACAGCCCGGTAGTTTATCTGCTGCATTATCCATACGCACTGACAAACATAAACATATTTTCTAGTATGACATTTCCGTGTCCGTCGGTTATGTAACAGAAGAATTTTCCATGTTCCAATCCGTGCTATACAATATAAATACCGCTCGAAAAAATGAACTTCGAAAAGTTGTTGTCTGATGCTATCAGGGTCTTGTTACGATGAAGCCAACTTCTGAGCGCTCGAAATAACGAAGGAAGCGTGATATGTTTGATTATGGAATGTGTTTCAATAATAAAGTTGTAAAAGCAATTCTATGTTTTGAACATTCGATGAAAACTATATATAGAATATTCTATGATCTAAAAGTCTTTTGATCTCAAGAATCGAGACAGCTTTTGTAATTTGTGACATAATCAACTTATGTCTTACTTCCATTTTCAAACCGGAAGTAGTCCCTTGTCAACCAATTTTCGTCACAGACTGTTTCATTGTTTCGTCAACTGTGTAGCTTTTGTAAAACATGGAAATTAAGAATTATTCCGTGCTGGTATAACTAATTAAGACAGATCAAACTTGTTTTCTTTTCTAATAAGCTGCAACTCTACTCGAATCCGTATCACCACAGCCCTTACGGATGTACGGGTTTGAACATGTTCACTGGTTTGACCGGCATTGTGTGTGGTTTATCCTCGCCACCAGGAAATCCATTCCCTATTTTCTTTAAAACTATATAATCATGAGCTATATCTATCTTCCTTCTTTAAATCAAAACTAGAGTGAATGTTTGTGCGCGTGTGTCTAACTTGATCAAATTAAACTTTTTTATAAGGTATTGTGCATGTCTGTTTTAACATAATATCTGTTGTTTTTAAATTTATATAAATTAAGATGGGCGACGAATTACCCACTAGTCTGATGCGGGACGAGGCCCTCTATATTTGATTTTGAGATTTTATCTATCGGTTTTAAAAGGGCAAGTTTCTGAAGCGAATTTAAAGTGCATTGATTGGCAGAATTGTGACCTAATGGTCAATGAATTGATCAATCAATTAGATTCCGCCAGTCAATTTGTAAAGATTCAATGAACGTGCGCTGGCTTAGTAATGTTGGCCCGGCCGCCACAGGCCCACATAAAACATGTTGACATTTGCTGGGACTAAAAGACATAACCCTAGCAAGATTCCAGGTTAATGTGGCCAGGGTGCTCTCCCTTCCAAACTCTGTCCATGTGCTTAATGTACATAAACAGTGATACATACACAGTTTCACTATTTTATCTGACTGTTTAAATATACAAGAACAAGCCAATTAATTTTAACCCGCCGGACCCGTGGCATTCGGACATTTAATAATTTCCTCAGCTTGATTACGTCAAGCTGGGAGAGGAGAGCCCCAAGTCCCATGGACACACACTTTTGCCTGCATGGCTAATTATACAATTCTGGGTTTTCTGACAAAGTCCCAACCGGCCATATTGGGGCAGCTTTAGTGGCACAGACCAATGATAGACAGGGGCTCTATATAATTGATGTAGAAAGTGATAACTGACTTTAGCAAAGTAAAAGGAAGACATACTCACAAAAATGACACACACACAAAGAAGAACAAACTTAACACCACGGTCGCTATATATTGTACAAATGATTTAAGATAGATTTGAAAACCCGGAAATAATGTCGGAAATAGTCAAAATAGTGTATTCTTAAAATAAAAAGCTATACCAAAAAATAGACCGGGTCGCGAAAATAGGTGACACTATGAATGTTAAAAACTCAATATAATTTAGAAAAACAATTTGGAGAAAAAAGAATGACAAGGACAACAGGGATTGGGGAGATTGTTCAATGGATACGTTTTTCTTCGGTTTTCTTTTTTCTCCGGTTTTTTACTTCTTTATTGTTGCTACTTCCGCCATTCGGTAGCACATTGCGAGCAATGTCAAGATTAATATTATAATTGGTTACCATACATTGTGTATGTAATTAATGACAATCAAGCACAGCCGCTTCTATCAGTTCCGACACTCCGAAAGGTGTCACAAATACGGTTGTAAGTATGAAGATTGTAGGTGAAGGACCCAAAATGTGTATTAACGATATCGGAACAGGAATCGACAATAATTGTTTACTACGATGTTTACTCCGAGTTTCTGTAAATTCTTACATTTAGGCCAAACTTTTAATCCAGATCGAAATTGTCTGATAACGGATATAATTAAGACCGGCTGAATGAAAACAGCATAACTTTGGAGAAAGGAACATTTTCCAAACAATATGAAAAGTACGATTTAATTTAATCGAAAAATCAATTGTTTGATTGAAGGCCGGAACATCGATGTGGTAGCTTTCACCGGCAGCAAACGGAATATTGAAAACAGATTTAGGAACTCCTTCTCGTTTTTTATGTGTTTATGTAAGCCTCTAATAAAGTTGGGCCGAAAGCCCTATTAGCCCTAAGTAGAATCTCACATTCAGTGTCATTTGTATCGAATGTATTAAACTCGTCGGTCACAATGATCGGTCAACAGAGCCTTGTTTTATTTCATTTGACGGGCGAGTTTAATAAATACCACTCACGTTAGAGCCTATAATGTAAGATATAATATACTTAACTGCGAAAATATGTTACATTAATGTAGGTCAACTTTATATTTATCTTGTAAAATTGTGGCTGACATGTTGAGTCTAGTTAGAAAATACATGTATTTGGATACAGAAAACTTCTCTAAATGTTGGGACACCGAAGTTCAACTTTGCCTGCTTATAGAGTGTCGAGGGTTTACCACAAACTCATACATTTTCAGAAAAAGAAGCAAACAAAAAATCGATCGTGCTTACATTGAAATGTAGAGGTTCGGAAGGTGTGAAGAATGCAATTGACTGCTTTGATAATGGATCATCTACCAATGCTCTTAACAGCTTGTCTGAAGCATTATCGAAATCAGTAGATAACAGAATTGAGTTACATACAACAATTGATGTTGATCAACTTGAAAATCACATCAAAGAACTTAACCATCAGTCCCATGTTGATGATCAGCATAGTGTACAAGAGTCAACAAGACGTAAATATTGAACTATATATGTAATGTAATATGTTTGATGTATTTAGCAATTTATGTTATTTTGTTCAAATTTGTGATATCACATCATGTGACGTCACTAATGTATGTAGTCTTTCGATATTTTGCACGTCAATCAGAAACATAGACCGGCAGCGACCTTACAAAACCCGAGATTCTAAGTTTACCGTACATATTGACAATATCAAAAATCACAGTTTTTGCATCGATATAAAATCTTATAGTATTTGTTGTGATAATCATAGATAACGGAAGATAACGACACACAACGTTAGCCGATTCATCATGGATATTGTACTGAAATCTTCTTATCAGTGATGCGACAAACATTATTATGCGAATAAATAAGTTTTAGAGTATGATTAAATAACGCAGATGCTCGGGAACAGAGCTGTGTTTTGGATTGCAAGTATCCTGTACTGTTTTAACCCATTCCCTGGGGCAAAGAGACACATCCTTTCGTGCTTAGTTCATATGTCTTAACATCAAGAAACTTTTCAACCTAATTCCGTGTAGGACATTCACCTGTAGTGCACAATGTCGCTGGCTCGGGTAGGATAAGTTGACCCTGGGTCAAGTTATTGTGGCTAGGTATCGTACTGTTGCATTGAGGTTTCCACATATGGTCATATGAATAAATGATTGGGAAAACGTTTAAACCGTTGCGATTCGTCTAATAATATGAACGTCTCGAGCTCCCGCCATATATAAGGTGGACATATAGAGTTCAATCGGCCATGTGTGTTTGTTCGGATTTTTTGTCAGGGCTATAACTTGGGTTAGAGATAGGGATGGAGAGATTTCACAATAACTTGATCATGTGATCCCCGAAGACAATGTGTCACGCGCAACCCAGCCTCCTTGGTTCAAGGTCAAGGTCATTGTTATTAAAAATATAATTTACTTGTCCGGACTATAACTTCGTTATGGATGGAGAAATTACCTGGTGAATGTAATCACTATAACAAAACGAATAGTTTCAACTTTTTTTAACAATATTTAAGAATAATTTCAATTCTTATGAAAGGCTTTTTTTTCTTCAGCACTTGATGGAGGTTATACATCACTCACTGGAACATCACCTACTGGTTCATCACTTGGTACTGAATTCGTATCACCACCCATTGAAATATCGTCCACTGAAACACCACCTACTGAATTTTCAGCACTTTCGGCATTATCATCCACCGAAACACAACCTACTGAAATAGCATCCACTGATACACCAACCACTGAAATATCATCCATTGAAACACAACCCATTGAATTATCACCCACTGAAACTACTCCAACTGAATTATCATCCATTGAAACAACACCTACTGAAATACCATCCACTGAAACACCACCCACTGAAACACATTTCTCTGAAATGACATCCAATGAAACAAAACCCTCTAAAATATCATCAACTGAAACAAAACCTTCTAAAATATCATCAACTGAAACACAACCCACTGAAATAGCATCCACTGAAACACAACCCACTAAAATAGCATCCACTGAAACACAATCCACTGAAATAGCATCCACTGAAACACAACCCACTAAAATAGCATCCACTAAAACACAACCCACTGAAATAGCATCCACTGAAACACATCCCACTAAAATAGCATCCACTGAAACACAACCCACTAAAATAGCATCCATTGAAACACAACCCACTGAAATAGCATCCACTGAAACGCAACCCACTGAAATAGCATCCACTGAAACACATCACATTGAATTATCATCCACCAAAACACCACCAAATGAATTATTGCGAACTGAAACACGATCGTCTGAATTTTCACTCTTTGGAACACCAATCACTGAATTGTCATCTACTGAAACATCTTTCTTTCATAAATTTGATCCCAGTTTACATGTAGTGTCATCAAACACAAGGCACATGACTGCCCAATTGAAACGCACTGAAGAACCTGCGGACATTTCGACCAATTCGTTTACTCTACTAGATATTGCAAAACCCATGTTCATTTGTGCTCTACCAGATGGCATCAGATATGCTAAGCTCATATTGCTTCTTTGTAAAGTAGGAACGCTCGTTGCCAAGAAAACTATTCTGAAAATTTCTAATTCAGACGAAAAATGCATCGATGGATATTTGAAAGACAATAAAGATATACTCGAATTGGCACGGAAGAAACATTACATTAGTGAAAAACAGATGAATATCTTATTCCCAGGACAGTCAAAACCTACAGATTTGGAATCCTGGGACATCTCATTATTTTCATTTATTCTCCTAGATCTATTTGATGATAAGTTAGGATTTGACGAAAAAGTGGCTATTGCAGCACTCAGAGACAAAAGAAATATGCTGGCTCGTTCAGCTTCCACCATCATGTCCGAGGTGCAGTTTTTGAGAGAATGGGCTCATTTAACAATGGCGTTGTTTCAAATGACGAAAGGACTGACCAAAGCCGAGCAAGAAGAGATCAATAACACCATTAGCAAAATCTTAATAATACAAGACGTTCAGTATGCAACAAAAGAACTTAAATCGTTTGAAGGTTCGGATGAGTTTGTGCATAGTGCAATCACTAAACGATTGACTTCCTCGGATCAAAGTAAGTAAACTTATTTATGTAAGCAATGAAGAGGCACACATAATATTAAAAAGCATAAGTGCTTTGAGCAACTAAATTGTTTTTGTACTTAATGAGGAGGCATACGTAACAACTTGGGTAATATTTACTGGTAATGTCCGTTTATATCAATTTAGATTCTAGAGATAGAAATCAAGAAGCCCGTGCAGAGTTTTGCTTTATAACAAGTCTTCATATTTTTTTTGGTTAACTCTGTTGTGTTGTGGTTTAATATTTTATAAATCATGATTCTGTGTGCAGGAACAAATGATACTACCAACTGGCGACACGTTCACGAATTATGCTAATATGTTACATGATTAATACACTATACATTGTATGATTAATTGTTTCATGGAAGCTACTGACTTATCAAAAGCAGATTATTCTAAAAGAATTCAATGTCAAGACTATCGACTTATTATCCAACTTCAAAGGGGAAAATGAAGTACGTGTATAATTATGTAGGACGGATTAATATAAATACCCTAAAATATCATGAACTTACAGTTGTATCGATCCAATATATGGTCCTTGTACAATCATATGACATACGTATTGTATTTGCAATATACATAGGTATTGTATTAACGTAGTCCATGGACCTAGTGTTGTTGTTCATCGTGGATATTGTATCGCTATAGTACTCGACGAGTAGTCGTACATGGACATGCTATATGCGGCATTGTAAAGATCGTGATCATTGTGGTTTGCTTCATGGTCACAGTTTCTATCTATAACTTTATATTGTGTAATCGTATCATTGTCTATCATGAAGGATTGAAGGATGTGATCAGACGTATGGAAAAATTGGAAGCTGATGTGAAAAGACATCAAGGTAGGATACAATACAACATCAAATACATGTTTCCAATTCATTAATATTGCAATCATGGCAATATGAGTCGTCATTAACCCTCATAATCCTTTTGTGTATTTTGCTGATATGATTGATCCCAAGTGTTTAAAAAAGGCCATGACACTTCATTCACAGAACCGAGATTCTGACAATCTGTTACAACACCGCAAAGAAAAAAACGAGGACTCGTTGCATTCGCCATGTTTCTGCTTATACGAGTATTTTTGTCCTAAACTTCGCGTAAAAATATAAATATCGACATCCTCTCTCTCTTTCTTGCATGAGGCAGTTGTGCAGTTAATGACACTTTTGTGATAATTTTGGTGGATATAAACATGAATTATATTAAGATGGAAAATATACATTAACTCACTGCATCCGCGCAATTTTCGTGGCAGGCAAGGAAAGCATGTACCTCTCGATTTGCATGAGCATCTGGTCCACCTTCTGTATGTTCATGACACGTATTGTATTCAATCTCCAAAATCACTTCAAAGTTGTAGTTAAATGATTAAATCAGTAGGAATTATGGAGCAGGGTTGGTGAAGCCCTTGGTGTTCACCAAACTATGATTGCCTGAACCTGTGTAGGGTTTCAACAGCATGATACAACGTCTAGTAAACGTGCTGGTGGCTGAGAAAGGATTACGTCGGGAGCTGAAGACCGCGCTTTGATTATTCAAGTCATTGATCGAGATGACCATGTATACGTTTAGGACTGTCTCAGAACCACCACAAGGTAGGGTATAAAAGGACAATGGACCATGTTGGTTTGACCTGAGAAAACTGAGGACCTGTCCTCATTGCAGACACGTTTAAGTACTGCCTGTAATTCACAGACAGTCGTGATTGGGTGTGACAAAGACTAAAGAGTGCTTCCAACATCGCTGAGCATTACCGTTGTGAAATGACCTCAGTGATGGTTTGTGGTGGAATCAGCTAGGATGTGCGCAATGTATTCTGCGTCCTTGATCATCGTACAACGACAAACATCGGAATAGAGATGATATAGTGGATTTCCATGTAAGATTCGTACGCTATGCATTAGATTGTTCATTCTCGTGGACGATATTTTCCATTCCCATGCTGCCTATATTGTTCACGAGTACATGGAGAGGGAGACTGGCCAGTCCGATAGCCCGTCCTTAATCATACGGGCATGTCTGGAATGAGTTATAGCTTGCAATTTCAGTCCGGCAAGTGCAGTCACAAGTGTCCAGGAACTTGGTGCCGTGCTGATACAAGACTGGTACAACATGCCACAAAGACCACCAGGAACATGATAGAAAGCATAAAAATTCGTTCTCAAGCTGTAATTAACAGAAGTGTATTACATTCTTTGTATTAATCTCATACCCATTCACTCCTCCCACTTTTGTGGGCAAAATAGAAAATTTTCTGTTTTCCCCAAAAAAATGTTTTTTAAATTGTATCAAATAAAAAGTTAACAATAATGTAAAGCAGTAATATTTTTCAAATTTTTCATGAAGCATGGTACAGAACCAAAATTATGCACACTTTTCATAACAATATGGCTAGTAAAATTCAAATGTGCTTAGAAAACTTTAATCATGAAAAATCGTACTGAAACAATATAAAAACACTTTTCCGAAATATGTTGCAAATAAGATTTAAAATGTAAAGTCTTATCTTATTGGTGCTTAGAAACATTGAGTAGTGCATTGGAATTAGATGCTATTATATGTCTATATTTTGACAGAGATAACGGACAGGATGATAGTGAGTGTATCAACACCCATTGTAAGAGATACAGCCCAAGCAGAACTCCTTAATGCGACACAAAGAGTTGTTTCCCGTAAACAAGATCCTCCAGATGAACAATATCAAGCTGATCAACAACATCAATCTGTTGATGATGAAGTACTGGCAGCTAGTAATAACCTTTTCTCAGACATGAGCGATCAGGATGTGGACATTGTCAAAGTGGAAAACGGATAAATTGTGGTCACTTTCAGGTAAATTTAGACAACGTGCTCTTTTAGAAATCTCCAGTTACATTCATTTAGTCTGATTGCACAATATGTGTGACTGTAATCCTCAGCACAAATCAGATATCAAATATGTTCTCTGTGAAATGAACAATATTCTTTTATGAAAGATGAAGGTAGCTCTATACAGTTTTCATGATGCATGTTAACCTGTCGATTTGTTATATGGAAATGGTTCAATGAATTAATGTTACAAAGGTTTAGATTATTGGTGTTTATAAAACTTTGATTTGGTATATTAAATAATTGTTATAACATGTCTATGTTTTGACTTGCAGAATAAATTAGTGCATCAACACAGACTGTAAGGACTGGCACCATATCGGAAGTCGTATTGGGACATTTCTAACACGTAACACGAATGTTGTGGTGAAAATAATTATCGGTTGTGTGTATGTGTGTGTGTTATAATTATTAGTTTAATTTATCCCTGATTAGTGTAATTATTATTTGTACAATTAAGGGGAGTAAATATGTTCAAACTCTTAGTAAATTATTAGGCCTCATGTAAATGTATATATACAGATATTTATCACATACCCGTGCACCCGTGATTCTACGATGCAATAAATATCATATTGCACTGTGCATATAATATGCAAATGAGCGGGAAACCTATATGAAATCCATACGCTGCTTGTTTCCAATAAATAAAACGAGTAATGATAAAACTATCCAATTGGCCAACTTTTGTTGTTTGTTGTTAAAAAAGAATACTCAAGTACGCTGCAGCAAACTCAAAAATAAATATGATAACATTTACCGTTTACATACATGCAAGTTATGACAAATCTACTAAGCATGTCCAGCAAAATTCTTCCAACCAACCTATTCAGTTCAGTAAATTTATTCCATCTCGAATGATTCATGTTTCAGACGACATCAACACATCACCAGTATACACAGGTAGTTGTAATAATTATATTTATCTTTGTTCGAGGAGCTCAGTCTATATTATATCAAAATGAACTAGTTTCTGCACACTTGATAGCGATTCGAGTTAGGTAGATGGAACGGATTCACTGAACGCGCATATAATGTATGACGTCAGTGACTTGTTTATGTAGTGACGTTATTAAAAAAAATTATCGATGACATTTGTTCGAGGAAATGTTTTACCTCCATTTACGTTTTAAAGTTGCACTTGATATAAGCTTTGTGTAAGATATCTTGAATAAACTGGAAAATGATTGTTTATTCATAGATATATGGATAATATTAGAAATAATGAATTTGTAAATTGGGCTATTTTTTCGGCTATTTAATTAAAAAGATAGTCAAATTACTTTCGAGATGCTACTGTCAATATTAAAGAGATCAATTTAATCATGTGTTTTACCTTAAATTGTCGGGTATGCGATAAATAGAATATTAAATTCGTGTTGTTTAGCATTAAACTTATTGAACTCGTTGAATAAAAAGAATATGAATCTCGCCAGAGGTTCGCTTCATATCATTTTATTCAACTCGTTCAATAAATTTGATAATACAGTTAAACTTCATGTAATAAACACTCATTCAATATCCTCTATTGACAGATATATCGACATTTTGATTTGCTTTCACGTGCATTAACAATTGCAATTAGAAACACTAAAGTTTTCATGTTGCTGGTAGGAAAGTTTGTTTCGAAATCATGCTCAAACGACACACTACAAAATGTACTAGTATGTATGCGTGCAAGCAGAAGTAGTGATTATAAACAAATAATGAAGTTCGAATGTTCGAATATTCCAATATTGGTTCGGAAGGTTGACCGAATATTCGGATACCAAAATTGTCATTCGTTGACATCCCTAAAAAAACATACAACTGTCATCATTTTCAAGTACTATTGCTGAATAATCAAACAAAATGTCATCACTGTCATGTGCTGTTTTTGATCAATCTGTATGTATTGTACATATATCATTTTCTATTATAGTCAATTAACAGGTTTTCATGGTGTAACAAGTAATGGTGATATCGTTTTATACGCACCGTTAGTACGTGCGTGCTGTTTTTGAAGAAATAATCTCGAAATAGGTTTAAAGTCAGTCAATTTGTTTATTTCTAAACTCACAACACAACAAAAGTCTTCAATGGGTGGGGTGGCGATGGGTTTCCATTATTATGTTTTGTGGGGGGTGAACAAAATGTATCAAGGCATGGGCAGTTTCCAAAACTACCCCCCCCCCTTCCACCCGTAAAACAATATTTCTACTTTCATTTCTAAACTCATGTCATATTATTCATTTACAGTTGTTGATAAATAGATATGATGCAATCTCATTCATGTGCTGTTGTTAATAAATAAATATGATAATATCTCATTCATGTGCTGTTGTTGATAAATCAATATGACATTATCTCATTCATGTGCTGTTGTTGATATACCTAGTTGATGATAACTTGTCCATGTTGCGTTGTTGATAAAACTATATCATGATATCACCTTTTTCATGTGATGTTGTTGATAAATCAATATGACATTATCTCATTCATGTGCTGTTGTTAATATACCTAGTTGATGATATCACTTGTTCATGTTGCGTTGTTGATAAAACTATATCATGATATCACCTTTTTCATGTGCTGTTGTTGATAAATCTATATAATGATATCACTTGTTCATGTGCTGTTGTTGATAAAACTATATTATGATATCACTTTTTTTATGTGCTGTTGTTGATAAAACTATATTATGATATCACTTTTTTCATGTGCTGTTGTTGATAAAACTATATTATGATATCACTTTTTTCATGTGCTGTTGTTGATAAAGCTATATTATGATATCACATTTTCATGTGCTGTTGTTGATATATCTAGTTGATGATATCTCATTCATGTGCTGTTGTTGATAAATTTATATGATGATATCTCATTCATGTGCTGTTGTTAATATATCTAGTTGATGATATCACATTCAATGACATGTGCTGTTGTTGATAAATCTAGTTGATGATATCTCATTCATGTGCTGTTGTTGATAAATTTATATGATGATATCTCATTCATGTGCTGTTGTTAATATATCTAGTTGATGATATCTCATTCAATGACATGTGCTGTTGTTGATAAATCTAGTTGATGATATCTCATTAATTTACTGTTGTTGATATATCTAGTTGATGATATCTCATTCATGTAATATTGTTGATAAATCTAGTTGATGATATCTCTTTCATGTACTAGTGTTGATAAATCTATATGATGATATCTCATTCATGTAATATTGTTGATAAATCTAGTTGATGATATCACTTTCATGTACTAGTGTTGATAAATCTATATGATGATATCACTTTCAAGTACTACTGGTGATAAATATATACGATGATATCACTCTCCATGTACTGATGTTGATTAATCTGTATGATGTCATTACTTTATTGTAGTATATGTATTGTATATATCTATCACTTTCTTGTATGGTCAAAACAGGTTTTCATGATGTAACAAGTACTCGTGGTATTTTTATATACGCACCGTTTGCACAAGAGCTTGCGGTTTGTGAATACATAATCTCTAACCAGATTTAAAATCAGTCAGTTTGATCTTAATTTTGCCAAAAATGCATTGATAACATGCGCTTAATTTACTATATAAGACAAATTGAGATTTCAAGCAGTGATGTAGCAAATCACAGTCATGTATTCCTTAGGTAAGCATCCAACCGACTTGAACAAAAAAGAATTTCACATCGAAACTGACTTAAGCGAGTATAATAATGAGTTTTATTCCTCCACCTTTGGTGGTGTTATGGTGTCCCTAACCCATGGCGTCCATACGTTCATCTTAATGTCCGTCCGAAACAATATCTACGATATTTTGGAGAACATGTTTTTGGAAAAAAATCTTTGTAGAAACATTTACTACTATAGGGTAATGCATCAGATTGCTTGGGGAACCAAAGTTATGACACTTAGCACTTATATAATGTTTTACTATAAAGTGGTATATACATATTCAATGTAAACTTTTGTCTACAGCTTTTTATTAATGACATTTGTTTGGGTAGACAAATTATCGCCAAACTTAATGGGAAGGTAGCTTATCTAATTCAAGAACGATTTGGCCTATGGTCCTTAAACATGAAAGGCCTCCTCATCATGACAGTAGATGCCCCCTGTTTAGTGTTAGGCCAGTAGTCAAGGTCACGATGACCTTGACTCGAAAGACGTTTTCCGCTCAATAACTCAATAATGTTTGGGTATGTGGTCTTTAAATACTTCTTAAATACGAATACAAACAAGAAATGAAGAGAGCACATGCACCATCGATATTTGGTTGACGTCACACATCAAAGTCAAGGTTCAAAATCTTATAAATATATTTGCTTTGCTATCTGAGTTCTACTTCTATTCGGCATGGGAGACAAATTCTTACGTGTTACAGATGATTTTGCATAATATTTTATGTGATTTTTGCTTTGATAATTGAGAATATCGATTGATAACGTTAGTATGACGAAATCTAGTTGGACCATGATACATTATCACAGTCAAACCTGTCTGTAAAGACCATCCATGGGAACAGCAAAATGTGGTCTTTGTTTACAGGTGGTCTCTATTAACAGATTAAATATCATTGAAAATAGTCTGATGGGAGATAATATTGGTGGTCTTTGCAGACAGGTTTTGCAATAGTGGTCTTTGTTCGCAGGTGGTCTTTAACACAGGTTTGACTGTATGCATGATGTAGTATTGTTGATTTATCTAACTGATGTCATCGCTTTCTTGGAATTTAAATTGTTGATAAATCACAGGATGGCATCACTGATTATTAGTGCCTCTTTTCAGTGGTATGAACTTTCGTTAAAAACTAAAATGAAAAGAGAATAAGTTGCTACAGGGAACACATAAAGTGTTATCCCCGATGATGATATGATAACAGCATTTCATGCAGGTCACTTTCTTTTAACAGTCAAACTCTAGTATGCCAATATGTTTTATTTAAACCGCAATTTGTTTGCTATTTTGTGTGAATAAATATATTTGGAATTTGAAGTGAATATTGTTTTCTTTGATAAGCTGTAAGGATTAATCTTACAAAATTGTCACATAAACAGTCAGTGTCATGTAGTGTCTCTTCCAGCTATTTGGATAGAGGGAGACCCATTCCAGCATTATTGTGGACATATGACGATACCTGGGTAGAACCAATGACCTGAAGTAAGACAGCTTGATAGTTTCCTCAAATACAAATACCACATCCGGTTGAGGTTCGAACACACAGCGGTGTAGAGTATAGATAGAGCACAAGTGAATTTAAATCAGCGACTATAACCACTCGGCCATAGAGACCCCTACCATTGCATCGATGTTACTGTAAGTTGTGTAGTACTACTAGGTCAGTATTCAAACATTAAGAAATTCGAATAACGATGTACAACAGGTACGAGCTGGCTCGTTATTGGATTCCAGAGATGAATTTGCCGCGGACCCGTTCAAATCCGTATTGTTTCAAGATTAAAATATTAAGAAACACGAATAACGATTTACGAGCTGGTTAGTGTTTCGATGCTAGATATGTAATCGCCGCGTATGGTCCGTTTGAATGTTGTTAGTGCTAGATCTGGATCCGATAGAAGGTATGTATTTAAGAACAAAAATCCAATAACGATGTCTATGTATTCAACTATGGTCGTTATTCAATGTTGATATACGATGTACGATTGCTGCATCAAACTTCGCTCAACAATACATTTAATCTTACCGAAACGTAAATACATAATATACATATACATTGGACTGAGCACATAACCAACCAATCAAGTACTTCGATGTTTAGATTGGACTACAACCTCCAAGACTTCATTAGTTCTGTGTCACTCACTGAAATACGATCGAGTTTTTTAAATGAAGGTGTGTGACTGTATTAAACGTTATTATAGTTTTACGTACCCTCCCACTGAGGCGTGGCTTAGTGAAATGTATGTGAATACGACACCGTTTTGTGACATCTGCACATGTAAATACAATTGAATATGTATGTCGAAGTTATTGCAGTTCGTTGATATCCGTAGAAACTGGTACGAACGTATAACACCGACTGATGGGGACTTACTATTGTGTTCTCTATGAATACTTGTTTATTGTAATCATTTATTGTCTGACATAAACGGACTATTATAACATACACACTCATTTCTGCTTTCAATCATAGTTCACCGATGGTTATTGTAACAAAACTCTAATTTTCAGAACCTGAGATATTACGTATCAGAGGAAAGGTATTAATATTACATCATCAAAGTCAAAAGTGCCGTTATCTAGTTTTGTCAAATAAGAACACAATTATGACGATTAACGCTCGTATGTTACAGAGGTTATGATCTTAGCATTTGTCACTCTCTTCTTCGCAATCATCTCGTGTATCTACATCAACTTCCTCATAATATTTCTCTAGCGCATACATATCTCACAAACGTACCAATGTATGAATGCTCTATTTGCATACATGAGGTCAAACTTGTGATCTTATCCAGTCTGGCCCAAGACTCGACAATGGCAGCTGTGCACCAAACATTCAAACATTATGTTGTACTTTAGCATTATCCCCACCAGGTACCGCACTGTGTGACATGGATTTAAGAGTATCCTGTCTTAGGACATTACCGTCGATGCATTGGTGGGAATCGAACCCAGGACCTCTGATCCTGAGGCGAACGTGCTACCAATACGCTTTCAGTGGCAATTGCACATGGACTTGCTGACTTATTTGATAACACTTTTAAACCAGTGATAATGCCTGAGATAGCCGTTCACGCTCGTCATTTCCGAAGTCCGAATAACATTAATAAAGGGCTATACATGTAATTACAGTAAATACTACACAAATGTGTACATATTTATATTAAGTTATTTATTATTGAAACATAATTCCATTCACCGTTCTTAAATTAAAACAGTTATTTACAACACGTCAATATAACTGAAGGTCCTTTTGTAAACTGAAATGTAATTTTGGTGGATGAAACCACTATATAACCATTTGAGAATAGAGAAAAGAATGTAATGCCGCATTAACTATAACAAGGGAGATAATTATATCATCGTTCTCGAGTTATAGTTTTTAGATACTGTACGTATTCCTTTACTGTCAGAATTCGCTGTCAAGTTTTATTAAATGAGGTAATCAATTTATCTACCGGACAACATATTTATATATATAACATTTTACTACTAGCGCGATCTCGTGTTTGTTCCCCCTTTGTCTTTTATCAAGGTGAGAGGAAATTTAGCCATGTAAAGCCCCCTTCCCACGATCGGGGTTGATCCCCATCACTTGGAAAGTGTCGGGGTGGGTCGAAGCGGCGTCGGGAAAGGCCTTTGGTGGGGGCCAACTTTTTTAACTATGTTACAACTTTCCACGACCTTCACTTTTGTCGGGGTAGGTCGTAGATAGTCGTAACATAGTCGTGGCGACTTCGGGATGGTCTTGGTGAGGTCGATACATGTCTGGATAGTTCGTATCGAGGTCGTGAAGGACGGCGTGGGAAATATTCACCACGATCTTCGCCGACCACCTGCGACCCTACCAAGACCATACCACGACGTTTTACCAAATTGGACTTGGTAGGTCGTAACGTGGTATGGGATAAGTCGTATCAAGTCATAGGAAGTTGTAGTAGATTGTGGTAGATCGTAACAAAGTCTTGACTGATCGTGTCACATCGTAGGGGCGTAGAACGACCTTGTTACGATGGTTGTACGACTGCCGTGGAAAGGTCTTGACACAGTCGGAGTATGTCGTGTTTTTTTGTGAAATTTGCATAATCGCCACGACCAAAGCAATTTTCCAACGTCGGCGTAGGTCGTGAGCAAGGTCGTGAAGGTGGGAAGAGGGCTAAAGTGTTGACTGAATGTATGACATAAAAAAACTCCGATTGTTCATAAACACAAAATTTGTATCTCCAAAAAAGGGTGTTGCTCTGGAGAAGTCTAGTACCATCCAACTGTTTGTGGGTACATAATTGCTTTCTATAATTTAATTAATTTTAACTTATAACATATAGAACATGTCTATTTAATGTACACGCGTAAATCGTATTCATTGCTTCGTAAAATCTGACGAAGTATGTACAATGTTGTAATCTCTCATTAATTATACAGTTGATAAGCATTGTCAAAATCACACCATTATTGTCAAGTTAATCTCACATTTTTTGTGTAGTAAGCGTGTATCAATTACTAGTAGGCTACATGTATTGTATTCAAACTCAAAGCAGCGGTACTGCGTAGAAGATTGGTATTGTATTATTTTTTAAAAATTTACTTCACAAGGGAGATAATTTTGTAATCAAATACTAACCCAGTTCAACTGGTTATCTCCCTTATTTGAAGATCAAATAGAAATTGTATTTTTTAGAGATATTTACAGAACTACTATACTTATTTGATATAATAGGACCACCTCACAAATAAGACCACTTCGGTTGATTCAGAGTACATTCTCATAACTGACCAATGACAAGGCAGCATACAGCTACCTACCAAGTTGTAAAACCTTATTATAACGGAGTATTTGTTATTCTAAACATAAGACCAACTTTCTGCAGAACCGATGGTGATCTTAGTATTGAAGTTTCACAGTATGTACATCTGAGGTTATAAGTTTCAGATTTAGAGACCAGTGTGACATTCAAACATCTGATTGGTCGGTTCAGAGTACATTCTCATAACTAACCAAAAGCAAGACAGCATACTGCTACTCATCAAGTTGTATAACCTTATTATAACGGAGTACATTTGTATTTGTTATTCTAGAATGCGCGCGTTGTATATGAACCTCGTTGTCTGGAACAAACTATAGCGTTCAAGGTCCCTGGTGTCGCAAGGTCACAATGGCGACCGTTTATCGATGTGTTTGAAATAACGAAATCACTCTGTAACACACGGAGACTTACCAGGGGTACACCTAAGTATCTCGCACCGACTGTGTTATATATCGTGCAAACAATACAGAAATTTAAACAAATGAATTGCGGTTTCGAATGAAGGCTAGTTCGGTTGTCTACAGTAGAATTTTAAGTTCTGCGCGTTACGTAATTTAGCCACAGAACGTATATCTTACCGATATGAAGTACAAGTATAAGTGTACGAATCACTGACGTGTAGTGTCACGTGATTCGTGAGTGGTCAGTTAAGACGAGACGAGAATTTTTCACGGAGAAGGTCAGTTCTACAATATACTGCGATAGTGACACTCATATTTTATTCGAAATTCGAACATGGTATTTTTTTACTTGCTAAGACGATTGATAGGATTTTTAGGGTTGACAATCAATGCATGTTAATATTTTTGTGAATAAAAATGCAATCGATCATTATGTCGCATTGTGTTATTTCTTAAAAACGTAGATTCGAGAAGGACAGTTTCCAAGAGTATTTCTACATTCAACACAAGAATGAAATTATATCTCTGGTTTTTCAACCTGACCTATCGTGTCTACGATGAGCGTTTGTCATTGCACTTATCAGGAACGGACTTTATCGTTTCTGTTCTATATGTCCATATAGTCACTGTGTGTATAATGAGTCTCGAATGGAAGATTGTATTTCATTTTTATTTGGAATGTATAATTAGATAAACATGGCCGTGTACTTTTACATAAAATAAAACTATCGCAAGTCTTGCCCATTGCAAAACAGTGTTTGTATTTTGTTCGGAGTGATGCTTAGACAAATGATATCCCAATTCATGGGGTTTCCCCACATTGTATAATACAGTTAAACTTCGATACCTCGAACGGTTTTGGCTCGAACACAGTAGATACCTCAAATAAGTTCTCAAGTCCCGGCGAAAACCCTTCTAATTTCATACTATCTAACAGTAGATCGCTTGAACAGAGATATGTCGAACAGTCGAACAGGATTTGCGGTCCCTAGCTATCATTTCATTCATTGTTCACCGTAGATAGGTCGAACAATACAATAATTCACACATTTTATTGACCGCTTACTAAACTTTACCGGTTTTTGACGATAACGATGCCGACGTAGGATGCCGACGTAGGATGCCGACGAAAATTATTAGGGGTTTTCTCAAACAATAACCAAAACTTTCTGCAATGTATAACTCCAATTCGCTATTTCTTACATTATCATGTTTACATAAATACCGATTATGGTGGTGTTGTATACAACCTGTTCATCCGTTCATTATTGAAAATATGATTTAAACAACCATTCCATCCTATACACAATATAATTGATACATCGATAATGAAAGTCTTATCGAATTGGGTTTATCCACAAAGGGCCCATTTTATCAACGTTCACACGCACGACGTTCTCACGATCTCAAGAACGTTTTATCAAAATTTCGTACGCATGCAGTCGCTACGAATTCGTAAGTTTTAACGAAAATGCTACGAATGGTTACGGGCATTCGTTACGTTCGTAACAGAAATTATATTAAAATTTCACATTAATCAACGACAGTTAAGAACTTTTTGATCAATTCATCTACTTCATATCACATGCAATTTGTCTGGCATTTCTGAAAAAAATACATTAATAAGCATTAATTGTTATCTTCTAAGTATAATAGCTGATACGGTAGTCAATCAAAGTTAGTATCAGTCACAAAGTAAAACTACCGACAACCAAAAAGTAATTTGAAGATGAAATAAAAAGTGTGTATGTGGAAGTGTACAAGGAATTAAAATGTGTGGTTTACATTTAAAGTACAGCATCAACTATGTCATACAACCTTTTAAATTGAAAATGGTTATTTGATTACTGCCAAGCCTAATTTTAAACTGTTAGGGCATGAACTAGATGAATATATATAAAGACAGGTAAATTATAAACATTTGGCAATTTAATAGTTTCTTTGATTGTTCCTCTTTATCATTAGAATTACAGTGGTTGTAACTTTAAGCAGCACTTCACATTTTATTTAACAATAGTCTGCATCATTACACCAGCTGAATGACATCCTAAATGACATTTTACTGCCAAATAAAGTATCGAATCCTCAATAAATTAAATCTTCAAGAAAATGATAAATTATTTTAGTAAGTTTATTTTCTTCTGAACTAGAAATATCACTCAATATACTAGTTCTTAAGCTGTGTAGTAGAGTGTGACGAAACTGTAGGGCACCCTGCGAGAGTTAGTGAGGGGTCGAGACCCACACTGGGTGCACATTTATCTGCATTTATATGAAGGTAGCTACAGTGTAGTGACGTAAGTAGGAGGAGAGCAGTGGTGTGGGGTGATACAGCCAACTGGTTAGTACAGTACAGTGTGGAGGGGTATGTGGCTTCGGCCACCTCATCAAGCGCCACACCACTACAGTACTTTCATATTGCAGTTCGAACCTCTTATGACCAGCCGCTGTTGGGTTAATATTCGCATCTTAGTACTCAAACATCCATTAGTAAACCTGATCACCCATGATGTCAGAAATATAAGGCGGGCATATCTGCCGGCATTTCTTATTGAATACTGTGCAGTGTTCTGTTACGTGTCCAAGTACTTTTGAGCAGCTGTCCACCGAAGTGTTTTCGTCTTTCTCTGAGAAGTTAGTTTGCCTAGTTTGTACATGAATATGCCTTGCTGCTTTAACATCTTTGTACTAAATGACAAGAATTAAACTTTAAAATGTAAGGTGGTAGAGATTTAAAACAAAAATGGCACAATGAAAACTTAAAATGTTTTTGATGAAGAAAAACATTGCATGTCTAAATATCGGGTAATATTATTAAAAATATCGTGGTAATATATCGAAAGCATTGGGCAAAAATAACAGCGCTGTGGAAAAGGCTTCTTTTTTATAGTAAAAAAATGTGAATATTTCTTCCATATATTCAATAATTTTAAAGTTTTATGTCACAACATGAACATTTCATTTTAAATATAGAAGAATGTTCTATTTAGTTCATTTTAACCATTTGTTATTAAAATATAAAATCATGATTTAGCTTATAAAGTGAGATAAGGTTAACTCATGTCCACTTATTTTACAAATTAAATAAATTGTATTTCAATGCAAACGTTTCAATCGACTTGTGAATATAATGTTATGTTACATGTAATAAGCTTTGAATTCATTTTACCTGTCGTATAAAGACTTTCAATTCAAACTAAAACTGTCTAGGGATTCTTTTCAGTATTTTGAATCAGTTCGCTAGATTATGTTTACATCAACGCACACGATATAATGCCTGTATTCATTCTTTCTTTCGACTTTGATGAGTCATAAGGAAATCACTTTTTATAAATAATGCAATCTTGAAAAAATTTCAAATTTATAAGTTATAAGAGACCAACATATTTGTTATAAATGCTACAATGGATTAAGCTTCTTAAATGTTGGGCTCCTTTTATAAAAGGAAGTTTTCCAGTGCGACATGAAAATTCATGGTTGATATTCAAATATATGTATTGATCTAACCTCGAGTCTACCATAAAATCACAAATAATGATTATATAAAGTTTCTATAGTCGTCCTCGATATCCACGTGTTTTTCAGGTGTCAGTTTTTGTCAGTTTAAAATTGTGTATTTCACATCAATAAAAGCGCGTGTACAATTACAATTTATATGAGAAGACTCTACAATCTAATAAGTGTGTCACATATGGTGCTTCGTGTGGTTTTTGGGAGTAATACTGTTATTTTCTTCTGTGACTATGCGTCCGTATGTTCGTCCACTTTTAGTTTATCCGCGCTTTATCTCATTACCGCTTAATGATTTTACACCAAACCTCACAGGATTGATTAGCATCACGTGAAGATGTGAATCCTTGTCAGTTTGTTCTGCTTCGATTACTTTTTACTGAGTTATGGCCCTTTGATGATTTTATTATACATATACAGTACATGTTGAAGTCTCTCCGCTCTTCATCTCTAATACGACCGGTTGGATTTCAACCAAACTTCAACCAAACTTCACAGGATTGGTAAAAATTAGGGATCCATTTCAGTGTGTCGTGCATGGATAACTTTTCACTTAGTTATGGCATTTAATCCGATTAAGTGTGGGGATACTAATTTTTTAGTCAAAAACATCTATCTAATTATAAAGGGACATTAACACCACAACTTACAGCGCCATTGACCATTTTTCCTGTTCCTCATAACATGATTTTATATAACAACTGAATTACTCTGCTTACAAAATCAGGTTCATGCGCTTCCGCCGACACACTAGTGCAGCACATGTAACGACGACTTTTGAAAGGAGATGTCGTGAATGACGCCCCTCAATGAACTTGCAGCATGATATGCCTTAACTTCCGCAATGGCATGCTCTACCTTCACCCTGTACATGCAGATGTATCTGTTCTTAGAAGATAATTATTTTTTCTTCTATTATTTAGCATGTTGACCCGGTGTCCCGATGTGACTCGATTCACATCACGATCGAGGTTTAACATTTAGTAAACATGTCAAAGTCATTATATAATATTCCAGGATATCAAACATTTATAATTGATTTAAATGGAAATATATATGCACAAATAATTCGAAACTTGGTGTTGTTGTAAATTATGTTTATACATGCGAATAATTGATATATGCACATTAATTCGCAGGTGTCAGCTTTATAAAACAACATAATGCAATAACAGAGAGCCGTTTAATTTCAATTTTAGAATAGTTAATTGTGTAAAGTAAATTAAATATATAATATTACAATGTTATAATGCAATCAATTTTCCGATCATGCTGATAATGAGTTTATACATATAACGTATTCTGACTTCAGTATAAACTCCTCTCCACAGTGGCCCTCTCTTGAGATATACATATAACCTTTTAAACTACATTGGCAATTTGTGCTGATTATGTCTTGGCTTATTAAAAATAACAAATTTTGATAACTTGAATATAATATATAATAATATTTAATGGAAATTTAATCTATGAACTACTAACACTAATTGAGCTGTGAGTAATTCTTTCATTCTCAGTTTCAGTATATAAAACGAATAGCGTGTTATCCAGCGAAACTATTCATTTACTGTAAATCATTCATACAATCTTGTGTATGTTTCAACAACCCGCACGAATAGACTTATTGGTAGAGCGCTAGACTGCCACCCGGTTATATCTGGGTTCGAATCCCGGGTTGAACAGGTTGTATTCTTCCATGACATTGGCTTAATGTGGAGACGTTTTAAGCTGCTTGCTGAAGAGAAATTTACGCCAAGTCCCGATGGTGGTGTAGATAAATGCATTATCAGTTAGACACATTTTTTGCTAGAGTTTGTCCGGTCAGTGGCCGTGATTGTCAGGGAAACCTTCGACAGTAAGGACTCAAACATAGCTTTTTGCCGTCTTGGTGTTAACGCAAATCGACGATTGTTTTTGATGTACAAGTATTTCGGGGAACATCACCGATACTTTACGGACTCACTAATATATCGTTTGAAAGATAGATTATTCATGCCTCGAATTCGGTGTATTTTATAGATATATATTGATGTTTGAAGTGTGATTGTAGCCGTAGGAAGAGCTCAGGTACTCATTGCATCATATATACGTATACGATAAAGGGGATATATAATGGGAGAGAACTCATGGCAATCTCCTGTTTTTAAACCAATGTGATATCACTGACTGAAATATGAGCTAACAATAACACTACTGCAGGGTAAAGATAAAGCACAAACATTCGGGCGTAGCTGTACGTTTCATCGTGAAATTATCCAGGTAGGATCCTAGCATTTCGTTACATCGTTATGTCTTTATTTCACTTAGTACGAAATTCGCTCGCATCTCAAATACACAAACCAGTATATAGATGACTATATGTATCTGCCCCCGTATAAAATATAAATAATATATGCATCAGTTAAATTTGTGGAATATATTGTGTAATTACAATAATAAATATCAAATTTGTTTAGGGGATCAAAGTTTTATTTTGAAATTATGCACCAGTCACATTAAAAATATGAATTATGTTTTTTTGGATCAAAGTTAGTATATACGTGTATTGTATCACTATATACGTTTACATACTCGTTATAGGAAATAAAAATAGTAAAATAATTTTTTGTTCAGATCAAAATTAAGGTCTCATGCAAAATCTTTTATATTTGAAAATAGTAAGAAATTTCCAAATTTCACTAACACGATTATGTCATTTGATAATTATGTAATATTCTGTAATACGGAAATATGTAGATCAGTAGTTTTTCGAAGTTGCCCGAGGTCGGCGACGATATCGTTGATATCAGTTTGATTTCCACTCGAAATATTTGTACAAGATACTAGTACATTGTATCCGAGTATGTTTGCGCATATCATTTACCAGGCTAAACCTATTTATTCCAATAAGTGTACATTCATCATGGATAAAACATAAGTTATACTGGTCATAACAAGAATATAAAGAGACATCACGTACACACGTCGACCAGAATCTTGTAAGCTAGTACAATCCTCTATATTATTAAACCTCGTATTGTCCGTAAGGCCCGTATATATGTTTGACGTCATTAAAAACGCGACATTTTGAAATAGACGTCATTTTGTAGTACCAACTGTCAAAAGCGTGTTAAATTTATCTATGTATTAATGGATGTTCACAATTTTATTCAACTTTTGTCATACTTATTTCATTATCGATTAATTTTAAGAAATTATGTTTGAGAAATAAAGAATATGTTTACCTTTGTAATGGCATTTAATCAATATGTACAATTTTTGGTTGCGTTTTGATGACATTAAGTATATATTACCCACCATAAGTTCACAATGTTTAATTTGGTGATTGCCGATACCCCTTACACATTTATATTTGATTTAATCACGACAATATACGCACCTGTAACCTGTAACCCGATGTCTAGCTCATCCAATGTTTTCAGAAGAATACGTCACACATTCCAACCACGATGATCAATAATGTTAACAATATGATCCTGTATTGATTGACAAAGTAAGAGGCATTATAACGTAGCGAGAAATGGGCGAATCTGCTTTATTCATTGCAACACAAGTGTACAATATCTGTATTAATTTTGAATGTTTGATATTCATTTTTTCTGCATTTTTTTGAAAAGCAATTGACTCGCCGAGGTGGTTTGTAAGATCACCGGAAAATAAAGCACTAATTATAACTGACATAGCCTGATTCATGTAGTTAAATATGATTGTGTCCAAGCTCATTTATCTCCATAATAAATTCAATGTATGCTATGTTTTGCGTAGATTTAGGCAGGTCCAACGGTCAATCTAATATATCCTGAGTTTTTTTTGCTTTTCTAATCCGATTTTTGGATGTCTCATCGATTTATTGAGCAAACTATTTCTACATCTTTTAGAGGATGTTCATAAAACTTCACATACATAATCTACATGATCAGTTGGAGTGCCATTATTACTTTTCGACCACAAAGATCACAGACTTTCATCTTGATATAATTGTGTAAAAGAATGTGTAAGACAAAGAGGACAAACTTAATTTGTGCTTCAATTACGTCGTTTAAGTTAAATGTTTCAAATTCGCGAGGCATACTCGCTACCATTTTGAATGATCATTCGGACAATGTGTGTCGGACATTTTGCCCACGCGACTATTTTCGTTGTTGTTTCAAGATTGAGGGTGAGCGATACTTTTCTTATTCGTACAAGCGCTATTTGAAATAATGTGGTTTATATTCAGATGCATTTATATAATCAAAATACGAGAAAAATAACATCACAATGTTTAAAAACGACGTAAAAAATTGATGAAAACAAACCAACTTTAGTTTGTTGGCTCGGCTAATTCATCGTGCGCATACTTTGCTTTGTAAACAATTAAGTCGAGTGTATGATTTATTTAAGTTTACAAGACTTATATTTCAACACCGCCACATTGACATTATTGTTAAACATGAGTGCATATTTGTGTAATTTGAGAACAATTGTATACAACTCTATCTTAAACCCATAGAAAAATCAAAGCGCTGAAAGCGTTGAAAGACTGTCGGCTTGATCATCTCTGAATGAGTGGCTAGACTAGTTTTTGTTATAACTTACTTTTGCTATTCCCGGGATACATATGTATTCTCAATACCTTACATATCAGAGAATTGTTGTTATAATTTACAGTTGTTATCTCCAAGTTACATAATTATATACTTAATACCTTCAATATCAGAGAAGTTTTTGCTATATTTTCATACTTCAAATATACTCATACGCTACCGTGTATTAGAAGCGTCTCCAGAAAATATTCCGCATGTGCCACTCCCTCTCTTTTTTTGCCATCTAATACATTTGAAATAATTTTTTAATTTGATTTGTTATTTTAAACATAAACCAAAATGTTATTACATAATTATGTTGTTAAAGTAGACGTAGGTTCAAAGGGACAAAATGCTAAAACATTTTTGATGATCAAGTGTCATGTGGCAAATGCAGCCTCCGAGAATCCACAAGGATTCAATCATTTGATCTTATTAAGGCAAACATTTTGACCAATCTCATGTAGATAACATAGCAATGTGACCTCTGGAGTGTTAACAAGGTTTTACTATAATTTGAACAAGTGACCTAGTTGTTGACACCAGATGACCCATTTTCGAACTTGGCCTAGATTTCATTGAGACAAACATGCTTTCAACAAAGTTTCATGCAGATCAGGAAGAGATGTTACCTCTAGAGTGTTAACAGTCTAAATTGTTGACGACAGACGACGCAATGACCATAGGACACAGAGCGATCCCAATAGCTCACCTAAAAATGTGCCATCATCCTGTTACAGTTATTCTAGTGTTATTATAACGTAGAAATATTTAAAGATTTCTGTCACATGTTTATGATTTATAACACATGTCAAAATGTTCAACTGTCAGGTAGCAGTGACACATACTAATAGACAATCTCAAGGGTTTGCCAGAATTATATTCATGAACAAAATATTGTGCCTGGCAAAAAAACAAGACATCAAAAATTCAATCACAATTGCGAAAATGTGTCCACACTGTTGTTTCAGTTTTGAAAACTCCATCTGGCAGATTGGAAAATACATTTATAACAGCATTTGTTACAAAATTCTCTCCATGATGTTTTCACTGTGACTACTGATCAAATACACTATACAAAGATGGTCAACACTCCAATGAAACTCTTCTCAGGGTCGAATAATCTTTCGTCAGCAGTGTTACTAAATTAAAAGGAAACAGAAAATGTTTAAAGTAATTTTCACAAATACATGCATATTTACACTCGGTACATGTAAAAACACACATTTTGTACTTGTGATATGTCTTTTAAAGGTCATTTTAGCCCGTTTAAAAAATTACTTTTGATATGAAAATACCCCTTGATTGAAAACCAGGTTAGCGTTCACCATTGTGTAAAATTAAAGTTATAATATGCTCATTTTTAGTTCATTTGTTTAATTAATTAAACATGAAAATATATTTCCTATGGTTAAAACATCACTAAACATACATTTATAAAGAATGAACTCATAATGTATTAATCCATATTTGTTGAAGAAAGATGTTTGAACATCATAAAATTTAAAAAAAACTTTTTAACAATCCGGCAATTTTACAGGTTTTGACTGTAAGTAATATGATAAAAAAAGATTTTTTCAATCGGTTTTACATTGCAATGGTTCTTATTAAAGACGTTTTAGCCAATGTAACAACACTACTAGATAAAGCCAATTCAAACAGTTTATGTTCAGATAAGCCGGATACATCTTTAAACAATTTCATGTTAAGTTCATATCTTGCATCGCTAGTAAGTTCATGACATTTGCGAAATCTTACATTTTGCGTTTTAAATGTACCTTAATATACTTAGTATATTTTATTCACTATGATTTTTATCACATTTCTCAGTTTCTTACAGAATTGCAAATGGAAAACATAGGCTGTGTAGCTAAGCACTTTACGCATCGCGAAAACCAAATGAGTTATGCATTATTGAATTCATTCAATTCATATTCGATAACATTTATGTACAAAACTTACCCTGATTGTCATCCTGAAATACTCCAATTGCTGCCAACATGGCTGTTTATACTAAGAATAGTAGTTTCAAACAGTAGCAGTAGTTCCATTACACCATTCTATGCACTTGCAATGTGTAATTCTGGGATCTCATGTAATGTAGATCATATTTAATCTGGACTGAAGTACATATTCTGTCAATCATGGCTGCAAAAAAGAATGACATTTAAGAACTTTGAAGCTACATATAAGAATAGAACTAATAATAACTACACTTAACAAAAGTTATAAGTACTGCGATAACATTTTTATGATTGCCATTACTAGTGATCCAGGGGGGTGGGGGGTGCACCCCTCTAAAATTCCCCAAGCTTAGAAAAGTTACATGTATGTCCGAGTATAAATACGGAAATATAAACAGATGGCTTCACCGCTGCTTGTGTGTTGTATTCAATTTAGTCCTTCTGAATTGGTTTTAATGTTCGATATCTAAAAAAAAAGAATAAAACACAGTAATTACCGTTTTATAAGGCTTGAGCCCCCCCCCCCCCCCCCCCCACTTAATCCACTGCAGAACAGGCCCCAAATGATATTAACAGAAGTGTGGAATATTTCCCAGAATTGTATTTGTAAATTGCCGTTATCCAGGCAGACGCCAGTCACAATCGGTAATGACCAATTCAATTAATCTGTGACTTTTTATTTAGCCTTGACACAAAATATTGGTGTGGTTCATAATAGGGTGACAATAGATTGACTTTTTATTATGTAAAGGTGTGAAATTTAAAACAGTATAATTCTACTGCAATAAATATATTTTTATATGATATTGTTTAACTTTAAGTGAAAATTATGGTATCAATGCTATTAATATTGTAAAATACAGATGTCACAATTATTTAGACAAATAGCCTGCATAACTTATATCAAAGACCTAAATACCACAGATGCGCTACTCGGCCAGATATCGTAAACTTTCTCGGATAATAAAATCTCACGAGAGCAGGTGAACGTAAACCAGATATGGCGCATCGTTACGATGTTAGCGACAGACACACTGTCTAATTAAAGCGCTGAAGGCCTGGGGCTGCAGACAGCTAAATTGTGGATTTGCCTGCCCGGTGTACATCTAGTTACTTGTTTGTAAACAAATTATCATATTTACTACTGTATTTCCATATTAAGTTACCAGTATTTTTCCATTAGTTATTTTGTGGTATTGACAACAGATGGCATAAACTGATATCAGAAGTAACAACGCTTCAAAGACAATTGACATGATTCATAATGTAATTATGTAGCGCTTATCTTCCATATACCCGTTCGACTGCAAAATATCATGTAATCAATCATCTTTGTTTGACCAACTGTATAATGTTTTTGAATGACGTTGAGGGTACATAATTATACCTAGACACGAACATATGACTACCCATACAGAACATAAACTTCTTGAGATAGAGATCACTGTGGAATGCAATTCAGTTTGATCAACTATATTTTATGTTTTTGAATGGCATTGAGGGTACCTATTCACAGACATGAACACCTGATACCAGATATGTAAGTCATAATTGGCGTCAAACAATGGTTGTTAATGTAACATTCATTAAAAGATCATTGTTATTAAGATGTACAGAACAGAACAACTATTTTTTATGTTCAACTCCAGATTGCAAAACATTATATTTTGCAATAACGTGTGAACATATTGATAAATGTAGGCACAATGACGGACAATTGTCAACATAAAGATTTAAAAACTTTATTATAGTCAGTCGAACGAATTATCCTGATCTTAGCATTCTTGAATCTTAAAATTAACCCGTCAAAGCCGAAACTAGTACTAGTAGTACTTCCATATAGCAAATTGTCTCTGGTGTCTGAAGTATGTTTGCTAGACAGACATTGCACTAGATTGTTAGTTAAAAGAAACGGACACTCGCAACAAAGACCTAAATACGAAAAAACAATTGTGACTGAAAGTCAGAGGCGAGATTCGGCGTTCACATGGGAATACGGTAGAGGAGTAATTCGGCGTTTCTTTGGAGCAAATACCTAATTAAGTTGTATTTTAGGTCTTTGCATGGAGAAAAGGATCTTTTCTTGTATCAATTAGTGGCCGGCCGGAAGCCGCCGACAATATTTTTATTCCCTTTTCAATTTGCATGGAGCTTGGAAATGAAAAAATCCTTTCGATTTTTGCAAATGTTACTCGGATTTGAAAAAAGCCTTTCGAATTTTTGGTTTTCTCCATTCCATAAACATATCGAGGGTTCAGTGCAAGACTATTCTAACTCCAATATTTATATTGGAGTTAGGATAGTCTTGCGCTGAACCATCGATATTTTGCGCATGCGAAATTGCTATTTATAGACCTAAGGAAATACTTTGTACCTGGACGCGCTCGGCAGAGTCGTAACATAATTTCAGAATGGATTCTGACCATTAATTTACCGCACGAATACTGTGGCATATTCTACACACGCGTGTTAAGTAATATTTGTAGTTACTGTTATCTGTACAGTATGATATATTAAACAATTCATTCCGACGTGGGAATGAGGTGGAGCGTTGCTATATTTAGCCTTATTCGGAGAAGTAGATTTCAAGGTCGCACCAGAAGTAAACATTTCTGTTGAGTACGCATGCGGATGTAATGCAACTCGCACTTCAAGTATACCATGCTAGAGGGACGTCATGCAATATTTAAATTGTTTGGTCACCTTTATTAATCAAAGTAAATGGTTTGATATTTTATAAGTTTTATATCGTTTTTTGCAAGATAGATAAGTCCATGAATAATATACATTTGATACTTATTCACTTTAATAGTATGACAGATTAGCTTGATTTGTTTGCAAAAAAATGCTAACACTTATCATGTATGTCTCTGGTAATATTTGAAAATTAATGCGTCCAGATGTTATTCCTAAATCATAGACTAGTCAGTTACATTTTAGAATTACTTCAATCAAATGAGAAAACAACTTGATATACCTTGGCCTTATTCAGTAAACACGCACTTAATCAGAGGAATGTCATACTTTATGTTAGAATTAATTATTCCCATTTCTTTAGTTTAGTTATTATCTGTTTATACAATCACTTGTAATATTCATCTTTATGTATGAAATTGGTAATTTAGGAACAATTACTACAATGCTATTGATGTTATTCATTAATATATATATTAATTTTTTTCACATCACATAATTTGATAACGATGATGAGCTGTCGATAGTAATCTTTATGTTCTATTCTGTTCATGATTCAATATATTTATTTCGAAAGAGCTAAAATAAGTATCATGAATGTATAATACATTCTGATAAATTAGTACTGCCCGGGCAATTTCATTATGCTGGCTAAACACAGCGGGGTGGCTAATTAAGTCGCGAAGGATAATGATCATGAAATCATATCATAAATCGGTAAATCACGGAGGCTTCCGTGTGTTTCCGAATGTTTCCGACCACCGTGTCCACTGATTAGCGACACACGCATCGACAACTATCGGCTCATCTGATGATGAAGATTCTTCAGTATGTACAAACGTCGATCCATTGTGTATTTAGATCTGAAACATGCATTTAAAAGATGTTTACTTCACATAATCTGCTATTACCAAGGGCAAATTGAAAGTTCAAGCCAAGTTATCACTTTTTTAATTCACTGGGAATCTATCAATCAGGAGCTCCAGTGAAATTGTGATTTTTTTTAGGATCTGAAGATCCGTCAACTTCGGGCTATGAAGTGGGAAGACCGACAATTTGTCTGACAGCTTGACGTCAGATGCAGATAAGATGCGTTTCAGACTGTTCGAGGATACAATACCAGCATCGGGGTTGTACATGTACCAGAATATAAAATATTGACTGAAAACATATGTTATAATTGACTTAAGTGTCATAATTATAAAGTTCATTCGGCTGGATGATGTTTTTTTGAGTGAATGCATGGATAAATACGTCTACTGCTCATTGACTTTCGTATGACATCGCGATCACACTCTAACATCAATCTAGCTATACCAACACATCATTGATATTTTGTATTTAGGGAGCAGTCAAGTTTAAATATTCCGTGTTGTAATATGAAGTACGCATCTGTTTCAATGCCCGTTTAACTTATGTTGTCTCAATAATTTCCGAACAAGCCTCGTTTGTTAAGGATAACACAAACATGAGTTTAAGTAAAATCTCCTATTTCCATTGTGGTCCTCAATATATAGTATTGTGTTACATTGGTAGAATTTTAAACAATATATTAAGTTATCACAGTAGACACTATGAATTCGAAGCCCAAAGTAAAATTCGAAATATTTATAATGTTGTTCAGCAATTATTTGGCAGATTCCAAGAAAAGCTCAAATGTTTTAGTGAAATGATATTGGTGACAATCACTGTCGGAAGTTAAGCTACGGATGTATTTTGTCTTCTTCCTTCATAAACTCAGCTGACCTCAAGCCTCGATCTCTCAAAGCATCTCAAATAGAAATCTCAGCTCAATATGAGATTTTGCTCAAAACATAGACTGAGATTGAGACAAATCTCATTTGAATCTCTTGAAATTAATTTGAGTAAAAACTCATCTCATCTGTTTCGTTTCCGTTTTTGAGTCCAATCTCAGATCCAGAAATCCTCAACGATAGAGACAATATTTGAGCTGAGATTTAGCTCAGATTGAGATGCCTCGGGTGATCGGGGCCTGAATAAACAGCAGGTAGATCAACGAAAACGGAGAGTGTCTCAATTATTCGAAACCTATTAACACAGTGTCAAGTGTAAATAAAATTCATAGAGTTGGACATCAAATTGAGGAAAAATACCAATTTGCTCAAATGTAAACTACTGACCTCACTAAACATCACTTAAATATAACCACGAAATTAAGGCTATGTAGCATTTATAGACCAGTTTATTTCTTCCATAATAACTTGTCAGACTTTCTTACAAAATAAAACCCAACTTAAAAAAGAAACAATGGTAATAGTATTATTGCATGTAGTGAATCTAAGATTGTTGGTCTCTCACACCCAAATATCTGATTTGTTGGATCTGTGTACGGTTCTCAATGTATTACATTGTATTATACAGAAACATTGGAGGTTACTCTGCATGTACTGAATCTAAGATTGTTGGTCTGTCACACTGATTGGTTGTATCTGTGTACGGTTCTCAATGTATTACATTGTATTATACAGAAACATTGGCGGTAGTATTATTGTATGTACTGAATCTAAGATTGTTGGTCTGTCACACTGATTGGTTGTATCTGTGTACGTTCTCAATGTATTACAATGTATTATACAGAAACAATGGTGGTAGTATTATTGTATGTACTGAATCTAAGATTGTTGGTCTGTCACACTGATTGGTTGTATCTGTGTACGTTCTCAATGTATTACAATGTATTATACAGAAACAATGGTGGTAGTATTATTGTATGTACTGAATCTAAGATTGTTGGTCTGTCACACTGATTGGTTGTATCTGTGTACGTTCTCAATGTATTACAATGTGTTATACAGAAACAATGGTGGTAGTATTATTGTATGTACTGAATCTAAGATTGTTGGTCTGTCACACTGATTGGTTGTATCTGTGTACGTTCTCAATGTATTACAATGTGTTATACAGAAACAATGGTGGTAGTATTATTGTATGTACTGAATCTAAGACTGTTGGTCTGTCACACTGATTGGTTGTATCTGTGTAAGTTCTCAATGTATTACAATGTATTATACAGAAACAATGGTGGTAGTATTATTGTATGTACTGAATCTAAGATTGTTGGTCTGTCACACTGATTGGTTGTATCTGTGTACGTTCTCAATGTATTACAATGTATTATACAGACACAATGGTGGTAGTATTATTGAGGTTACTCTGTATGTACTGAATCTAAGATTGTTGGTCTGTCACACGTTGTGTACGTTCTCAATGTATTACATTGTATTATACAGAAACAATGGTGGCAGTATTATTGAGGTTACTCTGTATGTACTGAATCTAAGACTGTTGGTCTGTCACACTGATTGGTTGTATCTGTGTACGTTCTCAATGTATTACATTGTATTATACAGACACAATGGTGGTAGTATTATTGAGGTTACTCTGTATGTACTGAATCTAAGAGTGTTTGTATGTCACACTGATTGGTTGTATCTGTGTACGTTCTCAATGTATTACATTGTATTTTACATGCGACGCAAAGGTTTAAATTTGCGATTAACTAACCGTTTAAAGCAGACGACGGATTCTTTTGTACAAGTTACATGAAGTTGTGGTTTATGCAATAAACTGTATACTACAGCAAAAACGAGAATTCTTAAAAATATGTTTGTTTCAGGTTTCATCCCCTCAAAAACAGTGAAGGTAGGTCGGAAATTGAGATTTATATTATTTTCTTACCAAGCAAATTAAAAATAGATTTAAATGAATATATGTTAAAAGACAAGTCCCCTTTTAACATGGCTAATGTTTAAACGAGGTGAATAAAATGCTTTATAGCTGGCATACTTGCAAATCGTCTAATAACCGGGCAGAAATTTGAACTTTAAGAAAAATTCACACAAAGAAATTTTACCGACGAAAAAATGTAAACAGGCGAAAAAATGTTCTAGGGTCGGGACAAACAATAGGATAGGTCGGGAAAACTGAAACAAACATATCTTTTACGCCTTAAAGGAAAATTGGTCAGAATTAGTTTAAATTTGCATTTCGCTTTCATGAAATCTTTATTTATTTCTTTATACAGCAAATCGAGCAGTCAAAAAACTGACAGAGTTCCTCGGTGATCGCCTTCATAAACACATGTTCACGGTAGTCCTGGGATATACTGTGCCAGTCCTGGGGTGTCCTGGGGTATACTGTGACAGTCCTAGAGTATACTGTGCTAGTCCTAGAGTGTCATGGGGTATACTGTGACAGTCCTAGAGTATACTGTGCTAGTCCTAGAGTGTCCTGGGGTATACTGTGACAGTCCTAGAGTATACTGTGCTAGTCCTAGAGTGTCATGGGGTATACTGTGACAGTCCTAGAATATACTGTGCTAGTCCTAGAGTGTCATGGGGTATACTGTGACAGTCCTAGAGTATACTGTGCTAGTCCTAGAGTGTCATGGGGTATACTGTGACAGTCCTAGAGTATACTGTGCTAGTCCTAGGGTGTCATGGGGTATACTGTGACAGTCCTAGAGTATACTGTGCTAGTCCTAGAGTGTCATGGGGTATACTGTGACAGTCCTAGAGTATACTGTGCTAGTCCTACAGTGTCATGGGGTATACTGTGACAGTCCTAGAGTATACTGTGCTAGTCCTAGAGTGTCATGGGGTATACTGTGACAGTCCTAGAGTATACTGTGCTAGTCCTAGAGTGTCATGGGTATACTGTGCCAGTCCTCGAGTGTCCTGGGATATACTGTGCCAGTCCTAGGGTATCCTGGGGTATACTGTGACAGTCCGAGAGTATACTGTGCTAGTCCTAGAGTGTCCTGGGATATACTGTGCCAGTCCTAGGGTGTCCTGGGGTATACTGTGACAGTCCTAGAGTATACTTTGCTAGTCCTAGAGTGTCATGGGGTATACTGTGCTAGTCCGAGAGTGTCCTGGTGTATACTGTGACAGTCCTAGAGTATACTGTGCTGGTCCTAGAGTGACTTGGGGTATACTGTGCCAGTCCTTGGGAATACTGTGCCTGTCCTAGGGTGTCCTGATGTATACTGTGCCTGTCCTAGGGTGTCCTGGGGTATACTGTGCCAGTCCTAGGGTGTCCTGGGGTATACTGTGCCAGTCCTAGAGTGTCATGGGGTATACTGTGCCTGTCATAGGGTGTCCTGCGGTATACTGTGCCAGTCCTAGGATGTCCTGGGGTATACTGTGCCAGTCTTAGGGTGTCCTGGGGTATACTGTGCCAGTCCTAGGATGTCCTTGGGTATACTGTGCCTGTCATAGGGTGTCCTGCGGTATACTGTGCCAGTCCTATGATGTCCTGGGGTATACTGTGCCAGTCCTAGGGTGTCCTGGGGTATACTGTGACAGTCCTAGGGTATCATGGGGTATACTGTGACAGTCCTAGGGTGTCATAGGGTATACTGTGCCAGTCCTAGGGTATACTGTGCCAGTCCTAGGGTATACTGTGCCAGTCTTAGGTTATACTGTGCCAGTCTTAGGGTATACTGTGACAGTCCTAGGGTATACTGTGCCAGTCCTATGGTGTCCTAGGGTATACTGTGCCAGTCCTAGGGTATACTGTGCCAGTCCTATGGTATACTGTGCCAGTCTTAGGGTATACTGTGCCAGTCCTAGGATATACTGTGCCAGTCTTAGGGTATACTGTGCCAGTCCTAGGGTATACTGTGCCAGTCTTAGGGTATACTGTGCCAGTCCTAGGGTATACTGTGCCAGTCCTAGGGTATACTGTGCCAGTCATAGGGTATACTGTGCCAGTCTTAGGGTATACTATGCCATTCCTAGGGTATACTGTGCCAGTCTTAGGGTATACTGTGCCAGTCCTAGGGTATACTGTGCCAGTCCTAGGGTATAATGTGCCAGTCATAGGGTATACTGTGCCAGTCCTAGGGTATACTGTGCCAGTCTTAGGTTATACTGTGCCAGTCCTAGGGTATACTGTGCCAGTCATAGGGTATACTGTGCCAGTCTTAGGGTATACTATGCCATTCCTAGGGGATACTGTGCCAGCCTTAGGACATACTGTGCCAGGCCTTTGGTGTCCTGGGGTATACTGTGCCAGTCCTATGGTGTCCTGGGGTATAATGTGCCAGTGCTATGGTGTCCTTGGCTATAATTTGCCAGTCATAGGGTGTCCTGGGGTATAATGTGCCAGTCCTAGGCTGTCCTGGGGGCATTAAAACCGACCCTCGTCCGAAGACCGATTCGCATATAATCAACAAATTTATCTGAGTTTATCTGATTTCACTCATAGTTCGTGCTGTGAAGTAGGTGACTGTCGAACTTCTTCATTGTCGTCGTTCTGTGACAAATTGTTATGGTTTTTCCTAAGGTTGAGGATTTGCTTTCATTCTGATTTGGATTATTAATTGGTCTAATCTTCATTTCTTGTTGGACGACTCTGGCGTTATGTTATAATGACGTTAAAATGAAATTCATATTTAGACAGTAAACGCATTTAATTTTTTCATTGAAAAATAGTTAATTGTACGATATCGAATACATTTAAACCTACACTATCTTACTTGGGAGTCCGAGATCTAACCACTGGGTCAATGTGTCCGCGCACGTCGCTTATTCTTGTTTCTTATATTATCACGTAAAACAACGAAAACACCCGAACATTCTGCCGAAGATTAAGAGTGCCAGGTCAATATTAATGCACTATATTTTCATGCAAGCTATTGACATGTATGTGTTTATTTACGTTACCATGTTTGCATTGGCCTTTTGATCTTCCCTCACTGTGTTTATGTAATATTGTATGGTAATTGCTCCCTACCTTTATACAAAGTATGTATTTTCTATTCAGGCATACATGCGATAGATCTTTGTACGGCGAATAGTTTAGTTTAGTTAAACATAAAACTCACTTTTATACACATGTTTAAGTTCAGAAGCAGTTTTAATGTTGCCTTGAGTTCGTAAGCGACCTTTAAGTGTTATGAAGAAAGTACTGTTACGGGTTTAATTTCATATTCAATATTCATTTCATTCAGGTAAATAAATACACCAATGACGACATTCCTTTACAAATGTGTATACAAAAGAGGTTTACGGACAATTACGTAAAATGTTATGCCACTTAAATGAATTTAAGAAATGTGGGTTCCCACATTCGGCTGAAGTCATGTTCTATTTAATGGCTTACGGAGGGGGCGTCTCATCGTTATTGTTTTCTATCTCACGCGTACATTTAGCAGATGATTGATAGATCTATCTAATCACAATATAAATAAATTGTTGATAGCATCCGTTCTACTCGCAATGGAAAAATGTCGACACTATATTTTGCATAAGTTTAATGAAAACATAACGGAGACTATATAGAAAGCAATAAACCATAAACCACTTTCTGCTTAAGATATATTCTATTAAAGAAAGATTAAGTTACAGAGGACGCCACATACACAGACAATGCCTCCTCACACAGACACCAAGGAAACAGCATCCTACGAAACACTAGGGACTGAGGAGATGCAAGGGCAACCATGTATGGGAATGGGGAAGCAAGGAATTGTCTGACTCTCAAAAAACACCTGGTTTATTTAGAACTATTTGAAGTCCTTGAGGTATGTATGTCATGTATGATTCAAGTGACATATTTCCATATCCTGCTGGGTATCCACCTTTAAAAAATTGTTCTCTTCAATGTCATTCACTTGACTGCAGTTCTTAAAAATTAAAGCAGTTAAGGTAAGTCATTCATTATTGGCTTAATGTGTGCTGTAAATGAAACAGTTGTTGTTTATGATATTTGATTTTTTTTACCATTCCAAAAACATTAATGGCCTTTTTTCTTCTCTGAAAAAAACCCACAGCCTTTAAAAAATAAACCAATCAATGGAAAGTTACATGTACATTAATTTTCTTATTTCTTCATATTTTTATTTTGTGAAACCATCTGTGTACTAAACAGAGTTGCAAATTTAGGAAATGTCAGAAATCAAAAAATCAAAAATATTTAAAAATGGGAATATTTCATTTGAACATACAAATATTGACTATGTTAGGAACAATCATGTACCGGATATCACAGTTGAGTGTACAGGTACACTCACGATGACCTATATAGATAAAACCGTACGTTTGAAATATCCCCTGACAAAGACGACAAAGCATATCTATATTTAGCAAACAAATGTGCATTTACCGATTATATTAAGGAAGGTTTAACAATTGATGAGGACGACAAAACTTGTTTCTAGATCAACCGGAAAGAGAATATGTCAGAATTCGCCGAAGAATAGTGATTTAAGGGTAGTACAAACTGTGCATACATGGGGAGATATTTAACGTTTATATGAATCATCAAATATAACGATATTCTCAGTTTGAAACATATCTAAAATGGCGTCGGTTCTGAATGACAGTTCCAGATATTTTCAGCTTATTGCGCTTGTTTTTGACGGTGGAACGACTGTTGCCAAGAAACTTACTTTGAAAATTTCAGACGAAAAATGCGTCGATGATTATTTGAAAGACAATATAGATGAACTGAAATGTGCATTGAAGAAAAAAAACATTTTTAAAGAACAGATGGATATCTTATTCCCAAGTTCAACAACAACAACTGACTTGGAATGCTGGGATATTTCATTATTTTCATATATTCTCCTGAATGTATTTGATGACAAGTTAGAGAGTGCCGAAAAGGTCGCAATTAGAACACTCCGAAGTAAAAGAAATGATTTGGGACATTCACCTTCCACCAAAATGTCTGAAGAGCAGTTTTGGAAAGAATGGGGCCACATTATTACAAGGGCGTTGTTGCCACTGATTACAAGACTGGACACAGAAGAGCAAACACAAATAAATATCATCTTTGGCAAAATCTTAACACAAGACGTTAATTCTGTAATAGTCAGACTGAAATCGTTCAGTTGGTCTGACGAGATATTAGATGATGTAATCGCAAAGTTAGAGACGCATGACAATAGTAAGTAAATGCTATTTTTTATAATCAAGCAGGAGGCAAACGTAACTGGTATATTTGTTTATCTCATATGTACATACAGTTAAAATGTCTGGTTTTCTTCCAGTGTATGCAAAGATACAGAAATGATCTAATTAGGTCTCAAGATTTTTTACCAGTAAATAAGTCATAGTAACGAAGTCTTAGTTTTGCTTTATACGACCGGAACATTTTGAGACTGTGTTAATAAAAGACACTCTTTTTGTATGATTTTTACCAAATTTTACTTCCCTAATGACCCATTTATTTGTAATAAATCTGCCATGTTTGAAATAAATGGTACTAGTAACTTATACAATACAAAGTTTTAAAACATAAATGTAATAGTTCACTTTGAGTAAATACGACGTAATGTCGCTTACATTTTCTCGAAATATTCGCCAATTTCAATGACGCATTTCCGATGGCGTTATACCCATTGGTGATATATTTGCGTATAGCATTCCTTGTTGTATTATGAAACAGCTGTTCTGACTGTCATTCGAATTTAATGTACATCATCATGGCGAGCATCCTCAGTACCCAGGCTATTTATAACATATATGATACTCAGGGCAAATTTTCAAAGGTATCATATATGTTATGGATGGCCTGGGTATCGAGGATACACGGCGAGTTACTGTTAGCTCACCTTAAAGTCGAGGGAACACCGCATAGTCAAAAGGCGCTAGGTCTGGACGGTATGGCACATGCGTGATTCTTTCAAATGCTTAAAAATATATCGCTAATAATGTTCAGGACTCCTATGTGATGGGGCATTATCCTGGTGAAAAGTATATTTTCCAGTTCCACACCGGGTCGTTTTGTACGAAATGTATTCAAGAGATCTCGTCGTATTATTTTTAAAATAAAATGCGCCTAAAATTGCCCTTAATTTAGGGGGGGAAACGACAAGCACATAGGGATTATATAAACATGTTATTCAAAGCTAAATATTTTTACATACTGTGACAGATATGAACATTCTGCAAAACTTTCGAGGCATTAAATTCAAATGGCATGCTTATTAACAAAAAGATCGAAATTAATAAGTTATGATCAATTTTGGTAAAATTGATCCTAATTTGATCTAGATCAATTTCAGTCATAAGTATAATAAATCAATTTCTCAACATCATGGTGAAGTTTTGTATGTTTTCATGATGTTAATTAGAAGATATTATAGGTATTTTTGTGTATGTTTAGCGGGAAAAGTACTGGGAAAAGTGTTCGATTGCTTCATTAAAATGGCAAATATTTTTTAATGGATCAAGTTGATCCACATAAGTTGATCCTTTGTGAACATGGGGCCAGTGGAGTTTGGTAAGGTAGCATACCGCGCCTGTTATAATTTTCCAGTACAGAAATCCACTTCAAATATAACACTGCACTATATATTGCCAATTTCTTGCTATAGTATTTAATGATTTGTTGATTTAAATACAAAATTCTAAGGAAAACATTAAATAATAAGAAAATATAAACGATTACATTTACTGAACTGCTACTACCCAAGTTCATTAGACGCTACAGAAATCCGCTTATAAATCAAAATAGAAACACTTTCTGGAGAAAATATTAATTGATATTATGAATATAATCAGTTTAAAGCTGTATGTATTTTCATTGATTTCTACACAAGTCATGCCAAGAGGCAAAATCTGCACATTTGTTAATATCGTTGGAGTTTTTGGGAAGATGATCCCATATTTCATGTCATATTCACAATTGTAACTCAAAGGGTCTGATAACTTTGGACTTCATTTGCTGATAATTCCAAATTCAGCAAATTCCTGCATTCTGATTGGCTAATCGGAGGCGTTCACACATGCATGAACGTCCAAATTTCACTGCATTGATGACGTATCTTAATTCTGCATTCTGATTGGCTAATCGGAGGCGTTAACTCATTTATGAACGTCCAAATTTCATTGACGGAACTACTTTCGACCTAAATCTAGGGTAAACAATATGAACAAGTTTGGTACAATATTTTCTCAAGCAGCACCTATATTGTGTGTGTATTTATTTGCAAATTCACCACATATTTAAGAGACAAGTTTAGATCGAGTTATTATTAGTTACATCGTTATTTATGAAAAAAAAGACTCACGTGACAGACGATGTAATCAAGAGTGGTCCCATCGGGGCTTTATTCAATGTGTGCGTTCTGATCGGCTAGTACACATGCATGAACGCCAAATTATAATCTTATAAAAGTAGTGACCAAATTTATAATTAAATATCAACATAGAGGCACTGATATATTTGTATTTCATTTATTTACAATAGTGACAAACAATTCATTTGTTTTACAATTTTAAGGTTCTACTGTAAGTACTGACCATTCTTCTTTATTTCTGTTTGAAAATCTAGCGTTTCTAGAACATGTCCGATTTAAGATATCTGGGAAAAATGTTTACTATTTTTCAATAATTTTATTCTTTTCACTTTTCTGTCTTATGTTTTTGTTTTATTTCATTTCCATGACTACAGGAAATTTGGTGTTGGAAGATGCACCAGTGTTATTTACATCAAACCATCTGACATATTTGCAAATACTGTGATATTATAAAACTGTTTAGTTAAAAAACCGAAGTATGCAACAAGTTGCCAGCTTCGCCACAGAGACAAGTTGTACCGTCTTATAGCACATTCAGTGCGTTAACTATAAAAACAACAACATCGATTTCATAGGCAACTGACCCTAGAAAGTTCAGATTTATGTCTGATAGAACATCTTTGTAATAATATTGATTGACGTCTACGGCGACGCCCAAATCCACCTGGTAACGTAAATGATACATTACTTGAAGAATGGAATATATCCCACAATCCGATATCAACAAGCTTGTACACTCAATGCGACGTCGCTGCCAAGCCGTCATAAATACACGCGGTGGTCATACACGTTACTGATGTATTGTCATAATTTCAAATCATACCCCTACCTAGGTTGAAATCAAATAAAACAATGAAATTAATAATTTTCGCCGATTTAATGTTTTATAATGAATTGATGATAAATGATTCCACAATAACAAACACATTTCAAAACAACCACTCTAAAAAGTAACGAAAAAATAAGTTTAGCGAAAGTTTCTATTTTGGTATATGATCATTGCATCGAATCATAGTACATATATTAGTATTGTAGTGCTTGGACCATATATGGTTGTGTTACATGAAAGGTATCACAGTTCAAGGAGTTTCTAGTGCACTGGTACAGAGCTGGTACCCGTACATGGATATTGTATACAATAAGTACATGGAAATTATAAATGGGACATTGTTTAGATCTTGGAGTGTTGCCATGTACAGGTTTGCTTCATGGTCGAAGTGTATGTCAATATGGTTGTATTGTGTTATCGTATTATTATCTACCATGTAGATGTCATTGAGCTGTCCAAGCGTGTGGTTGAACTAGAGACATTCACAGATAAAGCAGAACCGTTGCTAGGTAAGATATAATACAGCAAAATATATACAAATCATTATTATTTATACAACTGAAACATTTTCAATCATAACTTCTAACCATCATAAACATCTACTGTCAGAAATTGTACATACTAAAAAAAGGAATTTTTGACATTATTGTTCCCAATTTTAATAACTGCGTTATCGTATTTATTATCTATCATGTAGAACTCACTGTCAAACGTCTGGCTGAAGTTGAGGATAAAGTGAAAATATTGCTAGGTAAGATATAATACACAAATATATACCAATCATTATTATTTTATACTACTGAAACTTTTTTCAATCATGACTTCTAACCATCATAAACATCTGCTCTCAGAAATTGTACATACTAAAAAAAGGAAATTTTGACATTATTGTTCCCAATTTTAATAATTTGATGATTCTTACACAGCAACCACAGATTCCGACAATTTGACCGGTGCACAGAAAAACTGTTTCAGGATAACGTTGCAGGTACGAACATCAGTTACAATCAGTTACACAAACTTGTTTTGTCTATGCATTCGCCATGTTTTGGTTACATGTAAGTTTGAACGTTTGGGTGAAAAGTGTTATAACAATGATTATCGACAGTCTCTACCGTGCATTGGCTGTTTGTACATTCTATCGTAAAGAAGTAACTATTTAAAAGCTTAAGATAATATATGAACATATATTGACAGATATAAAAGCCAGAATTGTCGTTGATGGATCATCGCCGTCTGCAAGGGACACAGCCCTAGAAAAACTCCTTAATGGATTCAAAACATATGCTTCCGGTATAGCCCAGCGGATATCAAAACGATTGAGCACTTTAGGGTAAAAGCATGACACTAGACACAATTCATATATGGAGCCACGAACAAAAATTCAATATGGCCGCCAGATACGCTAAATATATTTTTTCAACTTTATAAATACAGAAAATCATCAAAATGGCGTCGTCAAAACTGTCCAAGTTTGACAGTATTCGTATATATACACTATCAATATGTGTTAACAAATTTGTGAAACTTATCATTTGATATAGATACATGCCTACATTGCATTGATAATACCAGGGGACATAGATTATGTTTTCAAAATGGCGGTAAAATTCAAAATTTGACGGTTTTTGCATATACATTATTGATGTGGTATACAATGATAAAACATTAATGAAACATTTTTTTGGATACAGACACAAACCAGCATATTAGTATTGGTAACAGGTGACATAAATTATGAAACAAAAATGGTTATACATGTCAATTCAAAATGGCGTCTCAGACAAGGTGTAAATTATCACTGTTATAGTTAACGTTTACATGACTTTAGAAAATCTTTCAATTTACTTGCAATAAAAAAATATGTGTTTAATACTATTATGATACAAGATACAAGACAAGTATTTATTTTTCAGAATGGGGACGAAAATAAAAATGGCGCCTCAATAGTAACGTTTGGCATAACAATTGTTATAGAACATATTCAAATTATTAATAATTAAAATAACATCTAAATGCAGGATAATCAACAGTTAGCACTCATTCAGTTTCTCCTTCACAGTCCGGTGAACAGTTACATAATGTTGTGCATTTCAATGCTGCTTTCAAGCATTTACACGCCTCTCGACATCCTTTCTTGCAACCACAGTCAATTAGCTCTTGACATTGCAGCTTTTTGCCAACCAAATAAGTCTGGTGATGGCATACTAGGATTCGCCACTAAACAATTACCCCAAATAACACTTCCTTGGTAAGCTGCACGTTTTGTATGTTGAAGTAGAGCATCTCTTGTCGGAGGAATGTTGTCAAGTGTTCTTGTCTTCTGTATGAATAAAATGTTTTCTTAATTCTTTCACCGTATTAATTGAACTAGACCGGTCATGCAGAAGCACGACATACTGTTCTATAACTTTCATAACTTCTAATGTTTCCACTTCATTTGGATTTTCAGTTATCTGCACAAATGCCACTGTTTCATGCCTTCGCCATTTGCTTTTTCTGGGAAAGGTAAGAAATCAGCTTGGGACGTAAATGAGGAATTGTCAGCAGCATTTGTGCAGATTATTGAACATTCAAATGAATAGGAAACATTAGAAGTAATTAGAATGGTATGTCGTGCTTCTGTATGACCGGTCTAGTTAATTTTGATGAGTTTCTGTATTTATAAAGTTGAACAAATATTTTTTGGCATATCTTCGTTGTATTTTCTTAAATTTGTGATATCTACTGAACCCTTGCATGTTGGTAGACTTAATCAAGTGTATGGTGTTGTATTCCCAGTACCTTATGTCGGCTATCTTCAATTTGGCGGCCATATTGGATTTTTTTTCGTGGCTCCATATATGAATTTTGTCTATACCCCTTAATCTTTCACTATGCCAAGTTTCATGCTTTAACCATAAAGTGATTAAGTATGCCAATATATTGCAATTAGGGGATGGACTAATAAACAAGATCAGAATAATGAACAAGATCAATGTAGAGAACAAGATCAAGACGATGATGATGAAGTACAGACAGATATTGACAATTTTTCCAAAGACATGAGAGATCAGGGTGTGGAGATTGTCGAAGTGGAACCAGGATCAATTGTGATCACGTTTAGGTAAATTTAGACAACGTTCTGTTTTAAGTATCCTCTGTTACATTCATTTAGCTTGAATGCAAAATATTTGTGAATGTAGTCTTTAGCACAAATCAGAGACACAAACCAGTAATCAAATGTATTATCTGTAAAATAATCAACAATCTTCCCTTACTGATGGAGATTATTTTCATAATGATGCCTGTCAGCCTGTCGATTTCTTATATCGAAATAGTTAAATGAAATATTGGTAGTACCTTGATGAAGCATGGCAGTCAATTGTTTTAATGTCTCGAAGGATTTTCAGGCAACTTTAGTCATGGGTTCTCGTCATCAGGAGATTATACTAAGTACATACCCCTTGAAATAAAATGATGAAAATTAATAAGTCAACTTTTCTTGCTGAGTTCTCTACTTTTTTAGATTCATAGAAATATGACCAAATTATTTTTCTGTTAACAGATGTCCAACAATATCAGCTTTGAAGAATATCAGCAAATATCTATTCGATAGAATGTACGAGGAGAGATTGATGAAACTTGAAAACTCTCTCAGTGAATGTGTAAAGAGTCCAATCAAGTTGAATATAAGCATTGTTCTTGAAACTTTGCACTCAGCTTTAATGCAGATAGGTAAAGTTTTATTTATCAGCAATTTATATGTATTCATGAAAGAATGGAAGTTGTTACGCATCCCCACACATACACTGGGGATAAACAACACTCTTCGAAACATTAGGCACTGAGGAGGTGCAAGGGTAAGCAAGTTTGGGAATAGGGTGCAAGACATGGTCTGATCTACCATAAAGAACAACTTAGGAGAATAACCTATCGTACAGCTTAGGAGTTCTTATAACCCATGTATTATAGCTTGTAACCCTCTATTGGATTATTTAGGCAAATGAGGACTGATTTATATGTATATGTTCAGTTACATATATCGTTCAGTTGACCTAACCAGTTTTTCGACCAGTCTTAACCAGTTCAAGCAACTGCACTATCTACACACACTGTCAAACACAAAATGTACTTACTGCGGGATATAGAACAGACAGAAGTTTCATTCGTGGTATAAACGTGCTTTACCGGATGCATACCACTTGATAAATTTTAAAAGTTGTCCCCGTTTAAAATATTGTCCCCGTCGCTATCAGCAAGTTGTCACGGAGAAGTCTTGATGGTGTCAACATCTGAATGTTTAATAAAATCACAGTGGACTGTTGGGTGTAAATCGAGCACCATGAATGATAACTGATTACGAAGTTCCAATAAACTTATCTATATAATCTACATTGTTCTACTACTGTTGGTTCGAACTTTCCAGCGTCAAACTCGCAAACCAATTACTCGACCCCTTTAACATAAAATGCTCTATAACACGCACCTTGCGGTCTAACAGTATTTTCTTACCTCATAATTGGCTTGACTGATGTGCACAATACTGACACGGTGCGTGTAATATCGACAAGTTTGTGAAAACTCCACTACAAAATACCAAAAGAGTAATAATGCACTCGTTTGTAATTAGAATAATTAGCGGTATGATTGTACATTTGATTCAGTTGTCAAACTTCAAAAATCATTCCGTGAACAAACATGTCAAAAGAAAGTTACGTGGGTTTTAATATATTTTCGGAATTATCTTGATATCATTATCGTCTATGTTTATATGTACATGTATGCTTATGTACAAACTGCATATTAAATGCCATTATTGAACATAACTTCGGTTGACTAGAACTACGCTTTGCTCGAACTAATTTCGTCAGTTCCGACGAGTTCGAGCCAACACCAGTCCACTGTACATACATTTCTTGGTATTGTTATTTGAAAATATCGGCGAATGCCATTATAATTATGTTTTGCTTTGTTTCCGAGCATTGTCAACGAATATTAAAGGTTGAGAAATGCTCTGCGATAAAGAACTGATTTAACTTGTCAGACAAATGTGATCTTAATCTGTAGTCGCGGCGATGTTTACCATTGTTACTGACTTACTTAGCATTTTCCATGATGTATTCCATCCAGTAGACCTTATTTACCCTTGTTGTCCCCCTAAATTATCCATGGTTGTTTTTATGTTCGGTTAGACCATTCCTGGCTCCCCTAGTCTTTCCCTGGGTGTGTGTGCGCTCCGTGAAGGGTTTTGAAATAACTTGACATATTGTTAATGATATCGAGACGATGTGCAGAGCGCATGTTTCAACCAGCTTGTGTTATGGTCAAGGTCACACTTACAGGCCAAAGGTCATATTACTATTTTTCTTGTTTGTTCCATATGAAATAACATTATTTCATTTTACTTCTTCTCCATACCCATTTTATTCGAACGTCCTGTATCAGTACTTCTTTTACTGACAAACTGCCATGGGCGAGACATATGTTGCTTTTTTTCAAAAACAACCATCTAGTTTAATAACAGCTCTGTCACAAATAACAGATTCGTGTTAAGATGCTTCATATACGTCGGCCGGTCGGTTCGATCAATAACTGAAGAACCCCTTGACCTATCATCCTCAAACTAGGTCCACGCATTCCTCTTGGGTAGCAGAGGAACACTGCTGATTTTGTGTCACGGGTGAAAGGTCAACGCCACAGGGGGCATAATGTTTTACAAAAGTCTCTTGTTTTTAAAATATTGTTATTTAAGCAAACATTGGTGGATTTGAATACCAGATTTTGTAATGACACAGCTTATAATGTATTTTCTGTGTAGTTCATGATTTTATCTGAAATAAAACTCAAACCGTTCACGCATAATAATGATGGTCCATCTTATGAGACTGACAAAGAACATGCGCTCAGCTCCCTGCTCGTTTAACTGTACCCGCATCTGTTTACATGTGTCTATCGTCAATTGTTTTTGCATATACTATGATCTTTTTCAAAACTTGTGGAAGTGTTAAACACTTGTCATCGCAATTACTTGCTTTACATATACAATGTATGCATTTCGTCGTTGTCTTCACAGATGTTCAAAAGGTGTGTTACTAATGTTATATGATGGTATCATGTATCCTATGTATATATTTACGGTTATATAAAATACATATAATGTTGTTTATACTTACCCTGTCTGGAAATATTATAGCTTGCGATTGAACATGTAATTCGTGTTTACAAATATTCTCTCGATTGCATATTAAGAATAAATTAGCGAGCTTTATCAGAAAATTAATGAGTGTTTGATATCCGATGGCAATCGGAAAAAAGAAAAAGCATAGATGACGTCCACCTTAATCATACACTTTCTTTGTGACTGAGCTAGCTCGGAAGTCGGGACAGTACAATTTACCGTAAACCTTTCTATGAGGTAACTATGCTGTTTCACCGGCGGCATGTGGAATCACTTTCTTTTTATGTGTTTCGATAACCCTTCATAAATTTGGACCTTTTTATAAAGATATGTGATAAAAAGCATTATCAATTTTAATCGAATTTCTTGAACTCGGCGGTCAAAAGGATAGAACGCACAAAAGCGTACAGAGCATTTTACTATATTATTTGTACGACTCATTTAATAAATACCTTAAACCATTCACGTCAGAGCCTCTGTTTATGTCTATGATACACCATACTTTACTGCAACAATAATAATTTAATTAATGTAGGTAAAACTGTATAATAGTCTTGTAAACTTGTGGCTGACATGTTGACTCTAGGTTGAAAGTACTTGTATTTGCTTGCAGACAACTGATTATAGAGTGTCGAGGGCTTTACACAAACTCATACATTTTCAGAAAAAGCAGCAAACAACAAATCTATCGTGCTTACATTACAATGTAGAGGTTCGGAAGGTGTGAAGAATGCAATTGACTGTTTTGGGAATAGATCATCGACCAATGCTCTTAACAGCTTGTCTGAATCATTATCTAAATCTGTAGATAGCAGAATTGAGTTACATACAACAATTGATGTTGCTCAACTTGAAAATGACATCGAAGAACTTGAACAACAGTCCCTTGTTGATGATCAGCATAGTGTACAAGACACAGCAAGACGTAAGTATTGATCTATATATGTAATGTGATAGTATAGTGTACAAGAGTCAGCAAGACGTAAGTATAGAACTATATATGTAATGTGATAGCATAGTGTACAAGAGTCAGCAAGACGTAAGTATAGAACTATGTATGTAATGTAATAGCATAGTGTACAAGAGTCAGCAAGACGTAGGTATAGAACTATACATGTAATGTGATAGTATAGAGTACAAGAGTCAGCAAGACGTAAGTATTGAACTATATATGTAATGTGATAGTATAGTGTACAAGAGTCAGCAAGATGTAAGTATAGAACTATACATGTAATGTGATACATGTAGCATAGAGTACAAGAGTCAGCAAGACGTAAGTATAGAACTATATATGTAATGTGATAGTATAGTGTATACGAGTCAGCAAGACGTAAGTATTGAACTATATATGTAATGTGATAGCATAGTGTACAAGAGACAGCAAGACGTAAGTATAGAACTATATATGTAATGTGATAGTATAGTGTACAAGAGTCAGCAAGACGTAAGTATAGAACTATATATGTAATGTGATAGTATAGTGTATACGAGTCAGCAAGACGTAAGTATTGAACTATATATGTAATGTGATAGCATAGTGTACAAGAGACAGCAAGACGTAAGTATAGAACTATATATTTAATGTGATAGCATAGTGTACAGGAGTCAGCAAGACGTAAGTGTTGAACTATATATGTAATATGATAGCATAGTGTACAAGAGTCAGCAAGACGTAAGTATTGAACTATACATGTAATGTGATAGTATAGTGTACAAGAGTCAACAAGACGTAAGTATTTCTAGAGCCCTGAAAACACGCAAATTATGTGTAATCCACATCTGAAACCTGTGGGAAAGTCGTATGTTGTTTGTGAAGAACATGTTAGTACATTTTATACTGGTTTGTTACCCAGGAAGTTTGGTCAGGTCAACAAACCGCTGTACATAACTAAAATGCTGTTGAAAATAGCGAAACTGTAAACAATAGTTGCACACGCATTCTCAGTAAAGAGGTGCAACACGGGCACCACAACTGACCTCTTACTTCACTGTCTGAATATCTTTATTCATAAGTGACATGTATCTACTTTAAGAAACACAAGTGTTTTAAACAAGATATCATTGACGTTGATAGTACACCTCGTAGAATTAAGCCCCTCATTGAAGAAATTTTACGACAACAAAGGTTCGTTACTTCACTAAGTACCTGTTTAAATTAATTATTATATGACAATACATGCCATATTCAAAACAAAATATGTGTTTTTGGAAACTCAAGACCATATCAATCGCAGTTCGAGTACCACGGTTTTGATTAATTTGATCAAATATCAATAAATCATAGCATGACACACGATTAGAAAATGTGGATATGGATTTCCTGTACCAACGTGTTAAAATTAACAATGCGTTTTTTATATTCTTATGAAATCAGGCATTTAGTATTTTATCCACGTTATCTTGCAAATTTAGGTAAACACGCAATTTGCCGGGCAAAAGTTTATAAAATGTTTATTACCGACTACGAACTTGAATTGATTCAACAATGGGCCTAAATTGTAACGAACCTTTCTGATTATATGAATTAAATTTGACATATTTATTGAAAAAAATTATCTTTAGAAAAAATGACAAGAAATCTTAAATAACGTTAAATACCCAATATTGAACACACATCATCAATATAAAAACGCAATAATACAAATGTACTATCATTTACTTAAAGCCAATGCGATTTGCCATGAATGATGAAAACATGGTAACCATTTGAGTTTAAACAAAATTAAATGAACACATTCAATCACGATGTCTCAGTTTACCTCAAAATTATAAGTTCATAGATTCTAGTCATATATCTAAATGGAAAAGGTACCCAATACAATATGAAACGAAGGATTTACTAGAAATTTCATTAATACCTGCATTATTTAGTTCATTTCCGAAAAAGAAACAACACAAAAATATAAAAGTGTTGTCAAACACGGCGTTTTAGTGATATTTGTACACAAAACCGCTTGTTTGTTCTTGATGCATATTTAATAACTGTCATATAAATCAATAATCCAACATTCGACTATCATGTTTACTCAAAATTAGCGTAACAAAGTTCAAACAAGTTTATAATTGCAAGACGTGCTTTTGCTTCATGAGTCTTACTTCTCGTGTATATTTCCGACCAATTTTACGACATTTATAGTGATTTAATACTTAATGTAAAGGTAATAACTTTGTATTGCCTTGCAAACTTTGCGAAGGGTTTCATGAAAGATTCGTTACCTTTGGTAACGAACCTTTCAGCGCATTAGTAATACAAATGCGAATAAACTTAAACTTTTAGCAATACTGTTGTTATAGATATCAATTGATAAGTTCAATTATCTAACTAAACATGTGATAAAAATGCGTAAATAAAGAAATTGCTTACCTTGAAGATGCATTTTAAAATTTGTGTACTTTTTTTATCAACCATATTGTTTACTTCAAAACCTTTCTTCACTGGAGGAAATGACGTCAAAATTATATCATTACGTAATATAAATAAACGTCATAAAATATATCGTTAAAACTGTTTCATTTAACATGACAATTAACGAGGAGCTACAGTATGATAACAAACCTTCTTTGTTCAATTCCGTGATATAAAAAATAATCTATGTCACCATCAAACCAAAACCTTTTAGTCAAGGAAGACATTGTATGAACAAAAAATCTCGTACAGCGGCAATGTCTCCTTAGACAGCGATTTACTACTTTTATTGAAGGTAACTAACCTTTCATGTTAAAAATAAATTCTGAAAATCATCGAAATAATATTTCAATAGTTGCTATACGCTACATGGATTAATAGGTACCAAATTTTTATTCAAAATGGCGACAAGTCTATTTTTGTTAGTATAGCAATCTATATATCAAATAACAGCAAAAAGCTAATGGATTTAGTCTCTTTTAAGATATAATATGTAAAATGAGCTTTATCTTTTGCATTTTTATTGATATTTATGGAGTCGCGAAACGCTGCAATTCCAAAAGCGACAGTAACGAACCTGTATTTTTACCATATATAAAACATTTAAGTAAAGTCATACATGGATTTCGAACACACTTTGTTCAATGATTCACTTACATTGACCAGGGAAATTACTGGCGACATGAGTCTTTTTTAGATGCACCTCTTTACTGAGAATGCGCGTGCAGTATCATTATTTAAAGCGACATTTCCTATTTTAAGCAATTATTGTATATAAAAACGGTTGAACATATTTAGTAAGGAAGGACAATCTTGCCAACGAAACGTGTTTTATTTCGCAATAAATAAGACAATTAACTCCCTGATTTTCTTCTTCTAAGAAGTGTCACTGCTACTGAAGAACTCGAAGCATAAACTGTTGAATGAAACCATTACTGACAAGAAAACTATTATGCAATTTTGTTTGTGTGTGTAATGGAGCTTAATACCATTCCATGTTCGTTTTTAAACGATACATTAGAAAATGACCCCCGATCTGTCAAAATCCCTATTTTTGTTTTGATGACTAAAACCTGCTAATTTTGGTTTAAAAACAATACCAAACTAACAGAATGTGTTATGTAACATGAGGTGCATTTGTGTGGTTTGAAAATACCATATAACCATCTGAGAAGAGAGGAAATAATGTAATGAAGTTTTAAGCATTGACGTTTCTTCTACTGTCCTGTTTCAGTTTTGATTTATCGCGGTTTGAAGATATTTTCCTTCTATAATTCTATAGGAGTTTTTGTTTATCGCGGTTTGAAGATATTTTCCTTCTATAATTCTATAGGAGTTTTTATTTATCGCGGTTAGAAGATATTTTCCTTCTATAATTCTATAGGAAGTTGGTCGGACCACAGTGACACGAACGTTGGGTATGCGTAACATACATTTATCATGTATAAATATCATGTAGATTTCGAGACCAGATACAGCTGGGCTGAATAAACTATAATGTTTTTTTTCATTATACTTTCTATTATCAGTATATTGATAAATTTTACTATCTTTATTTGCTTTCACATCTCAAGCTTACATTTTATAAATTACATATTGACAAAGTCATCTTTATCAGAACAATATTGATAAAGACTATATTGTTAAGGACTATTATCAAGACATAATTTTTACACAATATTAAAACTATTTACATTACTCAATGTAGACACTCTAGTGTCTTTTTACTTATTTGTAACATATAGCGTCAAACTTGTTGGGAGTACCCCATAACTTATTAAGTGTTGACTTGAAGCAGTTTATTGTTGTGCATTAACTACTTCTTCTGGTAAATTATTCTACATATCTATCACTCTGAAGCTATAAGAATTAAGCCTTGATTCAGTTTGAGCTCTTCTTTTGAAAAAAATTCTTATTATGACCTCTAGTAATTCTGAACATTAAGCATACAAACATGTCTTTATTTGCAACATGGTTGTATTAAATCAGCTCTTACCCTTCTGTATTCCAAAGTGGGCAGTCCTAGTATACGTAATATTTCATGATAAGGGAAATCTGTTAAAGATTTTATCATTCTAGTGGATCTTCTTTGCACATTGTCTATTGCAATAATGTCTTTTTAAGTCTCGGAGACCATACTGGTGAAGCATATTCCAAATGAGGTCTTATGAGGGATTTGTATAGAGTCAGGAACATTTCCTTAGACATGTCTTAAAAGTTATCATACTCAGTCCTAGGTTCTTATTGGCCAACTTCACTTTATTATGTATATGTTGATCAAATTGTAATTTCTCATCAAACATTACTCCAAGGTCTTTTTCTGTTTTAACTGCTTGGATTTTGTTAACAGTTCCAGTACAGTCCTTCATGAAATACTCATTGTAACCATCATTATTCTCTTCAGTTAGGACTTTACAATTAATATTTAATCATTAAAGGAAATATAAAAACATTCATTCCAATGACTACTATCATGGATCCTGTGATTATTTCTCCGAAAAACAAAAGTCAAGCAAGAAGAATTATTCAAGAACTTCTTCGTGAGAAACTCCTGTCATTGGACAGTGAGGGCGTTCAGCTGGGTAAAGATTGGCCTCTCACATTGGTACAGATAGGAACCCTTGACGGGCGTGTTTATCTATTTGATGTGATGCTAAATGAACGGAAACAGGACAAGTCATTCTTCAAAGACACGGGATTGGAGAGCATTTTGACTTCCCCTCAAATCGTTAAGGTTTGTTTTTGTTAAATCTCTTATGATCTGTTGCCATATCAAAACATTGTAAGTTTAAATTTCTTGTAGTTGACATGAGTATTCTGCTTTAAAGATGTATCTGGCCATCGGAACGTAAAATATTTCAACAGGCTTCATCCAGTGTTGTTGCTACAGTGGCTAAGTAATCTTTAATCCAAACAATTGCAATTTAATACTGATTCAAAACAAATTGGTTTAACCTGTTACTTGTCATCCTCGATACCCAGTCTATTCATAACATATATCATATACTGTATGTTATGAATATCCTGGGTACCGAGGATGGTTACTTGTAAAATACCCCTGATTAAAAATAATATTACACACTTCTGTTTGATAAACACAGAGGAATATGTACAAAATTGGTGTTTTCTTTGATAATGCATATTTATTGATAATTTAACTATTTGAAATATATATGCCATTTCTTTCGCCTCTGTTCCCTTACGTATGTACCCTTGAGCCTCCTCAAAGGCCTTGTGTTTTGTGGATAGTTGTTTTCCTGGAGGTCTGTGGGGGCACTGTCTTATGTATGCGTCGTTCCCTGAAACAACTTATTCTCTCTCTCTCATTTATCTAAAAATGACAAAATTAGTGTAATATTACTGTAATGAATATGACAAACTTTGACGGTTACACCCTTTTGTTTATAGAAGGCATACAAATAATAATCAAAAGGACTTGTTCAGAACACAACAGTCTGTCAATTTAAATTGTAACTTGGTTGATACGAACGCCTGGCTTCTATAGTCATTATAAACTAATACGAAGCTGTAAATGTTTTTCATAATTTTCAGAAAACTTCTAAAATGTTTTAAGTGGAGTATTATATCATTGTTATCAATAACTGAATAGAACAGTGACGCAGAATGTGACCTCTTCACTTATGTCAGTTCATGTTTTTACAAATACCACGTGCACACTATGTATTTATATTGACATTATCAGTACGAGGCGCTGATAACCATAAGTACGCTCCCTTAAGTGAATCTCGTCTGATTATGGTGTTGAATGTCATGTTTACGGAAAACGCTCAGCTCAGAATTTCAAAGGCACCCTGGGTCCTTATTCACAAACGTTTTAAGACTGAAACTCGGACTTTGACTTTGAATTTGCAAAGCTTACATTTACCAGCATTTCTTTTTCATTGAATATTAACAAACGAAATTTTGTCTGAATAATTGTTGACACCCACTCTACACTTCTGCATAATTTGATTAAAATGTATTCTGTTATAATAACAAAGGAGCCAAAAGAGCAATTAACATTTTCTGTCTTAAAAAAAGTTTTGTGAATAAGGCTCCAGCAGATTCTACCCAGATGTCCACCCTAGACACAATAATGTTAAAAGAGACATCAGCTGGCCCTACCCAGTTGTCCACCCAAAACATAATAATGTTAAAAGAGACATCAGCTGGCCCTACCCAGTTGTCCACCCAAAACATAATAATGTTAAAAGGGACATCAGCTGGCCCTACCTAGTTGTCCACCCTAGACACAATAATGTTAAAAGAGACATCAGCTGGCCCTACCCAGTTGTCCACCCTAGACACAATAATGTTAAAAGGGACATCAGCTGGCCCTACCCAGTTGTCCACCCTAGACACAATAATGTTAAAAGGGACATCAGCTGGCCCTACCCAGATGTCCACCCTAGACACAATAATGTTAAAAGGGACATCAGCTGGCCCTACCCAGTTGTCCACCCTAGACACAATAATGTTAAAAGGGACATCAGCTGGCCCTACCTAGTTGTCCACCCTAGACACAATAATGTTAAAAGAGACATCAGCTGGCCCTACCTAGTTGTCCACCCTAGACACAATAATGTTAAAAGGGACATCAGCTGGCCCTACCTAGTTGTCCACCCTAGACACAATAATGTTAAAAGAGACATCAGCTGGCCCTACCTAGTTGTCCACCCTAGACACAATAATGTTAAAAGAGACATCAGCTGGCCCTACCCAGTTGTCCACCCTAGACACAATAATGTTAAAAGAGACATCAGCTGGCCCTACCCAGTTGTCCACCCTAGACACAATAATGTTAAAAGAGACATCAGCTGGCCCTACCCAGTTGTCCACCCTAGACACAATAATGTTAAAAGAGACATCAGCTGGCCCTACCCAGTTGTCCACCCTAGACATAATAATGTTAAAAGAGACATCAGCTGGCCCTACCCAGTTGTCCACCCTAGACACAATAATGTTAAAAGAGACATCAGCTGGCCCTACCCAGTTGTCCACCCTAGACACAATAATGTTAAAAGAGACATCAGCTGGTTCTACCCAGTTGTCCACCCTAGACATAATAATGTTAAAAGGGACATCAGCTGGCCCTACCCAGTTGTCCACCCTAGACACAATAATGTTAAAAGAGACATCAGCTGGTTCTACCCAGTTGTCCACCCTAGACATAATAATGTTAAAAGGGACATCAGCTGGCCCTACCCAGTTGTCCACCCTAGACACAATAATGTTAAAAGAGACATCAGCTGGCCCTACCCAGTTGTCCACCCTAGACACAATAATGTTAAAAGAGACATCAGCTGGCCCTACCCAGTTGTCCACCCAAAACATAATAATGTTAAAAGAGACATCAGCTGGCCCTACCCAGTTGTCCACCCAAAACATAATAATGTTAAAAGAGACATCAGCTGGCCCTACCCAGTTGTCCACCCAAAACATAATAATGTTAAAAGAGACATCAGCTGGTTCTACCCAGTTGTCCACCCAAAACATAATAATGTTAAAAGGGACATCAGCTGGTTCTACCCAGTTGTCCACCCAAAACATAATAATGTTAAAAGAGACATCAGCTGGCCCTACCCAGTTGTCCACCCTAGACACAATAATGTTAAAAGAGACATCAGCTGGTTCTACCCAGTTGTCCACCCAAGACATAATAATGTTAAAAGGGACATCAGCTGGCCCTACCCAGTTGTCCACCCAAGACACAATAATGTTAAAAGGGACATCAGCTGGCCCTACCTAGTTGTCCACCCTAGACACAATAATGTTAAAAGGGACATCAGCTGGCCCTACCCAGTTGTCCACCCAAGACATAATAATGTTAAAAGAGACATCAGCTGGCCCTACCCAGTTGTCCACCCTAGACACAATAATGTTAAAAGGGACATCAGCTGGCCCTACCCAGTTGTCCACCCTAGACACAATAATGTTAAAAGAGACATCAGCTGGCCCTACCTAGTTGTCCACCCTAGACACAATAATGTTAAAAGGGACATCAGCTGGCCCTACCCAGTTGTCCACCCTAGACACAATAATGTTAAAAGGGACATCAGCTGGCCCTACCTAGTTGTCCACCCTAGACACAATAATGTTAAAAGAGACATCAGCTGGCCCTACCCAGTTGTCCACCCTAGACACAATAATGTTAAAAGGGACATCAGCTGGCCCTACCTAGTTGTCCACCCTAGACACAATAATGTTAAAAGGGACATCAGCTGGCCCTACCCAGTTGTCCACCCTAGACACAATAATGTTAAAAGGGACATCAGCTGGCCCTACCCAGTTGTCCACCCTAGACACAATAATGTTAAAAGGGACATCAGCTGGCCCTACCCAGTTGTCCACCCTAGACACAATAATGTTAAAAGGGACATCAGCTGGCCCTACCTAGTTGTCCACCCTAGACACAATAATGTTAAAAGAGACATCAGCTGGCCCTACCCAGTTGTCCACCCTAGACACAATAATGTTAAAAGGGACATCAGCTGGCCCTACCTAGTTGTCCACCCTAGACACAATAATGTTAAAAGGGACATCAGCTGGCCCTACCCAGTTGTCCACCCTAGACACAATAATGCTAAAAGGGACATCAGCTGGCCCTACCTAGTTGTCCACCCAAGACACAATAATGTTAAAAGGGACATCAGCTGGCCCTACCTAGTTGTCCACCCTAGACACAATAATGTTAAAAGGGACATCAGCTGGCCCTACCCAGTTGTCCACCCTAGACACAATAATGTTAAAAGGGACATCAGCTGGCCCTACCTAGTTGTCCACCCTAGACACAATAATGTTAAAAGGGACATCAGCTGGCCCTACCCAGTTGTCCACCCTAGACACAATAATGCTAAAAGGGACATCAGCTGGCCCTACCTAGTTGTCCACCCTAGACACAATAATGTTAAAAGGGACATCAGCTGGCCCTACCCAGTTGTCCACCCTAGACACAATAATGTTAAAAGGGACATCAGCTGGCCCTACCTAGTTGTCCACCCTAGACACAATAATGTTAAAAGAGACATCAGCTGGCCCTACCCAGTTGTCCACCCTAGACACAATAATGCTAAAAGGGACATCAGCTGGCCCTACCCAGTTGTCCACCCTAGACACAATAATGTTAAAAGAGACATCAGCTGGCCCTACCCAGTTGTCCACCCAAGACATAATAATGTTAAAAGGGACATCAGCTGGCCCTACCTAGTTGTCCACCCTAGACACAATAATGTTAAAAGAGACATCAGCTGGCCCTACCCAGTTGTCCACCCTAGACACAATAATGCTAAAAGGGACATCAGCTGGCCCTACCCAGTTGTCCACCCTAGACACAATAATGTTAAAAGAGACATCAGCTGGCCCTACCCAGTTGTCCACCCAAGACATAATAATGTTAAAAGAGACATCAGCTGGCCCTACCCAGTTGTCCACCCTAGACACAATAATGTTAAAAGGGACATCAGCTGGCCCTACCCAGTTGTCCACCCAAGACATAATAATGTTAAAAGAGACATCAGCTGGCCCTACCCAGTTGTCCACCCTAGACACAATAATGTTAAAAGAGACATCAGCTGGCCCTACCTAGTTGTCCACCCTAGACACAATAATGTTAAAAGAGACATCAGCTGGCCCTACCCAGTTGTCCACCCTAGACACAATAATGCTAAAAGGGACATCAGCTGGTTCTACCCAGTTGTCCACCCTAGACACAATAATGTTAAAAGGGACATCAGCTGGTTCTACCCAGTTGTCCACCCTAGACACAATAATGTTAAAAGAGACATCAGCTGGTTCTACCCAGTTGTCCACCCTAGACACAATAATGTTAAAAGGGACATCAGCTGGCCCTACCCAGTTGTCCACCCTAGACACAATAATGTTAAAAGGGACATCAGCTGGCCCTACCTAGTTGTCCACCCTAGACACAATAATGTTAAAAGGGACATCAGCTGGCCCTACCCAGTTGTCCACCCTAGACACAATAATGCTAAAAGGGACATCTGGTGTCTTTCTTCACCCTAATAGCTGACAAATTATCTACATGACCTGACTGTATACGCGAATCAAAGTTACATTATACTCGTATTTTTGTTCATTTGTTTACCTAAACAAATATGAAGAATATACATGATATAATAAATATGCATAATCAAAGAATACACTAATAACGTATTCGGCTGCATTTGTTGAAAAACGAAGTTTGTATTATCATGAAATTAAAAAACTTCCAGTTTTTTTAACAAGCGGGTATTTTTACAAGTTTTGTGTGTTAGTAACATGATAAAATAAGATTTGTATCATCAGTTATACATTGTAATGACTCTTATTAAAGATGTTTTAGCCAATGTAACAACAATATTCTAAAACGTTAACATTCAGATGAGCCCACTTACATTACATCGATTACTAGTCAGTTCTAGTTCATTTGGCCCATGTTTTCCAAAGCAGGATTATATAGTGTTTTACAGTGTAAGATAACGCTATCCATATTTCTACTGATCAACAAATTTGACTGCGACTATAATTGATCCCTGGGAATATCTTAGAGCCCTGTACAATTATGTAACAGAAACCCGGCCCCAATCCCGATTTCCGAAATATGTATAAAACAGAAAATTTCTGCATTGGATCCTGTCGGCCGTATTTCTGATTTACATAGTTCTAGGATTTCTTTATCGTAGTGGGAAGATTCTATGTGAAATGTATGGACATCAGTCAAACCTGTGCTACAGAAGATATATCACAAAATTAACAATAATTATATTACTCTTCTGCAGGTCATCCATTCTTGCGCAGGCGATAGTGCGGCGTTGTTTCATCAGTTTGGTGTTCGTCTGCAAAATGTGTTCGACACCCAGGTTAGAAAACTACATCAAAATTTCAAATTCTAAATAAAAGGCAATTGAAACTGATTGCATGCTGTTTGCATGTCTTTTGGTCTTTATATGAACACACTAAGCTTTAACTAAAGTGACAATTTTGATGAGTTGTCATGTAATTGATTCTAATCTCTGTCATTACCATGAAACCTATATTTTATCAACTCCGGCTGCTATCTTCTCACTGAAGTATAATTCACTACGGTTAATTTCGTATCGGCTTTAATGTTTGATTGTCTAATTTCACGTTCTACCATTCTGTCATCAAAAATGCAGATTTTATCGTAGCAAGATTGATTCCATTTTGTAGGTTGCACATCTCGTGATTATGGAAGATAAAGGGATGAAACTGCCGTCAAGACTGAAGCTTGCTGAGATTTGTGCGCACTATTCGGAGAAGGCCGAAGTTTACGAAGACAAAGATAAGTTGAAGGTTCGTTTATGGTCAAGTTTAATATACCCAATTCAAGATTTCTTTTCTGACAGGCAACACATTGCTCTAGTGCCGACAACAATCTGACTGAAATCATATCTACAAAAACGCTACGCACATAGGACGATCTCATACTTTAGTCAGATTGGTGTCGATGTTACATTTACAGTAAAACCTTATTTAAATAACCACCTAAATAATAAGATCACCTTAGAATTAAGACCACATTTTTTAAGTCCATGTTAACTTTTTAACTTTAAGTTTGCTTTTTATTCAACCTCAATATTAAGACCACCTCAATAAGAAGACCAGTTTTCAGGGGTCCCTAGGGTGGTCCTGTTATTGAAGTTTTACTGTACTTACTTAATCCAAGTCATGTATGTTTACACATGCAGCAACAACATCTCTCCGATTGGTGTGGACAATCGGTCATCTTTTTTTAATTTCAAACAGCAATGTGTACCACTGTCGATAATCGATCAGCCGGTTATACTGCGTACACTTAGATAAATATAAAGGTAGCATAAGTAACGATGTTTCCATAATTTGTTTTAGATGCAATGGTGCAAACTGGTAGGAAACTTCTGGGCGATACGTCCAATGACGGACACAATGAAACAATACGCAAGTTATGACGTCACCGCGCTTATACCGGAAGTTTATGATACTCAGAAAAAGTAATCTCACTCTATTGCAGCCAAAGCACACCCAACATCTGATTATAAAAAAACACATATTTCCTTCTGTTTAATTATCCATTCTAGACCAATGGTGTCTTACTCCAATCCTTTTAAGTCTTTCCTCTGTGTTGTACTTTCACTTTATATAGTGTTCATGTTATTTTCTCCCCACTTTCGGCCAGCTGTCTTGACTTGTCCTGTGATGTCCATTAACCCCACCCCCCTCTCCTGTTTGTCATCTTTGATTCTCCTTAGTTATCCCGTGTGTCCCATTATTTGCGCCCATGTTCCCTTACGTATTTATCCCTGCGCCTCCTCAAATGCCTTGTGTTTAATGGACTGTTGTCTTCCCGGAGGTCTGTGTGGAGAGGCATTGTCTTATGTATGTGGCGTTCCCTGTAGCAACATTTTGTCTCTTGTTTACCCTATATCCTTTTCATATTTCGAACATTGAATGTGTGTAAAACCTCAGTCACCGCACGGTTTTGGAGACCGCTGGGAAACTTATGATGTTGTAACGGTCATCGTTGGGTGCGGGCAGCGTCGGGGGTACCCTATCCTTTTTGTTTCCACCATACTGCAAGAGCTCGTACGTTTGACGATTAATACTAATTTAAAAACTAAATCAAGAAAACGATCGAACAGCAAAGTTACAATACATAAGATGCAAATAATTGGTACATACATCTTGCAGGTATATCATGGACAAGGGGTTATATGAAACATATCAGCACAGGGTGCTTGAAGAAATTGAACTTGTAATCGATCCTGAACAGAAGGAACGGCGGAACAAACGAAATCAAGATATTCGTGTTGCCATTCTGACTGACATGGAAAAGAAATGTCCCGATTCGATGCAGTTTGTGTCAATTACCGACCCCGATGAGGTAGAATTTCATTGATAACATTAGCTGTGTAAACATGATACATGTTTCCAAGATGCCTAACAAGGCAAACTATTCGTTTTTATTTGAACATTATTAAAAGCTTCCCTATGGAGTTAAGAGCATCTCCTTACTGTACAATTACAAAGAAATGCGATGAGTGGAAAGTAGCAATTCGGAGTTGTTTTTTCTGTGTTTATTGTTTCATTGCAGGCTTATTGAAATCAGGGGGGGGGGGCACATTAAGGATATTACACATAAAGTATTTGTGTTTCCTTTGCAGGGAACTTTTCATTGTCAGAAAACCCTGCAGTTTTTAAGATACATGTACTCTCCTTTTAAAACATTTAAGCGGGCATTCACCTTTATATCTGAACCTACCTCATAATCATGTCTCTGTCTTACAACAGTTTTCAATAATGCCATTGTCAATCATGAATAGTGATCGTAACGTATGTACCCTTTGTCTTGTGTATGTGGCGTTCCCTGTAACAACTTATTCTCTCTCTTTGAATATATTTTCATTAATGAAATATTTGCAATTATCTTTCTGAGTCTAAATATTTTAGAAAAAAGCCATAGAAGATACCAGGCCAGGTGAAATGGATGCATTTTCTGGCAAGATGAAACGATTGAAACAGGAGTCTATGATAACGTACATGGAAGAAATAGAGCAGGAACTACTGACACCGGAAAGCTTCAATCCACATCGAAGTGTATGGTACAAACTTGGTGAGGCAGAACGCCACGGGACGGAGACGGCAATGAAGAAGGCGAACGGTCTAAAGCAACGACTGTCTGAAATGATACTCCAAGATATTGAGACAAAGTATGCACCGGACACACCGTTACAATGTCTCAATTCCCTTGATTGCCAGGTTCTGAAGACTATACGGCCTACTGGAAATCAAGACCAAGCATTTTCTCAAACAATTCTCAGTCTACATTGGAGACTTGTTGAACAAGATTTAGACGATGAAACTGAGAAAACCAAAGGCGACGCTGAATATGAAGTCCATACTTCATTTGGGAAATTGAAATTCTTCATCAGCAATGATAAGGTACATGTATTTATGTTGCTTGATACAATATAAATCATACTTCTAGGGTTATGAAACAATGCACTATTTTCCTGTAGTAAGAATTTACTGTTACTTTCACCTCTCTTGAGCAACACGCTCGCTTTGTGGTAAGAATTTACAATCAATTTAACCTCCCTTATATATTTTCAAACGTCATTCAACATTCAATACACCAAGTTCAATATCAGAATACAATAATTATAATACAATGCAATATTTTTGGTAAACACTCGTCTGTTATACCCCAGTTATGAAATAGCAAATAATGGAACCGAGGGATTACGTGTAGGTAAAATGCCAAACAATCAAATGTCAAAACAGCTCGGAATTGTTGAGGATTTGTTACAATTAGTGTGTAAATTTCCTGCAGAAATGAGATATTAACGTGTATCTGTGTAGTATATGAACTTCCTTCGAGAAGTACTGCAGATGTAAATTGTTTGAGTAATGAGTAAAAGTACAATACAGTTGGACCTCGTTTATTCGACAACCTCTATGTATAATCCGAAATAAATATCAGGTCCCGATGTATCTTAAGGAAATCGAATTGAAATAGGCTATTCAAAACCATGCGTTATTCGAAATAAAGTTCGCACCCGATCAATTCGAATGAATGAGGTCCGTCTGTAGTTATAATACATTTTGTATTATTAAATTATTCATACTTTTGGTCGTTACTAGTTCTGATAAGAGAGTTATGTTAAAAATGAATGCGATGGCAGAATTCTGAGTACATTATAAAGTGGGAACATAGCGTATGTGATTGACCACAGAATACTTTGATGACCTTATATTTGACTACTATCAAAATAAAACCGTTGCCCTCATCATTGAAGACTGTACAAGAAGACCTGTGATCTTTTCCATCCATTAATTCGACCCCCTCCTTCACTGTCCTCTTTCATTCTCCTTGTTAATCCTTATGGTCTGCCATTCCTTGCGCCTCTGTTCCTTAAATAATGTACCTTTAACCTCCTCAGGTACCTTATGTTTCATGGATTGTTGTTTTCCCAGGGGTCTGTGTGTGAAGGTACTGTTTGATGTAAGTGGTGTTCCATGTAGCAACTTATTCTCTCTCTTTTATTGTTATAGAGAATAATCTATTAACTGGGAGGCGCAGTGGTCGAGCGCCTGACTCTTGATCCGAATGTCGTGAGTTCGAGCCCCGCGATAGGCGGAATTTTATCACGAACTTCACAATCCCTGAATTCGGCGTTAGTAGTGATTGGTAGTCAGGGAGCAGACATCAAGAGTGATTAGTATAAGTTGTAAGAACTTGTTTCACAATCGATGTAAAATATATACAGAATCAAGATTTAGTCTAGTTAGATTGTGGCTTGGGAAAATACAACAACGAAGCAAGGAGTCTATGTTGCAGTAAATATGGACATATTTGGTAGTTAGGGCAAATCACTGGGTATGTTAAGACTACGTTTAAACTGATCTAATAACTCGGGACAACCTGTTTGTAGTCATGCTATCACAATATATAAATATATTTATAGGTTCCAACAGCAATCAAATCCAAGGCAACTGCGTTGAAAGATGTTGCTGAGAAAAGAGTACTTCAGTCAATTCCACAAAAGTATACTGAAGATAGTGATATTGAAGACCTTTCCGGTAACGAACGAGCTGTTCTAGGAACTCTGCAGGTTGGCAGAAACCAGTATCATCGCGTTGTTGTAGCATTACATTGGAAGTTGACATACGAAAGATTGTTCGAAGATCTCCGAGATGTGCTCGCCGGCGAACTACGCATAAATGATGGTTTAAAACGAAAACTGAATTTCCTCAGGAACAACTCCTCAGTTCCGCGGAACGTGAAGGAGAAAGCAATGGAAATCCTATCACGTACGTCGTCAGGTAGAAGATAAAGCACTGAGTTGTGACGAATAAACTCCCTGAACCTTATAACACTGCAGCTTTTTTTCCCGCGTAGCTATATCACATTGATTTTGACCTACATGTTTGATCAACCAAATGTTGTCCTCGAAGTGGGCTTTTAAAAATCTGACCAATAATAGTTTCACCCAAGAGGCACCAAACGGGGTTTCCGATCACCCAAGATGCACCAAAAGGGGGGTTTCATAAGATGTGCGTTCGTTAGCAGTTTGAATTTTGCCGGAAGTAGTTAATACGTTTAAGCATATATAAAATGACTCTGATAAGACATGTCCATGATTATAGTATATATAGATCCATGTTAATTTTTTGAAAGGATTTATTTTCAACATGTTTCAAAAAACATTATATCATTTAACATACCGGAAGACATCATTCTATCTACGCCGTGTATTTTTTTTAAAGATGTTTTTTGTTATTTATTGTGAGAGTATTTTAGTAGCATGTTCGTTTAAAGGTACATAGTCTTGCTTATTTTGACAAAATATCCTTAGTGCCAAATATGAGAAAACTGGTGGTAAATTACTTCTTACAGATGTTCTCTACAACACTGCGTTGTCACTTTTCTTACATGTTTACCAAAACCACGAAGACAAGCGTCCGATACTGGTATTTTCTTTCCTGACCTACGCGCCTTGATAGCGCTAGCATAGGAAATACCTGTATCGAACTCGTGTTTTGCAGTTCCAGGCAAGTTTTAATAACACTTTCAATGCAATATTTTAGAGTATGTCTAAGTAAGTCAATAACATGTCATTTTTTTCAAACTTTTTACAAAGCATGTACCTTTAAGCAAAAACGGCATTTGAATGCTAGTTATGGAAATAAGTATGACTTTTAGTGATTTTTTTCAAAGTGGTCTCTCTACCCTTGTACAATGTTAACATTTTAACGAATGAACAATGGCCTTTGGAGACAGGTTTCAAAATGTTTTAAGTTTGTTGACGACATACGCCGACGATTCGAGCTCTGTTTACGTACCGGTATTTTATATATTTATGGATCTTCCTGTAATTCCATTTATTAACTTTAAATCCGAGTCTGTGAAAGTTTGTATTATTTCGCTTTGCATGCTTATAAAGGATACTTTGACCATGTGATATCCACGTTATGAAAAAGTCATATCGCCTTGTGATTTTTCCTACTGAAATAATCTATTTGCTATTATAATTGTTATTATTGTTACTATTCTTATTTTTATGAGTTGGATATGTCGTACTTTATTTTCAATAAAGTCTTAGTGATATCTAGAGTCGGAATTTGTGATTCTTTTTTTGTTAAGGTCTTTAAGCCAACGTCAGGCAATGATTTTCAGCTATTAAGGTGGAGGAAAACCTCAGGTGCACCTTCTAGCACATCCGTTTGCCTGTTCGATATCTTCCACACGTACAATAACCGTCTTCCTTGGCCGATTGGTTAAGGCATTCGCCTAGGGAGCGGAAGGTCAGAGTTTCGAATCTCGGTAGGGGGCCATTGTGATATGGCCGGTAGGTGAGCCACCAGCTAGTTAAATAATGGTTACCGCTTGCCTACATGCCTTGTGCCTGGCATTAAAGGATAGGAATCGGGAATTAAATGTACTTTGAAGAAAGGTGTCTCATAAGTCAGAAATGGCTGGCCCTTGAAGTAGGGGTGACACTATAATAAATAAGTGTACATCCCGGATGGGACCGAACCCGCCGCGGTGAAGGGCAAGCGTTTTGATGTCAGTGTGCATAGCCCCACAGCGGCGAAGGATTTGTGTTATGATATTGACGATGTGGCCATTGTGGGTTAAAATCACCACACGCAATTCAAAACAGAAATTAGATCCACACTATGAGTGTATAACTTTGAAAGGAAACTGTACACAGCAAGAAAACGAGCGGTACTTTCTCAAATAAGGTTGGAGTCCTAATATCACATTCGAATGTGGTATGTAACAATTCCTTGCCAAGCTTTGCAGTGCGAAGACGATTAAGTAAATAGCATGCAAGGGTCCTATGTGGCTGTATACCGAGTTGCATATTATTTACTTAATCATCTTCACACTGCAAAGTGCGTAAGGCTTTCGCCAGGTTGCACCAATGTGCACAGTCTGCCCCTTGCCGGTTTCTGCCTGTTGCAATTCTGGTGTTAGACTCTGTTTCACGTGACTGGGTCGCTAGTCCGGTGCTCATTCGTTCCTTTTTTGAACCAGGGTTGAAATGGCTTCGATGGGTTTCCATATTTATACGGATATAAATATGGGTATATTGTTGAAGAATGATATTAAAGAGCATCCATGTTTATATTTCCTCTTGAACTGTTTCTACACGACTGAAGAAATGTCGGTGGGACGTAAAACTCTACTCACTGCTTCGTATCTCACGACACAGCTAGATTACACATGTACATGAAAATATGAAAAATATCGTCCGCATTGATCTAACTTGCGCAATTATGTATCATGAGAGTTCTATATTCGTTAGTTTTATTTTTAAATTTGACAATTCCATTTTGGAAACAATGAATTCGGGTAGTTTAGTTATTCCTTATACCACACAGTATCGTATACTATAGAATAATCTCGTACGGCCGCTGTGGCGCAATGTGTAGGACGCAGAACTTCAACGCCGAAGGTATCATGTTCAATCCTTGAAATTGCAAAATATTTGCAAAAATACAGCAAGTAAGAATTATTTCCAGACACACAATATTTTTTACCTTTTGAGTCAAACGTTGTATATGCTTTTGCTCGTTTTTTTATTTTCAAATGCACTTCATATACTTTGGTGTTGGCTTCTCTTCACAAAAACGCTAAAGAATTCGTAACTGTATACCTAACCTGAGAGCTTAGACGTATGTCTTCTCTTATTGGTGACACAGTAACTTGTATGAAGTTGTTCACCCATATGCGTATATAAGAGTATTTTTTAATACGTGGATTATTGATTTCACGATAATTTGCTAGACAAAATAAATTCCTTTCGAGATTTGAAACTACCAAAACGAGCTTTGTACATATTAGAGCTTGCCCAGTTAGCTGTGTGGTTATAGCGCTAGGTTATCTCCCGGGAGGTCCGGTACGGTATTGGGTATGTCATGACCTGACATTTGGTTACGATCATATATCCTCCACCTCGGGCTCATGTGGGGGAAGATGTCAGCTGATTGAGGAAGGGGAGAGTTAGTACAGGTTGTTAATTGATTCCAGGGAAACGTTTAAAGGTTAAGTCAACTGACCGCTTGAAAATTCTTGCCAAACGACGGTAAACCGAATTGAAAACATATTATGTACTCATGAAGAGCGACGTGGATAAAACCGCACGGCTGTACGGTCACTGTTTCTTATAATTATATGAAATATCTACACGAATTGTTTAAATATACTCTACGCCATTAAAAGCGCAACTAAAAATTGTTCGTGTCAACTCGGGAAAATTATGAAGAAATAATTATATTTTAATTCTCTAACATAATTTCCTAAACTTAATCAATTATGAAATATGAATACTAGGGCTGTAATTTAATTTATTGTTGAAGAATGCTTAAGATCTACTCATTTGTGACAATAAAACGCGTTTAACGCTAGGAACAAAATGAAGGCTAAAGGGATATAGTTGAATTTTTAATTGCGTTAAGTTTATATACATATGTCGTCTTTAGAAGTATATTAATGATTGTGTTATTCATATCTTGTATAAGATTTAAAACTATAATATGTACGAGTTATGAACAAAAACAACCAGTATATTTGAACATAAATGCTGGTATTTCACCGTAAAAAACAGTGGACATCATTGAAAATTCGATAAAGTTTTACAAACGAGTAATGCGGATACAATTTTACATTTATTCGAAATACGATGAATAAATGTTATTAGAACATTATAAATCATTTAAAACAATTAAACATACATTTTAATACCAGTAACCTGTTGAAAACAGAGCAAAACATAATTATACGTAAAGTTCACTTCTTATGCATTCTTCGGCATTGTACGAGTGCATCTGTGCTTTTATTTCCGATTTAGAACCATCACCCCGTATCTCAGAATTACTATCAGTTAGAAAGTTAGTACAGTACACGTACCAAAAGACCATCTCAATAATAACACCACAGCAATTACAAGACCATTTTCAATGTTTTGCTCTTTATTCAACCTCAATATTAAGACCACCCCAATGAGAATACCTTTTTTAATGTGGTCTTATTATTGAGAGTTTACTGTATTGCGTAAAGTGAATCATGGTATGGCTATACAGACACCGAATAAATGATATACATACAGGCTTTGTCGGTGTAATGTTTAAAGTTACATAGAATTATTTTCGGCAAAATTATGTTGTCAAATTGTCGGAACATGTAACAACAAAACGATTGTTTTAAGCTTTAGTTTTCACTCGGCATTATGTCCCAAAATGCCTTGGCTAATTTCTTCATGTCTGGAGGAACTAAATCACTACGCCTAAAGAACTTGATCTTCGACTGTAATGCTTCATCGGGTTCCAGTCTTCCATCTTGATAGTTTTCCATTTCCGTTTTCAGAAACTGTGTTAAGGTTCTGTCTGTCAAGAACCATTTGTTCACTATTTGTCAGATCTTCAACACCAATCTCCGGGGTTTTCAGGCATTTTCGTTTCACGCGATTCATTACGATTTTGTGAAAATTCTCTCTAAGTTTGATAGCGTCCCTTCGAACATTTTCCGGTGTTCTGATGTCATTCGTAAAGCACACAACTTTCGGATAATTCTCAATTTCGTAATCCAGTCGTTGGCTTTGGTGTTTCATTTCTCTAATAATCATTTCCCAGTGAAGCTTCAGAGCGGATGGTGGATATTCAATGTCATCTTTTAGTGGTTTGATATTTCTAAGGAAATTAGATTCCTCGTCGGATAGTCGTTCGAATGGCATATCGTCGTTGCATTTATTTTCCATCGCTTGTAATAATCTGACATTTTCTTCGAAATATTAGCGAAAATAAAACACTCACGAATAATACTAGATTTACAATAGCTGTCGAGCGCGAAATGCTGCATGCATGTCAAGCTAACTTATAAGTACAGTAATGCCTCACTTAAAGACCACCTCAATTATAGGACCACCTCAAAATTTAGAAAGCAATCTTCAAGTCCTTTTTTCACTATTTTGCTCGTTTTCAACCTCAATATTAAGACCACCTCAATAAAAAGACCAGTTTTCAAGGGTTACAGTGGTGGTCATATTATTGAGGTTTTGCTGTATTTTAATCAATAAAAACCGGCTGGTAAGCGTCTACAAACGTCATGAGCAAATGTCTTAACTTCTATGCTTCTTGTTCGACTTATTATTTTTGTCTAGATTAAATAGATAATCCCCACATTTACAATATTTACCTCCCTTGTTCTGAATTGTCGGCCATATTGATAGGCAAATTTCCTTAAAGTTTATAGGGAATCAAATGTAAACGATGATAAACTAATCAGATATAAAAATAATAACTTATTCATTATTCTCATGTGGGCAGTTGGCTCAGTAATTTGAAGAAAAGGTGGTTGAAATATGTAAATGTAAATTATCAGTTTTGCCTATCAAAATGGCTGTTGATTAAGAACAAGGGAGGTAAATATTGTAGATGTTGGAACTATCTATTTCAGAAGCTTAAGGATGAAAGAACGATATAAACTGATGAGGCTTGTATGAAAAGCATGTTTGAAGAATAAGAACTTAAATTGCACGTGAAATCTCCTCTCAAGTATCACGATAGTTAGTTTCTTAACGGTTCCATATTTTACTCTCAAATAATGTATAGGATGTTACCATTTGTGATAATAGTATTCTAAAATAGTAATGAGGATTTAATGAATATTAAATACCTGTGGATCGCTGACTTCGTCCAAATGCAACTTGAATTTAAATACAATAGTCGCAACAGTTGTAAATACAGATTAAACCACACACACACACATCCCCAACTTTCGTGTGCAAACAAAAGGTATGATTATATATCCCTAGCCATTCATTTTCAGCAAATAAAAATTATCTCGATAGTTCAGAAAAAATGTCACTCCAGAATACAGGAGTTTTTAAAGTTGTTCAGGGTAATATCTTTAAAACATTAAGATCTGCTTCTTAACATAATTTTTAACAACTTTGTTATTATCAAAGTAAGTAGTCGTCCATAATGTAATAAACCTCATCTCACTTTGTAAGTAAATTTTCACAAAAATGATGTTAGGTCGCTGTGGTGTAGTGGTAAGCATATTGGACCGGCAATCCAGGGAGCCATGTTTGATCCCCGGTAGCGCCATTGTCTGCCACTCATAAAAATCACTTATGCCCCCTCAAGTTATTCTGGAGAAATGTTATGTGGAATTAGTTATCGGACCTCTATATTCAGAAATTTCATTTCAAGATTATATTATTTAACAATATTGTGATATATATTGCAGCACAGTGTGATGAAAACTATAAAAACAGCAATAGAGCATGAGATGAATGGAGCGATTGGAGCTTGCCTCAAGTATGCCCCGGACAGACGAGGAGGTGGAGGAAGCAAAAGATAATGTCCATGCAGTCTCATTTAAAACTTGCACAAGACACAAGCATCATTTAATTTATTTTCTTGACAATATGAAACTGTTTTCAAGCTTTGTGTAGCCTTTGCGTTACCTATTCTCTGTCTTTTTTTAGACAAAAAAGTGTACTTAAGATGGTTACAATTAAATGTTAATGCAGAAAGTATGACTAATGTTTGTCTCAATATATTTATAGAACAGGTGACTAGCTTTGCACATATATAAATGCTTTCTTTTAGGGTATACACAATTATGGAAATCGTATAAGAGCTGAAGTTTAGTTGAATACTATTAGAAGAATTACTTTTTATTTCTAATATGATGTTGTGTTTGCTTAATAAGATATAAAATTGCATATAAATGATTTGTGTAAGGTGGATGATGTGCAAAATTCAAATACTGCATATTATATTGCTTTTAATGAATATTTCAGGACTTTACTAACAGTTTGTATACATATTTTGAGAGTTTTAATTGCTATATTAATATTTGGATTTAATTAATTGTACCTTCATCTGTACAGTTTGTATTAGATGAACATCAAACATCGCCATGTAGGATAAGTTTTCTCTTACGAGTAAGACAAGTTAACTCTTTAGTATGTACAATATTAGTATTGTTTAAACCACCCACGTTTTGATTGGTTGTAACTTATTGTTATTTAAAACAGTTACAATGACCTTTCATTGTTTGTATACTGGGTAGATGTGTTGTGAAAATAAAACTATTCATAATATGTTCTGACTTGTGTTATATAAATGGTGATCATAATGTATAATCTGGGATACTGCGCAGAAATAAGAAATACAACAATGCAGATAATAAAGACAATGCAGATAATAAAACGTTGGATTTAGGTCGCTATCATGATGTTGTTCCAACGTCAAAAAACGTTTGATTATGACGTCTAAAAAAACTTTCATTTTCAACCAATATCCAACGTCTATCCAACGTCAGTTTCTGACGTTGTTTCAACGTCTATCCAACGTCAATTGTTTGCTGGATTATTGCGGTTTTACTGTAATAAATTATGTAAACTGTTTTATTTTAAGAATAACTTTTTACTTAAATACTTAATATGATAATGCTCTATATATTAATATGCTATAGGGTAATTTTAATTACATTTTATTATCATTATTATCAATGCTTACCAAAGACATCCTTCCGATAATGTGTCACTTGTCTTCCTGACTTCAATGCTATATTTAGCTTATTGATCAAATTAACTCGCCAATTATCAATTCGTAAATCTGATACTTTATAATAATAATAATAATTCTTTATTTAATGAAGGTAACTCATTTACCAATGACATGTTAATTTTCCCTGAGGCCTTCAAAAACAATTTATACAAAGATAAAAATACAAACAAACAAAATACATAAGACAGTAAACTATAGATATATTGAATAAGCAACTATGCATTCAATGGGAAATAAAATACATTTGATTCAGGTATCTTCATTCTGTAAAGTTAAAAAATAGTTTGAACATTTGATGTGTCTGAATTATTTGTTTCCTTAATATCATTTGGCAAATTATTCCAGGTAATAAGAGCAGAATATTTAAATGTTCTTTTAAAGAAATCAGAATTTGGTCTTGGTACATGAAGATGTCCTGATTTGTCGACGTGAGCGAAAAATAAAGATCAGTACATGCAGTGAATTTATTAGATAGATAATAAGGTGCATTTAAACATCAAGACAGCTTGAAAATATTTCACCCTCGTAAAATTGGTCATCCATTCTAGCTCTTTAAAACATTAAAGTTGTTGGAAAATCAAACGAAACATTTAAAAATTAATCGTGCAGCACGTTTTTGGAGCTTATGAATCCTTTCCAGCTTACAATTTGTTGTAAGGCCCCATACTGTACAACAGTTGTCAAGTATTGGTAATATATACAGTACCGCCAGCGTGACAGTTCCGCGTTTTCGTGTCATTTCTCTAACGCAAAACGAAACACGAACGCTTTATCGTTAAAAACGGGAAGCGTGAAACCGTTAAGCGTGTAGCCAATGAAAATTCGGCATTTTCGCCTCTGTGGAAACGCGAAACCGTGAAAGCGTGTGACCAATCAAATTGCCGCGTTAACCGTGTGACCAATCAAATTGCCGAATTAAAATTCGTTCGGTTAAGAAATTTGGCGAAATAGAAGAACATGTTCTCCACATGTTCAACTAAATCGACTCCGATGAAAACAATCAAGTACGACATGGAATGGCGATGATTTCATCGGTAGTGACATGTGCATATGTTTGTTCGAAATAGTGGATTTTTGCTAGACTCGTGTGGAAGGAAGATGAGTTCAAAGTGGAAAAGGATGCAGGTAAAACTATTCAAGTGCAGTTCAAATTATTTAACTGATTCAAAATGATGTTGTGTTTATATGTTGCCGGCCACTAAATGACTTGAGTTTAAGAATACTAAGATGTACACTTCACGTCTACAGTATAGTCCTACAAACAGGACGAAATACATTGATATAACGTCCTGCCAAATAACCTTAATATACGATAGGAAATCGAGTTGCATGAAGTTAAATTTTAATGCCCAAATCGGACATTTGCTTGGTCTGTACATGTAAAATACGATTAAAGCAGATGAATACCTGGTAATTTCGGCCGTTTCAATCAGTAAATCGATAAACAAATGAGCTAGGAATCATGCTGTAATCTAACGTAAACAACAACTGTGTTTAGAATGTACGCGACAATCGCGTCAATCGCGTCCACTCTAAATACCGTCTCGTCCGTTTTCCCGGATTATGATGGTAATATTTGTGAAACGTTAACTGGGAGTAAAAAATCACACTTCGTCATGTCTTTTTCGTTTTCTTTTAATACAATACACTATAAATAGTTACATTACATGATTATGGCAATTGTAAAGCACAAATAGACAGAAATTCATGAATTATTTGCTAGGCCTACTTGATGTTAACAAATACTCAATGATAGAAGAAAAAAAAACATTGTACATGTTTTCAATTGAATGAAAAATCTTCTTTATTCATTAAAAAAAGAACACGCCTTTTTTTTGAAAACACAATATTCCGAAATGTTACTGAAGATTAATCAAAGCACTGACAATACCATTATTATTATTTACACAACACATGTATACATTAGCAGATATTGTGAAATTAAACGTAAATGTAAATCAACGAATAGTTCGCAGACGATAATTTTAGCCTTGTTTACAAATAAAGATTGGTAAAATAAACACTATACGGTCGAGTAATCGGTAGTTTAAGTGTAATATGCATGTATATATGCTACTTAACGTGCACAGTTAAAAAATTTAGCCATATCAGAAATGTGTTAAACTATCATTTTTGATTTGCAAACAAAGCTAATGTTACCGTCTGCGAACTATACTGACAGACATTATTTATACAAACATATATTGTCTGGTTAAAACACTCCTCTTTGTATGGGGTAAAACACGTCTCTGTGTATACTTGTCAAAACAAGTTCACTGATTTGCCACGCGTCTGGCTCTGTCTAATTTTTTTGACAACTTATTAATTCTTTTTTCAAGGTTATTAACATTGATTTTAAATTCTGCGTCAAAACCTGGAAAGGCACTATGACGCCTACCAGGAATGACACTAGTCAGGTTTTCTGACTTCAGTGTTTCAACAAAAACTGTCATGTCGTCCCTCCTGTTGTCTATAGTTCTTTTTGTTGGTCGTCCTTCTTGGTCGACAATTGATCCAAATGCTGCGTCAAGAACTTTGCCAAGTCCACCTGCAAGCTTCCCATGTCGCTCCAGAGTGGACTCTGTCGTCTGGCCACCGAGCTGTCTGATGCTGTCTGAAAAATATGCCAATGTTCAGTGATTTAGTGTGTGTTGATATCCAAAATATTTATAAGTAGTTATTCCTCATTTAACTTAATATATAACACAAGTTTGCTCTACCTACTGTGTGCGATGCAGTTATATATGTAACCATTTAATTGATCAAGCCAAATGTATGTATTGTTCTTACAATGCCAGATACAAGGCATTACGTGAAATCTGAGTTTAAAGTAAGCTTAAGGTATTATTCAGTAAAGTAAAGTATGTCTAACCTTTGAACTCTCTATTCAGAAACTCGTTCACCAGATCCGTCTCATCATTACAGCCTCTCCCACCACGCATATTTACTGTTCGATTCCATATGAGATCCTGCCTCAATCGCTCCTGAAGGAATCCATTTGTACCTGTAAGATAAAGAATAGCAAAATCCGTTACCAGAACGTAAATATCAAAAAGTACAAGAAATGAATTATTTTCATTTTAATTATTTCTTTAACCCAATGCGTTTCGCCTGTATAGGCTCTTCAGGGGTATATATATAAAAAAAATGGATATAATTATATATGTATATATAGTATATATAATATAAAGATAAATACTGTAGTACTACTTTTACTTGATAGGAATGCTTACCAACTATAAGTCGGTGGGCCAACACGAAGTACTTGGTGTGGTTCCTGGTCAAAAACTGTAGGATATCCCTCTTCCAGAAAGTCAGAAGCATTGGTCCGTCATTGTAACGGACTGCCTGACGCCTAATGATGTCAGATAGTCCGCCCCACATTAGTGCCTTTGAATATTGATAAATGCAGTCCTGCTGGTCCCCACCTTTGCGTACTACATCGGAACATTCCTTCGAACAGTACCAGTCTTCATCTGTAACAAAAGTTAAATACAAAAGTTAAATACAATATAAAAATACAAAAGTTTGCCCCTATAGCGGGATTCTAACTCATACAGTACGGCGCCATCGCCTATCAATAATTTGCTTTAGAATTTATGTCATGTTAATTAATAGAAAAAAATACATCATGGTGTCTCACAGTAGTATCAGATTTGAACATTATGTCTGCTATTTAAATAGTTCCAACAATGACTAGTAATACAGTAGCCTTACCCTTTTTCGGAGAACGTTTCAATCCTACACAATCGAAATGGAACCACTTGCCATTCTGACAACGCCCGTTTCCGCACTCTACCATATGGCCACCCTTAACGTTTTTATGGCAATAGCAGTATTGGTTTGCTGTCTGAAATACATGTAGATAACTTTTGTTTTAGATTTTCAAAACGTATCATAATGGGAAAACATATGATAAGTGTGTGTCAAGAAAGGCATCGTAGTGTTGTGGGAATATACGGAGTAGTGTATATATCGTAGAGTCGAGGATAAAAAGCTAAAATTAACCGATAATAGCTCCTATTTGGTTTTTATATAAATGTATATATTTTATAGTTCTTGATAAACTGTTAAAAGTTCGGTAGCATAACACACTTCTATGTTATGTTGACAGCTGACGACTATTCATCAAATATCTTATGTTCTAAATTCAGCTAATGGTTACCTCTCTGCATTTTAAGGTACAATACCACTCAGGGGGTATGTTATCTTCTTGCAAACCCACGCATTCAAGATGAAACCACTGGCCTTCGGGGCATTCCTCATTGTCGCACTCAACAAGAACGTCATCTTCGCATTCTGAAAGATAAATATTCTAATGATTCATGATGTATATATCATGATTAAAATAATTCAAATGTATATAAGCTTCAGTAATGGTTAGGACTGGTAACGTTTTGACATTTCAATAACATAACTGAATAAAATCACAAAATAATAGTAATGGTCGAAATAAATATATTTAGACTTACCTTGCTTACAGAAGCATTGTTCCTGTGGCACTGTCGTGCGCTGGTATGTCGGTTCAAGCCAAATATTGTTAACAATTTGCTCTGCAGTTTTGGCGAATGAGACTTCAAGATCTTCTACATCAGCAACGTCGTCTAGGGACGAGATATGTAAAATATCCATGGACATTAGGATTACATAGCCCTCTGTTGTAAACTTAATGAAATCCGAGACATAATTGAACGACTCGTGTACATTGGAGTTGACAGACCTTTGATTGAAAATGTTCTTTATATGGTAAAGAGTGCCTTTATCCATGGCACTCTTCCCAGAGAACTGAGCGTCCATCATGTCCTGAAACAATAATTTATAGCGTTTGATAATCTTTCTGAGAGAATGCTCATTCCAGCAAAGAAATAATTTATTAAGTAAAACAAGTGGATTTTTTGCGCTGAGGTGACAGATATGCATAAACGAAATATGTAATAAGTTATGTCGTTTTATCCATTTGAAGGACAGTCTAAAGTAGGCCAGTATTTAAATATATACGAGTTTGACAATACATGTCCCGGTAAAAATTACCTGTAAAAGCAGCATACGCTTGTGGAACTCTTGGGCCCCTGGTTCTAAACCTTGCAGTTTAGCTAGGGGACTGTTTCCATTTGCTCTTGCATTCTGGGCGTCAACGTGACGTTCGCAGGAAAGCCCATCACCCCAACAAATCAACGGATGAAGAGCACTTCCATCATCATTTTTGGGCACGTAGTGGTGCAGCTTTTCTATGATGTTGATGACACCCGCTGTGCTGGACGGATTTTCATCCATCACCCCAATGTTGAACTGTAAAAACAATTGTTTAATTAATATATATTAAAGAGCCGCATCGTTAGAAGACGTAATGTATTTGTCACAAGCACGAATCTGCAATAGTTGTAATAAGTATAAATCTGGATAATTCATAATCGGTTTATGACAGGGTGCAACTCAGTTTGGTATTGTTTAATTTAACCACTTTACATTAGTTGGTTAACAGTTGAAAATTCCGAAACTAGTATGCTTGTTACGATGGCTGCACAGTTTATTATTAAGTGTATTAACTTAAAGAACTTGATATTATGAAAGGAGTACCATTTCACTTTTATCGCAGCTTTCCTTGTCATATACATGAGGGGTATAGTCAACAGGAAGATGCGCCACTGGTAAGAACATGGTCAGATACTTTCCAAGAATGTGCTGAACAGCTGTGGTCATTTTATCTCTGATGGCTTCAGTCTCTGTGTGTGTTAGATAAAATGTTTGCATTGGTATATCCTCTGCCAGAACAGTAGCTAAATCTGTAAGAAAATCGATAGCATAAAACGCCCTTCTCTATAGCCTCATATATATAATTGACTGCTACATAAGTCATTGACCATGTACCATTGATAGTAAGTACATGTTCTCATGAAATAACATACATCCTTGGTAAGCAACTTGAAGCAATACCTAGATATACTTTGCAAGTAAAATATCAACAAATCTAGTCACTATGTACAGTTCAATCAGAGTTTGTAAACACTAAGGAAAATAATCTAAATGTTACTGGCATTACATGTTTATAAAGTGAACACTTTTCGTTGCTTGTTCATAACCTCATTAAATCGTACCTTTAAACTGTGTTGTTGCAATCCGGTTTTTTACAGCAAATGCCAGTGCCCAGTTCTTGTATTGGTTTCCATGATTACGTGTATGCCGACGTGCTTTGACTTGTTTACCCACATTATCCCAACATAATGTATAACCTAAAGTGAAATTGATATACATGATACGGATTGATAACATTAAGCTTGTTACCTAATTTCAACCAAAACACGTAATATACAGATATATTCAAGATAAATCCACATGTTTTATCACATCAATGATTAAATGTGAGAAACAAATTGCAGAACATTGTTCTTACGTGAGTGATAACAAATGATGACGTCACATACGTTTTGGGCGAGACAACATAACGTCGCCGGCTTAGCTTCGTTATTTTTAGCGTTGTTTAGACCCAATAACTATGGTTATGTAATAATAATCAGTCAAACGTCGTATTTGGAATCAATATTTCTTACACTCGTCTATGAAACAAGTTATTAGGCTCGGCTCGCTAATAAACTTGTGTTTTGTAAACTTGTTTACGAATTGTTGACCTCTAAAGACAACTCATGACGGATCCTGTTTATATTTATTACCTGGTGGAATTGTGGCAGCGTATCTAATTGTCGCGTCTGCATCATCATCATCTGAAATGTCTTCCCATAAGTCATCCAGTTCTGCGATGTTCGCTGTCGGTGACACGGATACCTCGTAAGACCCAAGTGACATGTCTAAATGTGCAGATTGTTCTTCTGTTGCGAGAGACGCCAGTGATGAGGTTGGCGACGCAGCAAACGATTCTGAAAACTGCGACACTGAGGAAAGTGAAGGGTTCTCATCAGAAGTTGAGATAGCAGACGATGGGTCTTCCGTAGTTGCCTGTATTGTCTCTGTTGCTTCTGGAAAAACGATGCGCTGACAAAAAGTTAAAAGATGTTAGCTTGCATTGTATATCAACCATATTTTTATACACGAAAACTTAACTACTAGCTCATAACTGTTTTGAATTCAACGAACTTTAAAAACCTCTGCGTTGTTAATTCAATTGTACGTAATAAACGGCTGTCCGGGTTCAACTCTCGGTCGCGGCAAGTCATACCATTGTATGGAAAAATGGCTCTTTTACTAAACATGAGGAGATGTCGCCGGCTTGGGGTGGAAAGTTAGTACAAGTGATAGCGCAGGGAAGCATTGTTTAGAAAAACGGTCATTTAAAAAATGTAGAAAAAGGTGTAAAACCCTATCAAACAAGTTGACTTACTTGCAGTTCCAATTTCCAACCCAATAGCTCCTTATCAAATGAAGTCTTAAGAGTATCCAATGTCTTGTATGTGGTCTGGTCACTCATGCAAATTCCCAGCCGATTTAGTGTTGTGAACAGCTGGAAAAAGCATCATCATATACTAGCATCTTCAAATAAATATCTCGCGTAAACATCATGTACAGAACAACCTCTATAGAGCAACACCTATTGGGAAACACAACAATTGATTGTTGTACAGAGGTTGTTGCTCTACAGAGGTATAACGTATAGTAAATGGTTGAATTTGGGAAACACATTGTTATGTTGCTTAAGAGAGGTTGTTGCTCTGTGTAGGGCCGCTCTGGAGAGGTTACACTGTATATTAGTAAGATAATACCAGAATTAAAAAAAATGTTTGATTTCTATTGCGACTAACGTGGACACATTACTTACAGTTCTCTTGCAGCCAGATCGCCACATCTGAACGGATATCATTTTCTGCAGCAAGGATGCTTTCCTGGGCTTCGAATGTGCAGTTACCATCGCCAGTATCATACCAAGGACAGCCGTTTGTGTGTCACTTTAATATACAAAAGATATACAACTGGATTGTACTAGTATATCTAGCATTCGATTTATTTTTAAAAGTAAAATATTACAATTCGCTTTAATTAATTGGTATTGTTATTTTATGTATCAACATGTATATTTAAACTGTTTGTTTGGCTGTTCATATGAATTTTGCAACGCAATGCTCTTCGGAATAGGAAGAATAAAAAAAATAAGGAGTCTGTCAAACAACAAGTTGAAGTTGCGCTGCTTATTGTCAATTATCTTGTGATATTGAGTTGACAAAGTAATGGCGGAAACATGATTCCGTTGATGAAATTAAGACTGTTTTTATCTTAAATTAAATCAGTTGAAAAGGTGTAGGCGCGTGAGATATGTACGGCTTTCAAAATTAAAGGTTAATTATGTTTTTAGTTAAATCATACAACCAAACGGCAAATAAATGTTTTTTCATTATAGGTAAATAACATTACAAATATAACGTACCTTTTTGCTATTGTTTTCTTCATTGCAGCCACTACAACATCGTGAAGTAGTGGGACGTCGTCTTTCAATTCATTTATTAACGTTGAGAAGTTCATTTTCTTGAAGTTTTCTAAGCTGACAACTCTCATGTTCGGTAATATCTTTGTTTTGAAAACATTACGCATGTCTCTGGTTGTCTTCTGGGATATCACTTTCCTCAAAGCAGTGTATGCTGCCTTAGATTTTTTAATGTAATGCTTGAAGCCTTGTTTATATTGGTATTGATTGAAATATCTTGCACCCAAGGTAATCCTTTTTTGTTTCTGGATAACAAGAAACAAGAACACGTAATAACATAATATCGACTTCTTCTAATAATCTCAACTTAAGGATCTGAATGCATTTGAAAGTTTTAATTCGCGTATATTTTAACACTATTTACACATTATATTTTTTAAGATTGAATGTCAATGATTTATTTGATACGACTTGTATACTCTGCAGAAGCCAGTAACAACTAATCCTAAATGCTTTCAAGATGTCAACTAAAAACATAACTCGTGTATGATAAAAACGTACTTAACATTTCAACGGTAATATGGGTAACATACCCTGGTGAATGAGCCACGTACTCATACAACCCTCACATTAAACAACCTAATACAACCTATTGAACAAGTCTTAACGTTAATATATATCTTTAAATTATTATTATACGAAAAGTATCAGTTTTGTTGTTTGACAAAATATTATAAATAAATAACTCAATTCTTTTAAAATCTCAAATACGGAATACATGTAAAAACTCAAATCTAAAATTTTGGTTTTATAATATTTTTCATCCACGGTGCTCCTGATATATTTATTTCATTATTATAAGCATTTATTTGCCAATTACTGTATCAGATAATGACGCACATATCTAAGCTTAGTGTCGTATAATTTATTTTATGCATATTTCTGCATATTCTGTATTGTTGACATTGCATACTAAAGTTAACAGAAGCCAGTCTATCAATTGTCCAAGCAAGTGTTAATTGACCCATGCTGTGATGAGACCGGAGTTAGTGTATTTAGATACAGCAAACAAATAAAGCGTCGTCTGCCAAGTCAACTGCGTAGAAATAATTGATCACGTGATTAGGAATATATATGGCTTAAGGCTACAGTTAATACATTCGGATCACCTCTAGATCTATAGTGTATTTGAATTGGGACAGAAGAAATTACGTCTTAGACACGATTTTTTATACAAACACAGAAATTAATCGCTGCCGGCAAGATAAAATGCATATTTTAGGGAACGAATTTCTTACGGACGGGAGGGGGGTGAACGAAAACTATTGTTTCTCTAATTTAACTGGATCCGCATGCGTATATAGCTAAACATATCATGTGCTTAAATCGTGGGCAGTTGACTTAACGGCTTCATTAACCTACATGGGATTGTCTGGTTAAACCTCTCTTTTCACGAGTGCACCGAGTCGCCACAGAGTGAGTGGGTGTAGGACATGTAAATGTCTGATATAAAGTTCCATTAGTACTAGCACTTTCGACTTATTAATTTGTTTTATATTTATAACAATAATAAGAATAAAAATTACCTGTTTGGAAGTAGGTGTATAACTAATGAAGGCTTTCTTCGCAGGTGTACTGGTTGGCGGACCTAGTTTTCTTTTCCTTGCCACGTATGATCGTTCATCTGTTTCTTTGAAAAGAGCCTGTCTGGCCTTTTCTCCTGTTGTAGCACTAGCGACAAGTTTTTCGCATTTTTCACAAAAATATCGCTCATCCTTTTGCACTTTAGGCGTCAGATCTTGTAAGTCAAGAACTTGTTTTAAATCTTCCTCGGGCCTTTCTTTAGACAAAAGCGGCTTTCTTTTGAAGCCTTTGGTCCTTTTCTCAAATTCCCTATTACAATTAACACACTTCATTTTATAATTCATGTCGCATTCCTAGCGTAAAACCGGTAAACTATACGGAGTTCCGAAGTTGGCATGGAAACAAAAGTGAAGTGCGCATGACCATGGGATTATGTAACACCGATTCAATTCCATGGTATGACCAAATATCGCGTAAACCAGTCTCAGACAATTTAAATACAGTCGGGTTATATACATCTCAAGCACTGAAGGCATAACATTGTTTTGACCATCATGGATATTGATGAACTTTTTAAGTCTGTGAAACAGAGATTATGTTTGCATATGAATTTGAAGGATCACCAAAAGACCTTAATAAAGGCTGTTCTTGAAAAGAAAGATGCTGTCGGACTGTTGCCCACTGGATATGGGAAGAGCATGTGTTATACATTGCCACCTTTAATGCTGGACGAGGTATAAATACTACTATTCATTATTCGTTGCTTTATTGTGTCTGTCTTCAAATGAAACTGCAAGTTCAAGTTTATTTTTAAAATTTCAATTTGAACTTCATATTTAGAAATGAACGCAAAATAGTTAATTGTGGATTTAATTTGTATGTACTTATTTATCTGAAATTGATACCAATGCATGGCAATCGTAGTTAGTATAGAATTCTTTTATTGACACTTCGGAAATGTTCGGGAGTTTCCGTGTTTATACGATCATTGATAGACGCGTGTTACAAATATAGTATATATTGCGTCTACAGCTTATTTCTGACGCGAATTATAGACCTGCGATTATAACCACACATAACCGGAAAAGAAAATACTGCTACTTTTGTTGTTACCCATATGCATGTTTTTGTTGTTATTATTTGTACTGTCTGTAGTTACACATGTAACCTGATGAAATAAATGAATATTGTATTGTATTGTATAAAATTATCTCACAGTCACACTGTATTTGTTTTCTACGACGCTTCTCATTTGTTATTTTTTTTTCAACAGGCTTCACACAAGTACCTCTCTCTCGTTGTGTCACCTTTGTTGAGTTTGATGAAAGATCAGCAGAGAGAGTTAGGGTCTTTGGGGATACAGTCAGTTATTGCATCACATGACAGCAAGATAGATATAAAAGGTATTTATTTCAAATCGGCGATTACAAAATATGTGTGTGCTTTATTCCTTTTCAATAGTTGTACAATTAATTCAATGTTTAAATCAAACACATCACATCCTAATCGATATAGAATGTTTTAATAAAACATATAATAACACAATTGAAATCATCATCATCATCACCATCATCATCTCGTTTTTTATATCAAAATGTAATAAACCCATTTTTTATTTACAGACACTCAGGATTCTTCTGTCATACTAACAACACCAGAGACCTTACAGACGTCATGGTTTAGGAAACTACTTCGTGGTATTAAACATCGGATATGTTTGTTGGCTTGTGATGAGGCTCATTGCGTTTCGGAATGGTAATATTTTTAATTAACAACATGGGTGTATATTTATAACAAAGATCGTTTCTTACTTACAGGTTAGCGTTAGGTTACAGTGCATACATATTCTTAATTATTTAATACAATATTTAGCTTCTATATGATTCAAACCTTCCATTGTAAATATATTTAATATTCCTATAACGAAATTACTTTTCTCGTGTGTGCTAATTTTAATAATTTGTTGCAGGGGAGAGGCGTTTCGACCTGAATACCGACATATCTCCTCGATAAGAAGTATTGTGGATGCACCAATGATGGCCCTCACAGCCACGTGCACTCAGAAGGTTCAAGACGACATAATTGAAAGTCTTCTGATGCAGGACGCTCTTGTCATTGCTATGATACCAGATAGGTAATGATTTACAGAATACCAGTCTAATACAATTTGTATGTAACTAAATGCTCAGCTGGTTAATTCATAAACAAATACGGGACTGGTAACACAATTTACAGTAATGTCATCTGCTTTAAGTAAAAAGCATAGTATTATGCTCCTGTACGCACATACTCGTTTACGAAGTTAAAACTGTACGACAACGAATTTTTATATTTTCAGACCTAACATTTTTCTGTCCGCTACCAGATGCTCACAGGATTGCGAGACAGAGTTGGTGTGGTTGATGGAAAAGATCAAAGTCACCCAGTCGGACTGTCCCAAAACAATAATCTTTTGCAGGTATTAATTAACATGATTTCATATTCATTCAGTTAATTCACCTTCTACGGTATTCTTACTTATGTAATATTTCAGTATGAAGTTCAGTACATGTAACATGTTACAGCATAAGCAATGACTATAATTGTGTTTAAGTCGTTTTCATACTTAATGTTTTAAACTTATTTTGTGAAACAGTTTTTAATCATCCCGTTCCTTATGGTTGCCATCGAAACTAAAGTATGAGATAAGCCAGCTACCCTCTTTCATGCTGAGCGCTTTGCTAGTGAATAATTTGTATCAATTTCATGATGTCATTGGTATGACCAGACAAAGGGTCCTACCCAGGACCCCGCACTGGAAGGCAGTTTGCTTCGTGAATGTACCTTATATAGTATAATTTTATTATTCAAGATCCTACACGACAGTCTACAATGTTTGGTCATATTTATATGATAATGTGGATAAAGGGACATCCGATAATAGGACCATAGAGATGTTCCACAGTAGTACAGATGTGGACAGTAAAGAAAGGATCCTTACGGAATTCCAAAGTAGTACCAGTGAGGTACGAGTATTAGTGGCCACAGTTGCGTTTGGGATGGGTGTGTCTATTCCAGACATCAGACTAATTGTACACTGGGGGGCAGCAAAGAACATTATTTCGTATTGGCAAGAGGTTGGCAGGGCTGGGAGAGATGGCACCCAGGCCCTTGCATTTATGTATGCTTTTCCTAGGAGTCTGGTGAAAGGTGTAACTGACATTGAAATGAAAGAATTAACCGCAATGGACAAATGTTTAAGATCGACAGTGTTAATAGCTTTAAAAACAGATGCTATGAAAGAAGATGTGAAATCATCTAGTGTTTGTGTGAATAATGACTGTCGTGTGTGTTTTTGTACCGCTTGTGTGTGTTGCAGTGTTTGTTGGGCTGCCTGTCAGTGCAAAGGCAAAGAGGATAAAAAAAAACTGGTATTCTAAAGACTTAGTGATAACATGTACATAGTGAAAGCAACAAGGAACTATGTATAATGTAGGATGTTAAATATATGTATAAATGTGACATACATCAGGGTTATAAAATTTCCTTTTTTTCTCTATAAAGTGTCTTACTATGACGTACATTTGATCATTTTGACCATTTTCAAACTTCTTTTCAGTTATAACTTTTTGCCATCATATTTTCTCTTTCAACTTCTGTTCATGCATTTCCCATAAAAGCAGAACTTTTTCACAATGTCAAGATGTATATTAATTGTGGAAGTTTATTGTGCGAAATGCTTTACCGGGCACTTAGTAATATTCCGTGCTTTTCCATCGTCCTCTAAGGCGTGCTATTTTAACAAATCAAAACCTCGCGGTACAACATCGAAAACACACGAACATAAACGATAAATGAGTGCCCGGTAAATAATTTCGCGAAATAACTATGCGTCATATGCGTAATAAACAACATAATTTTAATGTAAATGGATCTTGTTTATATATTCGTATAAACACTCCGAGGATGTTCTATCAGATCAGTTTTAATTTCTTCATGCAGACAATCGAAGTATAAATAGGCATGTAAGACAAAATATTTACTGTATATTTTAGTATGAAAAAATACTATTTAAAATTATCATCGTTGTTTGTATATTATCAAATCGCGAGTATACTCTTCTTAGAGTGATGCGAAAATTGCAGATATTGATATTTAATATCTCTAAATTAAGAAGTTTGGTAAAAAAAATAGTTTTTTAAGACCGATAAGTCAGAACATCCTTTCAGTGTCTATTTAATTTACGCTTGCCATAGAGCTCGCTGTCTAATTTACGCGTACAGGTTTCTACAGCTCCCAAATAACTGGATTGTAAAGTGCGCGTATTCTGATTGGTCGATACGAATCAAAACAACCGGCCACTAAAATGTCATGGCGGTCGATTCAGGTCAAATTGCATAGTGACTTTGTATTTATAGTCGGTGTAAGGTAAAGCTGTGTATATAAAGAATGCCATTGGTGTGTATCGCGAGAAAAAGGTTAGTTCTTCGGGGACATGCTATTTATTTCATGGGATTTAGACGTTTTCATTCATCTTTTGTAATCAAAGTTGCGCAAGGATTCCCTGCGGAATCTATTATCGTAAAAGAACATTAGCAGACTAGTCTGTATAGTCGGCAAAAGTCAGAAATTAAAAAAGCCGCCTATCAGACAGTAAACTAGTCTAGTCTACAGTACAGTACATATTCATATATCACGGGGCCATGGCATCTTTCTTTCACGTCACGGATGCCTTCCAAACCACCAAAAAGAACTCCAAAATGCATTTATTTTACAGAACAAACTTTGATTACACCCTTCCGAAACGAAAGTAGCCTGTTTTAAACATTAAATTAAAACGAAAGTAGAAATTTTGTGCGAACGTAATTATAATTTTTTACAAATCGGGCATTATGACCTTATTAAACATACTTGTACATCAAACAGTTTTTTCATATGTGTATCAGTTCAGAGATTGACAAAGTCAGTTGTAAATGCATAGAGCAAAATGTATTGCAGAAGAAAGTTTGGAGTAGATTGAAATTCAGTGTAATAAAAACCACATTCCAATTGCAAAGTAGGGTACACAGGGCTCTAAAAAAATTCAGTTACACTTGTTCCAGGCTAGTGTATATATATGTTAAAGTTTCCGGCATGGGAGGCTAGTTGTTGGAGAACATTTTTCTTGTTTCATTATTGAATATAAGAAAATTGGCAATGTTCAAAACCACAGTTATATCATCAAGTGTTTTAACTGGACAGACGCCCTGATGTGTTAGTTACCACACAATAAACAACGACATGAATAATGTAATAACTGATAAGATGTGTTAATTCCATTTTGGGTAATTTATACAGTATTGAGTCTAGGCCTTTTAAAACAGACCTGTCAAGGGCTAGTGAATTTCTTGAGCCCTGGTCCATTTTTTCCCAATCTAAAGAAAACATTCCCAATAGAAAACGAATGATTTTGAGCGAAAATAATGAATTTATAAACAAGCAGTAACTCCAGTCAAAATCATTATTGACAATTAATTAATCATGTTATAAAATATCTGCTATATCTTATGAGACAGTAAAACTAGAAATATGAAGTTGTATTTCATTAATTGCAATTAACTGTTAAAAATACTGGATACATTTGTCCCGATTTTGGACAATTAAGTGAGATTAAAATATAATTTTACCAGGGACCTTTTTCCTATTACCCTAGGAAAAAGCCCTGAATATCTTCGTAAAATACAGTAGCAGTACAAATTGGATGTGTCATGTCTTAGTTTCCCTGGGATATGTGTGTGGAGGCATTGTTGTGTGTGTGTAGTGTTCCATTTTAACTACTTAAATTTGTTTTATCAAGCTGTACATATATCAGCTTGTTTTATTGATGTGCTAGGTTCAAGAAATTGCATGGTTTGTATTTAAGTGGCTTTGACCAATCCGGAACATACATTAATCTTCTTTTTGAAATAGGAACCAGCTTCGATGAATTTATGGGTTGGTCTTGGTCTCATTACGTCATCCTCAACTGTAGGATAATAATTTGTTGAAGTTTTCCTTATCAATAACATATATGATTGCATTTACAATCACTATCTAACATAGAGGAGTTGGCCTATTACTACTGTTGCAGAATTGGACACCATGTATAAATGCTAATCAGATTGACTGTTTATTAAGGTATATTAATTTGCGATTGGAAAAAGTGAAACTATATTAATTTCCCTAATAGTAAAGACAGACTTATTTAGTAGATAAAGGCGAGCGGCCCAAAATACATGTCAATACAGTACAATGGTTTCAAAATATAATAGTTGTGTCACATACTGTAGTATATATTATGATAGTAAACAGTGAATAATAATTCAACCAATTCAAGTTATTAAATGAACAATGCTAATGTATATATGACTTAAAATGTACCTTTTTATATTATTTAGAAATAAAACATACTGTTGAATACAATTTATGTTTTTACTACAATACTTGGTTAATTATTTCATTCCAACCAATAATCTGAAAGCAGTCATTACTTTTTTACCAAAATGTCTCTTTCTCACTAGCTGGTTTTAATCAGTTGCAATTTAAATAGATAATGGACATAAAATCTTTAATATATCTGGATGCTAACAAACCATAAATATTTTTTCTAAACTAAAATAATGGAATTCCATCAGCCGTCAAGCTTGGATCTAATAATAGCTTAGGTCTGTTATAATAACTTATTGACTGGTAGGCATGTGTTTGGACCATAATCAATCAAGACACCAATAATAGTTGACATAAAAAGTTAACTTTTATTATAATTGTAAATTCTCCAAATATGGGCAATTAGAAAAATAAATCCCAGTGATATGCTGGTAATGGCTACTCACATTTGAGTCTTTATTTCAAAAGTAATTTATAGGAGTGAGAAAAGTTCTTATTCCCTCATTGTTTCATTTTTTACTGTTTAAAATTAGAAATGAGTAAGTAACATTTTTAAAACCTTAAATTTAATCTTTATGTTCATTCAAATCTTTTCACAAAGATAAACATATTTTCTAACATTCAAAACATGCCACATTGATTAATGTTTATATAATATCTTGTATAAACTATTTTAATTAATTTTAATTGTGGTAGACTCTTCTCATCTTCACTGTAAATAGGAGTCAGTTGGTGACAGCACATATTGATAAGATTCAATTGGAGTCCCACTGGGCCAGACATTGTAAAACTGCTGATTAGTGGTCTGGACACATTGATATCTAGATAGTGCACACAGGGGGCAATATTGTTTATTGCATAACCTAATTTGTCCACCCCAATATTGACCCTTATTTTTGCCTCTCTTCTGATTTTTATCATCTTATATTTTATGTATAATTTGTTTAATATTTCAAATTTTGTGTGGAAGCAATTTTTGAAGATTATAAATACAATCCTGTAATGTCTGTCCACACAATTACTTATATGTTTTAAAATGATTTTTGTCAATTAAAAAATGATTTGGTTACCTTTTTGACCTGTAACATACAGACCCTTCATTATAAAATCATTTGGATGATATAATTGATTATATATCCTAATATTACCAGAAAGATGCCAATTGTGTGCATTTTTGTTACAGCTGTATAAAATATAGATCCTTATGAATAAGACACTAAACTACAAAGTTGATTTTTCTTTCTTTCAATACAAAATCTAGGCTAATTTTATATATATGATAATTATTTTCTATAGATGCTTAGAATGGCCTTTTATTATTCATTTAATAAAATTGGTTACTAGCGAGTTACCATTAATCAGTTTGTTGATTTTATTCATGAATGTTATATACACTACATGTATGTTGGCCTTGGGTGACCAGGGTGCTGGATTACAATATAATCTTAGACTGGATTAAGCACATTGGCCGTCCCTGGGTCCGCATAACTAAACCAGCCCACTTTTATTAAATCTACTAATTGACTGGCACAATGAGACTAAGTGATGGATCAATTTTTTTGCAAAACTCATAGCAAAAAATATCACAATTAAATATGTAGGGCCTCGTCCCGCATCTGGGTGATGGGTAATTTTGATGCCCATGTATCTGGATGTGGAGTGTTGGCCTTCTTACACATCCAGAAATAATAAATAACTCCATACATTGCTGGAACAGAACATTTCCACTCCCCTAAATTCATGATGGGGATTTTGTCCACCTTGTAAAATTCACGAAGGGGATTTTGTCCACCTTGTAAAATTCACGAAGGGGATTTTGTCTGCCTTGTGCAAAATGAGCCAAGGGGATTTTGTCCGAAAGGGATTTTGTCCGTATACCAATCAGTTCAGCTGTATGGAAATATGTACATAATTATAGTTAATGTTATGAAGAACAGTAAACCATTTCTGTATTATTAGTCTTAAATTTTTAATGTTATGTGATTTACCTAATTATCAAGTATTACGCTGGTTATGTCATTTACAAAGGTTCATTTAAAAGAACTTAGATTTGATATCACAATGGCATACAGTAAGATATATAATTATACAGATACAGCTCTGCATTTGTTGGTTAGATCCTGAATTAAGGATGCTCGGTCTAGGGAATCGTCAAGTCTAATGAAAATTGACACATGCAAACTTAGTGTCATAAAATTTAATTCTGCATTCATGACAGTATGTACAATCAAAATAATTTCATGTCATTATTTTAATTCTGTTAGTATAAATTTAACTTTCTTTATTTTTGCATAATATGTCAAAAATATTTAATGATAACATGCTCTGTCACATTTGATAGATAATAAAAAATATTAACATGCCATGCAGTGTTTTTCCTGACAAACAAATCTTGTCTCATTTTTCTGAGAAATTAAAATTATTTGTGTGCGTCCAGGATGACAGAATTTCTTCAAAAGTGAAATCACCTCAGTTTGTACCTTACTGCAATTTTCCGAAAATGTACTTTCACTTTGATAATTGCATGCAGACTGTGTCAAAGATTAAGTACAATAAGCGTTGACTCAATTGAACATAAATAGTAACCAGTCTAAAATTTGACCAATTCATACTTTGAACGGTTGCACAGTTCGCAAAACAAAGTGTTATACCACTCGCTGTGCTCAAAGGAATCTGATGTTTATGACATTCGCTACAAGTTATGAGAGCATAGCAGTTCAAAAGATAATGACAAACGTCACAATTCAGATTCATTTGTTTCAAATAAAAGTAAATCATGATCTGTAATGTTCATGTAATCAGTAAGTCATTGTTTAATATAACTATTATCAGTAGAACAAAGTTTTATTCAAAAAGTATTCCTGTATGACATTTAGAAATGACAGTCAAATGTGTAAACGAGGGGGTCAAAATGACCCCCAATTTTTAAGTAAGGGGAAAACACGGTCATGAACAATGAAAATGAGTTGTTCATTGTCACTCAGTTATCGAGTTATATTGGACATTAATTATAATTAAAAAATCAATTATACTCATGCTGGTGCTAATTTTGTTCCTTTTCAATATGTAAAGCATGTTTCAAAATTTCACTCTGCAAATAAACTTAGAAGTAATTGATTGAACAGAATACTTTTAAAAATAAATATTATAATAGTTGCTCCTTTAATTAGGACGTAATGTGACAAAATAAACTCATTAATACTTCTGCCATTTATGTAATGTATTATGTGGTATTACTGACGTCTTTTTTATTTAATATATAATTTATCAAAAAATAATTTTATATAATTTTATGTAACAATGTCATGTAGATATATTCATCCATTAATGACAAAATTGATTAGTAGTGTATGACAACAATCTGCTATAAGACTGGGGCCAACTGTATATACAATATGTGGTGACACATTGGTGATCACATCTACTATGTTTATCTCTTCCTGTCATAAAAGGAGACATTATATAACATTATATAACCATGGTCATAAATCAACATAGATAATGACAATATGCAAATCGTGTCTGAAGAGGGGTTGGTTTTTTATAATCATCCTATCAGATTAAGGGCAATATGCTGATTGAAAAATCTTAATTGTCAATGTTAATTTCATTAATCATTGATTCTTAGTGCAGAGCAGTCTCATTCGAAATTATTGAATACATAGTTGACCAGTATAACAAAGAAAACTGATAGTGCCAACTGATTTAAGGTAAAGATTATCAACAATAATATTTCATGTTTGATAAAATATTGAAACCTGATTTCTTCAACATAATATTTAATGCTGTGATGGTGTGATTTTTATCATATTAAGAAATATATTAATTACTGAATAGTAGAACAACTATGATGTTTTGTTTAAGTATTAAAATTGATTATTTTAGTGATAGCCTTAATGGTTTATGTGTTAAGGGTGCCTAATGGCCAATTTTTTAAATCTGGAACCGTGCTTGTTATACAGATGACTATGGTAATTTATTTTTAGTAAAACTATTTAGTGTATCAAGGCAAAGCTTTATTTAGTCGCTGGCCAGAAGCTGTAGACTCTATATTTTTATTCCTGTTTCATTACAAAAGTGAATGCTGATTGTATAATATATTTGTTGTAAATTATCATTTTCCAAGGTATTTTTTCTGAAAGTAAATACTTCAATTATAAATTTTGCAGTATTTACCGGTACTATTTAGAAGGCATTTATTCTTGTTTGACCTGTTTTATCAAATCATGATATTTTAGACAGCACAATAAGAAATGATAATCTGTTTAGAACTATAACATTCTGAGTGCATATTTTACATCTTCTAATTTCTCTATTCTAAATCCTGACCAGCTTCAATTTCCAAGTTATGACTGCTAACGACATTAAGTCTAAATTGTGTAAATCAAAATCCTTATCATTTCTGAATATATCAAGATAATTTTAAAATTCCAAAATTTGTTTTAAAATAGTAGATAAGTTAAGTTTGACAAATGTTGTGCTTTATTCAAAGTTTATTGAACTATACCAATCGGTAAACTAAAGGGACACCTCGGCCCACTTTCCATTTCGGCCCGGTCTAACTAAGACCCAGTTTTGAAGCGCAATAAAATTGTTCACACCTTAACATCGATAATCGGGGGGCAGGGAGTAATACAGCAGACATAATTATTTAACAATTTTAAAATCCTGCCAAAAAGACTGTTTTGTATATTACAAAAATCAACAACGCTGGATCAAATAATTTAATCTATATCCCTGAATAAAAGGAAACCTGCAAGCAAGTAGAATGTAAGCTAAGACCTGTATCACTACAAACTAATAATATGTATCAGCTTATAATTTTGACTACACGGTACAGGTCCGTACCTCTAGAATCGATACAGGAGTCTAGGGGTATGGGAGTCTAGGGGTATGGGAGTCCCGTACTCGTAGATATCCTTCATATGATATACTACGGGTACAGGGTTTTTATAAATACGCATACTTGAATCAAATAAGATATTAAGACAAATATCAGTATATACGCTTTATAAATGTTTATATTTTGTTTGTCGTTAATTAATAAATTATACAACAAACTTACTGCCATTTTGGTTGATACTAAAACAAGTGTTGTGTTGCGGAATATCGTTGTCGTCTCGAAAAATAACGTGCCGAATATTTAATTGCAATTATGTCATTACAATAATTCGTTGCATAAAACAAAGTATTGTCTTGACATATGCAAACGTGTACATTAAAGTGCGTTTTATCAGTTTGCCATTGCAAATTAAAATTAATATCTGGGTTGGATTAATGATTGCAAATAATTGTTTAATAAGACGACAACAATATTCCGCAACACAACACTTGTTTTAGTAATTGTCGACAGCTCTCGGGTATTTCCGTACCACTTCGTTACTCGGATAACACCCTCTAGTGTATGTAGCAAAACTCAACATTTTGTGCTGTCAAGAAATAGTTCTCGCAAAACGGATTTATAATTTCAATAATTTTGATAAATTCATGTAAGAGATGGATTATCGTTGACATTTCTAGTTAAAAACTCACATATTCCAGTCTTCATATACATATATGGCCCAAAATGTGCACCTCTGCGCAAGTGGGTCCATTAGTAACCCACTCATTCCTTTGGTTACTGAAGGTTACTTGTTCTATCTCTTTGGTTACTTCTCACATTTTTGGAGAATTTGGAGAATTTCGTCAACATTAACCTAATATCTATTCATATAGCTTAAATATTACATTCATCAGCACTCCAGCGTTCATGCCGCCATCTTGTTTTCATGACATTCGAATGGTATTTCTGAAAGTAGTGCCTAACGTACATCTGAGGCACTTGACGTAGTTGGCCGAGGATTTCCGAATGTTGTTTAAGTATCAACCAAAATGGCGGTTTTGTCGTATAATTAACGACAAACAAAATATAAACATTTATATAGCGTATATACTGATATTTGTTTTAATATATTTTACTTATATTTGATCTGAGTATGTGTCATATTTATAAACTCCCGTACCCGTAGCATATCCTTGGTATGATATCTACTAGTACGGGACTCCCGTACCCCTAGGACCCGTACCCGTAGTCACTTCCTATAAATTTATGTAACCAGTAACATTTTCAACCACTGATTTTATTGGCAATAGCGCCACTAGGATTTGAACACATGTCTCCGGTCCGGTCCGTTATGCTAACCACTACACCACACACCTAATATTTTGTTGCTCTCTGTCAGTTAAAGACGCTTAAAATCATGATCCTGTCTTTCTTGTATTTGGTGTCAGTTGTATTGATAAAGTCAAATGGATTGATTTTCCTGTAAAAAAGTACAACATGAAGTTAATTGCGCATTGTTATCCAAAGATTGTCTTGAAGATTTAATCAATCAAACCAGGTGGGAAAACCCACAACCCACTGCTGTTTGCCTTACATGAAGTAATACACAACATTCTTTGTTTCACAGGTCTGACAGTGTTCACAGAATGGTATAACTGGTATGGGTCAGAATGGTATATGTGACAAACAGTTGGGCATCTCAAAAATGAAAATACAAAGAAGCTGAAAGATGTATTGCCTACACGAAGAAAGGCTTATGTAAGTAGTTTTTGGAAGTGATATTGTTTTTTACCTTGATACTGCCTTGTACATATTGTTTCATCAGACACTACTGTTTACAGTCATGCAGCTTGATATTTACAGTATCAATTGGAGAACATAAAGGTACAAAACATGTTTTGTTCTTCTCTGATGTAGCCTGCCCATTCAGCTTAGTTGGAAGAGTGCTAGACTGTTACCTGGAAGATTATTATTCATTTGTCAGGCTTGCAATGTTATACTTTACTTTGACATTTGGCTACTGTCATTGTCCTCAACGTCTGATTTATGTCATAGTTGTTGGTTGCTTCTGTAGGGCCAAATTAGTAATAGTTAATACTCAATTGCAGGTAAAATGATTAGTTCAAAGTGCAAATAACTGGAAATAGTGAAAAGAGGCATTGTGTAATTTTATAGCATTTATTTAGTAAGGGAAGAGCTATGCCTCTAGATTGAGAAGAGTTGGGGCATCTGTGTCCAGTGGACGCATATTTAGTTCCTATATTTAAAAGTGTAATTTACATTGATTAGGATCACTAGAACTTCTACTGATGTTTATCCAAGTCATTAAACAGTTATGCATTTCAATCAATGTTTTAAAACTATTTTTTCCTTACAGGTTGTGAAAAATGGTGTAAGACAGATTGAAGAATGCCAACATTCAGATAGTATTTTTGTGGAAACCAAACAGCAGCATGTAAAAACGGTATAAATTAAGTACTAAGTTTATCATAGAGGTGGCTATGAGTATTCAAATATTATATGTTCTACTGAATAGCCAAATAGATATTGGAACATTTGACAAGAAAATCAAAGGAAAAGCTAACAGAAATCAAAACTTTCTTCACATTTTATTTAATTGTATTAAGGATTGGTATATTATAGTAATGACATACAGACCTGCACAAATTGTTCAATGGTGAGGTATTGGTTGGTTGTCTGTCCTTTACAATTTGATAGTTTACACGCTAGCACCCACATGTCATAAGCAGTCCTAAACAAACGTTAATACCAATGTAAGGAAAACATAAGCAAATGGCCCACTATAGTTTGATGATTGACTGTTCACAAGTTGAATGTTATATGATAAGTTCTCTGTAAGACTTAGCACATCCTTATAGTGTGCATCAAGCATGAATATAGTGTTAGGTATAAAAGACACCAAATATATGACAGAGTCTACAATATCAAATCCAGGGGACGTGGGAGGGAGACCTGGCATAAAATTATCGTCTTTGTTAAAACATCGCTATACCATCCAAGCAACAAAGTATGGAGTAGTCATGATAGTAAATTTGTTTTATTTACAATTTTGTGAGAGAGCCATTCCTATGTCAACATGCCTGCATTTTATATTTTAGGGCACAAATGGACGCACTATCAAAGTTCGTTTGAGGGTGGGATGGAGAAGACAAAGAGAAGTGCCAAACCATTGAAACCAAACAGAGAACCTGTTTACACTAGGTCAATATCAACAGATCAAAGAGACACCTTGTAACAAGAAATAGCATACAGTGAAAGAAACATGGTGTCTGTGGCAACACAGGTTATGCCGGTGATAATTCTAAACAGTGATGAAGAGATCACAAATGTTGATAGACAGTTTAAATTAAACGAGATACTAAAAATGTGTAAGGAAATAAAAATTGAATTGCCCTCAAAACCATTGTGTACAGGAAATTCGGATACACCATTACACCAGACACATACCACTTACTGCTACACAAACAGAAAACAGTCTGACACTATTCACTTATACACAAACAGAAACCAGACACATACCAGTCACTAGCACACAAACAGAATCAAGGCACATACCATTTACTAACACACAAACAGAAACCAGATAATACCATTCACTAACACACAAACATAAACCAGACACATACCACTCACTGCTGCACAAACAGAAAACAGTCCGACACTATTCACTTATACACGAACAGAAACCAGACACATACCACTCACTGCTGCACAAACAGAAAACAGTCCGACACTATTCACTTATACACGAACAGAAACCAGACACATACCACTCACTGCTGCACAAACAGAAAACAGTCTGACACTATTCACTTATACACGAACAGAAACCAGACACATACAACTCACTGCTACACAAACAGAAACCAGACACACACCACTCACTGCTTCACAAACAGAAACCAGACACATACCACTCACTGCTACACAAACAGAAACCAGACACATACCACTCACTGCTACACAAACAGAAACAAGACACACACATCACCACTCACTGCTACACAAACAGAAACCAGACACACACCACTCACTGCTACACAAACAGAAACAAGACACACACATCACCACTCACTGCTACACAAACAGAAACCATACACATACCACTCACTGCTACACAAACAGAAACCAGACACATACCACTCACTGCTACACAAACAGAAACAAGACACACACATCACCACTCACTGCTACACAAACAGAAACCAGACACACACCACTCACTGCTACACAAACAGAAACCAGACACTTACCACCCACTGCTACACAAACAGAATCAAGGTTCATAAATTCAATAACTCACAAACAGAAATCAGACACATACCATTCACTTACATACAAACAGAAACCAGACACATACCATACACTTATACACAAACTGAAAACATTCTAATGCCGTACACTAATACACAAACAGAAACCAGGCAGATACCATACACTAATACACTAACGTAAAACATGCACAACCATTCACTACAGGACAAACACATAACATGCAGACTCCATTCTCTATAACGCCAACAGTAATCCTTCAGACTCAACATATTTCAAAACTAACAAAAGATATGCAGACACCATTCAATTCAAAGTCAATAGCAAATACCCATTGCATTGTGAATTTATCCATAGGACAACTTTTGTACTGAATTCCTTCTATCATGTATTGCTTTATTGCTGCATATTTAACATACTATGGTGTGCAAATATACCCCACCTATGTTATTTTGTATATATCTATTGGTCAAGCAAATATTGTGCTATATGTTGTTCATTAGTTTGATTCTCTAAATTCAGTAAATCACATATTCATTTAAACAATAACTTTTAGTTAATCTATGCATTTGGTAGTCATAATTGGTACTGATTGGTCATGTGAGTGTGATGTCATCAGTATATAGATGTAGTCATCATGTAGATTTCTTACAAGTCTGATAGTACATTTTCTTATAGAGGCCCCGAAGGGGATTGTTAGATGTAAATATTGATTTGTTAAATGATTATTTGAGTACATTACCATTTGCCCTTGACTTATACTGTTATTTTGTATTATGTAAATATTCCTCGAATGTTTTTTGGAAACTTTGTGTGATTTATCTTGCATGTTTATTTTACTGTTTGATGTGTTTGAACCCCATTTTGAACTCATGTTGGTTCTGTCCGTTGTTCTGTTCAAACACTGTTAAAACTATTTGAAGTTTGGGTATAAAAGTCCATGTCCATCGTTTGAAAGTCACTCTGCATTACATTTTCTTTAGGTCGGCAACTTCATTATAGATAAAGTTTTACATCAGAAATTATCCATTTGAATTATTATAAATAAATAGTAGCTTTAAGTAAGTTTAATTCTGTTAAAGTTAGTATTTTATTTATAACGTTTTTTGTGCATACTTAAGTTGATTTTCAGAAATGAAATAAGTTTTCAAATCTAGATTTTCTGAAATATATTTGGTAATACAGTCAAACCTGTCTGTAAAGACCACCCATTGGAACAGCAAAATGTGGTCTTTGTTTACAGGACTGGTGGTCTCTATTAAAAGATTAAATAACAGATTAAATATAATTGAAAATGGTCTGATGGAAGATAAAATTGGTGGTCTTTTCCGACAGGTTTTACAATAGTGATCTTTGTTCGAAGGTGGTCTTTAACACAGGTTTGACTGTACTTGCAATAACATTAAATGTTTTTACCTTTATAGATAAGCCACAGACACCTTGTCCAGTTTTATTGTGTAAATTTGCTGGTTGTTGTCTTGAGATCAATTTCCTACTTGTAAATAATAAACAGCATTGTTGTGGCATTTTTCTGAGAATAAAAATTATGAATCTTTCATAACTCTTGCTTATTTTTTCAGTTTAACTTAGTCGTAATTCCATTTTTTTTATTTGCTGCCGAGTCACATTCGACTGCCTGCCTGTATCCACAGCTGATTAAATGTTGTTGAGCAGTGAAGTATCTAACACAGCAACTCTAGCTTGTAATAATACAATGACATAGATTTGATAAATGAAGATCATTACAAACAATAGTTGTCAGTCTTGTTACTGTTACATGTGTCACAATGTGAAATTATAAATTGTCTTTGATTGAAAGAATTCTTTAATATTATAGAATACAATGATGACATTCAACATGCACATTTTAACCAAAAAGTAAAGTAGGTAGAGTACAAATATTATTTAAAATGTATTCTTTGACTCAATCCAATCGATTTTTAAGGATCGTTTTTATTTAAACGCTTTCTTTTTCGACAATATATGGTGGCATATTTCTGCCACCAGTTAACTACTTCATTAACTAGATAATTATCTGGTTATCACGTTAAAGAAACTAGATATCTACTTAAATGATAATTATGTGGTTAACTAGATAAGTATCATGATAAATTTTCATACCAGATAAATATCTTAACACAAAAATTGTCTGATAGTGCCCACGGGTTTATACATGGTAGTGTTAACATTATTTACTGTGTCCAACCTCAAGGAGTCTATATGACCAGTTACAGGTTTATACATGGTAGTTTTAGAATTATAAAATAAATATGAAGCTTTTTGTTGGAAAGTAATATTGTCAACCTTTGGAGAAATACCATCACCCTTGGCTGCACCTTGAGTGACAATAATCACATAAAACAGTGCGATATTTATATATGTAGAACTCGGACCATCCAGTTTGCTATATTGGTCGCCCTAGTTTCATACAAGTCTGAACCTCAGACATAAAAGAATAAAAGATGTCAAAATATGAGCAACACTGTATATTTCTTAAGGTAATCAAACAGTAGTTCTAAATCTAATGAAACATGACAATCAGACTGCTTAATTAATTAAAGTATCATTATTTACTGTCACAGGCACGTAACATACACATTATTTACACGGAGAATTTACCAGACTTGTCCAGGATTTGCACCTGGGACCTCTCTAGCCAACAATCAAGATGGCACTGAGCGCTCTAACTACTGAGCTAACAAATTGAACAGTAAATTTCTCCATTGTAACCCCTAGCAATTACAAAAGGAAGACATTTCAAAAAGTAATAGTAATTTTACTTTGGTTTCCTAGTATGCACAAATACTGATATGAATATTGCTTAATGCAATTTCTTTGTTAAAGAGTATATGCATTTTTTTAACAGTATTTAAGTTAGAAAAAGAGATTGGATGACTTGATGCGACTCGAAAAATGTATTTTGGCCTGAATTCCAGTCTAGGTTGTTGCTACAAAAACACATGTACTAACATCTGACATTTTGGCCTTATTCAAAAGAAATGTAAAATATGTTTCCATGACTTACAAGATTTGCAAGCATTATAATATATTAAAGTTGAGTTTACAAAATATATTTCCATGAGGCTAAATTGCATGGTGCCACCATAAAAAACAATGCTTCAAATCATTAGTGACATAATGATTATATCTAGTTAACATTTTTAGATAAGTTGTGTGCATGTCCATAAAAAACTTATTTTACACACCTTAAAATAAGAAATGACATTCTAACCGCTGAAAGTGCATAAAAATGAACTACCAATAAAATTGACATATTTTGCAAGAACCACATCTTAGTAGTAAATATATTCCAAATCACTAAACTGTCCATGATGAGCTCAAGGCATTAACAAATAGAAATGGCAGTCTGATGAAAGGTGTATGAAAAAAACTTAATGATATATATGATCCTGTTACCCATTACCTCCACCTACCATACCATTATCTATACCACACTAACTCATGTTACCCCATTACCACCAGCTACCATACCATTACCACACTAAGAACTCCTGTTACCCCATTATCACCACCTACCATACCATTACCACACTAAGAACTCCTGTTACCCCGTTATCACCACCTACCATACCATTACCTATACCACACTAAAAACTCCTGTTACCCCATTATCACCACCTACCATACCATTACCTATACCACACTAAAAACTCCTGTTACCCCATTATCACCACCTACCATACCATTACCTATACCACACTAAAAACTCCTGTTACCCCGTTATCACCACCTGCCATACCATTACCTATACCACACTAAAAACTCCTGTTACCCCGTTATCACCACCTACCATACCATTACCTATACCACACTAACTCTGTTACCCCATTTTCTACAACACTTCTCCACAAACTGCACATCACTATTGCAATATATCATATACATGCAATGCCATTTGCCAGGGTAAAGATGGCAGCACCAGTACCTTGATAAAACACAGCATTGAAATGAAGTCATACACAATGTTTGATCCCTTGGTCCATAGTATACCTTACATACATTATTAGATCTGCAGCCTATGTAGTTTCAGTATCCCCATTTTGGATTATGATATTAAAATGATTATTACAAATTTACATTCCAATATCATGTTTATTAGTGTAATATCAAATTAAAAGCAGTATAATGATCAATCATTTTTAACATTGCTTTCCATGCAATGCATAGTCATGAGTTAAATTAACCTGCCAAAATTGTATGGGTGGGTTACACATTTTTAAACTTACATTAGAAAATAACATAGCATTCTATATAAGAATTATCTCAAGGACCAATATATCACACAAGATATAATACTGCTGCTTATAAATATAAACTATCCCATTATTACCAATAGTATTTAAACAGAGGTCATACTTATCAATGTAACGCAAATAAAATATAATAATTGTGTAAGATAGATATGTAATGTCTCTTCCCACCGTTTCTGTTATATAATAAAGTCAGTTGTTGAGGTAACATATTCACTCAGTCTTCACAGCTAATAGGGAACACATGTATTGATAAAACATGTTATCTATATTAAAATGTGACATTTAACTATTTGTACAACTATATTTAAAAATTTACATTAAAAATATCTTCTTGAAATAATTTGACTATACAACACTTTAACAATGCAGAAACCAACAGAATCACAAGTGTCACAAGATTCATGACATCACAACATCAATTGATGATGTCATTAGAATGTGAAAAACTCAAGTTAGAATACCTTTGCATTAATCAAATTCCAGTATTAAATGAAAAAATGTTTTGCAAAACTATTCTAACTATTAAACTTAGAATAGTTTTGAGCCAAGAAAATAGTTGTCCGAGATAGAATATATTTTTTACATTTGAGTTTTTAAAAACTATTCACAATATAATCATAATAATTTGACAGATTATGTGTTTTAAGATTTCAAGAACAAAACTGTCAAATAACCACTTTCTAAAAAAAACAAGATAGAATAGTCTTGCGCTGAGCCCTCGATATAAAGACTAAAGTTTAATAATACCCAGAATTTCAAATGATACTCAGAATTTCAAATGATACCTTGGAAGTTACTAATCTAATAAATTTGGTAAAAACTGAATGCCATCACACAAATTCCTGCTTTCATTTTCAATAAGTTTCAGTAGCACATCAATTTGATGGTTTTAAATTACCAAATAGCTTTCAGAGAACTGCAATTAATTGTGTTATGTAGCTTTGAAAGATAATTCTATCTGTATAACCAAATCCTTTTGTTGACTTAATCACACAGAAATTAGGTGGATGTAACTTCAAATGCCTGGAAAGTTTTCAGCATTGTTTCATTATTGTTATATGAATGCGACAAGTCACAGTCTGAAGACAACATCTAAGTTTGTACTAGTCAGACTGCAATAAGTAGGAATCAAGGGGGAAAAGTGCGTCCGATGTGAGACTCGAACCCATGGCTCCCTAAACACCAGTATGGCACTCTACCGACTGAGCTAACCACGTGACTGTCTAACCTCACACCACTACACTCCTCCCCATTCAGGTATTTGTGGCTAAAATCATGTGGGCTGTCAAACACCACTGCCATCATTGAAGTAAGTCAAGGGGAAAGTGTGCCTGATGTGAGGTCCAAACCCACCACCCCTAAATACTAGTATGTCACTCTAACAACTGAGTAAACCGGACGGCCGTCTGACTATACACCATATCATGATAAATCACTCAAGAAAAACAACATATCCCACCAGGGATTGCACCCGGGTCCTCTTATATGATTTAAAGCGGACATAATATTCTACCGCATCACTTCAGAGCTAGCCAAACAGAAAAGCTATTGGAAGTGACCTAAGTCACCACATTCACGGACATATGCCGTATAAACTGTAAATGGCATTTTCTTTCCAATCATAATGCCGATGTCAAGACTGAATTAGCATGAATATTATGGTTCCTCTCAAACATGGGAAGGCCAAATGTACTGGTTTCCGTCTGTGTCATTGTATGTAGAGGCAAAAAATCGAAGAACGATACTAGAATGACGATACGGAAATAATTTACCGGAAATATATTTTAATTATCCTTGCAATCTACAGTAGTCTGTAACTTACACATCAAGAGCACTTCTAACTTCATACGTCAAACGCACTGAAAACTTAAATGCCAACAACTAAGCGTGTCTGTTTACATCAACACCGGGTCAAAGCTATCTCCGCTATATTTTACAATGTCATGCAGAAATACTTCAGTAATCACTCAATATTTATATACATTAGTTATTTACCGTAACAATTACATGCTAGCACACTTCTGTATTGTAATATTTCTGATAAATCTTGTACTGTCAACTGCATTTCACATTTATCCGCCACGTTTGTTGTCACTTCCGGTTAGTACCGGTAAATCTATATCCGAAGTCAGATCAAATACTTTTAATGTTTATCGTAGCATACTTGTCTGTAATTACTCAATCATATATTACTAATATGTATTTATGTTGGATTCAGTTTAAGACACACATTGTAGCTATTAATGGGGTTGGTTTAGACGTTAATCTCTAAACTCTCATTTGCATATCGTGTACTAATTTGCATACCATAACAATGTGCATACCAGCGTTCATAGTACCAACTCTTGACTTTGCCTCAGTCTCCAGAGTAGTTTAGACGTGTCTGTCTTACGTTCTCATTTTCCTCTGCATCTTGAATAATTTCTAATTCAACTTTTATCTTATTATCATCAGGTATAAATTATATTTATAAATATATAAATTTAAAAAGTTCACTATTGAGAACGGTTATTTGTTTACGTTTTGGGCACAGTGCATACTTAAATATAATTCGACATTTTCGTATTTTTTTTATCTGGCGAATACCGAGACTTAGTTTGTTTCGATATTTTAAGTAGATTCTATTATTACTTAGACTTAGTTAATATTTCCTAGTTAAGGCTACAAAATAAATTACATCAAGCCGAAAGGATTTTAGTTGTTTTGATTTATAGTTTGACATTTGTTGGCCGCTACCAGGCTGTTTATTACGCTACTTCTACCGGTCCCGCTTAGTGAGATTGGTTATATTTAACTAACTATGGCAATTTTTAAAAATAGATTGCGGATGTAAGCCCGCAGGTTTACTTTTTGCACACTAGTGATATTCACACACACACACACACACACACACGGGCATTACAATATTTTAATTATGTTCAGACTAAGATTGAGTTTTGAGACAAATTTTATAATGTCCGATGTAGAGGTTTCAAGCAAGAACGGTGATTTTAAAACGATCTGGTTTAAGTTTTTTATAGTAAAACAACAAAACTACATGAACATATGATTATGTTGTAAAAAGTGGTCACGTTTGAGGCTCAAACACAATTACATACCATGTCTATACCATACATGCACTTATTCATGTCTGCTACTATACCGACTGCACTTCATTGACTTATAGAAAGTTTCAATGTTCACGAGTATGGTTGTGAAATTATTAATGCTTAAATGATTATTTATTGGTGTACATATTGTTCAAAAAAGTTTTTGACTTGAACAGTAACCACCCACATGTCTAGTTCTAACTTTATAAAATTGTTAGAATATTTTCTGTCAGTTTTCTATTAAATGTGCACACATTATGTGAATGTGTTACAAATTATCAGTTCAAATTGATAATTCTACAAATGTATAACTTAGAATCTTAGATGATGTTGTGTAAAACTAACAGATAGCCATTATTACTGTTAGACAGGCTTTCTAATTTTTATAAATATCACTACTGAGACTTAACAAATAATAAGGATGAGTAGACATAATGATAATTAAATAAGTTTGTCTAAAGAGTAAAGTATATTTAGTTATTTAAATAAAGATTAAAATGCAAAAAAGAAGTGTACACCGATATATATGGCAACAATTAGTAGTATTATATTATTTATTTTAAACATTTATTATAATTTTGCCATTGAATAAATATTACTAATTTACTTTTTAATCATAAGGCAGTTATTTTTTCAAATCAGTTATGTTTTTCACAACTTTTTACAAATCATATTTGTATTGTTTATTACAGAATTATATCAAAAGTGAAAAGGGTGTTGATTAAATCACAATATTACTGCAAAGTCATTAAACATGAAGATAAAGGGTTTTTTAACTATAACTTAACAATTTAATTTGAAAAAACATCAAATAAAAAAGTAAATCACACACAAATAATTATATTAAAAGGTGGGGGTGAAAAGTCTAGGGTCTATTAAAATTGGGGATGAAACGTCTCGGGAGGAAATGACTACGGAGTGAAATGTCTTGGGGTGGAAACGACTTGGGGGTGAAACGTCTGGAATTCTGCAGGGGCGGGTCCAAGATTTGGTCTCAAGGGGGCGTTACTTTTTGGTTTTGCTCAAGCCTTATACAACGGCAATGACTGTCACTAAACATCATCATGATAGACTATAATACTACAATAAATCAGGCAGAATCACTTATTTAAAAATCTTATCATTAAAGATCTATGTATAATTGCGTATCTATAATTGTACTCAGCCATACATGTAAGGTTGGGGAATTTTACAGGGTGTGCGCCGGGCGCCTCCCTTGGATCTGCTAGCAAACTGCTCGTTAATTACATAAGGAAATCCTCATAGATTCCAGGACACAATTACTGTTGACTAAATCACAGATGTGAACAAATACACAAGTTCCAAATGATATCAGTGTATTGTAATACATATTATAAATATAAAATGTAAGTTATAACTGTAAAATATCAAGTTGCAGTATAACTGTAACAATGGCTGCATGGAGAAGTGGAATGAGTAAGGCTAGCACATGCATGTATGTGTGGTAATTTAGTGGTTTGTGTCCCGGATACCAAGCCGGGAACCAAGCGAATGGGAATACGGGAACCAGGTCCGAGGCGATCCGGATGACATACGACCGACATCACCAAGCCGAACAGGACCTATAATAGTGAATTGTATCCTAAAAGATCTACGACGACTAGACATAAACAGGAGGGTTTATTGAGGTTAGTCTACCCTTTTGATACTAAATTATCACTATATTGGCGCTGCGAGCAGTTCGTATCTGTCGATATTGATATTTTTTGTTGTTTAAAAATATTGAACGGCCAAAAGTTTTTCAACTTGTGCGCAAGTTGATTTTTTGTGTTTTTCCAATTTAAATTGGGTAAATGTATTGTGTATATGTATTGCATATGTTTTGTTTATTATAAAAGTATATGGGACAAGGAGGACGAGTAGTGAGCAAGTGTTTTTGTTGCAAGGTATAAGAAAGTATAATTAAAGACAATATTGTCACGTGACTTCAAAATGGCGGCGTCCGCACCAATCATGTGTAAAATTTTCTGAATTTACGCACATATTATTTTGTTGTAGTTTGATAATTATAATTAATGACAAGTATATAAATGTATTATTTGGGATATTAAAAAATATTTTAATAGTAAATTTATGTGTAATTTAGCGATAGACGGTATTTAATATCAAATTTGGTAATAATTGCAGTATAACTATAACATTGTATTTGAAAATAATTATATAGTTATATAACTAATTTATTATTGTGTTTTTTTGGGGTAATTATTATTTCTGTTGAATTAAATTACTGGCTCTAAGGAAAACATGGCTGAACAGAGAGTATTGATAAATGAATGCAGCTACGAAGAATTATTAGCACTGCCGGGAATAGGACAAAAAGTGGCGGAATATGTAATTCAAATTAGGGACAGTGTGGATGTAATATCAGAAGAAATTTTTATGAAAATACCAGGTTTAAGGGTCACAGAAGAACTGTTAGACCTAATTGATTTTTCAAATGTGGGTGTTTTAGAGGATAGGGACACTATGAAAAGTATTATTAGAAGAGTCAGAGAAATTCGATTTAGAAAGGGCACAGGAGGAGATGAGGAGTAGTATTAGGCGGGAAATGTGGGCAGAAGAGGAGAGGAGAAAGGGTGAGAAAGAGGAAATGATAAGATTGTCGGACGTAATCAACCGAGGACCTAGACGGATCCCAGAGCCCAGAGATACTCCCGGTCAAAGTAAAACTGGGTTATACATGGATACCCCTACCAGAGCAGCCACGAGTCACAAGCCGGACACATATCAATCTCCATTTGACCGCTATAGGGGGGAAAGTTACGAACATGAGGACGTAAGACGACAACAAAGACCTTCCAGGGTGACCACAGTACCTAAATCCTTCACGTACGATGGCAAAACTACATGGCAAGCGTTTTGGCAAAAGTTTAATTCTTTCGCAATAGAACAGAATTGGGATCCGAGAAAATGTCAACAACAATTATGCTGGTGTTTAACCGGTAAAGCTAGTGATTTTTACACGTCAATTTTAGAAAGGGACCCATTTGTGAGTTTTTTTTCTATGGTGCAGAAAATGGAGAAGAGATTTGGATTAAGAGACCTTCCAGAGACAGCCCAAATGAGATTTATGAATGCAAGACAAAAATCAGGGGAGCCTTTGGTAGAGTGGGCAGACACAGTAGCATCAATGGCAACCGAGGCATTTTCCCGTCCAGAGATGGGAATGAGAGATGGGCAAATTGATAACTTCATAGAACAACAAACGGTAATGAAATTTTGTCAGGGATGTGAAAATAGGGATGCAGGTTTATATGCTATGAACCAAAGACCACAGACCATGGACAAAGCTATGGACACCATAAGGTGGTATGAACATACCAGCCAGTCCATGGAGTTAAATAAGCCGAGAAAAGAAGTGAAATTATGTTACAAGGGGGAGGATGAAAATAATGAGGACGTCCAGGTTAATCGCACATTTGGTGAGGGAAGGGGATCTGGAGATTCGGGAAAGATATTGCAGGAAGAAACCTTAAAGATCTTGAAACAAAACAGCGAAAAGACAAGGGAGTTGGTAGAAAAGCTGTCAACCGACATAGGAAAATTGGTCACAGTTATGATGTCAAGATCCAGGAGTAGGTCTCCATCTCCGCTGTTATGTTATCACTGTGGAAAACGGGGGCATTTCAAACGTGATTGTCCATCCCTACAGTCAGAAAATAAAGAGCGAGGGGAGAAAAGTGTGACATTCAGCAATAATAATGATCCTTTAAACCGAGCAGGGTCGGACAAAAAGGCCTAAAACCGACCCCATTAGTAGAAAGTGGCCTTAAACAGTACCCACAAGAGAAAGAGAAGCAGTTATTATTTGGCCCGGTATCAGAGGAAGCTGGGCCAGAGGAAGAGAGCATAACCGTCAGGCAACTTAATTCATGCTCAATGTTTACGGTAGAGGTAACCATAAAGGGACAGGCTATAAAAGCTGTGGTAGATACTGCGGCAGAGGTAACCATCATTTCCGATAAGATATATGCAAGAATGGAACCAAAACCAACTATAATCAAATCCGTGGTGATGCACACAGCAGGAAGAGATATGAAGATGAAAGGGTTAGTGGTAGGGCCCATTGAATTGAAACTGGGAAAACAGAAATACCTGGAGACAATATATGTGGCACCAATAGAAGATGATATGCTGCTAGGAATAGACTTCTTGAGAAAACATGGAATTGATATACAAACCAGGCAAAGTACCCTATTGATGGGACAGGAAGTGATACCGATGCAGGTAGGAAACTCCAAGAGCAATAGAGTAGCTAAAATAACGGTGCGGAAAAGAACTGTTATACCACCCAATACTGCGGTTCATGTTGCATGTGTAGTGGACCAAGATATGCCCCAATTCTTGGCGGAACCGGTAAATCAAACTAAGGTTTTAATACCAAAATCACTCCATCCAGCAGGGAATAAGGCAAAACTGTGTATGGTTAACCTAACAGACAGATATGTAACGGTGAAGAAGCATTTTAAAGTGGCACAAGCTTGTGAAGCCTCTTCGCTGCAATGTCCCCCAAGTAACGGCCCAGGGAAAGCTGTTTAACCCCAAGGATATGATATACCAACTGGGTTGGGAAGAGGTAACGGACAGATTGTTCCGGGAATCAGTACACGACCAGTACAGACTGGCTGTGAGACTCGGTGACAATGAGTGGATAGGGGAAGCCAGGTACTATGCAGGCTTGAGACAAGCCGGTAATCCAAACTGGGTGGAGGAAGTGATGCCAGAGGTACTCGGGGAACGCCAGAAAGATAACCGGCAAAGACCCTCAGTGAGTGAGTCACGGGCCAGAAGCCGTAGCCCTATAGATAGAAGGCGTGAATATAGAGGATATGGGGTTAGGAATAACTCAAACCAGTCACAGAGGCAAGGAGAAGGAAATGAGAGATCACGGCAGGACGGCTGTGAACGAAAAAGAGATGCAAATAAAAGGGATCAGTCACAGAGGCAAGGAGAAGGAAATGAGAGATCACGGCGGGACGGCTGTGAACGAAAAAGAGATACAAATAAAAGGGATCAGTCACAGAGGCAAGGAGAAAGAAATGAGAGATCACGGCAGGACGGCTGTGAACGAAAAAGAGAACAGGTTAGGAGACCTGGTGAACACAGGAACTCACGGCAGCAAAGCTGTGAAAGGAGGAGGGATGTTCACCTGAGGCAGGAAAGGCAATCGGAGGGTAGAAACAGGCAGGAAAGTAGTGGAATAAGAGAGCGAGAGACCAGGCAGGTGTGTAGGAGGGGGGCAGAATTGAAAGTGACTGTCCGGCCTACTCATACCAACAAGAAAAGTCAGGTTTGTCCAGCAAAGGGGTGTTGTGCCATGAGTAATCACATCAAACGTCATGTGCAGTTCCAGCATATCCCGAAACTCTTTTGGGAGGAGGCCCAGGGTTCCAGTACACCAGGGGAACGAGTACTGGCTCTTGGAAATTTGGCCAGATGGATAGTAGGGGAAGCAGATGTGAAGAAACTCCAGACATTTGCGAACCGACATGTTGGTATCCGTGACAGATCCACTCCAACCGAGTCTGCCCAAACGGCCATGAGAGCTGTTTGCCAGAGTGCTGGTTGGGAGCTTCCAAGGGTTTTTACACTAACACCCATTAATTCTCCGGCGGCGCTTATACATTGGAGGTTGATGTGTGTAATGATGGACAATCTGACTAGGTCTCAAAAACAACAATTTCTGGCCAATCCTACGGGAACGAGAGTAGATACTCGGGAAGCCAGAACAAATAAGGAAGACGGAAAAGGGGAGAAGGAGGCCAACAGAAACGTCCGTACCTCCTTAAGTCAGACAAGTTCCAACCCAGAACCCATGGAAGATAAGGAGAGTTCAGAGGGTGGGGCAGGAGGAGACAAAGAGATGGAGGTGGTAGAAATACTCCAGAATATTGCATTGCTGGAGATTCATAGTAAGCCAGACTCGGTACAGACGGCCACGGAAAGGGAACTGCTGGCAACGAATAACCAGTCTAAGGCAGCAGAGACAGCTAAGGATAAGGAATTACCAGCAAGTGATAGTAAGTTGGACTCGGTACAAACCGCCCCGGGAACATCGGTGGAAGAACAGCCGAGGGTCTCAGGTCCAAAAACCTATGCACAGGCAGTGGCATCAACTCCACCAAAGACAAAGCAGAGGGGACCCACGCGGTCAGGGTTTGACTCGCATTTCCACTTGGACAGAACGGCCCTAGCACTGTTTAAGCAACCCTGGGTGGAAATGAGCAAGATCTGGGAAGTCAAACAGAACCCAGCCCCAGAGTACCCGATCCAAATCATCGGAGGAGTTATGGTGTTTTGTGATCCTGAGAGATATGCGACAGTAAAGTTCCCGGAGAATTCAAATTTTCGGGTAGCAGTTGGAATACACCCAAAGAAAGCGCATGCCTTTGGACCAAGAGAGGAGGCTATTTTTAAGGAGTTGATCCACAACCCGCATACCTCAGCAGTGGGAGAAGTGGGATTGGATCACTCAGTGCCCAGAAAAGAGTGGCAGGAGCAGGAGAAGGTGTTACACCGGGTGTTGGAATATGTTACCACCCAGAAGGCTTTGGTCCTACATATCCGGGGACCAAAGAACAACCCGGTAGCCTTAGACGTATATGACAGGTGTAGGGAGATAGTAAAACAACATTGTTCCCGACAGCAGCCTATCCACCTGCACTGTTTTATGAGCGGCCTCAGAGTATTAAAGGCTTGGGGGACAGACTTCCCGAATTGTTATTTAAAATAGGCCGCTCATAAAACAGTCCTAAAGGTCGTAACCCTGGCTGTAAACCCAAAATAACTTATTTTGGGTTTACAGCCAGGGTTACGACCTTTAACCCTAGGCAGCTGCAAGCCCTCAGAGGAGTACCTAGTGCTCGCCTTTTGATAGAGACAGATTCTCCCCATTTACAGACAGCAAAGGGCCTGGTTAACACCCCAGCTTACTTGGGGGACATTGCAGCGGCAGTGGCCAAGGCGAGGAGGGTCCCACTGGAAGCCATCTTGAGGGACACCATGGACAATGCCCGACGGGTGTATCACTGAGGGACATCAGGAAGAGACCCCTGGTAGAAAAGGAAAAATCGGTACCCGGTCTGAGTACTGGGTAGGGGGAGCATTTAAGAGAGGAAGCAGTGTGGTAATTTAGTGGTTTGTGTCCCGGATACCAAGCCGGGAACCAAGCGAATGGGAATACGGGAACCAGGTCCGAGGCGATCCGGATGACATACGACCGACATCACCAAGCCGAACAGGACCTATAATAGTGAATTGTATCCTAAAAGATCTACGACGACTAGACATAAACAGGAGGGTTTATTGAGGTTAGTCTACCCTTTTGATACTAAATTATCACTATATATGCTTTAAGGTTAATATCCACTGACAACCACACTCATTGTGTAGATTAAGTGTACGTTATGTACATGAACTATCTAACAATTTTGAAATTAGAGCAGTAATGACATGAATTGAAAGGTATGTTGGCGATTTGTCTATCTGTATGCTCTTTTTTTTAATTTGCAACACTAACGAAACAACCAAAAACGAAGTACGAAACGGCAAGAGTACGAAACGACCTGTATTCGTTACAGCAAATAATGAAATGAAAATACGTCAGTATATATACGCAGAGTAACGACATACAGTTCTTAGAGACAGTAAACATGTATTTGAACATCACCAGATAAAACATCGTCACAATACTTGACTAAGTATTCGTTTTTCTCTCAACCATTCAATGTGAAAAACAACGATTCGTACTCACCTTGTATGAATGTTTCGGCTTAGGAGCTCTGCACGGCAGGTGTGAGAGTAGTCCAACTTGATTTGAACGGGCGTCGTATTTTGTGACATTTTTTGCATTGGGCCATACTAAAACTGTCATACAATGCATGTGAGCTAGAGATCTAGTCTAGTGTGAGAGAGATGCCTGTCTTTGATAAAAAGAAAGTCTTCCAGAGGAATTCATTTCAACCGTAGTTTCATCCGTAAATATAAAATCTCTAAAATCCTCACGGACTGCCAACATATGAATAGCCCATTTCTTCCGGAATGATTTGTTTTTTTGTGATATCATTTGGCAGTATCCTGTCTGCTTACAACTCCAACCTAATTTCGCCCTGTTCGCTTTAATTGTGGAGATTGACACATTCACACCAAAATTTTGGTAAATTTTCTTCTGCAGATCAACTGCTGTCACATTAGTATCTTTGGTCAAGCAAAAATTAATATACTCCAAGTGAACTGGGTCATATTTCGTAGATCGAATAGGCCGACGTTTAGACACTTGCATACCACTTCCGACTCTAGATTTAACCCTACACAAAATTTTCCTCACACCACGAGCAGTAATGGTGAAAGCATGATCAATTTTCAAAATCCCAGAAATTGCTACGGAAGAATATCCATTTGATCCAAGATCAACAACCAGAGCTCGTAAAGGAACAGGCAACATAATTAAGAATCAATATCGAAATATAACTAAATATACGCCAATTAATATTTATAGTTCAAACGCTATTAGAGCTAGAATGTATACTAGATGAATCAAACGCATCCATGTAAACAAAACCTGACAATTTGAATAGCTTTCTCGGTACGCGTTTACACGGTGCGCATGCGCTTTTGAAATTCACGCTTTCACGCTTTCACGGTGCGCATGCGCTTTTGAAATTCACGCTTTCACGCTTTCACGGTGCGCATGCGCAGTCGTGAATTCTCTTACACGCTGCGCATGCGTAGTGGAAAATACACGCATACTCGCTTTCACTCTAACACGTTCTCGCGTTAGAAACGAACGCGAAACGCTTTCACGCGGAACTGTCACGCTGGCGGTACTGTAGCTATTGTAAAAAAGAATAAGACCCTTTAATGGTAAATAATGTTTCAACCTATTTAACCTTCTCTAAATCCAGAATGCTGTTGTATTTGTGTGTTGTTAAAAATAAAAATAGTTGTTTAAAAACAGTCTTCTCAAAAGGTCCAACCCCATCAGTTCCAGTTGATTTATTTATGTCTAGAATTTTTAGACATTGTAAGACTTCATCAATTGTGACTGTATATAGTGAAAAATTAACATCATCATTTATTTTAGATTTTACATAGTTCTTGGCTTTCTCAGATTCAAAACTTTTGTGAGGATTTGTTGTAGCTTCTCACCTACTGTGCTAAAATGATTATTTAAGCAGTTTGCAATATCATCTTTGTTTGTAAGGACTTGTCCTTGATGTGTTAATAATTATGTCAATTTCCTGTTTTGTTGTGGAATTCATATCTTTCAAATGCCTCCATAGAATGCTCCAGTTTTTATCATTATTTATGGCATCTATAAAATATTTTGTTTTTGATAAAAGAATTAATTAACTTGTTTTATTCCTATATTTTTTTATAATTCTCAGTGTCTTTCTTTTTGTGAAAATAATCTCTCTGGGATTTTGATGTACAAATTTCATTCTGGTTGATATTTATTTTTCACACGTTTATCTAAAACATTAACCAGTAAGTAATATCACATGTCCATCGCTTCATTTGGATCACTGATTGCATGTATTATATCAAATGGCTGATTGGACAAATCTTGTAAGAACATTTCTTCATTAAATGTTTCGTAGTTTCTGTATTTCGCCCCCTTAGTGCAGAAAGGTGCCAACTAACATTTTTGCCAAAAATTATTTTTTGGCATATTTCAATACAGTTACATTATATCTACATGTGACATAAAAATATAAATTTTATACCTATAAATTATACCTGAAATATCAAGAACAAAAAAGTACCAAGTGATAAACCATAAAAATATTGGTGGAAAAAGGTACCATATGCAAGTCATTCAGTGGAAAAAGGTACCATGTGACATATGGCACCTTTTTGCGCGGAACAATATGTTGTATTTTTATTTACACAAAGTGCCTTATGACAAATGGTACCTTTTTGTTCCGAAGATAAAGCATGGACATTGATTTAAATTGCTCACATGGTACCTTTGATAAATATTACATTGGCTGAATACACATCCCAGCTGTTTGTGAGTGCTGATAAGGTGTAGAATTTCACCACTATCTTGATAACAGGGCCGATATCGATCGACATAAGGTCAGCACAACACCAAACGGGGCCGTTATCACAGAGGACGGGGCCAGTACCGCACAAAATGAGTCAAGTGACACACAAGATGGGATCAGTAGTGCATGTCAACCCTCCAATGATACTACAGACACTGATGATAACATACCTCTTGCTTTTTTAAGAAAGAAAAAAACCGTGAAGAGGAAACTTATTCACGATAGCTCTGATGCTACTGATGGTTCCAGCGATTCCGAGTCTGTGAGATCGAAGGAAAAAAGGCCCGTCCTTAAAACACCGAAAGTTATCACAAGAGAAAAGGGATGGAAAAGGAAACCAACAAACATCAATGTCAGATTGGTAACACCAAGAAAAACAATTACATCTAATGCAAAGAAGATAAGAGACAAAATTAAGACAATGCAATCGCAGAGAAAGAAATTTGGGGCTACTGATATACAAAAGGCGAAGCTAATAAGCAAGCGAATGGAAACAATACGGCTGAAAACATTATTAGCCAGCAATGAACTTCAAACTGTTACCATTTACGGAGACAGTAATTGTTTTTTCACTGCTATTAAGATTAGTGGTAATATCAACGAAGGTACAAATAGCATGCGTACAAAGGTTTGCGACTTAATGATAGACAATGCTGAGAAGTACATTAAGTTTTGTACAAAAAAGACAATACTGTATATCAAACAGATGAGTTCAATTCTGAAGTAGAAAAGCTTAAGAACACTGGAACATGGAACAATGATATTGCAGATATTCTACCGATAGCTGTCGCAAACTATTTGGGGTGCATTATTCAAATTTATTCAAGTGCCTTGTCGACTCCAGTCATTGATATTAAGCCTGATGAATCGACGGAGAAGATTATAAGCGTGGCATATACAGCTGTACGGGATTGTGAACATTATGATGCAACAGCACATATAAATAGTGAAAATACAAGTGATGCTGATCGTGCTGATAGTTCACTCATGACAGATTTTGAAGATGAAACAAACGCAAATTCACCACTTGCTAGTGAAACAAAGACAGGTTACCACCAGGCAACACCGTATAAGCGTGCATGCTACAAGCGCCCTTTTAAAAAAATTATCAACTCGCAAGAAAAAGAGAAATCCAGAACAGTGGAAAAGAAATGTGCGCAAAACATTGAAAACACAGGGAAAGAAATATACTAATGCAGCGGGAAAATTCGTGGGCGCAAAACAAGTTCAGCCACATAATTGGATGAGAAAATGGAACGCGTCTGTAGAAATTTGTTCACAAAAACATTAGTCGTTAAGAGAAAAACTATTGAATACAGCACATCTCAAAGGAAACATGGGGCCTATGGTGGAAAAGATATGAGAGGGAAGAGCACACCTGCAAATAAGATTGATGACGAGAGAATTAACTATGTAAAACAACATATTGAATCGTTCCCTAAAATGGAGTCGCACTACACACGGAAAAACACAAACAAACAGTTTTTGCCACTTGATCTAAATATCAAAAAAACGTGGTCACTGTATTGCGACAAATGCAAAAAGAGTAAAAAAATTCCTGAGAAAGAACACTTATATAGACAAATTTTCTGTGAACATTACAACTTATCATTCTTTAAGCCAAAAAAGGACCAGTGTTCACTTTGCACCCTGTATGAGCGGCGAAAAGAAGGGCAAACTTTAACTGATACGAACAACACCAAATGGATAAAATGCTGGCACGTAAAGAAAAGGCAGACGACAAGCATAGAGCACAACACGATAACAGTGTATATGTGGCAACATTTGATTTACAAGCTGTGTAAACATCTCCTTGTTCACTTGTTTCCGAGTTGTACTATTCACGGAAACTATGCTGTTATAACCTAACAATCTACTCTTTATGTGACAAACAGGTATTCTGCCATGTGTGGGATGAAACACAGTGTAAAAGAGGGTCCTGCGAAATCTCCACATGTCTTTTGAAAAACACCATATCAGCATGCCAGACAAAAGGTGTCAGAGAAATAGTTTATTTCTCAGACGCATGCGGGGGTCAGAACAGAAATCAGTTTGTGACTGCGTCTCACCTGTATGCCTTGTCGCAGATGCCAACTTTAGAGAAGATTAGTCACAAATTTCTTGTCTCTGGCCATTCACAGATGAAATGCGACATGGTGCATGCCACCATTGAGGGCGCCAAGAAAATCACAGCAGTTTATGTACCATCACAATGGTGTACGGTTATTGCCATGGCAAGAAAAAGCAACCCATATCTTGCGATACCAATGAAGTTCAATCACGTGTTTGACTTTAAAGATTTTGTGAAAAAGTATTGCCCAAATCTAAAGATTTCCACTACGAGACATAGGGTAAATTGGCTGAAAATAAAGTGGATCCAGACAAGAAAGGAAAGTCCACGGTCGGTTTTCGTGAATTACACGTTTAACAAAGAGGAATTCATTGAAATTCAAGTTCAAGCACAAACAACAAGGAAACAGCAAAAATCGAATAAATGGCCACAGAATAACTCTGACTTGAGCATGTGTTACCAATCCAAACTGCCCATATCATTGAAAAAGAAAAATGACCTGATCAATTTGTGTAAAAAGGAAATTATTCCAGAAGAGTACAAGGCATATTACGAATCATTGCCAGCAAACACAAAGCAAAAGTATTATGTTCCGATTGAGTCAGAAGACGAGGACACGGACATTGAGTGAACAGTACTGAACACACATAATTATGTTGTGAAAACAATTACCAGTGCAAGTACACTGGATGAACAAGGGCATAAATATGTCCCAATATATCAAATGGTAGTAACTCCTTTCAGCTGAATGTGGATGTAAAATTTAGTCGTTTTCTTTTAAATGTACTCGTATTATTCATCATTTAAGTTATGATTACTGTATTCGATTACTGTATTCAATGAATAAAACATTTTATTCAAATGCTCTTAACTAATGAATTCAAAAAATAAGTTTGACATTAAAACTTCATTAGTAAAGCAACTATTAATTTTGTAAACTTCTAAAATAACCGATTATCTGCTTGATAATTATACGCATTTGAAGTTTTGTTACGGACAAAATGTACTAATTATTACCATAATAGAGCCGTTGTTTGATCATACTTAATGAAATATTTAGGGCTAAAAGGTACCATATTGTCACATGGTACATGTTGTAATTTCTACTATCTGAATGTATTGAGGTCAAAAAGGTACCACATGACATATGACACTTTATAGCATTCATAACATAAGAAAATGCTTGGAAATAAAGGTAACATATGTCATATGGCACTTTCTAGCATTCATTACATAAGAAAATGTTTAGGGTATAAAGGTACCATGTGTCATATGGTACCTTTTAGCATTCAGTAAATAAGAAAATGCTTGGAGTATAAAGGTACCATATGTCATATGGTACCTTTTAGCATTCAGTAAATAAGAAAATGCTTGGAGTATAAAGGTACCATATGTCATATGGTACCTTTTTCCACTACAATTTCAAGAAATAGTTTAATGCTTAAAAGTACCATAACACAAAATTAATTAAATATGCATAATTAATGAGGTAAGTCATGTCGCACTTCTTGGGTATATAAATCTACACAATGTCTACAACCATGAAATATTTTATTTGCAATATATTCATTTTCTAGTAAGTAAAACATTTAAATGCGATTATCTCGAAAACATAAAAAAGTCACTTGGCACCTTACTGCACTAAGGGGGCGATTTGATCTCAAAATGTGAATCTGATTTGCCTTTAATAAGCTTTGTAAATTTGTTGACAGTACAGCTAACAGGGTAATGATCACCTGGGGCATAGGATGGACGTGTTACATTGATAATACTAGTTGGATTAGTGCTGTCAACATGATCAATTAACGTGGCACTAGTACAATTTTCCTTGTCCGGAGCATAACTTGAAAACTACCGGATGGAATTTAATAAACCTTCATACAATGGTAGAGCACAAAGAGAGAAATAGCAGTGTACTTTAACCATAATTATATTTTAGCTAACAACAGAGTTATTGCCCTTTGTTATTCTTTCTTGTCCGGAGCATAACTTGAAAACTACTGGATGGAATTTAATAAACCTTCATACAATGGTAGAGCACACAGTAAGAAATAGCAGTGTACTTTAACCATAATTATATTTTAGCTAACAACAGAGTTATTGCCCTTAGTTATTCTTTCTTGTCCGGTGCATAACTTGAAAACTAGTGGATAGAATCCAATACGGATATCAAAATATCCCTCAATCCGATATCAACAAACTTGTACACTTAATGCGAAATCAAATAAAACAATGAAATGAATAATTTCCCCCCGATTTAATTTTTTTAATGAATTGATTATAAATGATTTCACTATTACAAACATGTTTCAAAACGATCACTATAAAAAGTAACGAAATAATAAATTTAGCGAAAGTTTCTCTTTTGGTTCAGTATATGAATGTTGCATCGTATACTAATCATAGTACATATATCTTGTATTATTGTAGTCCTTGGACCATGTATTGTTGTGTTACATGGATGTTATCACAGTTCAATGTGTTTGTATCGCACTGGTACCCATAATGTACTCGTACATGTATATTGTATACAATAAGTACTTGGACGTTATACATGTACATGGGACATTGTTCAGATCTTGCAGTGCTGCCATGTACATGATTGCTTTATGGCCGCCGTGTATGTCAATATGTTTGTAGTGTGCTATCGTATTTGTATCTATTCTGTAGAATTGACTGATATCTACAAACGTCTGGATGAACTAGAGACCTTCAAAGCGGACATATTGCTAGGTAAGATATAATACAACAAAATTATATACACAATATTATTATTTTATACAACTGAAACCTTTTTAATCATGGCTTCTAACGATCATAAACATTTGATGTCATATATTGCAAATACTACAAAATAAATTGTTGACACTATTGTTCCCAAGTTTATTAACTTGATGCTTCTTACCCAGCAAGCCCAGATTCCAACAGTTTGACCGGTGTACAAACAATTGTTTACGGGATAGCATTGCAGGTACGAACATAGGGTAGACAATCACTTAATCACTTACACACTTGTAAAGAATTCACAAACCAGTTCTGTCTATGCATTTACCATGTTTTTGTTTCATGTAAGTTTGAACGTTTGGGTGAAAAGTGATATAACAATGATTATCGACAGTCTCTATCGTGCATAGGCTGTTTGTACATTCTATCGTAAAGAAGTAACGATTTAAAAGCTTAAGATAATACATTAACGTATATTGACAGATACTCGTATGAAAGTCAGAATTACCGTGAATGGATCATCGCCGACTACAAGCAAAACTCCTTATCGAATTCAAAACAAGTGCTTCCGGTATAATCCAGTGGGCAGCAGAACTATTTAGCACTTTATGGTAAATGCATGAAACTAGACACAATTCATATATGGAGCCACGAAAAAAATCCAATACAACGAGGACATGCCAAAAAAAAATATTATGGTGTTGTATTCCCAGTATCTTATGTCGGCCATATTGGATATTTTTTCGTGGCTCCATATATGAATTTTGTCTATACCCCTTAATCTTTCCTATGCCAAGTTTCATGCTTTTACCATAAAGTGATTACTTATGCCAATATAATGCATTTAGGGGCTGGATTACTAAACAAGATCAAAATAATGAACGAGATCAAAGAGGTGAACATGCTCAAGATGATAATGATGAAGTACTGAAAGCTATTGAAAATCTTTCAAAAGACATGAGAGATCAGGGTGTGGAGATTGTCAAAGTGGAAAAAGGATCAATTGTGGTCACGTTTAGGTAAGTTTAGACAACGTTCTGTTTTAATACTCCTCTGTTACATTCATTTAGCTTGACTGCAAAATGTGTTTGTCTGTAGCTTTCAGTAAAAGTCAGAGACACATACCAGTAATCAAACATGTACTCTGTAAAATAATCAACACTCTTCTATGAATGATGGAGATCATTTTCATGATGCTTGTCAGCTTGTCGATGTTTATATCGGAATAGTTCAATGAAATATTGGTAGTACCTAAGTGAAGCATGGCAGTCAATTGTTTTAATGTCACTTCTCGGAGCAAAATATTTTGAGACAATTTAATCATGCGTTCTCGTCATCAGGAGGTTATACTAAGTACATAAACCTTGAAAACAAATGATAAAATTAATAAATAAGATTTTCTTGTTGATATTTTGCAATTCAAAGACATATGGCCAAACCAAATTATGTTTATATTAACAGATGCCCAACAATATCAGCTTTGAAGAATATCAGCAAATATATATTCGATAGAATGTACGAGGAGAGATTGATGACACTTGAAAACGCTCTCAGTGAATATGTGAAGATTCTAATCAAGTTGAATATAAGCATTGTTCTTGAAACTTTGCATTCAGCTTTAATGCAGATAGGTAATTTTTATTAATCAGCAATTAATATCTATTCATGAAAGAGACGAAGTTGTTACGCATCCCTACGAAAACAACAGTCTACACAACATAAAGCACTGTGGATGTGCAAGGGCAAACAAGTATGGAAATAAGGCTGCAACAAATGGTCTGATCTACCAAAAGGAACAACTAAGAATAACCTATCGTATAGCATGGGAGTTCTTCTAACCAATGTATTATTGCTTGTAACCACTATTGGATTATTTAGGCAAATGAGGACAGACATATACATATATATGTAGTTACATAATTATGTCGGTCATTTGACCTAACCAGTTTTTCGACAAGTCCTAACTTTCCTTCGACAAGCAGCTGAGAACTACTCTACGTGAATCATAGGCGGAGGATGAATAACTATAGTCAAATTTCTCAGTAGGACATGACATGTCCGGGAATCGAGCCATACCAATTGCACTGTTTACACGCACTGTCAAACACAAACAGTACTTATTGCGGGATATCAAAAAGATAGAAGTTGCATGTGTGGTATAAACGTGCTTTACCGGATGCACGCCACTGGATGAGTTTTAAAAAGTTGTTCCCGTTCAAAACATTGTCCCCGTCGCTATCAGCAACTTGTCACGGAGAAGTTATGATGGTGTTAACATCTGATTGTCCATTTATTTTAATAAAATCACAGTGGACACTTGTTGGTTGAAAATCGGTTGCGTCGAGCACCCTTGATGACTGTAACTGATTACTTATAAACTTATTTATATACTCAACATGTATATTGTTTCAACTTTCCAGCGTCAAACTCGCGAGCCAATTACTCGACCCCATTAACGTAAAATGCTCTATAACACGCACCTTGTGGCCTAATAGTATGTTTTACCTCATAATTGGCTTGACTCGGTCGGTCGGTCGGTCGGTCGGTCGGTCGGTCGGTCGGTCGGTCGGTCGGTCGGTCGGTCGGTCGGTCGGTCGGTCGGTCGGTCGGTCGGTCGGTCGGTCGGTCGGTCGGTCGGTCGGTCGGTCGGTCGGTCGGTCGGTCGGTCGGTCGGTCGGTCGGTCGGTCGGTCGGTCGGTCGGTCGGTCGGTCGGTCAAAGGCGGGCATAGTGTTTACGTTGTTAATCGTCAAATTGATTTTGCATATACTATGATCTTTTTCATAAAGTTTTGGAAGTGTTAAGCACTACTTTTGCTTTGCTTTGCTTTGCATATATACATTTCGTCGTCGTCTACACAGATGTTCAAAAGGTGTGTTACTAATGTTATATGATGGTATCGTGTAAACTATGTTTATATGTACGGTTATATAAAATACATATAATGATGTTAATACTTACCCTGCCTGGATAAATCATAGCTTGCGATTGAATATGTAATTCGTGTTATTGATATCGCATAATCAATCCCAGAGTGTTTGATATCAGATGACAATCGGAAAAAGAAAGAGCAGAGAAGACGTTCACCTTAATCATACACTTTCTTTGTGTCTAGCTCGGAAGTCGGGACAGTAATATTTACCGTATACCTTTCTGTGAGGTAGCTTTTATAGTTTCACCGGCGACATATGGAATCACTTACTTTTTATAGGTTTCGATAAGCCTTCATAATTTTTTATAAAGATATGTGATAAAAAGCATTATCAATTTTTATCGAATTTATTCAAAAGCGAACAGAGTGTTTTACTATATCATTTGAAAGACTCATTTAATGAATACCTTAAACCATGACCATTCACGAGAGAGCCTCTGTTTTATGTCTATAAAACACCAAACTTAACTACTGCAAAAATAATTTAATTAATGTAGGTAAAACTGTATAATAGTCTTATAAACTTGTGGCTGACATGTTCAGTCTAGTTTGAAAATACATGTATTTGCTTGCAGACAACAACTGATTATAGAGTTTCAAGGGCTTTCCACAAACTCTTACATTTTCAGAAAAAGAAGCAAAGAGCAAAGCTATCGTGCTTACATTGAAATGTAAAGGTTCGGAAGGTGTGAAGAATGCAGTTGACTGTTTTGGGAATGGATCATCGACCAATGCTCTTAACAGCTTGTCTGAAGCATTATCTAAATCTTTAGACAACAGAATTGAGTTACATACAAAAATGTTGATCAACTCGAAAATGACATCACAGAACTTCAACATCAGTCTCGTGTTGATGCTCCGCATAGTGTACAAGAGTCACCAAGACGTAAGTATTGAACGTTATATGTTTACGCGCAATTACCGTTCCATTGAATTGTCTCGTACAGCCTCCTCGAATATGTGCGTAACCATTGACGTCGTGTAAACAATGAAGTACTCGGTTAGTTCATCGTTCTACTGCATTAAACTGTTCACTACTGAGTGTTTACGTGTTTTTTTTTGAATTTTAGGTATATTGTAATCACGAATGTCTGGCAGAAGCGGATGAATTATAGATGCTTTCAATGAACTCTTGTTTTATAACAGTATCGATGAAGTATTGTATTTCAATGTGGCCAATCTCCAAAATATTCACAATCTATTTTGATAAGTCATAATTACCAATAACACATAAATGTAGGAGTACACAGATTGAGTACAGAATATGAATAAAAAAACACTCCATCAACAGATAATAGATCTAGTGTCCAGATGAAAATAACTAGCCAACGATTAGTTTTGATAGTTATTATTAGATATCGAGATAATACACAATAAAAAGCTAGTGAAATGTGAAATCTACTTATATCTAGTTTAGCAATTATTTCATGACGGTGGTTATCTGTATACAAAAATAAATTTGAACGCGCTTAGTACGTTAGAGCTTGGTACGTTCTCTTTTGATTACCGATCTACTACAACCTTGCGAGCTTTACTTTAGTAAATTTGTCATCAAATACAAATATCTATTGATACTGTTTTTTGATCTGGTAATATAGTGGACCTAAGTAGATGCTGCAAAAACTTTGAATAAAGCAAGCATACACATACACATGTATATTAGATCTACCTTAGCTTACATACTGTATAAAGCAAGCATACACATACACATGTATATTAGATCTACCTTAGCTTATATACTGTATAAAGCAAGCATACACATACACATGTATATTAGATCTACCTTAGCTTACATACTGTATAAAGCAAGCATACACATACACATGTATATTAGATCTACCTTAGCTTATATACTGTATAAAGCAAGCATACACATACACATGTATATTAGATCTACCTTAGCTTATATACTGTATAAAGCAAGCATACACATACACATGTATATTAGATCTACCTTAGCTTATATACTGTATAAAGCAAGCATACACATACACATGTATATTAGATCTACCTTAGCTTATATACTGTATAAAGCAAGCATACACATACACATGTATATTAGATCTACCTTAGCTTACATACTGTATAAAGCAAGCATACACATACACATGTATATTAGATCTACCTTAGCTTACATACTGTATAAAGCAAGCATACACATACACATGTATATTAGATCTACCTTAGCTTATATACTGTATAAAGCAAGCATACACATACACATGTATATTAGATCTACCTTAGCTTATATACTGTATAAAGCAAGCATACACATACACATGTATATTAGATCTACCTTAGCTTACATACTGTATAAAGCAAGCATACACATACACATGTATATTAGATCTACCTTAGCTTATATACTGTATAAAGCAAGCATACACATACACATGTATATTATATCTACCTTAGCTTATATACTGTATAAAGCAAGCATACACATACACATGTATATTATATCTACCTTAGCTTACATACTGTATAAAGCAAGCATACACATACACATGTATATTATATCTACCTTAGCTTATATACTGTATAAAGCAAGCATACACATACACATGTATATTATATCTACCTTAGCTTATATACTGTATAAAGCAAGCATACACATACGCATGTATATTATATCTACCTTAGCTTATATACTGTATAAAGCAAGCATACACATACACATGTATATTATATCTACCTTAGCTTACATACTGTATAAAGCAAGCATACACATACGCATGTATATTATATCTACCTTAGCTTATATACTGTATAAAGCAAGCATACACATACACATGTATATTAGATCTACCTTAGCTTATATACTGTATAAAGCAAGCATACACATACGCATGTATATTAGATCTACCTTAGCTTATATACTGTATAAAGCAAGCATACACATACGCATGTATATTAGATCTACCTTAGCTTATATACTGTATAAAGCAAGCATACACATACGCATGTATATTAGATCTACCTTAGCTTATATACTGTATAAAGCAAGCATACACATACACATGTATATTAGATCTACCTTAGCTTATATACTGTATTTATGAAATCAGACAGATTTAGTTAAACACACTTAAGAATTCATTCAGCATAAACGTTTCTATATATTGATACAAAAATGTACAGCACTGGTATGGAAGGACATTAAGATAATAACTATCATACATTCTGAAAATACCACGCCGCTATCAATAATACTATCAGGTGCGTAGCTATGCCTTTTTAAGTGTACGCACAATTGGGGTTCAAAAGGGCCAGTTGACGTTTTCATAGGTGAGAAACCTATTTGTATAGCAACATTTATTATTCATGTGTCAGTATGTATCTCATATCTTCACCATAATTATATGCCTGGAATATATAAATCGTCAAACCATTGCAGCATCAATTCTGAAACGAATTCGTACGCAATTCAAAGTGCACATTAACAAAGGTTGAATGCAAGAACAACGCAAATGCATATGAACATTTGTTAGAAGGTTTTACTTTAATCGTGAAACATTAACAACATGAAACAAACTTCTATTTGACTTTTTTAATTGTTTGAAAAGCTAAACGAACATCAAACTAACGACAAAGCCTCCTCGTGTAAGCAAATGTCAACGTTTTCTGTACAAGCTATATAGCTACACCATGAATAGTAACGGAAGGCGGCTGTCCTTCTGTTATGCGAAGATGTATATTACCCATTGTATGTCGATTTGCCTTTCACGGTAAACGTTAAGCAGTCCAAGCAGTCCAAGGCCGGACAGCCGGTCGGTTGTCATTCATGAGCGAATATATGTTTTTTAACCTCATTTTTTAAAATGAACGCTCCGCCGTAGTAGCGGTCGACAACGGCATAACCAGCAGCACTAACATACACATTCGTAAGTTTTGGAATGGATTTGGATAGTACTGATAAGTAAGCACTTATCAAGAGACTCGTATTCTGCGGATCCAGCTGCCACTAAGTCTTGTGCCGCCACCGTTGGCATTCGCGGGAAAATTCAGCTGCATCACATGTTGTGTCTTCCTAGTTTTCACGGAAAATCTCGACAGTTTATTTCACTAACTAGTAGTATAGATTTATGTAAGGTTAGGATAATTTAATATACATGTGTATGCGTGCTAGTACATTAGATGAGAGTGTACATTATTTTAAAACGTAAACTACCGATTTACCATTTTGTCGGAAAATAGCTCATTGAGCTAATGTTATTTGTTAATATATACCCGATTTTAATTAAAGATTCTTGCGCGCTTTCCACATTTTACCCAGGCTAAAAAATATTAAACTATTGACAAATAGGCTTACTGACTTAAAACTGTGTGATTGTATTTTTCTCACGAGCTCGTATTTCGACGTAATACATGCAATACTGGTTTAGAACAACTTACCATTCGATTCAACGTATTATCAGGAAGAAAACACATTATATTACATTGTATACCTGAAGAAGGAAAACTTCACAGAAACTTTCCTATCTTGCTGTTCAAATGTTTACTTTATTTGCATCATTAAGCGTTTGTATATTCTCTTCGTATATATCAAGATACGGATGTTTATATTGTCGTTTGAGAACCTTGCTTACATAACACAGTTTTAAGGATTGAATCTTCTCTTTAATTCATTTTACTCGGGAATCTATGCGAACATACGTGCGTCTTATATAAAAGTTACATTTGAATAAATCTCCTTATTTCTGTTTGAACAACAACATCTAGTGTAACTAAGTAACTGAGTAGTGTATATAAAAATGTGTATGCCCCCACTCTAAAGGGGGGGGGGGTGGCAAATAAGAAGAGACAATGAAGTATTGCTTGTTAAAATAGAATTATACAATGTCAAATTAAATAAATAGTTTGACAGTACAATGTATAATTGCATACCTCAACAAACAATGCAAACTTTTACTTTTGAAATTAAATCAAAAGAAGCTGCAATAAAAGTTTGTTAAATGACTGAACATCAAATATAGCTTTAAAAGTAATTAAAGACAATTTAATCAACGTAATCAGTTTGATTTATAAATATAAGTTCACTTACGTTTATGCATTTTTCAGCCAAATTTCAATAATTATACTTACGGTAAAATACATTATAGAAGTATTAGAAATACTTATAAATTAGATTTATCGTTATATGTATACATATCATTTTATATTATCACCCCTATTATTCCTTTAGTCTCAGTAATAATGCATGTATTTAGATTCTCCATATATAACACATGGCTTAGAATATTCACCCCAAGCATGGGGATGAAAAGTCTTGGAAGGCAGTGTTTTCATTCAACTGTTATAATTGAGGGTCATTATGAAGTTCTAGGTTTCACATCTGAGGGTCATTACCAAATAGTGGGGGTCATACAGGAATACGGCTGCATTTATTAAAAGAAACTTTGTTCAACTGATAATAGTGGTTATACGATTAATTACTGATTACTATTCTCTCTGTCAATCTGTCTTTGTTGTTGAACCTCTTGCGAGGATATGGACAATATTGCGCATGAAGCCGCTAAGAATAGTTAAGAGGTAAAAGTATAGCCAAACATTTACCCTAGATCACTTTCAATTTGCCAAGATCTAGCCCATTGCACCAGTGCAGAGTTCTAACGCAACCAATAAAGACACGCCGTGCGATAAAATTTAAAATATGTATTCTTTATCTTATTGGTGCTTAAAAAACATTAAGTAGTACATTGGAATTAGATACTACTATATGTCTATGTTTTGACAGAGATATCAGGCATGGTGACAGTGTGTGCATCACCAGTCATGGAAAGGGATATAGCCGAAGCAGAACTCCTTTATGCGACACGAAGATGTGTTTCCCGTATTCAAGATCCATCAGATGAACAATATTAAACTGATGCTGGTGTTACAGTACTGACAGCTGGTAATATCCTCTTCTCAGACAAGGAAGATCAGTGTTTTGGTCGCTTTTAGGTAAATTTAGACGACGTTTTCTTTTAATAATCTCCAGTTACATTCATTTAGCCCGATTGCAAAATACGTGTCATTGTAGTCTTCAGCACAATTCAGATGCATGTACCAGAATGTGTTTTCTGTAAAATAAACAATATTCTTCCATAAAGGATGAAGGTATACATTTTCTCATGAAGCCTGTCAGCCTGTCGATTTCTGATATGGAAATGGTTCAATGAAATATTGGTACATGTAGTATTTAGCGCATCTGGATGAAGTGCAGTAAGCAAGACTTATTGTACTCCTCAAAAATGTGTCTTGTGTATCCTAAACATCTGCAACGGTGAATATTTTTGGTGTTTACAAAACTTGAGTATTATATTCAATAAATGTTACTACAAGTCTATGTTTTGACTTGCAGAATGAAGTGAGGGCATCAACACAGACTTGTAAGGACTAATTGACACCACAGCGGAAGTCGTTTTGGAACATTTTTAACACATAACACGAATGTTGTGGTGAAAATAATCATCGATTGTGTGTGTAATTATCATAAGCATAATTTATCCCTGATTAGTGTAATTATCATATGTATAATTACGGGGAACAAACATGATCAAACTCCTAGTAAATTATAAGGTATAATGTACATGTATATATATATATAGAAATGTGTTTTCATTAAACACAATCGTCTTATTGGCCTTTGTTAGGCAAATTCAACCTATTTCTGTCCAAATTGCTGCATATATTTTATTTGACATTGCATTTGATGTATGATTGGTTTGGACACCGTTTCCAGTCTACCAATCATCGTCCAGATTACAAACACTTTTTGACATTCATCTCGAGATTTTGCCTGTTCGGTTAGCTCAGTTGGTAGAGCGATGAAATCCTAATCTAGAGATCGTGGGTACAAAACCCACGCAAGGCGTATGATCTTTTGTGATATTTTGACTGAAGATAATGTATCCAAACTTATTTGTCCTCCACATCTGATTGCGGAGAAGTTGCTTGCAGGTTAGAACTGTACTTTCCATGTTCTATTGTTGAAAAATCTATACGATGATATCACTTTCATATACTATTGTTGATAAATATATTTACGATGATATCACTTTCCATGTTCTATTGTTGATAAATTTATACAATGATCCTTGTACTATTGTTGATAAATCTATATGATGATATCGCTTTCCATGTACCACGCATATCTGTATTCACATAAATACCATTTCTTAATAAAAAAAATCCATCCTATCCAAGTTTCTTAAAGCATAAAATTAATGTTATAATGTTAAAAGTTTGTCACAAAAAGTAATAAAAAATACGCATGGGGTAACCACCATAATTACAGGATGACGACATAACTAATCTCGCGGTATTTCAGTTTTAATCTAAAATAGACAAAGTATTGACCTCAGATAGCTAAATTGAACTGTTTTATTGGTCTATAACCTATATTGCGTGTGGCAGAGAAAAGCAGACGAACATGGAACTCGTGATTTGATTTAATTGACCAAATTTTACAGGGGATTGCATGCTGTTTTGATAGAAAATGATTTTAAAAACATTTTATCACATATGTTTAAAAAAGACGGTTCATATTGATAGGTAAGATTGTTTTTTATTTGAGAAAAAGGTCAATCACGTTTTTTTCGTAATCACCAGTTGGTGGAGTTCGGCAAATACCGCGAGATTAGTGATGACGACTATACAAGTCTTGATCAATTTATACGATGACATAACTTTCCATGTACTATTGTTGTTAAATCTTTTTGATGAAATTACTTTTAATATACTAGTGTTGATAAATCTATTTGAAGATATCACTTTCCATGTACTATTTTTGATCAATCTATTTGATGATATCACTTTCCAAGTACAATTGTGGATAAATCTATATGATGATATCACGTTCATGTACAATTGATGATACATATATATGATGATATCACTTTCCATGTACAATTGTTGATAAATATTTATGATGATATCACTTTTCATGTACAATTGTTGATAGACCTATATGATGATATCACTTTTCATGTACAATTGTTGATAGACCTATATGATGATATCACGTTCATGTACAATTGATGATAAATCTGTATGATGATATCACTTTTCATGTACAATTGTTGATAGACCTATATGATGATATCACTTTTCATGTACAATTGTTGATAGACCTATATGATGATATCACTTTTCATGTACAATTGTTGATAGACCTGTATGATGATATCACTTTTCATGTACAATTGTTGATAGACCTATATGATGATATCACTTTTCATGTACAATTGTTGATAGACCTATATGATGATATCACTTTTCATGTACAATTGTTGATAGACCTATATGATGATATCACTTTTCATGTACAATTGTTGATAGACCTGTATGATGATATCACTTTCATGTACTGTTGTTAAATATATATCTATATAATGATATCACGTTCATGTAAAATTGTTGATATATATATAAGATGTCACGTTCATGTACAATTGTTGATATCTTTATGATGATACCACGTTCATAGACGATGGTATCACTTTCCTGTACAGTTGTTCATGAATAATATGTGCAATTTATTTTATTGTACTTATATCATTTTCTTGTATGGTCACCCAACAGGTTTTCATTGTGTAACAACTAATCGTGGTATATTTATATACGCACCGCTTGAACACGAGCATGCTGTTTTTAATGAAATAATCTCTAACTAGGTCTAAAAACAGTCATTTTGTCTGTTTATTTACCAAAAAATGCATTGATAGCATTCACTTAATTTGCTATATAAGACAAATTGAAATTGTGAGTTCATGCAGTGATGTAGCAAGCCACTGTCGTGTATTCCTTAGGTAGGCGATGTTATAATATTGTCTAACAGGATGGACCGATTTCCCGAATAAACAGATTTGCTTGAAATATTAACATAGCATGTTCTAAAACTGTATTTTGACACGTTTGTCATCACCCCCAAAAAACTTGTCAAAAACATTAACATAAGCACCGGTGACCTAATTCTAAACAAGTGGTCCGACAGACTGGAAATAGATGAATTTCACATCTAAACTGACTTAAGCGAGTATAATGATGATTATTATTTATCCACATTTGCTTTGCGATATGAGTCCTACTTCTATTCGGTGTGGGAGACAAATTCTTACATGTTACAAATAATTTTTCATAATATTTTATGTGATTTATGCTTTGATAATTGAGAATATCGATTGATAACGTTAGTATGAGGAAATTTAATTGGACCATGATATTATAGTTGATTTATCTAACTGACGTCATCCCTTTTTGGACTTTTGATTGTATAAAAACATAACAGGACGTCATCACTGATTGAACTATACCGATGTTTCAAGAAGTTAATTATTTGTACATTTATATTGGTATGAACTTGGTAGAACATTAAGTTATATTCATTTAACAGTTAAACTCTAGTATGCCAAAATGTTTTAGTTCAACCGCAGTTTGTTTGCTTTTTTGTGTCAATAAATATATTTGGAATTTGAAGTGAATAGTGACTTCTTTAAAAAGCTGTGAGGATTAATCTTACAACATTGTTACATAAACAGTCAGGGGCTTGCAAGTAGTGAATCGTCCATCTATTTGGATAGAGGAAGACCCCTAGCGCGCCTTCCAACATTATTGAGGGCATATGACGATACCTGGGTAGAACCAACGGCCTTGATAGTTTCCTCACATACAAATACCACATCCGGTTGAGATTCGAACACGCAGCGGTGAGGGGCAAATGAAATTTAAGTCAGCGACCGTAACCACTTGGTCACAGAGACCCCTTCCATTGCATCGATGCTACTGAAAGTTGTGTAGTACTACAAGGTCTGTGTTCAAACAATAGAAATTCGAATAACGATGTACAACAGGTACGAGCTGGCTCGTTATTGGATTCCAGAGATGACTTTGCCGCGAACCCGTTCAAATGTCGATGTCAGCTGTGGGTTCGCTTCAATATTCGATGCCAGATATATAATCGCCGCGTATCCGTTTGAATGTTGTCAATGCTAGACATTGGTTCGATAGTAGGTAGTATGTATTGAAGAATATAAATCGAATAACAATGTCTATGCTTGCTCTGTATTCAAATAAGGTCGTTATTCAATGTTAAAATACGATGTACGATTGCTGCATCAAACTTCGCTCAACTATCCATTTAATCTTACCTAAACTTAACTTCATATACAATCATATAGTTTATCATTGGACTGAGCACAGAACCAACCAATCAAGTGCTTGGACTGGTCTCCAAACTCAAATATGTCATTAGTTGTTTGTCACTCAATGACATACGATCGAGTTCTTCCGTACCAGGTGTGCGTGACTGTATCAAACGTGATTATAGTTATACGTACCCTCCCACTGTGGCATGGCTTAGTGAAATGTATGTAAATACGACACCGTTTTGTGACATCTGTATGTATATGTAAATACAATTGAATGTGTATGTCGAAGTTATTGCAGTTCGTTGATATCCGTAGAAACTGGTACGAACGCATAACACCGTCTGATAGGAACTTACTATTGTGTTCTCTAGGAATACATGTTCATTGTATATCATTTATTGTCTGACATTAGCGGACTATTATAACATTCAAAATCATTTCTGCTTTTAGGCAAAGTTCACTGATGGTTATTGTAACAATCCATATTTTTCTGGACCTGAGCAATTACGTATCAGAGGAAAGGTATCAATCATACAGCATCAAAGTCAATAGTGCCGTTATCTAGTTTTATCAAATAAGATCACAATTCTGACGATTAACGCTCGCAATGTTACAGTATGGTTGAGGTTTTGATCTTAGTATTTGTCACCTCCTTCATTGCAATCATCTTGTGTATCTACACTAAGTCACTAACTGCCTCATAATCCTTCTGTAGTTACGTATTCTCTCTCTTCTAGAGCTGCTAGATCTCACAAACGTACCAATATACAAATGCTCTATTTTCATATATGAGGTCAAACTTGTGATCTGATCCAGTCTGGCCTCAGACTCGGCAATAGCAGCTGTGTTTACATAACATTCAAACAAGAAGTTGTACTTTAGCAAGATCACCACCAGGTACCACACTGGATGATATTGGCTTAAGGGTATCCTGTCTAAGGTCAATTACCGGCGATGCATTGGCTGGGAATCGAACCCGTGACCTCTGGTCCTGAGGCGAACGTGCTACCACTGCGCTATCACTGGATATCCTGAGGCGAACGTGCTACCACTGCGCTATCACTGGATATCCTGAGGCGAACGTGCTACAACTGCGCTATCACTGGATATCCTGAGGCGAACGTGCTACAACTGCGCTATCACTGGATATCCTGAGGCGAACGTGCTACAAATGCGCTATCACTGGATATCCTGAGGCGAGCGTGCTACCACTGCGCTATCACTGGAAATCCTGGGCGAACGTGCTACAACTGCGCTATCACTGGATATCCTGAGGCGAACGTGCTACAACTGCGCTATCACTGGATATCCTGAGGCGAACGTGCTACAACTGCGCTATCACTGGATATCCTGAGGCGAACGTGCTACAACTGCGCTATCACTGGATATCCTGAGGCGAACGTGCTACAACTGCGCTATCACTGGATATCCTGAGGCGAACGTGCTACCACTGCGCTATCACTGGATATCCTGAGGCGAACGTGCTACAACTGCGCTATCACTGGATATCCTGAGGCGAACGTGCTACAACTGCGCTATCACTGGATATCCTGAGGCGAACGTACTACAACTGCGCAATCACTGGATACCCTGAGGCGAACGTGCTACCACTGCGCTATCACTGGATATTGCACATGGACTTGCTGACTTATTCGATAACAGTTTTAAACCAGTGATAACGTCTCAGATAGCCGTTTACGTCACGCTCGTCAATACCGAGGTGCGAATATCAGTAATCTTCCTTGCCATGATGGGCTATAATCGCAGTAAAAACTTCCCAAATGTGTAAATATTTATATTAAGTTATTTATTAAAAAATACGTCAATATCACACTAACTGAAGGTCCTTCATGTAATTTTGGTGAATGAAATCACTATATAACAATTTGGAAAGAGAGAACATAATGTAATGATGCATTAAGTATAACAAGGGAGATAATTATATCATCGTTCTCTAGTTATAGTTTATATAGTTTACGTACTCCTTTTTTGTGAAAAATCACTGTCAAAGTTTTATTAAATTAGGTAATTAATGTATCTACCGGACAAGATATATATACATGTATATAACATTTAACTACTAGAGCGATTTCATGTTTGTTTTCCTTTTTTATCCAGGTGAGAGAACATTTAGCCATGTAGGAGTTGACTGAATGTATGACATAAAAAACTCCGATTATTCATAAACCCAAAATTTGTATCTCCAAAAGGGTGTTGCTCTGGAGAAGTCTAGTACCATCCAAGCATTTGTGGGTACATAATTGCTTTCTATAACTTAATTAATTTTTACTTATAACATATAGAACATGTCTATATAATGTACACGCGTACATCTTGTTTATTTGTTTTATAAAATCTGACGAAGTATGTACAATGTTGCAATCTCTCCTTAATTATACAGCTGATATGCATTGTCAACATCACAACATTATTGGCAAGTTATTCTCACATTTTTATTTGTAGTAAGTGTTTATCAATTGTATTCCAACTCAACGCAGCGGTACAAATGTACTGCGTAGGAGATTGGTATTGTATTATGATTTAAAAAATTACTTAACAAGGGAGATAATTATGTAATCAAATACTATCCCATATGTACTGGTTATCTCCCTTATTTACAGTTCAAATATAACTTGTATTTTTTCTCTCCTTTAACTTTAGAAAAGTAAAATACATAAATGTTTTTGTAATAAGAATCGCCATTTACTTTCTAGATATTTAAAGAACTGCTTTACTTATTTGATATAATAGGACCACCTCACAAATAAGACCAACTTTCTTCAGAACCGATGTTGGTCTTAGTACTGAGGTTTCACAGTATGTACAGGAACAGGTTTAAGAGACAAGTTTTACATTTATACATCTGATTGGTAGGTTCTGAGTACATTCTCATAACTGACCAATGACAAGACAGCATACTGCTACCCATCAAGTTGTATAATCTTATTATAACGGAGTATTTGTTATTATAGACTGCATGCGTTATATATAAACCTCGTTGTCTGGAACAAAATATAACACTCAATGTCCCTGGTGTCGCATGGCCGCAAAGGCGACCGTTTCTCGAAGTGTTTGAAAAAACCCAACATCACTCTGTAACACATGGAGGCTTACCAGGTGTACAACTAAGTATGGCGCACTGACAGTTTTCCAGAGTATTTTTACATTCCACACACAAGAATGAAATTTTATCTCTGTTTTTAACCTGACCTATCGTTTCTACGATGCGCGTTTGTCATTACGTACATTTGGCTTATAAGGAAAAGATTTAATCGTTTCTGTTCTATATGTCATTGTGTTTATTATGTGTCTCGAAATATTGTATTTCATTTTTATGTTGAATGTATGATAAGATATACATGGTCATGTACTTTTACATGAAATAAAACAGTGCTTGTATTTTGTTGGAAGCTAAGTTAAGACATAATAATATCCCAATTCACGGGGTTTCCCCACTCTGTATATGGTAGCAGTCAGAGGCGCGATTTTACTCAAACATGTTTCGTTTTACGTAACTGGGCGAGGGATACTATTTGATTGTCTTTATTTGTTGATTCTACTAACATTTGTTCGTGCAATAATACAAAATCTAAACCATCAAAACTACAATGTCTTCACTAATTTCAATTTGCGTAGGTCATCTTTCTTTGAAGATAAGTCTTGTCTTCTACTATTTAGCATATTGACGCGGTGTCCCGATGTTACTCGATTCACAACTCGATCGAGGTTTAATACTTAATAAATATGTCAAAGTAATTATATAATATTCCATGATATCAAGCATTAATAATTGATTTATACACAAATCACTCGAAACATGTCGTTGTTGTTAATTATTGTTCTACATGCGAAAAGTTGATGCACACTAATTCGCAGGTGTCAGCATTATAAAACAACAGACTACAATAGCAGCGAGCCGTTTATTTTCAATACTAGAATCGTTCAATTTATCAAGTTAATTAAATTTATAATATTACAATGTTATACTGCAATGGAATTTCCGATCATGCTGTTAATGAGTTTATACATATAAAGTATTCTAACTTCAGTGAAAACTCTCGACAGTGGCACTCTCTTAAGGTATACATTTAAAGTTTTAGTCGAGTGTATGGTTTATTTAAGTTTACAAGACTTAAATTTCAACACCGCCACATTGACATTATTGTTAAACATAAGTGCATAGTTGTGTAATTTGAGAACAGCAAATAACTCTATCTTAAACCCGTAGAAAAACAATATTTAATGGATAGACAGTAGTGTAAGAGTTGCTTCAGTCTTCTTGTTCACAAAGAATTAGTTTTGAGAAAGGATCAAGAGTAATAGATTTCTTACATACTTTGAAATATGTAATGCATAATCAACTTTTTTTCACAGAATGTAAACTTGATCACTTTGTGAATTTGTCAAGACTGGTAATGCAGATCTAATAAATGTTAAAAGGGAAATGGAATTACATAATAGGTTAACACAGAAAATTAATGGTAATTTGATCTGTTTCAGTCTGAAGTATAATAAATTAATTTCTCTAAAAGAATATAAGGGTTAAAATGTTATCAGAATGTTTTAAGCATATTTGTGTTCGTTTATAAGAAGTATTGTAGAAATTATTCATTCGCTTTAAATACGAATACGGCCGAGTGAAATCTTTTCCGGAGCAACTTAATCCAGATTAAATGATTCTTCGTGAACACGGGCCGGGGCTTGCAGGATTAATACTTAATGGTTGCATGTCCTTAATTTTCGGAAATTCAAGTGTTTATTTGCGGTTTAATTTATTTATGTGGATTGGTGTCATTTTGACGCTACTATGTTGCATTGCGCTACATTACGGCATGTTGTTTATTTCGTGTATACCTTGAAGAAACCTTTAGGGCGAAACTTTTCGGCTCATTAATTCAATAGCCTGATTACTTTCGCGACACTGCTGTCTATTTAACGAAGTTGTGTTTGGATGGATGTATCTCCCATATTTTGTCGAGAATGTGATAAATATAATATTAAATTCTTGTTGTGTAGTATTTAATTAATTGAACTCGCTGAATTAAAAAGAATATGATTAAGAATATCATTTTATTCAACTCGTTCAGTAAATTAAATACTAATTAAGCACTGATTTGATATCCTCTATTTACACACCTAATATTAATGGACTGTGTAAAAATATGGTATGGCTCACGGAGAAAAATACGATACTGTATGACAGATAAAGTACAACGAGGACAAAGGCGTGACGTCATAGCTGTAATTTAATATATCATTCAAACAACTTGTTTAATAAATACAATAAAACATGAACACACATTTTAAGTTTGATATAATAATCTAACAATAAATTGGCCGAGCCAAAATACAAATGTAGTAACATAAAAAAATAAAGTTAATTTTTAAAGTCGTTGCTTACTCATTCTATAAAACAAAATAATCGATACATTTATGACAAGTCCCACAGGTTGAATTGACAAATACATATGCAGTAAGAAACTGTGTTTATGTTTGATTATCTTCGGTGTATGATTACTGTCTGTACGCTTTGTTACGGGTTTACTTCAGTAAATAAATGCCCAGGATACACGGTTATAGTGGGTGTAATTTTCAGGGACAGATTAGAGGTTTACTCATTTCTTGTCGTCGACGGCGTATGAAAGGTTCGGTACTGTGAATTTGAATACAGTAATTTATCCATGCACGGAGTATCTGCCAGAGTTAACGAACACGCCTACCGTATCGTTTAGCCAAACCAGGAATACATCTATCTCGGTACTCTAACCACAACCCTGTGGAATCTATAATTATACATAACTGGTATCAAATCAAACGCCCTTTCACATCTTTGTAGCCAGGTAATGAACGCCTCTCGATCGCAAAGCGGACACTCAACCAATTGAGACACCGAGTTATTAAAAATGTCTTATAATGAGTAACTGACAGTACCGTGACATAACATGTTTATTTATGACTCAGACATATATGTAATAGATCACTGTACTTTAATTTAATTTAAATGAAAAAAATAACTTTAAACAGATGTTTAAGCTCAGAATCAGTTTTGATGTCACCTAGAGTTCTTAAGGCTTTAGACCTGTAATGGTCAATATTCCAATGTTGCCTTTTTTTGTTTTCCTTGCTATCATCATCCTTTGAGGGATGTATTTCTGAAATTTTAGAAGATTTTACCGTCTAGAATGGAAATTATTTCATTTTTTGTGGTTCAATGTCTCAAACCTTGAAAAGGCAAAACATTTACAAGTACCATACACAATAAAATAGCTTTAATTTTCATATATGTATTGGAAATGCTGTATCAAAGGCATTTTATATACAAGAAAACATTGCTGAATCAAATAAACACCAATAAAAATAAAATACAATAAGAAAAAAGATCAAAAAAATCTTAAACATTACCCTACACCCCTTCTGAATGGCTGATTTTTTAACAAAATAATCCGAAACTTGGTAATTTAAAAATGTTCTAGCATTTTTACTAAATCCATAAGCCATTAATGTTGAATACCATTATTTACTACATCGTTATATTAAAGAAATACTTAAATATAAAAACCTTTTACCGTCTTGTTTTTTCATAACATGCTATTTTATAAGATAGGTCACAAAATAAAAGGCAGCACAATTTGCCTGAAGAGTGTCTTTTCAATAGCTACCATCATTAAACATGCAATATTCACTTGCTGAATGTTGTATTTGGGCACATACTTGTGTTGAAATAATATTACTGGATACAATAATAAATATTATGCTGAAATATATATCAAATAGAATATTTAATGAATAAAATTGGTACCCCACCCACCCCCAAAAAATGCTCATTTATTAAAAAAAAAAATGTCTAAGCTATTGACCGAGGACCATCCACATCCTCTTCTTAAAATGTATATCAAAGTATACTACATTGTTGAAAGTAATGACTACATGAATATAGAAACTTTGACAAAGATATTTGCCAAAGAGTGAACTATTTTTTTATCAATAGTTACAACCAGCAAACAGCAACATCACCATCTTTTTAGTATCAAACTTTGATACTTTCTTTTGAAAACTTAAATTACATGCATATAGTTGATATATTAAATGTTTACTTGATTATTTTTATTAGTTATACTTGTGTATCTATTGGCCTAACTTGGCAAATGATAAAAAATAATAACACTGGTCTCGACAATAGTAATGATTATTTTCGGCTCAAAAATTCTGCAAGTTTTGGAATGACCGTTTCCAATGTTCTTTTTGTATTAGTAACACGAGGTTGTCCTTCACAATTTTTTCCTGTGAATGCACTCATCAAACCGTCCTCACCATCCCTGTCAAAAATCTTATGAAGGTGGGCGAGATTTAGTCCCGAGCCAGCAATGTTTTCTGCTGTTGCACTTTTGCAAACACCATTGGCTACTAAAACACTCAAGGTAGGCATATTTTTTGTCTTCTCAATCAGATAAAGACAATTCAAATGTATTGCTTTTGGGGGAAATGTGAATTTAACCATCTCCTTTGTAGGCACTGAACAATACAAAGTAAGTTTTCCTAAAGCACGGACATCCTCCAACGCGTCATGAGCTGGATATGTAGCATGCAACAGACCAGCCACCAAATCCTCTTGCTTATAGGAGCCCCTGCCTGGGAACACTTTTTTCAACATTGTGAGAGAATCTAGAAATCCAATCACACATGAATAAAACTTATCGAGGGCCTTTACATTGGAAATTGCCGAAATAAGTACTGGGAAGTCGAACTTTCTTCCGTTGTGTGCGACAAGTACAACATTTTGCATCTTCTCCAACCATGATAAAAGGTTATCTATAGCAGGATGAATGAGTTTAGTTGTAACCTTCTTGCCGTTTACAAACATGTCATTGTTTCCCATTGTTATTCCTGTTGCTTGTTGTGCTCCTGTAGCAATTGGCAGTTTTGGGTAGACATAGGTGTTGAATTCTTTTCCACCACTAAGAACCATTGCAGCAATTTGGGTGATGTGGGGAACTTGACCGTGGCGAACTAAAACAAATGAGAATTATTGGTAAAATATGTACCTGAGAAGATAATGTTAACCAGCTATTCATCTCTACATGTCTTGAAAGTAGTTGACTGGATCAATTAAACAGATGTGTTGGACACTAATTGTATATAGGGGAACAATATGAAAAATATTTCCTGCAATTGTGAAGATCATGTACATGTACCAACTTAATTGAATGCAAACTTTTCTTGAAATAAAAATGCCTGAACTAAATTTATTTACTCATAACAATAGGAATGTTTTTTATTTGCATTGATTTCACACCAACTTCTCTAAAAGTATAAGGACAACTAATCTTACTGAGATCAGTGGTTTCCAGGTCAATGGCTACCAATGTAGGTTCATCAGAAGACAATACAATTGGCTTAAATTCTCCTCTTGGTACAGCATCAGGTAGCTCCTCTATATCAACATCCTTGTCAAGACCAACACCTGAAGTGAATTCATAATAAATTAATAAACATGTCATTACTTTTAGTAAATTTAAACATAAATATTCAGGAAGTAATAAAATGTTATGGTGTCACTCAAGAGGTTGTGGGTTCAAGCTCCACCAGGGGGACACTAGTACTGGTTTATATCCAGAAAACGGAGAGCGATTAATGTCAGCTTTCATATGTCTTCACAATCAATCTAAAATAAAATGGTATGAACTAAAAAATTGATTTATGTACCTGACTGATATGAAACCCCTTCCATGACCTCGTTTGCTCCCTGTGTAGTTGCACGCTCTTGTTTCAATATCAGACGACGGCGCTTGCTGGATGGTAATGCTGACTTCTCCTGTGAGCGTTTCCTGGACTGCATGCATTTCTTGGCATATTTAACAGTGTGAACCCCAGGAGACAGGCCCATTTCAGAATGTACCTGAATTAACATATTTATAAACAATGAATAATAACAAGAGCTTGCTATCAAACACCAATTTTATTCAAATGCATTGACTAATTTTTGAGTTATGAGGTGAGGTTTAAGTTATAGGACAACAAGAGAATTTCAAAGTATTGTGATAAAAATTTAAATGTTCAGATGAAGAAAATAAACAGTTTCTGAATGTTGTAACAGTTGTTAGGCCTAACTTAAATAACAGTTTATTTCAAATGTCCCTACTGTCTAGTGACCATATTTTTCAGTCCCAACAATATCTTCAAACAGGAATGTTACAAACAAACCTTTCATCTATTGGCCAAGCACCTTGGAATCAGAAATAAAATATTCCTGATCTTGAACTATTGAATAAATCTTCATGGTTTTGTACTAAAAGTAACTTACACTCAATGTGAAATCCCCAGCATGATAAGGAAACGATTCAGAACCAACTGTAACTCTGGAAAAAAAAAACAGAACAGAAAGCATAACAAAACAAAACAATGTAAGGAGCTGGCAAGTTTCAATATATGTGACTGTGACTGAGAAAATGGGGCCAAATGAGCAAAACTGACTTTTTGAGTTTTTTGCATATTTTCAAAGTAGAATATGTTATATGCATACCAACAAAATTTGGGCGTTCAATCTTTATCCTTTCTTGATAAAAAAGGTTTTTTGTAACATAGGGGAGAGAGCTATAACAACGCTAATTCATGTATAAACCTGTTTAAATATAGTTTTCACATGTAACAATATAAACTTCCTGACTAACATGAACTTAATCATATTTAAGTCTATTGTACCCATATTAACAACATACATCAATACGATTACAAATCACTTTAAAAAATAGCCAAAAAACATGGTTGCTATGGTTACAAGAAATCAGAAATAAGGATATAAACATCGGTTCTGATTGAATATTTGTAACGGTAACATCTGATAAACACTACAGTCACTATAATTTTTCAAACAAAATAAATAAATAACGCACACTTAAGACTGTTACAATTACTTGTTGATATTAAGGTATTCCACCCATAACTGAAATTCTCAATTTCCATTGTATATGTATGACTCAGTAAGCAAAATATAAAACTTGTTACTCAATTTATTTTAAAAATATTGTCATTCATAATTTATTTGAGTTATTAAAAATTGCTTCAATACATTTTTCTGAAGACAAATAATTGCATAAAATTAAAAAACCTTAATTTTTTCATAAAAGGGAGGTAATCAAGTGACAATATTGAAAATAGTGAAAATATTTAAAAAAAAATTAAGAGACCAAAAATTACCATGATTTTGTTTTACATTCAATATTATTATGTTTTACAACACTAAGTTAAATTTCCCAGAAAAAAACCTTATTCTTTTGTGAAAAAGCAAACAAAACCAATAAGAAGTGTTACTTTTTCTGAGAGAAAGGTGCATGTCATTCTGTTCAAAATGAAATTGCTCTGTAACCAGAAGGTAAAAATGTCTGAAAACATGATATTTTCTGTGTTAAACAATGTAAATATTTTTTTAGAACATACAATTTGATGCCCCATTGATACATCAATTTAATTGATAATTTTATTTGAATTTCTTGTAGTTGTTTCTTACATTACTTTAATCTACATATCTGATAAGTACAAAGATGGTTTCCTAAACAAGAAATATTACAAAATGAGAAGTGAAATGATAATTTAACATTTACTGGTCATTGTTCTCCTGATAATACAGATTGAATCAATACATGTTTCATTTGCCTTTGGAGAAATGTCCAGTATGGGTGGAATACCTTAAGCATATAAAATGGTACTACATGTACATAAAACTGTATATTTAGTCAATATATTTAAATATTTGATCTTATACCACTTAACACCCCATGAAGTTTTTTGTATTATACAAATCCAATATATATACAGTCAAATCTGTTAATAGAGACCACCTGTAAACAAAGACCACATATTGCTGTTCCCATGGGTGGTCTTTACAGACAGGTTTGACTGTATACAGGTTCAAATTGGCAACTCAAAATTATATTTATGAAAAATATCAAAACAATTCAACACATATAATTATATATGTCCAGTAATTTTAATCCTCACACAGGATAAGAGAAAACACACCTGATTTAGATATGAAAAATATCTTAATGTTTATGTGAATTATGATAGGTTTATTACTTGCACTTATTTATATGATAATTAACCAATTAATATGTTTCATTGTACATTATATATTTAACATAATATCAATATGCTAAAACTTTTCTGTTGATAATAAGAGCATTTGAACAGTGCATGACATTAGCTTAAAACTAAGTGTGATAAAAAGTAAATAATACAGACATGTATACAATTACAAATCACATTTTTGATGCAAATATTGAAATTGCTTAAAATTTTAAAAATTCTTAAACTGATCAAACAAATAAACATTTCAACAATATATTTATAACACTTCAATGTTCTTGTATTGCCACTATAATGGACTAGGTTACTGATAATTTCATTTCAATAAGTGAAAACGTTACATCAACAATGATTGCTTTCTTTTTTGACTACTAGTGTTAAATTTGCTGCTCTTTGGAGGAATCTCAGACATTTGTTTTGGAGCAGTTGGTTTGGGGCAGCATAAGTCTTTAGCACTTGGCGTGGAACAGTAACCTCTGATCTGCTCATACAGATACCACTGCCTCTGTGGATCTAGTCCAGACTGTAACATTGGCTCAGGCAGTGCAGGAGTTAAAATCACACCCTTCCTCAAGATACAGATATCTACTGGTGTGGAGTCAGCCAGAACTTTACATTGAACTACTCCAGGCCTGTCTGATCGCATAGTGAAATGGTGGAACTTGGTCAGATATTTTAGTGGTTTGAAAAACTGTGACAAGTAAAATTTCCACTGAAAGAACAAAACTGGTTTCTGTTCATCACTGACCAGTTGAGGGATGTTGTGGCCGTTACGTGATGAATCACTAACAGTTTGTGCAACCTGGCCCATTGTCTCCGCATTTGAGTTACGCCATCTACAAAATAATCAATTTAAAGAATACATAACAGCATATAAAATAATTGAAAAAAAAACAGTATTATCAAATAATTGAAGACTTACTGCTAAATTTATCTATGCCACATACAGTAGTGTGGAAATATATGAAAAACATACTTTGTCATATATAGGATTAACACAACACTGTTACAGTCATTATAATGAAGGAGGAACAACCCAAAGTTGATCAGTATTATTCCACTGCCTTCAATATTTCTTCAATACAAAGCATTTACATATAACTACCTAGTGTCAGCAAACTATTAGTGGATAAATGTCCATTGATTGATAAGTGGATGAACACTTACCTGCATTTCCATACCCCAAAGTGCCAGTCTGGGTGGAATTTAGTGTGTCCAGCAATCATCATGGCCAGTTCTAACTTTTGATGCAAACCTGAAAAACATAAAGATGTTTACCTCAAATTTCACTATCAAGTGAAAAATGACTTCAAGACTTGATACTTTATAGTTTCATATAAGAGAGTAGGTTTGTAAATATTTCAATATTACTGATGTTATAAAAAAAAGATGAGTCATCAATTTCAAGGAAAAACCTAGGTGAAAAGAAAGCGAGAGGGAGTTACCATGAAATACTTATAACAGTTGACCATTTGGAAAGCCAAATGAGTTTTTGAAATGCCAAACTTGTTTCTTATACATGAAAAATCAAAAAAATCTTCATTTTATCAAGAACTGGTTAAACAGATTTAATAATTTTTAGGTATATGAAAATAAATATTCATGAATCAAATACAAAAATTTCATTTCCATTCATTGATTTCTTATCTTTGTCATTTAATAGTCTCATGTTGACTAAGTGCAAACATACCAGTCATAACTCTCCACATTGCATACTGTATCACAATGTTGTTCTTATTTTGACCACAGCAGTTATCAAAGTGGATGCATGCATCTGTTTCCCCATGACCATAGTGTTGAAAGTAGTGATGCACCATGCTGACCACACTGTTTGCCCCTTTCCCTTTTGACTCTGCCTCATCAACAAGGTAAAATGTCTGTCTCCCTGCAACAGTAGCAAATTCAAGTTTTGCAGTAGTGATAACAGTGGTAATAAGCATAGTGTTTACCCATGACACCCAGATTAGATGTATGTTTATGTACAAGAGATGGTACAATGTAGACCTGTCAAGATTAGTGCGATTTTTCTGTTAGTTCTAAGATTTCATCTGACAAAGAAGACCGCATATGACACAATCAGTGACATCAAATATTTTTGGTCATAATTGTAAGAAAAACAAGCTGAAGAATTAATTTCCTCTGCATAACAGTATAGCGATTGCTATTCTGGATTGATACATTGCAAATATGAAATAAAAATATGAATGAAGTAATAATAATTCTTAATTAAAATAAGGAAGTAGATATTTAGAAAGACACACAGGATTTTACTGCTGGTGATACATGTACGCTCTATAGAAGAAGGGCACAGTAGCAATTTGTACCATATTTCAAACAATTACCTGATCCTTCAGAGCAAACACCAAACACATCACATTTTCGGGGAGTTTTGAAGAATATAGGCCCAATTTGACGACTGTGGTGTGGGTAGTACACCTGCTGAGCATAGTCCCAGGAGTAGTGGAACTTTCTCTCCAGTGTACACGGAGGATTTCCTGAAATGACATAATGTGATACCGTCTTCATCAAGGGATTTGGCAATCCTTTGTAACTTTTTCCTCTCTATGCCATGTGCAAAGCAAAATAGTTCCCTACACACTTGTTGACCATTAAAGAAATACTTCTGTGATGGCTTTTCACGATGTTTAATTTTATGTTTTTTACTTGAGGTTGTGCCTCCACTTCTCCTATGACTAGAAAGCTGTGCTTTAATAATAAGATCAAGTTCTGATGTAGTCATTTCTTTACATGTTTCTCTGTGAGAAAGAACACAATCAAATTCAACAACCAGGCTACATGGTCCTGAATACAACTTTGAACATTTACAAGTGTCATGTTTGAATTTCTCAGTACATAAATACTCTTTTTCATCTAATACTGATGGTTCAGTTAGAAATACTGCAGGCTCATCATGATCGCTATCCGATTCATAATTGATAGAAGAATCTGTGTCGCTATCAGATTCAGAACGACATGCCGATAACGTCGAGCCTACTTCTAACTGTTCATTAACGTTTTGGAAATACAAACGGTCAACATTGTCCAGTTCCTCTACAAATTCATCATCTTGATTACAAATAAGACTGTAAGGAATAGTACTTGCATTGCTCAACTGACTTAACTGACTCATAGTGATAAAATTCAATTTCAACCGCCTGCTGTCATTTTCGTTGTCACAACAAAAAACATCACTTCCGGGTTTTCGTAACAACGGGTTAACAAATAGAAAAGTGTATTTTTTTTGTTTTCTCGGTAAAGTCATACTATAAAATGAAAACAGACACTTACCTTAACATCGTAGAATGTGTATCCATTTGCTAATAATTGAATGCCTTACATCGTTGACGAAAATAAGCGAATAGTTTAAAAGCTCGACGCCGGAAATAGAGATCTACGTAAGGGAAATAACTTCGTCAAGAAGTGTCACCAAACTATTAAATTATCGGTTATCTCACCAAACTATTGCAACGAAAACACAATTGAGATATCACCCTTTATTATGGATAGTTTTTAATTAATGACATACATTTTTGCGCACATGAGATTAAACTTGACTGTTTGTGTATTTTCATTTTTTGAACGTAAACAAAAACACGCGATTTCTCGAAAATGACGTTCGCCGCATTTGGCCCCATTTCTCCAGACGACGTCACATATGTACTTTTGTAAATATTAGCCCTTCCATGCAGTGTGCACAACTATTTTCAAACCCCAGCTCTTTACATAATAAACAAGAACTCAAACTAAACTTTAAACATAAGTACTAAACAGATGTCACTGTATAATAAATACATAATAAAACAACCAGAGTGAGAACTTAAAATCAACTTATAAACTGTGGTATTCACCTGACTTATGTATCCCCTTCCTTCATTGATGAATGCTGCTGTTGCCTGTACACGAAAGTCCAGAGATTCAGACTCGCCATAGTGGAGTGCTTTTGGAGCTCGGAGCATCACTTCACGATTAGCATGTTCGCATTGCTGCGATGATCCCAGATCTGCATACTGCTCAGCGCTAGCTATTACAGGGGCAAGTATGTTGTCAAGCTCTGGTCGCAGATTACCACTATCATCCTTGATTGCTGCCTTATATGGGAGACTTCTATGTAAATATTTCTCTTCTGGATTCTTTTTAAAACCACAGAAGCGTGCCTGGCAAAGCAAATGGTCTCCAAACTGATGGGGAACTATTGCCTTCAGATTGTCCTCCAGTCCAGTTTTGTCACCCTGGTTTTTCGCGAATGTATATTTTATACACTTTTGAAGATGTATGACCAGAGATTTACTGAGTTTTACTTTCTTAGAAGCCTGTAATGCATACAAACGTTTACCAATGTTTTTCACTATGTGATTTCGGTCAAATCTCTTCTTCATGTTTATGTTAAGATTAGTTTTAAGTCTTGCAATAAGAGTATTATCTCCGTCTCCCTCTATATATTCAACAGGTGTACCACTCTTTGCAAGTTCACTCACACCTTGTAGTCCACTTCCACTTTCCATAAGACGTGCACTTCCTTTATGATTATGAACACACCTATGATTACGAACCGTTTCATTTGGCCTATTTCTAGTCCACCATTTACATGTGCCACAGGTTCTGTGCTTGACGATTGACTTCACCACCTTTTTACCATATTTGGACTTGCTCATAAAGAAGCTGTGTGCTACAAAAACAATAACAGCTGTACAGCTCGTATATAACAATTGCACTGCTTTTTCACATTAATAATTCTGAAAAATTAAGAAATGGGCAAATTTAATTAGCAAAATGGCCCAAGAAGACCCAATTTAAATGTTATTTGTAAAGTAGTAAACTAATATAAATTATGATGTTATTGATCAATATAACATTTTATAGTATTCAATTTGGTTTTTACTTTACTATTCACATCTAATTGACTTAACTACATGTATATAATATGACTTTAACAAGCATATTTTAGAAAATTGATTTATTATCACTTAAAATGTTCCCATAAAACTGAATAAACTTACATGTCAAACTGTCGAATCCCCGTTTCTGCCAGGCTGTATCAAATGCGCATGACATGCCTGTGCGCGTCCTACATGGATAGGCGGAAAACAGGCTCTTTCTGGTCTTAAGAAAGCTACCTCCTGGAATTCCGCGTCTGGGAGTTTTCCTGAATATAATAATTATTTGTAATTTCCAACCATTTGCTAAAAATGAAAAATATGTTAATGACTAGCTTCATTCACAATATAAATTATAACCCCACATTTTTATTCTCAAGTTTGTATTACCTTTTTCCATACAGACAATATGAGGATTGGTCTTCCAAATATGTTATCCATTTTAAATAAAGATGTACTTACTTGCATACTTGATATGTTAATATTATCCCATTTTGTTAAGCTAAAGCAAGATAAATGAAAATATACCATTTATGTCTTGTTTGTTTCACGTGGGAGTTTTCTTCTTGATGAAAGTCATCAACATCAGTCATGTCTACAGCTTCGTCTACAAGTTCACACGACTGTATGATGTTTCTAAGTAAAACATGGTTGAATGAATATCTATTTCCTGAATCTATATACATTTAAGTACAACAAGCTATTACTTAAATAATAAAAATAGCTATAGTTTAACTATTTTATAATTTAGAACAATTGTGAAGAAAGATAAAAAACTTATACTAAATCACTCTTGTCGGCATGATGCGAAGTGTAGTCTTTATTATGCGGGAATCATAAAATGATGAAACAATGTCACTCATTTACTGCAACATATACTTACTTTAGATGAGGTGAGGAATCTGGCATTACAGCCACACCTAGGTCATCTATCAAGCTATCCATAGATTTTCTTGCCTCTGCTGATTCCATCATGGCTATGTCTCTGTATTTAGAGTTCATACATGTTAGTTGGTTCCTTTTGTGAAATATAATGCTAAAAATATGTATTGCAAATTATACTTGTAAAGTTATTACACAGTGTACATTATTTTCATCTTGCTAAAAAGATACTCAAGCTATAATACAAATGAATTGGGAAAGCCGAAAGCTATGTACAAAGTGTAAGTGTAAATGACATTTGAATGAGATATTCACTTACTGCATTTCCTTATTGAAAGCATCCTGAGCAGCAGCATGGGAAGATTTTTCAGCAACTTTTTCTACAACAGCTCCTGCCCGCCTCTCCATCTCTTTCAACCTTGCATTACTGATGGTTGGGACATTAAGGGTTGACAATAAATTGTGTACCCTTACCGGACCACCAACACTGTCAATCATAGCTGGAAAATATTTTTTGAAAAAATTTGTAGAACAAATCTAAGAATTTCAAGCACAAAATGGTTTAAAACTCCCAATAATTTGTGGAAGCCTATTTAGACACTTAAAAAATCTGATTTCAATGAAAAATCTAGACGCATACTGCTCTGTAAATCTGTAAATAACAGCATTGAAGTCTACATATTTTCACCTCAAACTCAAAATGTAAACATTCTCATGATTGTGCACTGTAAAGTGTAGACTTACCCTACCAACATGTCATGTACAATAGCTTTACAATTTCAGTGATAAATTTCATATAACTAAACGTATTTTTAAATATGTAAAACTTATTTAAAGTTAAACAAATAAGTTAATTACCTGTACCGAGCTTCGTGTTAACTGCGAAGCATGGCATCCCAGCAGTTTTCTGATGATGTGTTGTTCCGTAGGGTACACAGTTGATATGACCACAGTCATTATTTTGGCACTGTACATACAAATAACCACTCAGACCTTTTTTTAATTCACCAACGACATTAAAACATGTCAGGGGTACTGGGCCCAGTCTGCAAATCTTACAAAACTGAAGGTTGGACAACAAAACGTTAAATTCCACAAGCCTTCGTCCTTCCTTCCAACTATCGTTTTTCACCGATGCATTCAAATGTCGAAAACATGTATCACATTTAGCTTTAGTGCAATCACTTCCTTCACAAACACTTTCCACGCAATAGTTATGATCAATTTCAACATTATATTCCCTTTTTTCGTCCGGTTTATTGCTGTACACTGTCGTTTTAACAAATCTACCACGCCGATCGCGACTATTTTTCTCTCGTTCTTCCATGTTGGGAGCTCCGAGTGACGTTACGACAGGCGGGAAAATACCGTGTTACTACTATATTTAGCTACTACGGAACAGTTTCCGAATGGCGGAAATTCGTAACGGAATGTTACGATTGATCACGGTATAAGGCGATCTTTACCGAGAGCATTACAGGTCTAAAGCCTTAAGCGACAGTAATGTGTTAGGAATATAGTACTGTCATGGGTTAAATGCCAATTTCATATGTATTACATTCGGCTAAATAGATATATTTTCTACGTCTATGATGTCCTTCCTTGACACTTTTGTAAACAAAAAGTGTTTACGGTAAAGTATGTAAAATGTTACGTCATTCGGATGAATTTAAGAAATGTGGGTTCCCACATTCGTCGGAAGTTATGTTCTATTTTTTGCCTTAAGGGGGGTACGTCTCAACGTTATTGTATTATATCTAACGTCTCCAATTAGCAAGTGCTTGATAGAAACCATTAGCCAGTATTCATTACCTCATTCGTATCATAGTGTAATCAGAAGTAATGTGTTTTTAATGAAATCAGTTCTATATAACCACAATATGAAGAAACTGTTCATAGCACCCGTTCTATTAGCATAGGAAATGTCGACGATGTTATGTAGAAATATAGTTTAACATAACCAATATCATCAAGATATCATAGAATTTTACCCTTACTGTAATTCACCAGGTGATAAATACTGACCGACCGACATGCTGCCCCCAGCCTGCCCGGTATGTATGTCTACTCGCTTGGTCTGCCTGTCCATTAAATGATTTTATGTCGCTTTGCAAAATGTCAATCAAATAAGCATCATTCAATCGACTGTAATCCTGACGTTGCGATCATTTTTGTTTATTCAACGTGTCGTATCACTCGTTTATATCTTATCATAATTAAGTATAAATGAACAAGCATGATAATATAAAAACAATTATCAAATAGTACGTTTGAAATATCCCCTGACTAAAAAGACAATGCATATCTATATTAAGTCAACATGTTTGCATATTAGATCGAATATATCAACGAGTGTTAAAAACTTTATGAGAAGACAATATTCTAGATCTATCGGAAAATGTCAGTTTCCCTAATTCAGTGGAGAATGGTTATTAAAGGACGCACGTAGTAAAAATGTGAGCACACGGGAAAATATTTAACGTGTATTGAATTAAGGTAACAATGTTTTCAGTTTAACACATAAACAAAGATGGCGTCTGGACCGAGTGACGATATCAGATATGTTAAGCTTAATTTGCTTATCGTGAAAGCAGGAGTGTTTGCTCAAAAGAAACTTATTCAGAAAATGTTAACTTCAGACAGCAAATGCATAGATGAATATTTGAATGACAATAAAGATGAAATCAACTTGGCATGGAAAAAACGTCACATTAGTGAAAAACACATCAATGTTTTATTCCCAGAATTGTTAAAACCTACAGATTTGGAATGCTGGGATATTACATTATACTCATATATCATCATCAGTCTATTTAACGAAAAGCTGGAAAATGCCGAACAAATAGCAATTAAAGAACTCAGAAGAAAAAGAAATGATCTGGCTCACTCAGGTTCCACCATTATGTCTGAAGTGCAGTTTTGTGAAGAATGGGATCATCTTATAATGGTGTTGAATCAACTGACCAAAGGACTGACCGAAGCCGAGCAACACGAGTTCGATGACACCGTTCAAAAGATATTATCAATAGAAGGCTTTCGTTTTGCAACAAATGACGAATTTGTGCAGCATGTAATCACCAAATTAAAGTCTCATGACTACAGTAAGTAAATGTTTTTGGTATTTGTCTAGTGTCTACAAAGATACAGAATATGTCTCAAGGTAGTTTACTTGTAAAGAGGGCTTGGTTGTTGATTCTAATAATATTTGGGTCAAAATTCTGTGTGCAAGGACAGTTGATACTAGCAACTCGTGACTCATTCAGAAACTATTAGGAACGAATCAAAATTGGTTTTCGGTCGTTCCATGATCAACACACTACTGATGTTTAAAATAGTAAAGGGTGGGAGTGTAGTCAAAATGCACTCGGTTGACCCCTTCTATATTCAATGAGGGAACTTTCGGAATCCCTCGTGTGTAAGCGAACCGGGTTAAAACTGGCCGGGAGCGGTCAGCGTAGCAGACAACGTTATATATATGTATGCAAAGATTCCGTTTAGATTAAATCTGAATATTTTACTTTGTTACACGCTCGGAAACAACTGTCAAAAATCGATTCGAGAGGTCGGAAACACGTCTAGTTTTGTGTCTTGTTCACATCAGCGTTGTGTAAACTAATAAAATCTTACGTTAACCACTAAACATAATTCTCTCCAACAGAACAACGTTTGTGACATTGACGCAGATTGGTTAATTTTTTGTTAATCGGCCACCCCAAAATTACATGTTTATTGTCGTATTTTGTGGAATGGGATATTTTTTTGTACGTTGAGGGCACGTGACTTAAGATGATTCGATTCAAGATAATTTTACCCACTGACAATAAAGTTTTACAGAAAAAGTATTTGTAATATTTTTTTATTGTTTTATTTTATTTCATTTTAAAATATTTTAATTTATTCCCTTATGTGGTGCAAGATTTCAAATTGTCAAGGTCTATTTTGACTGATAAAACATTTGAAACCAGTCTACGGAAAGTTTATTTTTAGATTCCCTCATGTGGTGCACGATTTCAAATGGTCAAGGTCTATTTTGACTCATAAAATATTTGAAACCAGTGTACGGAAAGTTTTTTTTTTGTTTATTATCATCCGCAAATGGCAGAACATGTTCCCAGCGACGTCTACCGCGTTATCATGTCGCTAGACTGTCTTGCAGACCTGTAGCAGACCGATGAAATATATGTTTTTGTCGGACACATTGTCAGGTGAAAATGTTCAGTTAGCACCGTTTATTTTCGGAAATTGCTCAAGAAAAATCAAATAGTCGAAAAGTGGTCCCGTCGAAAAGTATGACTTTATAATTTGGGCGTTTGCGAATGTTTTATTCCACTCAATTTCGATGATAAATGCGGTTAAAAGCGGCTGAGATCAATGTATGTGATAACCATGCAATCACTTTCGTTTTCGGGTCTAGTATACGATAAAATCCGTACCGTACGGTCCGTAATGCTGCCCGCTCCGTATTTTACGAGGAATGAAAATTATTATAGTAAATTCAGAATACTATTATTTTCGCAAGTATATACTGATGGTTTATGTCTCATAGTCTGTGATATGACTATTCACATACAATTTACCTCACTGTATGTTTAGTTTATGTTTCATTTGTGACCTAGTTTTTATGTACAGCCGACTGTTTGAAACATGTATTGCTTTTTGCACTTGATTGACTTGTGTTTGGGAGTATACATTGTCTTCATCTTTCGATTTGAATAATTAATAATTGATAGTGAGATGTTTGTTTAAACTTGAATAACAAGAATAAAATAGACAAGAAATAAGATAACAGTGCTACATTGAATCATCCCACAAGCTCAATTAGGAATGATTTGTAGACTATCAAAAGCAAATTATAACAAATAGAAGTGATGCGTTAACTGTATGAAATAAATATTTAGATAAAATAGGTGCTTATTCTAAGCTTTTTTTTTAGGTACGTATGAATCAGAAAAGAAAATGTGTTCCGGTGATAACTTTTGAGTGTCATGATAGTCTGAGATAATTATTTAGAAACTTAATGAGAATTTATGTAAAAGATTCAAAGAATGTAATTTTAAATATTATTATTTTTGTGAACAAAGACCTTGCTATATACAGAGAAGTTGGAACTGGGTCTGTAAACAGATTAATATTTTTTGTTTACGTGTTTGATACTACTTAAATGGAGTTTAATGCTTTAGTTACATGTTTTTTGTACAAAAGAATGTAAATAACAAAATATCATTCAATTCTTTAGCGGCGACCTTTGATGCTTTGCATCAATGATTTTCTTGTCATATATTAAAATGGTATTATTATTTAAACACTGAACATCTACTTGCAAATGAACCATATTACACATGTTTGTAATCACATAAAACTAGAAATAGTATTCATAATCATAAATGCCCAATTGCATTTGAGGTAGACTTAACTGTACAAAGTACCAGACTATAATATTAGCACTTTATTGACCACTTGAAGACTATAATAACAGTACACTTTAATATGCGTATTGAAATAAACCTTTAAAGATTTGTTGCAAGGTTGTTTATCTACACATCTATTACCAATGCAAGTGTCACTTGGTGGATGCTGTGTGATAGAAGATATTACATTCACAACTTGGTGTGTAACTTCAGTCACATTTTATATGTAGCAAGCACCGCCCCTCGCCTACTCGAGCTTAACGTTCGTATGTCACAGTATCCAATCGGAGCGCTCGACACATTTTATCCGGCTAATTAATTTTCGTGTAGTAATCGTTCGTTCGAATACTACCGAAATACCCGTAAATTGTACATAAAAACATCAATACATAAAGGCTCTACTAAACCTGTCAATTAATCCATTGTTGAAGTGTCAAAATAACTGATTAAGGCAGCTAAATAATATAGTGTGAGTGTATTAGTCGTAGTTGATATTAATTTAATAGCACCGCTTGTGCTTAATATCGTAATGACAGTAGGGGTATGACTGCTACCCGGTGTTGAAGTATTTACATGACAATGCTATACTTTCAAACGTTATCACTATGGCATCAAAGTATATGGCTATCACGGTGTCAACGTGTAAGATAAGACTCATAACTTCATATCAATGGCATTGGCTGACGTGCCAAAAGCATATGGGGAATCAGAACTGGCAAAAGTATATTTCCCCCACCTCTACAATCGTGACGAAACTGAACATGCCGCATCTTTTTCTGATATAAAGTACTGCAACTCAGACGCCATGAAAATCAAAATTTCTTCACATGGTATCAGAAGCATCAAAACGATATTTTCGATTTCCGACCAGAATTGTTGAAATACTGTTATTCTCCGCAAATGATGTCTGAAATTTAGAGAGCTTTTCGTGGAATTGACTAAAAGGAAAGGAAAGCATGGAATTGATCCGTTTGAGAAATGTTTCACAATTCCATCGGCATGTAACTTTGTGTTTAGAACTTTGTTCTTGGAACAGGAAACGATCGGCATCATACCTGCCCATGGATATAGACATAAGAAAGTAATCTACGATGGCATATCAGTAGTTGTCGTCCTATGTAGATAATGACAAACAAGGCAGTATTCAGCACGGGCGAAACTGTAGAGAAGCAGATAGGTCCATATAAAGTGAATGGCATCTACGAATCCGACGTCGATGAAAAACGTTTTCTCGAATTCCACGGTTGTTTTTGGCATGGTTGTCCTAAGTGTAACTCGCAGTCGACAATAAATCATTTATGTGAACTGACTATGAGCGAGCTGTATTCAAGGACCACTGAGAACAGTTTTTAAAGTCTGAGGGTTTACATACATAAGCATGTAGGAATGTGAATATAAGCGACAACTGGGCGCAAAATGACGAAATGAGAAGGGTTATCGATTACTTAGATATTGCTACACCGTTGGAACCCCGAGATGCGCTTTATGGCGGTAGAACGGAGAGATTTAAGTTGTATGATGAAGCCACTGAAGAAAAGCAAATTATTAAATATTATAATGGAACGTCTCTTTACCCATTTTGTAAATAAGACAGGCAAAGATACCTCTGGGACATCCAGACATTATCACTGACACTTTTGTCATTACGAGGGGCTATTGATATGCAAAATACTGCCTCCCAGAGGAATGCATATACCATTGTTGCCTGGAAAAATGCCGTTGCTTAGTCTTTGCCGGACATGCGGTGAAAATTACCAGCTGTCAAAATATAAACATTCGGTACAGGAGAGGTCATTAACCGGGACATGGGTAACGAACGAACCTAAGACAGCAGTCACTGCAGGCTATGAGTTTTTTAAAGATTTATGTAATCTGGCATTTCAAAGACATTTCTCAGTACGACCCTAGTTCTGGTGGTATATTCATCGAATACGTAAATGCATTCTTGAAAGTGAAACAGGAAGCTACTAGTAGTCAGGTGCGCGCATCCAGACCAGATGCACTCGGTGACCCCTCTATATATTCTATATAAATCCGCCATCTTGGATGGACAGAAAATGAGTCGCTTTTCGGGCGCGCTCGGGCGTAACGTTATTGATCCGTTCGGATTACCTTTTCAAGTTTCCGACTTATTTTTCTTTGAGTATAAGGCGCAGCCATATTGGTGGCTCGGGACAGCAGACGACAAAGTTCGAATTTTCCGATACACCGCCATTTTAGCGATCTACACTGGACGCGGCCATCTTGGAGGGTCTATAATAGCAGACTACACAAATAACCGTTTAGACCAGTTTATCTATTTTTAATCACTGACGTAATGCGCTGCGAGTCCGTACATGTCCAATGATTAGTATTAAACTCTCATTTTCCAATAGTTTATCTCATTACAACTTCAAATACCGACAGGAACATGTCGGAGCAATTTATCTGAATTATTTCTACAGCGTTATACAAGTGTCTAAAATAATTGAGAAAATCAGCGATTTTCGTAAGGTAAGTTGAAATTTTTTATCCATCAGCCAATTTTAGTATTTTTGTCATTTTGTAGTGATTCGCTCAGTTGTCAATTAGCCGCCGCAGAGTTAACATGGTAGTTATATCGGTACGGTAAAATAAACTGTATTGGATGTATAACAGACGACACCCTAGGTAGAGCAGACGAAGTTAATATTGGCTTAAGGTGAACAACTCCTCAGTAAACAGCTGTGTATCTTCAGTTAGGCGCTAGATTTAAAATTTGAAAAGATAACGAAGACTTTAGTACACTACATACACTTTTATTTACATACATGTTTTACATACTATGTACATTATACATGAGGTATATGCACAACATACACATTTATATAACACAAAATAATCATATAATACAACAATACATTGTTTAAACCAAATTAGCGTCAATTTAAATCACTATCTTTGACCCAACTAATAAACTTTTTGGGATAGTATTTCCGCTTGACTAAGTTTTGCTTATTGCGTCCTTTGCCACGGCTTTTTAACACTTTCTCTACTGTCAACTTTTTATTGGGAGCAATGTTAATTTTCTGTAATTCGCTTTGATAAAATGTTCCCTTAATATCTTCGTCTTGTAAATCTCGTAGTCTGTAGATAGGTAATGTCCTCTATTATAGCGTTTGTGCACTTGAAACACTTCACCGGGGTAGGTCTGGTCGTAAGCTCGAGTAAACACGGTTTTCAGATGACCGATACGCACATAATCACCAACTTTAAATTTAAAGGGTTTGAGTTTTGGATCTGATTTTCTTTCTTTTGCATGTTGGGCGAAGTACGTGGCTAGTCGCTCTTCCTCCTGGTTATTGTCTTTCACATCGACAGGTCTCATTCCAATCGTTCTGTGATACGTGTGGTTGTAGCTGTCAGCGATGTCTTGTAACACTGGCAGAAATGTACTCGTCTCCTTGTAGGAAAAAAACGACTGAGTCGTGTTTTTATGGTCAAAATGGCTCTCTCTGTAGACGCCTTGGTTTTGTTTTGCGTCGGAAAGTAATGGATTTCCTCCTTTTTCATGAGATCAAAATAGTACAACGTGTGTAGTATTTGTCAAAACTATAAGCTTTTAACATAAACGTATACATCAAACATTCCTTACAAGACAATTATAAAATACTAGTATGTAGAGTGATCAATAAATTGTAATTTATTTATAACGGAAAGCTTAATTGCATTAATATACCTTTGTAAGTGATTAGTTTGGCAGATGATCGTTTTCGCCGATTTTGTATTTTAATGACCGTAATCACACATATTTAGAGAATGTATCGATCACCAGTAAGATGTACTTGTAGCCTTGGTTCCAGTCGGACAATTTCACCATATCAATCAAATCAGCCATCTATAAATCGTCTTTTCCCGCGCTTACAACATGGTTACGCTGAAAACGTCTTCTGACTGGTTTATGTAGACTGTAAGATTCTTGATCATGCAAGAATTTTCGTATTCGATGCATACCGATACTGAATTCTCCTTCATTTTCAACAACTTCGTAAAGTGTTAGTGGTCCCGCAAACCCACCGGGGTGTTTAGGATCTAAACATATTGTTTTTAAATAATCCTCCCACGGAGCCATGTTTACTCGTTAATGTCCACACCACAAATGAACGATAATAATCCACTAGTGGCAATTTATACATTTTCTTTGTCACTTTCTTCTTCTTCTCCACTCACGTCATCGTCGGTTTCATCCTTTTCACTATTTTCATCATCTGTAAATTCAGTATCAAATGAATCTTCAAACGCAGATGTATGTTTTCTTAGCACTTTTGTCACTGCCGTTGTACTATTAATCCCTTTAGGAACCATTTTATCTATCTTAGCCATGATTTGCTGATGAATTCCGTTATTTTTGAGAGGCAATATGTAAGTGTCTATCATCGTGGTGTATATATTGAAAAATGCCCTCTCGTTGTATGCGTTCTTCTGTCATTTCCTGCGCATCGTCACTTTCTTCTCCATTGTCGATAAATTTATCATATATTTTTTTGAATTTTTCATCATTAGTCTCCCTGGCTCTTTTCTGAACATAAGCCTCGTTATCTTCTACAGAGTCCTCCTGAACGCTGTCATCCACGTCCTCGTGTTTTCTTTTCTTCTGGACCTTGTGTTCTGGACACCATCCTCGTTTAATATGTCTTTGTACGTCATGAACAGTATCAAATAACTGCCCACAATCATCGCAAGCTTGTCCTTTATCCATGTTTTCTGACAAAATTTCCTCTTCGATGTGAACTGTTTGAACGCCAACTGAAGAAGGATGAATCGCTGGAATATGCCCGTCTTTTATAGTTTCTTGAAGCATCACATGATTGATGGGCTCTAAATTATGACCATGTTTAAACTGTTCAGATACAGTACATTTTAACCTCTGATTATCCGGTGTAAAGGGCTTCAAATTCACCAGCAAGTGTCCATACGGGTTCTTTGTAGCTTTGTAACATTTTCATAAATGTGTCTGTATGCCCAGGATACATCTGCCTTGCAAGTGTCATCACTGATTGTTTGTCTACAGGATTGTTAAACAGTACATGTACCAAATAATGACAATTTCTTCTATGACTTGGAAATTCAAATTACAAAACATTTTAAAAACGATCAAACGGATATTTCAGTCTATCATTGAACGCATCACAGACATGATACCCGACACAGACTTGGTACGTATTTCTATTGACAATCCTGAGATATTCCGATCACACTATAGTTCATGCCACGCCACTCCTTGACCGTGGACAAAATATTATCTCAAATTGAGCGTTTTCTTCAGTCGTACGAGCAGTTTGTCATAGATGAAACTTTTCGCATTGATATTGTTCACGTTCAAAACCCCTACGGAAAGGGGCACATACGAAAACCATTCGTGGATATCCAAATTGTTACAAACTAAAGGAAGTATTATTCAAATCCGAAACACGGATGAACTTTGCTGTGCTCGTGTCATAGTGACAGCTGTTGCACGCCAGGAGCAACATCCATTGTGGAACAGCATTCGTCAGGGACGCAGCATACAACGAGAGCTTGCAATTGACTTGCACAAAGCTGCCAATGTTCCTCTAGCTAAATGTGGAATAGAGGAAGTAAAGAAATTTCAAGCTGTTTTACCAAACTTCCAGATTTATGTGTTATCAAAAGAACATTTCAATGGTATCATCTACGATGGTACAGAAGGCGGTATTCCTATTTATCTTTATTACCATGAGGAACATTTTGACGTCATCGCAAAAATAACCGGCTTTCTAAACAGAAGTTACTTCTGTGAAACTTGTAATAAGGGCTATGACCACAGGGAGCGCCATTCCTGCAATAACCCTTGCGTTTACTGTCACCAACTGCATGTAGATAAGGAAGAAAATTGGCAGTTCTGTGACAAATCTAATAGACATTTTAAGAACGACACCTGCTTTAACATGCATTTGAAGAAGAGTGAAAGTGGTAAATGTACCTGTTTATTTCAAATGCAAAGACTGTGATCAAACTATCAACATGATAAGACATAAGAAGCCACATGTATGTCATGAACAATATTGTAAAACGTGCTACATGCAACCAGTTGCTACGAAAGAGAAAACGCAGTAAGAAGGGATACGATTCATACGTATTGTTTGACTTTGAAAGCACGCAGAATGATCTCCTTCTATGCGATGCTGCATACGCATCCGGTGAAAGCAGTAAATGTAAAAACAGTGCAAAATCTTGGTGTGGAACGTTTGATCACAGACCAAATATTTGTGTGGCACAAAAAGTGTGCACGTCTTGCTTGCACAATCCAGTCACAATGTTATCTTTGTGTAAGGTCTGTGGCACGAGTGTTTCAAAGCGAGAGAACGTGTGACGAATTCTGCAAATGGTTATTTTCTAAAGAAAACGTTGGTACTACGGTGATATGCCACAATTTTAAAGGATATGATAGCTACCTTATTCTACAGTATCTTCATGATAATGCCGTTCTCCCCGAAGTGATTACCACAGGATCCAAATATATGTCGATCAATTTTACCTGTGTGTAACATTCGTATGATTGATTCGCTTAACTTTATCCCCATGCCGTTAGCGGATATGCCACAATCTTTTGGTGAGACAGAGCTGGCGAAAGGCTACTTTCCCCATCTGTTTAATCGCAAGGAAAACCAAAACGCAATATAATAACATCTCCTAGACACCCATTTGTACTCACCAGACGCTATAAAACCAGAGGCTAGGCAAAAGCTTTTACAGTGGTATGAGCAAAACAAGAATAACCCATTCAGCTTTCAAGAGGAAATTATACGGTACTGCGATCCGATGTGGATATTCTTAGACAATGCTGCCTGAAATTCAAAGCGTTGTTCATGAACTTAACAAAGCAAAGTGACCATCAAGGTATAGATCCTTTCGAAAAATGTATCACCATAGCCTCTGCATGTCATCTGGTATACAGGATGAATTCTAGAGCAGGAGAGCATTGCCGTTATACCTCCACATGGCTACCGGCCAGAAGAAAAACAGTTTGTCATGGCCTATCAACGGATGTACTATCTAGCACACCAAAATCAGATCAACATTCAACATGGAAGAAACACGGGCGAAAAACACATTGGTCCCTACAGGGTGGATGGTTACTATGAATACAATGGAGACAAGATAGTGCTCGAGTTCCATGGTTGTTTCTGGCACGGATGCCCTAAATGCTTTTCTAAGAAAACAGATAACACTGTGAATGACATGAGCATGGGTGATTTGCACAAATTATAGAAGACAACGGATACACTTATAGCTCTATCTGGGAGTGTAAATTTAAACACGATATGGAGAAATATGACGACATGCAACATTACATTCCTCTAGAACCTAGAGATGCTTTCTATGGATGTCGTACAGAAGGCTTTAAACTGTATGAAGAAGCTTCTGAGATCAAACAAATAAAGTATTATGACGTGACCTCACTTAGTGAACAAGACAGGAAAAGTCCCTCTCGGCCACACACAGATCATTACAGACGATTTCTAAGAAATCAGCCAGTATGAAGGTTTAATTAAATGTAAAGTGCTGCCACCTAGGGGATAAACTTTTGTTTAGTTTATGTCGCGTGTGCAGTGAAAACTTCCAACAGAGGCCGTGTGAGCATAGCGACAATGAGATAGCATTTGTTGGTACTTGGGTCACTGATGAGGTTAAGGAGGCATTAGCACAAGGTTATATCATACAGAACATATACGAAGTCTGGCATTTTGAGGCAGTGTCCAGTATAATCCCGAGTCGCAATCTGGTGCACTGTTTACCGAGTACGTAAATACGTTTTTGAAAGTCAAACAGGAAGCTAGTGGATGGCCAGACTGGTGTATTGATGAGAAAACAAAACAGAAGTACATTCAACAATATCACGAGAAAGAGGGCATTATGTAAGGTAAATTTGGGTTAAATTTGGACAACGCACCAATTTGACTCAGACCTCCTACATATTGGACCCTGCTGAATATTTCGACATGATGACTTCCGACCAACAAAAAGTGAAGAATGTACGGTTCGTAAACGACAAGTCTGTGCAGTAACATTGACTTCATTGAGGCCCCAATGGGAACCATAACTAGGAGATTATTTAGGAGATTTCACAGATGAAATGCCGCAGAATGCTATAACAGCATTTGTTACCGGAGGTCCCAAGAATTATGCGTATACATCGCTCAATCCAAACAAAAAAGGGCAATGGTCGATTTGCAAAGTACGTGGCATTACGCTGAATTTCAAAAACTATTGATATCAACTTCCAAACAGTGAAAGACATGGTGACTGGACATAGTAATATTGATCGTATATCTGTAGTAGATGAACATAAAATCACCAGAAATCCTTCCACATGCCATGTGATTACAAAACGAGAATTTAAAGAATACAAAATTGTCTTTGACAAGAGAATTATAAAAGACGACTTTCAAACTGTGCCATATGGCATGTGAAAATAAAAACAAGAACTTACGTTTCCATAGAATCATGTATTTTATTTTGTAGTCATTTGTTGTATCAAGTTGAATCCTTCGTATTTTAATTACATGTAGTTCAATGTTACTGGTGTAAATAGTTAAACAATATCCTATGTACATGTATATGTAGATTTCACATAAAATATGAAATATGTTATATGTATTAATCTGTTTTTTAAATAAAGAAAGAAAAATGTAACCTTTATTCGCTTGTACTTATTCATTCAAATTGTTCTATACGATGCACCTACCAGCCTTATATAGTGGAAGAACACTTATTACAAAAACCCGACCTCAATATAGGCACCTCTAAATCATGGCGGAAAATCATTCGAATCTAAATCCATTGGATGGAAGTTCCGAGCCGCAAATAATGCAGCGCCCTATACTCAAAGAAAAATATGGCGGAAAATTCAAAATTTGTCGTCTGCAAGGTAATCCGAACGGATGAATAACGTTACGCCCGAGCGCGCCCGAAAAACGACTCATTTTCTGTCCATCCAAGATGGCGGATTTATATAGAATATATAGAGGGGTCACCGAGTGCATCTGGTCTGGATGAGCGCATCTGACTACTGCTACTGGTACGTTAATGAGGGAATGAGACAGACGGTTTGATATCCCTAGCGAAACTGATGTTGAACTCTTTCTTGTGAAAATTCGGACAACGCTCTAATTTAACACAAACGACGAACACTGACGACCCTGTCCTGTTTATGGACATGATGACGTCAGATCAGCAAGTAGTAAAAAACGTGCGATTCGTAAATGACCAGTCTCAAATGAACGTAGTCATTGCTGCATACACCACAGCCCAAGCATGCCTGAAACTTTAGGATTATTTTAAACCTCTGGGAAATAGAGTACAGGATTGCGAAACTGACTCTGGAGTGTTTACAAAATGTCCAGGACAATGGGAATCTCCACTGAGCGACTACCTAGGTGATCTAACGGATGGAACATCGAATAACAGTATCACACCGTTTGTTACCGGAGGCCCGAAGAATTATGTTTTCAAACTTGCTTCAAACAAAACGAGACAAAAATCTATTGGCAATGTGCCCGGAATAGACCTGAACTTCAAAAACTCCGCAGACATCAATTTCGATACCGTGCAGAAAATGGTCACGTGCGGAACAAAATCACGGTCTTCGATGAAACAATTTTGTACGGAATCCTGAAAAACGATGTATTCTAACGAAAACTGAAGCCAAAGATTATAAAATTGTATTCGATAAGCGGGTAATAGTAGACGATTTTCAGACAGTACCGTGTGGGATATAAGCTTGATGTTATTCATTCATACCGAGTGGGGGGAGGTATGGGAGGAGTTTATCCCCCTCCTTTAAGGGGGGTCCGTAAAAGTTTTACAATATATACATGAAATGGTGCATTTCGGGGTTTAAATGTTTGGGACTCATTCATGAGAATTGCACTAGTATTATCTTGTTAAAAATACAGAACGACCCAATCATACAAGTACCTACATTCTAACAAATTTCCAGGGGACGGCCTCTCCTGTACCTACACCCAGTCAACGTTCAGTAAAAGCCCTTGTCACAAGTGAATAAGAAACCATTTCGTCATTAACTCTGTGAAATAGTGTTGATATTAAAACTCTCATGCTGATTTGGCAGAAGTAGACTCTTTTTAATGTCCACACTGAACATGATCAGAGAGCACACTTATATAAAACTGTATTAACTGTTATCCGCCTAAACTATATACTTAAACTACAAACAGGTTTATTTATGCTTCCTGAAATACAATAAAATTTAATGTGTTTATCATCGCCGACATAAAATAATTGGCTGTGAGCGCAGAAAAATTGCCCATTTGGCACAGAAATCACAATTCATTTTTTTACAGGAGAACATTATTTAATGATTTGCCTCTATAAAAACTTTTTCAAAAGAAGTTATGTTGCATAGTTTTCAAGTATGGCATTTTGAAAATACACCATGTGTATGGCTTGTCAGGTTTTATGGACGGTAATATCGCGGCATACCCATAATTAGCGGTGCTAATTCTAAAGAATCGGAATATTCTCGAATTTCTATAATGAATACTAGTAAATAAAAGTTTATGATGATAATTAACATTCATGACTGGATGTAGTTGTATATTCATGTAATTTGTTATGTTTTCCTATATTAATTAAATGGTTAAAGGTTTTTCATCAAAACACATTAAGAAACAAGAAAAAACATTGATGCATAGCATCAAGTCGGCGCAGAACCTATTGTACAAAGAAAGCTTAATTATGTATGGGAGTGTGTTGGAAAAGAGATGATGTTTGGTTAAAAATGTGTCTTCTTAGGAAAGTGTTTCAACCATGCGTGACTTATATGAATTCTATTAGACTGTTTATCAAGTTGGAGACAAATTGTCACAGCGTGAAATTTCTTTGAGCTATGAAACGTCTTGGAGCGACATAAGCAACAACATGGTAGAGCGACTGCACACGTGCATGGGTATAAAGATTATGACACATAATAAAAGGATTATGTGTATTTTTTGTAAATATAAATAAAAGTTCAGTTTTAGGCTGGAAAAAGACATGTCAGAACAAGTATCTGAAGTTATATGGTATTTAAAGCTTTAACGAAAAGATTTACTATAATACTATAGGTGAGTGCCGGAAATTAGGTGACCATAACTGTCAAAACAGTTTTTAAAAGAGTGCAAATTGCAAGTACAAGAAAACATGAAAGTATATAAAAATAATTTAGGTATGGTGAATTACAGCTTCAATGCAAACGTACAAAGAGAAACAAAAACAAAATATCTATAGCAAGTAAATACTGAACACATCAATAACAATGAAATGGCCAATATAAAAATAAGTAGGAAGCACATATATTTGCAAGCAAGTTAAAGTTATGGGCCAACATATGAATGCACTAAGAGTAATAGAAAATATACAACAGGATAACCGCAAAAAATGACTAGGTATGATAATAAAGGGGCAACATTGTAATGACAGAGTTGACAAATGACAATATAAAGGTAGATATAGAAGTTGTTATTTCAACAGGCAATGGCATGGCACAAAATGAGTGAAATAAGTACATTTTGTATTAATGAAAAGGAACAACTATGAACTTTAAATACACAACTTATGTCTGTATATATGTTTTAAACTAATTAGCCTTTGCGTATATTATGTTATAAATGTGTTAAGTGTTTTACTTGCTTTAATAAAAGCCCAATTTTGCAACACCAAATTGATCATTAGTTCTTTTTTTTAAGAAAACGATGGGGCAAGAGAGAGCAAGATTTTTATTTTCTTTACTTCTCAAAAAATTACCAGGCGCAAGTCTTTATTTATAATTTTATTTTTCTTATACATTTGTATTCCTCAAAATTTCACTGACGGTGCTTTTTTCTCCAATTTAATCCATTTAATGAGTAACAAAAACATTGAGCAATGCTGGCTGCAAACTTAAAACTAGACATCAGTGAGCCACCCACTTAGATTTGAATGTTACCATGAGTTTCACAACTAGTTTCTGTTAATGGGTCATAACTCCTTAGGCATAATTCCTTGGTGGAAATTCATCATCTGGACTGAAATTCATCAGTTGTCAATCATGGCTGCAAAGAAGAATCACAATTAAGAACTTTGAAGCTATGTATAAGAATAGAACTAATAAGAACTATGCCAACAAGTTGTGAAAATCCACTTCTGGTACTGGTAAAGTTCTGTTAAAAATCTGTTTCAATAAAAACTATTTGTTATCCGGTGCCTTGTTCACAGTACAATAAAGAAAATTGTGTAAACTCCAAATGAATACGCCTCAATGTGTTTGAACACAGTCACTCGTATATATGTTATAAATGTGTTAAGTGTTTTACTTGCTTTAATAAAAGCCCAATTTTGCAACACCAAATTGATCATTAGTTCTTTTTTTTAAGAAAACGATGGGGCGAGAGAGAGCAAGATTTTTATTTTCTTTACTTCTCAAAATTTCACAGGCGCAAGTCTTTATTTATAATTTTATTTTTCTTATACATTTGTATTCCTCAAAATTTCACTGACGGTGCTTTTTTCTCCAATTTTATCCATTTAATGAGTAACAAAAACATTGAGCAATGCTGGCTGCAAACTTAAAACTAGACATCAGTGAGCCACCCACTTAGATTTGAATGTTACCATGAGTTTCACAACTAGTTTCTGTTAATGGGTCATAACTCCTTAGGCATAATTCCTTGGTGGAAATTCATCATCTGGACTGAAATTCATCAGTTGTCAATCATGGCTGCAAAGAAGAATCACAATTAAGAACTTTGAAGCTATGTATAAGAATAGAACTAATAAGAACTATGCCAACAAGTTGTGAAAATCCACTTCTGGTACTGGTAAAGTTCTGTTAAAAATCTGTTTCAACAAAAACTATTTATTATCCTGTGCCTTGTTCACAGTACAATAAAGAAAATTGTGTAAACTCCAAATGAATACGCCTCAATGTGTTTGAACACAGTCACTCGTATATATGAAATAAATGTGTTAAGTGTTTTACTTGCTTTAATAAAAGCCCAATTTTGCAACACCAAATTGATCATTAGTTCTTTTTTTTAAGAAAACGATGGGGCGAGAGAGAGCAAGATTTTTATTTTCTTTACTTCTCAAAATTTACCAGGCGCAAGTCTTTATTTATAATTTTATTTTTCTTATACATTTGTATTCCTCAAAATTTCACTGACGGTGCTTTTTTCTCCAATTTTATCCATTTAATGAGTAACAAAAACATTGAGCAATGCTGGCTGCAAACTTAAAACTAGACATCAGTGAGCCACCCACTTAGATTTGAATGTTACCATGAGTTTCACAACTAGTTTCTGTTAATGGGTCATAACTCCTTAGGCATAATTCCTTGGTGGAAATTCATCATCTGGACTGAAATTCATCAGTTGTCAATCATGGCTGCAAAGAAGAATCACAATTAAGAACTTTGAAGCTATGTATAAGAATAGAACTAATAAGAACTATGCCAACAAGTTGTGAAATCAACTTCTGGTACTGGTAAAGTTCTGTTAAAAATCTTTTTCAACAAAAACTATTTATTATCCGGTGCCTTGTTCACAGTACAATAAAGAAAATTGTGTAAACTCCAAATGAATACGCCTCAATGTGTTTGAACACAGTCACTCGTCAGGTACTCTGGTTTGAGTGCTGGAGGTCATGGGTTGAATTCGGGGCCGAATCATGCCCAAGATGTACAAATGGTATTTATATCTCCCTTACTTGGCATTCAGCATATATGTAAAGGATAAAACAGGAGATAAATAGGCCCTTATAAGTATATGGTAGTGGATATTCTCTTGATTGCACATGAGCTCTGTATATCACAATATTGGTTGATCATAAATGTGTAGCAGTTTAAGCAAATCAAGGGGAAAGTGTGCCCGATGTGGGCTTCACACCCACGACCCCCTAAACACTAGTACAGCGCTCTATCGACTGAGCTAACTGGGCCGCTGTCTAACCACACAACACGACACTTCTCCTTCCGGCATGAGAGACTCATGGGCTGTCAAACACTGTTGTCACTATTAAAGTAAAACAAGAGGGAAAAGTGCGCCAGATGTGGGGCTCAAACCCACAACCCCCTAAACACGGGTACAGCCATTTACCGATTCAGCTAATGTAGTGGCCATCTAACCCACACACAGTAAATGAGTAATTTAGCCTGTAAAACAGTTGTAGAGGTCATTTGCATGCATTCTGATATGCATTTTGAATTCAAGAAATTCGCTCGATCCGACCTCGGACGACTTATAAAGATCAGAATCTTACTTAAGGTAAGCAGTCCATCATTGACATTATGTTTGCGATAAATGAAACAGTTGTTGTTTCAATCTATATAATAATGCGGATATAATTTGATTTTTTTATAATTTTTTATCCGTCCACAAAAAAATAATGGCCCGTTTTGTTCTCTGAAAAAACTTAATCCTTTAAAAATAAACCGATAAATGGAAAATCACATTTTTTTTCTTATTTCTTTCTATTTTCATATAGTGAAACCACCTTTGCACTAAACAGACTTGCAAATTTAAGAAAAGTCAGAAATATTCGAAAAAAATCAAAACTAAATTTTTGGGCGGCACGTTTGTGTCAGAAAATATTTAAAATAAGGAATATATCATGCGAACATCAAAATATTGACTATGTCAAAAAAAAACAACATCAGTTGGCCGTCATATTGTCTTCAATGAAAATTATTTGTAATGTATTGTATCAACTATATCCAAATTTCAGAGACATTCACCGTCTGGTTCTTGCAAAATTTCATTTTGAACATATTGCTGTCTAAATTTTACATACACATGATTTAATTGGAAGTCACAATTTTGCTTATTTCTTTCAAAAGTATGATTTATTTATGGTAAATGAAGTTCATTGTAGTTGTAAAACATCAGAAAAAATTGACATTGTTGCCCAATTATGTCACTTCCAAGACTTAAACTAACATTTTTTTAATATTTTGAAGTATTTTGGTAAATTACCTTCCTTTATAAAAAATTACATACTTTTTTATTTTTTTTCCAATAAAAGCACAATTAAAAAAAATATTAAGTGAATGACTGCCTAGTTTATCATGACTTGCAACCGCTGTGAAATTAAATATAACATACATTTTGCAATTTAAAACTATTTTAATTATTTAGTCACCATATATATATAATAAAATTACTTGAACCATTGATGGACTGCTTATATACCTTAAAATTTACTTGTATGATGGAGTGTAGCATGTCTGTTGTTTTGGCATCATCATCAAGCCAAATTCGACAATCTGTCACAGGATTACGCGGTTGACAACGTATTTTCTCCCTTCTATTGCGTTTACATGGAGACCGCCATTTTGTTCGCTGTCATGGGAAATTCCTACGCAGTGATCTCCCCATTATAGTATATTGCATTCTCGACAGTTATTGCCGTACCACTTTGTTACTCTATCATTAATCTTAATTCTACCGAACAACTAAAAATTCATCGTCTGCTAGGACTCCGATAGCGTTACGCCCTAGCGCTTCCGAAACTTCGCTCATTTCAAGATGGCCGATTAAATAGGTAACCATTAAATACATGTAGTATTCTTACACAGACATTGTATGTATCTAGTATATGGCCATTATCACGGGACAATGTTACCATGTACATGGTTGCTTCGCAATCACGTATTATCTCAATAGCATCATATTGTGTAATCGTATTATTATCTTTTTTGTAGGATTGAATGAAGTGGAATACTTCTTAGTTGATCCGGAAACATGGCGAGGTAAGATATTATCCAACATGAAATAATGTTTGTCTACATTGTATAACATTAGTAACTAAAACGTATTCATTTTAAATATATCGGGAATTACTTGCTGTAGAACAAATTCATTTTATTTCACTAGCACGTATATTGCCTGTATTGTATACCCCATTAGGTACCTGAATACACATGGTTAAGCGCGCATCTGATTCTAAAATAAATTTTCAAGCGTTTGGTCACATGGACTTTATCGAGCTGAATTTGGCTCAAACCTTAACCAAATCTATCGTTTTGAATATTAATACAAGCACACATTTAATCTTTTCAATATTTATTGACTCGTGTATGAAGACCAATTGTCAATTTCTAGTAACTTGCGGACATCGAGCGATAAAATCTTTCAAGGCGAGCCGACAGCAAAAATGGTCATGAGGCGCATGTACATGTACCCTGTCAGCGCCGTGTATATAGAATATTATACGCTAGCCTTTAACTAATGAAATTACTGGATTTTTATTTGCAGTATTATAAAAATTATATTGTGTAATCGTATTATCAAATATTATGTAGAATACAAAGATGCATTCATACGTGTGAAAATCCTGGAAGAGGAAATGGAAAGACAGCAAGGTAGGATACAATACAACATCAATTACGTGTTTTCAATTCATTATTATTTCAATAATGTCTTCTTCCGTCCATTATAATCATCTTTTGTCAGAAGGTGTAAATTATGAGAGAAATATTGCTGATATAAGTGATAATGACGTTAAATGAACAATGACAACATAATGATGGTTAGTGGATTCATCGTTTTGTGTTTATACATGTGTGTACACGTGTATTGTTGATATTCTCTGATTAACTTGATATCCCATGCATGAGTGTAGTGTAAGTAATGTCTGTGATATAGCCATACAAACATATATATAAATGTTTATTGTGATATCGTATTATTATCTATCTTGTAGAATTGAATGATTGTCACAGGAGACGTTTTGATGAACTAGAAGCATACAAAGGTAAGATATAATACAACATAACATAAAGTTGACAATTCATTATTATTTACCCATTTGAAACCTTTTCAATAATAGATTATGTCCATTGTAACCATCATCAGACAGAAATTATAAATGGCATGATGGACTTTGCTGATATGAATGATCCCAAGTTTTTAAAAGTGGCTTGATACTTCATTCACAGAACCGGGATTCTGATATTGTGATTAGTGCACTAACAGTGTTTCGGGATAATTATGCAGGTACAAACTTTAGACAGACAATATGTTACACTTTTGCAAAGAAATACGCAAAACTGTTTTGTCTCTACATGAGGGCTCCGCCCATCTGCCATGATTGTGCTTCCATAGATGTCCTAAAGTTTGTATGAATATGTAAACATGATGATTATCGACAGCATGAGACGTTTGTACAAGGCTTTTGTATACTACTAAAAATTTGCTTATCACCGAATTTTGGGCGCATTACTAGTATTGTAAGAGTTGTTTATGACACTGGTGTCATACTTTTGGTGTATATAACTAGAATTATATTAAAATGGAGTGTGTACCAGTACATTAGCTCACATCACGGACCAAATGTTCTGACAGGAATGGAAAGCAATTCTAGTCCTCCTTTTGCATGTTCATGACACGTATAGATAATCCAATCTTCAATCACTTACAAAATTGTAGTTTACTGATTGAATATGGCAAATGCAAACGTAAAAAGACATTTGCCCGAAGCAGAAATGTGGCGGGCAGTTAGCATTGTGGAGCAAGTGGTTACACATCGTCAGGTTGGTGAAGCACTTGGTGTTCACCATAACATTTCATCATGATTGTCTAAACCTTGGTAAGGTTTCAACAGCACGGCACTACGTCTAGACAAGTAGTAATAAACTGGGGGGGTGGGTAAACCTCCTAAATGAGATATAAAGGCGTTTTTACATACTTAGCTAAGAGGATTAACTCTCGCGAAGTGATAAGTTTTTGTAGCATTTGTCTCCCTGCAAAGAGCAAATTAATCCAAAAGGGTTATCTTATTTAGGACAAATGCCTCAAAGGGTAAAAAGCCTCAAAGGGCAAAAAGCCTCAAAAGAGCAAAAAAAACTCAAAAGGGCAAAACACCTCAAAAGGGCAAAAAACTTAAAAGGGCAAAACACCTCAAAAGGGCAAAAAACTCAAAAGGGCAAAACACCTCAAAAGGGCAAAACACCTCAAAAGGGCAAAAAACTTAAAAGGGCAAAACACCTCTAAAGGGCAAAAAACTCAAAAGGGCAAAACACCTCAAAAGGGCAAAAAACTTAAAATGGCAAAACACCTCAAAAAGACAAAAAAACATCAAACTAGCAAAAAAAACTCAAATGAGGTTTATTCTGTCACACGGAATGTGCCTACGGAGCTCTGTGTAATTTACCATCACACCATGACTGAACAGCGGAATAGAGTGACTTTACTTTTTGTGTTTGTATTTGCGTTTATTTATCGTCGCCACCGGTTACCCATATGGGCGACGCCTCCAGAAGAATGTTAGTTATTTAGTTTTTTGGAGGAAAGTGCATGAGACAGGAGATGGCCCAGTTCCAGAAGCACCCCTGGTTCTTTCACGTGCTCGATGTAAAGCATCATACACGGGACATCGGTTTTTAAAGTCTCGTCCGAAAGACTATTAGTACGGTGAGTGATGGAGCGGGGAATCGAACCTGCGATCCCTGGATTACAAGTCCAGCGCCAAAAAGGGTCTAGACCAATGAAATTCTCTGTTACAAAATTTTATCAAGAATTTCAGCCAATGAAATTTTGAGCAACATCTGTCCAAATATGAAACGCTGAAGGCTTTGTCGAAAAAAGGTGCTAAAAATGCTTCTGTCCGAAACATGGTATAAGCCAAACATGTATCTACGTCGGACCTGGCTTCCTACGTTTGGACAAAAAGATGCTTTGGAAACAAAATATTTATGATAATTCTGAAAAAACGTTAATAATGGTTTTATGCAGTAAAAATTTATAAAGTTTAATATGCAGTGTGGTAATTAAATGTATGGTAAATTGGTGTATGAAATTGGTGGTTGGTGTGTATAAATGATGTTGCTTTTAAATAAAGTGGATTTTGTTATATAGATAGGCAAAATACATAGGTCTAAGCTGTTATGAGCTCTCGGATACATAAAGTTTTACATTTTTGTCCTTAAGAAGTAGTATATTTTATACTGGACTTATATGTTATATTCCATGTTAACTTAATTTGTTAATTAAGTACAAAATAATATATCATAAGTTATCCCTAATCAGAGTAAGGCTTGCGGTTAGTGTGAGTGAGTGTGTATGTGTATTACTTCAATGTGTAAATGTGTTTTTCTTCATGGGTAGATAACAGCCACTATCTCTATTTTTAGTTGGCTGGATTAAGCTGTTAAAGTTTCTGGTGTTCATGGTTCTTGGTTGCGCGTGGTATATGGTAGACGTCCGTCTGAGCTGCAGCGATTGAACTATGATGTTGTGTTTGAGCCTCAAGAAAAAGTACAGTTTACGACAGAAAGTTGGATACATACATTAATTTTGCAATTGAGCTTCCTAATTGCATGAATATTGTAGATCTTACATGGTTTAGTAAAAGTCCAAACACATGCAATGTTGTAAATGAAGTGTTACTTGAGATCAATCCGGTTATACAAGAAACTGATCATTAACAATACTGTAGATTCCATTATTCGTTTAATTCCGGAGAGAAATATTGTGAAAAGTCGTTCACGTAGGGCCTTACTGCCTTTTATTGGTACACTGTCAAAGTCTTTATTTGGGACAGCGACAGCCGATGATGTTGAATGTTTCGGAATGTTTTTTGTGTGTATAATATGTATGCATGCCTATATTGTGTTTGTAATATTAATTCGGTATATTTGATATTGTTTTTTCGTTATTACATTTTGGTGTATTCTATATTGTTCAGTTCCTATACTTTATAGGAATACAGTAAAATGAGAGGAGGGGAAGGTATTATGCAGTAATAGTTGATAAATTGTTACTGCATAAAACATGTCTGGAATGAGTTGTAGCTCTCAATTTCAGTCTGTCCAGTGCAGCCAAGAAAGTGTCCATGAACTAGACACCATGAGGGTACAAGAGTGGTACAACATGCCACGAAAACATCAGGAACTTGATAGAAAGCATGTCAAATTGTATCAGAATATATCACATACTTGGTATTAATCCAATACCAGTTCACTCCGTCCACTTGTTTGACAATAATATATTTTTTTCTTTTCCTAAGGATCTTTTTTTTTCAACGTTTACCAAATTAAAAAGTTAGCAATAACGTAAAGCAATAATATATTTTTTAATTTAATTTTCTGCTTAAATCATGAATGGTGTTGAACCAAAATTATACAATGTACATACGTTTCATAACATTATTGCAAATAAAACTTAACATGTGCAGGTTTATCTTATTGGTGCTAAATTAGATGCTACTACATGTCTATGTTTTGACAGAGAAAACAGACTAAGTAACAGTGAGTGCATCAACGCAGATTGTAAGTGATACAGCCCAAAGATGTGTTATCTACACACAAGAACAACCTGATGAACTAGATTATTGTGAAGAAGATGAAACTGGTGATGACAGCTATTAAACATATTTTCAGTCTGTAGCAAAGAAGTCGGTATAAAAAGCACATGTTAATACATGTATATACTCACCCAAATAAATATGTATGATGATATCACCTTCATATACTGTTGTTGATAAATGTATGATGATATCACATTCATGTACTGTTGTTGATAAATATATGATGATATCACTTTCATGTACTATTGTTGATAAATATATGATGATATCACCTTCATGTACTATTGTTGATAAATATATGATGATATCACCTTTATGTACTATTGTTGATAAATATATGATGATATCACTTTCATGTACTATTGTTGATAAATATATGATGATATCACCTTTATGTACTATTGTTGATAAATATATGATGATATCACTTTCATGTACTATTGTTGATAAATATATGTGATGATATCACCTTCATGTACTGTTGCTGATAAATATATATGATGATATCACCTTCATGTGCTATTGTTGATAAATATATATGATGATATCACTTTCATGTACTATTGTTGATAAATATATGATGATATCACCTTCATGTACTATTGTTGATAAATATATATGATGATATCACCTTCGTGTACTGTTGTTGATAAATATATATGATGATATCACCTTCATGTGCTGTAGTTGATAAATATATATGATTATATCACTTTCATGTGCTGTTGTTGATAAATATTTATGATTATATCACCTTCATGTGCTGTTGTTGATAAATATATATGATGATATTTTACTTTCATGTGCTGCTGTTGATAAATATATTTAGAGGTTATCATACGGTGCTGGTGTGCATACACACAAACATACATTCATACAAACAACGTTATGAAACACATTACGTAGACAAATGGCAGTTACCTATATATTACTATTCAGCCTTATACAATGTATTTTAATATTAGCAAGTGCTCGCTAATTGAATACTCGCCTTTGGAATCAATTACGTACTTTACAGTTAATCAATAGTGAAATTGTCTTCTAACGATGACCCACAGACCTAGGTCTAGGAACGCACCTGCAAGCCAAATCGCGCAGATTCCATTCTCACACTCCTATCACACGTAGAATAAGGCATGCTCCGAGCATAGCTCAAATTATATTTTACTTATAAACACCAAGGGAAATAACTGCTGCGAACAGTTTGTCAAACTCCTCACAGCGCTTATCTCCCCGGGCAGTATAATAGTAAAGGGAGACCACTGCATTGGTTTGGTCTAAATATAGACAAGTTCACAACCTGTAACGTTTTGTTGTGCGCGTGTTCTAGTTTTATCAGTCATTTCTACAAATCGCTGGTTGATGCAATTTTGAAAAGTAATCTGATGAAATAAACGGAACATTTACAGTATTGATAGGTATATAAATTGGAACTTAAAGAACATATTCTCAACTTAATATTACGTGTTGACTGACTAGATCTACTGCAGGTAAAATCAAACATGGATCTTTGCTTGAAGGACGTTCTAAAACTTGAAGCTACAGCCTTGGCGGGGTTATTTGCTGGAAATGCTATGTACATCAACGCTGCTGATCACCCAGCAAGGATGGTTTTGGACACTGCCAATTGTAGAAAATCGTGGAAAGAAGGATTTCACAGAGCTAAGAAATTTCAGGTAAGAGATTGTGATCGGGTCTAATATAAAATAGCAAATGCAACAGCAAATCGTTGTCGTCATTATGATTTATGCTGCTCATTGTGTACACGCGACATACTAGAATGAAATGAGTCCATGGATTATTTTCCTTCTATTTGAACCTATGTTCCATTATCTGCCTATGAACAGGCTGAATTTGAGTATTGTTCTAAAATGTATTAAAACGCTTAATCATAAACTATTTATGATGATTCATGCTCTGTCCACCATGTTTGAATGTCCTTTTTTGAGTGGTAGCCCTATACATTTCTCATACAGGATACATTGTCTGTTTCCGAGATGATTTGTCATGTACAGTCAAACCTGAATAATACGACCACCATCGGGACCCTTAGAAAACTGGTCTTATTATTGAGGTGTTTTTAATATTGAGGTGGTCTTATTATTGAGGTGGTCTTATTATTGAGGTGGTTTTATTATTGAGGTGGTTTTATTATTGAGGTGGTATTATTATTGAGGTGGTTTTATTATTGAGGTGGTTTTATTATTGAGGTGGTATTATTATTGAGGTGGTATTATTATTGAGGTGGTATTATTATTGAGGTGGTATTATTATTGAGGTGGTTTTATTATTGAGGTGGTATTATTATTGAGGTGGTTTTATTATTGAGGTGGTATTATTATTGAGGTGGTTTTATTATTGAGGTGGTTTTATTATTGAGGTGGTTTTATTATTGAGGTGGTTTTATTATTGAGGTGGTCTTATCATTGAGGTGGTCTTATTATTGAGGTGGTCTTATTATTGAGGTGGTCTTATTATTGAGGTGGTTTTATTGAGGTGGTCTTATTATTGAGGTGGTTTTATTATTGAGGTGGTCTTATAATTGAGGTGGTCTTATTATTGAGGTGGTCTTATTATTGAGGTGGTCTTATTATTGAGGTGGTCTTATAATTGAGGTGGTCTTATTATTGAGGTGGTCTTATTATTGAGGTGGTCTTATTATTGAGGTGGTCTTAAAGTGAGGAGTTACTGTATTTCTAACTGAATTTATTATCTCTGACACCTTCATATTGTTACAAGAACTTTCGGCGATACGTTTTACAAACCCTAATTATTATTCATGGCGTGTTTGAGAGTGCTGACTAATACAGTATCAATTTATTTTAAGATTGTATTTTAACTAATGATAGAAAAGAGAAAAAAAAACTTTAAATAACCACACACTGATATTGTGTATGTCTGTGTTATTTCAGGGAGCTATGGTTGCCATGGGGACAGCTGCAGGTATCGGAGCATATTACTTGGACAAAGGGGACAAACGTATGTTATGGTTAATTGGGTCCGGACTGTTTTTTACCGTATGGCCATACACAATGTTGGTGATGCTACCAGATATCAGAAAGAATCTGGCTGATGACGTCATCGAAACTGCTGGTGAGTAAAAACGGAGTGTTGACTGTGTGAGATAACTACGTATTATATTGTTTAGATGATTCGAGAGCTGACACTGTTGTATTGTATGTCTATGCTGCCATTATTTGTAAAACACTTATCATGGTCATTTCAGGTATACATGTACATGTAGTTGTTTACCAAGGATAAATTGTTTCCGAAATATTTAGCAACAAAACTCGAAATTCTCGGGAATTCCTAATGTCCTGAACTCACATCTTATCTAAGTTACACAAGAAAGATTATTAATTTGTTGAAAAAAAATCTTTCATTGTACATGTACTTGTACTGTATTTTGAAATCCTGGTGAGAATTTTGATGTATTGGAAATTAAAACGAACACTTTTTGAGTAGATTTGTGTCTTACATGTTTATGGATAATGAATGCGGTGAATATTTGCTAAATATAGGCAGTGTGTTATTATAATGGTGCTTTCACTTCTGTTTATACGTTTTATGTCACAGAGGAAAATCATGAATGACTGAAACTATAACCAGCAATTTTCAGAATAGAAATACAATGTTTACTGATACTAAATACATTTTTTTTTTCAAATCCAGTTTTAATAATTTGGTGTTGCTATGGTAACAAATGCAAAAAGTAAGCAGCATCAGGTATATGACATACATCTGTATAAGAATCAACCTATAACCTTATAATGGTCTCGTATTTTATGACTTGTGTTGTTACGTTTATGTTGTTATTTACATTGTAGGTGAAACTTGGGTACGCAATCATATTGTTAAATGGAATAAACAACATATGGTCAGAACAGCGATTGGATTCACAACATTTGGTATTTTCCTGTATGCCTTGTGTAAGAATTAGACATTCATGTGATTTGAGAACAATTGTAGAGCATTATATAACCTCCTGTGTTAGATATGTCCAGTAGAGATTGTATGTATAGTAGTGTGGACTTAGATATATGGTATAATTAGGTTGTGCAATCGCTTCACATATAACCATTGCCATGTACAGTATATACCATTGTTGATGAATTAATTGATGTTTAATTTGAATGTCAGTGAACACAATAAAGCTATATCCCCAAAAAGCAATCAACTGATATATTTGACATATGTTCTGTTACATGAAGATACACCAATGTAGGGGAATGTCCACTGTCAAGTGACCACACTTGTTTACAGTATACTAAGTGTATATATACCTGGACAACATTAATGTTGTAGTTGCGTTCGAAATCAGTGTTAAATTATCAAGAACTGAGTATTGCATGACAAATTAACGTATTATTATCGATCAGTCGCAGTAAACAAGTCAGACCCACCCTGCGACAGATGTATACAAAACTGGTGAAATATTAATTCACAAGTCCTGCCTTGTGTTTTATATATTGTCTTATATAAGGTCAGGTAGAAAATAGATTTCCGGTATGACTTGTATATCCGTGTATTGAAAGTTATCTACGTGACAGTTTTTGTAGATCTTTAGTTTCAACATTTTGTTTAATTTTTAACTATCATATAAACGTAAATAAATTGTTTTACCATTCTATCGAGTTTAATTGTTACATATGAAGATATCACATGACACGTATATATTGATGTTCAGACAAATATTGCTATGGCAACTACGTATACAGTACGTTACACTAACGTCATATAATATATGGCAGCAGATCATGGAACATTTATACCAGAAAGTTACACAAATATACGCACACTTTCAGTGCTAGGCAACATTCAGTGCATGTGTTAACATTCGTCTGTTCTGTTAACCTTCGCACTTTTTTCGTGCACGATCACAGATCTCGTCGAGTGGTCACGTGGTAAGTTATAACACAAATTAAAAGTCACACTTCGTAGTGCTCCGACGACAATGTACGGATTCACTAGTGGGGGTGGGGGGAGAGGCGCACCCGGTACCTCCCCTAAAATTCTCCCTACCTAAGTTGCCTTACATGTATGTCTGAGTATAAATACGAAAATATAAGATCTTTAATTATAAGATTTTCAAATAAGCGATTCGGAATTGGAGCCGTTTTATAAGGCTTGAGCAAAACCGAATTATGCCCAAAAAGTTACATCCCCCTAAGACTCACCCTAAGACCAAATCCTGGATCCGCTCCTGAGCTAGCTTTCTCTCCCGACCCCCTCACCCACACGCCTATTCTCTTAACATATACCAATCGACTCTTATGAACATGATATGAGTCGTTACTATTTATATTATCCGGGCCTGGACGTACAAGACTCGTCTGGTTCCGTAGTGTAGTGGTTATCACGTCTGCTTTACACGCAGAAGGTCCTGGGTTCGAGCCCCAGCGGAACCTGTTTTGTTACAAACATTTTTCTTTATTTTTAGTTCCTTCGGAAATCTAGTTAATGTTATTTCGCCAGCACCCGTACATTTACAACATGTTGGATACATCCGTAGTCTGTTTTGATTATCAATTGAAAATCTAGCTTTATATATTGATCGAATCTCTGACCTCATGAAACGTTTTCTTGAACAAATAATGTGTTCATGGCTTCCACAAAACGGCTCGGATGTTGTGTTTGTACGTATGCTAGATCCTTTAAATTTATAAATTTATCTAAAAGCTGGATGATGTAGATCAATATTGTATAATTCACTCTGACGAGGATCAGAGACGCCAGGATCCGTTATAGTGTGTTCCAGGTGACGCTGATAATACATACATCAGTCTCTAGCCTCGAGAAAAATGGATGAGTATATTTTCTTTATTCAATATTGTGTTCTTTTTTGGAATTATGGTCATCACTAAAAATCCCAGGAAATTCGGTCGCGTCTTTGACTTTCTAGACGACAACGATATCAATGACTAATCATACAGTAAATATTTCTCCCGTACCACATTAATTATGGCAGACCCGAAATACGCCAAGTTGCCAGGAATTGTAAGTATCTGTCTAACGCAAACATTTTGTTGACTCGCGTACATTGTAAATTAAAGCGTTTACAAGTTTACATTCAACAGACAGGCATTGTCTGTCACCGTTTGACTTATTTACTCTATCGAATGTCTGTGTGGCAATGTGGGTGGGGTAAATCTTCATTCGTCCAAGTTGCCCCAAGTTGCCTATGCCTTGATTGTGTCCGAGGACTTGCTTGGTCTAGCACATTATTGATTATAATCATTTGACCAAAAGGCAATGTCCGGTTATAGTCCCATCTGATGTTAAAATGTGCGTTTTACGGAATGAAAACGTTTGATTTATTATTAATTTTCTGTCGGTTCATTATTAAATATCATAGAACAAGAGATATACTTATATTTTGCCTGCATAAACGACATTTTCGACTGGAAGAACTAAAAAATGGTTAACCCTACGATGTAAACAAATGTGCTACGAAAAATAGCATAGTAATCGGGCATTTTCGGTTTCCACCTGTGTTCAGTGCCCACCGGGTATTCTGTGGCATGAGTTTATATCTCTGTACTGACTTGTCTTTGTGTGTTGCCTTGCATGACAATTGTGTTTTTGGGCAAACTGGAGATAATCACTTGCCTGAGTGGTCAAGCGTAACATTTTACGTTATATTCAATGAATAAAAATGATGGAGCAAATTCATCAATACATCAATATTTCTTAAACTGTACTAATACATGAATATAGAGAGAGCTGGCATTATGATGCAATGTTGGATCGCTTAATAGTTTTTCCCCTTACTATGCAATAAATACAGTGTTTGTGGACATAACTTAATAAATCACCAATTATTGTTAACCACTTTCGACACTGACCAATGTAAATTTATATATGGAGCATGTATCAAGTGAAAGAAAGAGTTACATGAATGCAAGTAAAGTGTCGGTCAGACCTGGTTTCTTGTTTGATTTTCTTAATATACACACATGAAATGTCAAGTTAACAAACGGAAGTTAACAAATCAAACAGAAAGGGTTAAATATGTGGCTTATTTCTATTTCAATGATTTGAATAATGATTAACTTGAACAGTCATGGCGAATACCCATCGGTCAGTCGGACCTGACCGATAAAAAACGACCAAGTCAGATACAGAATGCCTGTGCGTCTGTCCATATGTCCGATACAGAACGGTACGGGTCGTACGGGTTTTACAACATCCATTGCTGTTTACACAATGCGATCTTCTTACGCGCACCAATTGTCTGTACATTCGCTTGTCTTTCGGACATTTGAACTTTGATTGTGTCGTCAAAAAGGCATTTCAGGAGTGAATGTGAAAGTAAATAATAATTTTTAACTGTTATTTAACGAAATAAGCCAATTATTTGCACATTTGTGTTTGATTTGTTTACTTTCACTTTGAAATGAGCGGTAATTTTCGGCCCGTAATTTTTAACAACATGTTTTCGGACCGACAAGTTTGCATTCGGTCCGACATGTTTTCCAAGGTTGTCAGACCAAATGACAAATGACCGACAAGTCTTGGAAGTCATTCGCCATGACTGCTTTAACATTCACTCCTTAAAAGTTATAAGCCTTATGATGGCACTATCTAAGTTTCATGTATTCTCTCTCCCCAGGGGTTAGGGGTTAGGTTAGGTTAACCCTAACCCATGTACTCTCTCTCCCCAGTCTTCAAGCTGTGCTGAAGACGATTAACTTTTCAAGCGTTTACTGGTCCAGATGGCACCACACTTGTATTTCAAACGAATTATCGCCCTCCATTGTCAATAAAAATTGTGAAACGTATGTAATTGAGAAATTTAGTCCAAATTTTCGACAAAAAAGATACTTTTTTGGATTGGGAATATAGCAGAATATCGGCTGTGAAGTCGGCCGAAAAAGAACAAGAGAATAAATGTGAAACTAACTGAATATGTCAATGTTGTTTATGACTATCTTAGATATATGTATTTATTACAGGATTTGAATTCTCCAGATGTGTACGAGACGAGTGACCTACCAGAATCAGAGCAGGGTTTTACTTCAGAACAGGTACTGTGAAATTTTAAATTAGTCTTGGATGGTTTAACAATTAGTTAATTTTAAGCTTGTCTGTTCAAGAATAGTTGGGGGGCTATCTATTGTACATGTCCCTGCGTCCGCATGGGGTCAAAGTTTTAGGATTGTCGGCTGTCCCATAATCGTGAGTCATCAGCCGTCCGTCTAAATTTTCTTTCAGCATAATCTCCTCCTAGAACATCAAATGGATTTTGTCCAAACTTCACAGGAATGATCCTTTGGTGTGCCTCTTTCAAAGTTGTATAAATAGTTCTAGTCTGTTGCATAAGTATGTCACAGGAGCTAAAAATAGATTTTAAAAGTGTAAACTTTGAAAATCTTCTTGTCCATAACAAAAATTCTTACAGCTTGATATATGGTGTGGAGCTGCATTGTCTAGTGGTCCTCGTACAAGATTGCATAAATTATTAAGTTCCATAAAAAACATGGCTGACAAGGGCCGGGCCTTGTTCCCTATACATGTATGTATGTAGTACTAGTAGAAACTGTAAACAACGTCTCCTGAAGTTGAGGTTAGAATCGTTAGTTAGCTCAGTCTTGAACAATGGCTGTCTGTAAGACAGCACACTCGTCTATTCAACCACTTTGTCATTGATCACGTTCCTGGTTCACAACATAACTTAAGTTTTTGCTCAAACTCATTTTCAGATCATTTCTTCAAATTTCAAAAAAGATGTTGGGAGTACTTAAATATTTGTTTGTTTGTTTGTTTCATCGGGTTTAACGTCGTTTCTCAACGATATTTCAGTTATATACGGCGGCCGGTTCACCTAACCAGTTTTTCCTGGACTGAATTCTTACCAGTACTAACTTACCCTTCCATAAGGAGCCGACAACTTCTACACATGTGGACGAAAATCAACATTTTTGTCAAATTTTCATGGAAGGGTATGACCTGCCGCGACCGGGAATCGAACCCAGATTGCCGGGTTACAAGTCCAGCACACTGGACCACGGCCGCGGCTCTGTTACAGTCTGAAACACTCAAACAAATACTATATATCAATACTTTAGTGAGATTTTGCTATCCAAACTCTTTATAGTGTTTGTAAATGTTGTGTATGTCGGTTTATCACTGGCTTTCAGAGTGAAACTCAAAGATATATTTAAACTGTTTTAAGAAGTTATAGATAACGAGATTAAAATATTATTACCAAGTTGCTATAGAATATTTTGTTAATTTTAGGAAGAGGCCCCTAATGAAGCCATTGAAAGAACCCAGCTTGATACTGAGGCTGCTTATAAACAGTTCAAGGGGAAAGCTGTGGAAGGGAAAAATATAGGTAAATGTCTTGCAGATAGTTTCACCTGTAAACAAAATGTTATAATGAACATTTCCTAATAAACAGTTTCACCAGTAAACAAAATGTTATACCCAATACTTCCTAATAAGCAGTTTCACCTGTAAACAAAATGTTATACCGAATACTTCCTAATAAACAGTTGTACCAGTAAACAAAATGTTATACCGAATACTTCCTAAAAAACACCCTCAAGGCATAACATTTTGAGAAGGGGGCATTGAATAACTTTAGGTAAAAAATTGCTAAAATCGCTTAAAATTTAAGTCTCATATGCATCTAGTAGAACAAATATGGTACTGACTAGCCGTTCTCTAACCATTGATCTAAGTCGAAGTGTCGCAACTTGCCTAAAATATCTTACAAACTAACCCCTTTGATATGACTGATGGTATTACGTCACAGATAGTACATGTATTGAGTGTCTTACATGTGCCTACGTGACCTTCGTCATTTTTCTCAGTTCACAGAGTTTTAAATACCTATAGTATTCTATTATCTATAGTAACAGTTACTGATTTTCATGTGTGAACATAGCTTTTTATAGTGTCATTTCTATTTTGTGATTCATTGTATATGTACACGTAATGGATATAAATTGACGGATTAAAGTAAGAATTTTCGTGTTTTTTTTTATTCAAATGATAAGGGGGTGTTTATTAGAGGAGCGGCATTTATTAGGGATAATTTGGTATTTATAGTAAAAGTTGCTTTGTGTTTGATTACGGTATGAACATTTTGTCCAAAATTGTTGGATTGATTGTTAACTTCTGGACTGTTTGGTATGTGTCTCTAGTTATGTTACTCTAGGTATGTGTCTCTAGGTATGTGTCTCTAGGTATGTGTCTCTACGTATGTGTCTCTAGGTATGTGACTCTACGTATGTGTCTCTAGGTATGTGTCTCTACGTATGTGTCTCTAGGTATGTGTCTCTAGGTATGTGTCTCTAGGTATGTGTCTCTACGTATGTGTCTCTAGGTATGTGTCTCTAGGTATGTGTGTCTAGGTATGTGTCTCTACGTATGTGTCTCTAGGTATGTGATTCTAGGTATGTGTCTCTACGTATGTGTCTCTAGGTATGTGACTCTAGGTATGTGACTCTACGTATGTGTCTCTAGGTATGTGTCTCTACGTATGTGTCTCTAGGTATGTGTCTCTACGTATGTGATTCTACTTATGTGACTATGTATGTGATTCTAGGTATGTGACTCTACGTATGTGATTCTAGGTATGTGACTCTATGTATGTGATTCTAGGTATGTGACTCTACGTATGTGATTCTAGGTATGTGACTCTATGTATGTGACTCTACGTATGTGATTCTACTTATGTGATTCTAGGTATGTGACTCTACCTATGTGACTCTATGTATGTGATTCTAGGTATGTGACTCTACGTATGTGATTCTAGGTATGTGACTCTACGTATGTGACTCTATGTATGTGATTCTAGGTATGTGACTCTACGTATGTGATTCTAGGTATGTGACTCTAGTTATGTGTCTCTAGTTATGTTACTCTAGGTATGTGACTCTACGTATGTGATTCTAGGTATGTGTCTCTAGTTATGTTACTCTAGGTATGTGACTCTACGTATGTGATTCTACTTATGTGATTCTAGGTATGTTACTCTAGGTATGTGACTCTACGTATGTGATTCTAGGTATGTGACTCTACGTATGTGACTCTATGTATGTGATTCTAGGTATGTGACTCTACGTATGTGATTCTAGGTATGTGACTCTATGTATGTGACTCTAGTTATGTGTCTCTAGTTATGTTACTCTAGGTATGTGACTCTACGTATGGGATTCTAGGTATGTGACTCTAGGTATGTTACTCTAAGTATGTGACTCTACGTATGTGATTCTAGGTATGTGTCTCTAGTTATGTTACTCTAGGTTTGTGACTCTACGTATGTGATTCTACTTATGTGATTCTAGGTATGTGACTATGTATGTGATTCTAGGTATGTGACTCTACGTATGTGATTCTAGGTATGTGACTCTATGTATGTGATTCTAGGTATGTGACTCTACGTATGTGATTCTAGGTATGTGACTCTATGTATGTGATTCTAGGTATGTGACTCTATGTATGTGACTCTAGTTATGTGTCTCTAGTTATGTTACTCTAGGTATGTGACTCTACGTATGTGATTCTAGGTATGTGACTCTAGGTATGTTACTCTAAGTATGTGACTCTACGTATGTGATTCTAGGTATGTGTCTCTAGTTATGTTACTCTGGGTATGTGACTCTACGTATGTGATTCTAGGTATGTGATTCTAGGTATGTGACTCTACATATGTGATTCTAGGTATGTGACTACGTATGTGATTCTAGGTATGTGACTCTACGTATGTGATTCTATGTATGTGACTCTACGTATGTGATTCTAGTTATGTGACTCTACGTATGTGATTCTAGGTATGTGATTCTAGGTATGTGACTCTACGTATGTGATTCTAGGTATGTGACTCTAGGTATGTGATTCTAGGTATGTCACTACAGGTATGTGACTCTACGTATGTGATTCTACTTATGTGATTCTAGGTATGTGACTCTACCTATGTGACTCTATGTATGTGATTCTAGGTATGTGACTCTACGTATGTGATTCTAGGTATGTGACTCTACGTATGTGACTCTATGTATGTGATTCTAGGTATGTGACTCTACGTATGTGATTCTAGGTATGTGACTCTAGTTATGTGTCTCTAGTTATGTTACTCTAGGTATGTGACTCTACGTATGTGATTCTAGGTATGTGTCTCTAGTTATGTTACTCTAGGTATGTGACTCTACGTATGTGATTCTACTTATGTGATTCTAGTTATGTTACTCTAGGTATGTGACTCTACGTATGTGATTCTAGGTATGTGACTCTACGTATGTGACTCTATGTATGTGATTCTAGGTATGTGACTCTACGTATGTGATTCTAGGTATGTGACTCTATGTATGTGACTCTAGTTATGTGTCTCTAGTTATGTTACTCTAGGTATGTGACTCTACGTATGGGATTCTAGGTATGTGACTCTAGGTATGTTACTCTAAGTATGTGACTCTACGTATGTGATTCTAGGTATGTGTCTCTAGTTATGTTACTCTAGGTTTGTGACTCTACGTATGTGATTCTACTTATGTGATTCTAGGTATGTGACTATGTATGTGATTCTAGGTATGTGACTCTACGTATGTGATTCTAGGTATGTGACTCTATGTATGTGATTCTAGGTATGTGACTCTACGTATGTGATTCTAGGTATGTGACTCTATGTATGTGATTCTAGGTATGTGACTCTACGTATGTGATTCTAGGTATGTGACTCTATGTATGTGACTCTAGTTATGTGTCTCTAGTTATGTTACTCTAGGTATGTGACTCTACGTATGTGATTCTAGGTATGTGACTCTAGGTATGTTACTCTAAGTATGTGACTCTACATATGTGATTCTAGGTATGTGTCTCTAGTTATGTTACTCTAGGTATGTGACTCTACGTATGTGATTCTAGGTATGTGATTCTAGGTATGTGACTCTACATATGTGATTCTAGGTATGTGACTACGTATGTGATTCTAGGTATGTGACTCTACGTATGTGATTCTATGTATGTGACTCTACGTATGTGATTCTAGTTATGTGACTCTACGTATGTGATTCTAGGTATGTGATTCTAGGTATGTGACTCTACGTATGTGATTCTAGGTATGTGACTCTAGGTATGTGATTCTAGGTATGTCACTACAGGTATGTGACTCTAGGTATGTGACTATAGGTATGTGACTTTAGGTTTGTGACTATTGATACTTTCAGTCCTTTGATTTAGACCTTTGTTTAAACTTTCGTCCATTGTAGATTTCTCTGACAAGATTAGTGCTTCAAGAAGAACTGGATATGATGTGAATGCAGAATATGAACTGGTAACTTGCTATTTTGTTCACTATGTTATTGTGTTCATTGGTACTATCACCACTGATAATTGAAATAACTGGGAAATCATTAAAAGTAGGCGGGGGTCTGGGGGGTACTCCCCTTAATTTATGATCATTCATACAAGAACAGTAGCCGGGTGATGAGATGCTTAAGTTACTGAGTAATTTTAAAGGGTTCCAACTCTTATAGACGCCCCTGTATCACCTTCACTTTTAGCGTGACTATTCAAATATTTATGAACTCGCATCAATGTCTGCACCCATGATGGCGTCGGCGTGGTTTATGATTTTGGTAAGGTTTTAGTACCCTAATGAGGTTGGGTAATTTCTCTTCAATATGTCTAGCAACTACAGCCATGAAAATATATTTCTAAATTTAATTTCACTGCACTTTCAAGTTAGTTAAAGTGAAAAAAGTGAAATATCTTAGATTGAAAGTGTATACAAGTGATCAGGTATAAGAAGCTGTTTAACCATGTCCCATAACTCTCGCCTCCATTTTGACTGAATTCTTCTTCTTATTTGAAGTTAGAAAAACCCGATGAAATATTTTCATTAGTGTGATATAACTGCAACTATTATAGACAATTACCTGAAACTTCACACAAGTGGTTGGAATTGTATTCGAAGGTCAGAGGACCAAGTTCTGTAACTCTAACCACCAATTTGACAGATTTATCTCCCATTTTTGTACTTAGTAAACACAGGTGAAAGTTTTTTATGTTGTTCGATATATCTACAAATATAATAGACAACTAACAGAAACTTTACACAAGTGTTTAGAATTGTAAGCCAAAATCAGCGGATTATTTTGTATTGTTTGGTACGATCGCCTTTATCCATCACCCCATGATTGTTTGGTACAATCACATTCATCCATCACCCCACAATTGTTTGGTACAATCACATTCATCCATCACCCCATGATTGTTTGGTACAATCACATTCATCCATCACCCCATGATTGTTTGGTACAATCACCTTCATCCATCACCCCTCAATTGTTTGGTACAATCACCTTCATCCATCACCCCACAATTGTTTGGTACAATCACCTTCATCCATCACCCCACAATTGTTTGGTACAATCACATTCATCCATCACCCCACAATTGTTTGGTACAATCACATTCATCCATCACCCCACAATTGTTTGGTACAATCACCTTCATCCATCACCTCACGATTGTTTGGTACAATCACCTTCATCCATCACCCCACAATTGTTTGGTACAATCACATTCATCCATCACCCCACGATTGTTTGGTACAATCACCTTCATCCATCACCCCACAATTGTTTGGTACAATCACATTCATCCATCACCCCACAATTGTTTGGTACAATCACATTCATCCATCACCCCACAATTGTTTGGTACAATCACATTCATCCATCACCCTACGATTGTTTGGTACAATCACATTCATCCATCACCCCACGATTGTTTGGTACAATCACATTCATACATCACCCCACAATTGTTTGGTACAATCACATTCATCCATCACCCTACGATTGTTTGGTACAATCACATTCATTCATCACCCCACGATTGTTTGGTACAATCACATTCATCCATCACCCCTCAATTGTTTGGTACAATCACATTCATACATCACCCCACAATTGTTTGGTACAATCACATTCATCCATCACCCTACGATTGTTTGGTACAATCACATTCATCCATCACCCCTCAATTGTTTGGTACAATCACATTCATCCATCACCCCTCAATTGTTTGGTACAATCACATTCATCCATCACCCCACGATTGTTTGGTACAATCACCTTCATCCATCACCCCTCAATTGTTGAACCTCTCAGTGTATCAGAAAGTTGAAGGTCTCACATACAACAGGGGCAATATATTTAATTGTTGTAGTATGTCGACTGGTGAAGTGATGAAATGCTGTTTAACCAAGATTTACTGTTCATGAAGCATCAACATATGTTTGTATTACAGCTTGGAGAGGGATCTGGTAAAGTTGAAACTCCACAACAGAAGTATTTGAGGTTACAGCATGAACTTAGAGAACTCACTGAAGAAGTTAGCAGTATAAAGGTTTGTATAATGTTTCATTCCTTGCAATCATCTCCATCTACTTTTATATTGTTACAGTAGACCTCCTGGTTAGCTCTGTCAGTAGAAGAAAGTACATACAAAGTTATTTTACTTCACTTGAAAATATTACATCAGTGATTTTTTCCACCCTTTTGTGAATGGGGCCGGGGCCCGTAGAAAAAGCGTTGAATTGCCAATAATTGTGAATATCATAGTTTGCTTAAAATAAAAAGATACTGATTTACATGACCTCATGTAGTACACTACAGGCTAGCAGTGTATTCATGTATAGCATAGCAGTTAAAAATACTGTTAGTCAGATTGATCAACATTCGTAAACAAAACCCTGAACATAAAAAAAAAAATATTATTAAGTAGCATGAATTTTGAATTTTAAGCCTGGTTTTTGTGAAAAAAACATACTTTTGGTGATTGTGAATAAAACGCTGTACATGCAAAGTAATTTCACATCTGACTTGATTTGAAGTGGTCAGTTGCTTGTGGAAGAACCGGTCACTACTGGTTGGTATGGTCAGCTGACCACTTTAAATAACTGAAATGAAGTTAAACTACGGTATGAACTTCAGGAAACGAAACATGTAATCATGTGTCAGGGTTTTTCCTTGATTGAATTTTGACTTTTATGCCCCCACTCTGATAGGGTAGTCATATAGATTTGTCCTTGGCCATCTGTTCTTCTGTCCATCTGTTCTTCTGTCCGTCACAAAATCTTGTGTCACTGATATCTCCAAAAGAATATGAGCCAGAGTCATAAAACTTTACAGGAATATTCTCCAGCATGTGTAGTTGTGTACCTGGGGTTACATGTATGGCTCCGCCCTGTAAGTGCAAAGTTATGGCCCTTGACTTATCACCATAATCTGTAAAGTTGTTCACTTGATAATTTTGATACACATTCACAAACTATGAGCAGAATAAAAGCATTTGCTTTTGTGACAAAGGCTGCAAGTGGGAGCATCTGTGTCCTATGGACACATTTCTTGTTTTTAAGTGTGAAAGTATTTGTAAGTCCTTTAATGCATCAATATTTGTACTTGTGGTCTGATGGCGATTTAGAGTTGAATTTCTAAATTTCGTACAACCTTCAAATGATTGGTTGGATTTGTGAGTACTCGCACAAGGTTTACGCAGCATCTTGCTGTTTTCAACACACAGCCATTCATATTTTAAAACCCTTCTTCACACAAACCACTTCTTATGCATTGCTTTTTGATTCTGACGACTCGACTGTATCAGACTCTGTTGAGCTGCAAAGAAACTTATTGATTCACAATCTCCAGATTATAAGACAATACTATAATGGTACTGAAAGCTGGAACCATTTGACTGAGTAAACAGAATGGTTCACCATAGATTGTTTGAGTTCTTGCTTAAAGAAAACAGTAGACACAGTCTATGGATTCATCCTCATATTGAGCTGTACATTAGCATAGGTTATCTTTGTATGTTACAGGATAATGTGAAAGCTGAGTCCATGGAGGAGAAGTTATCATAAGTTATCATTGTATATTACAGGATAATGTGAAGGCCGAGTCTACGGAGGAGAAGTTATCATAAGTTATCATTGTATATTACAGGATAATGTGAAAGCTGAGTCCACCGAGGAGAAGTTATCATAAGTTATCATTGTATATTACAGGATAATGTTAAGGCCGAGTCTACGGAGGAGAAGTTATCATAAGTTATCATTGTATATTACAGGATAATGTGAAGGCCGAGTCTACGGAGGAGAAGTTATCATAAGTTATCATTGTATATTACAGGATAATGTGAAGGCCGAGTCCACCGAGGAGAAGTTATCATAAGTTATCATTGTATATTACAGGATAATGTGAAGGCCGAGTCCACCGAGGAGAAGTTATCATAAGTTATCATTGTATATTACAGGATAATGTGAAGGCCGAGTCTACGGAGGAGAAGTTATCACCGGTAGCACTTAGTAAACAATTAGAATATTTACAACATCAACTTACAGATCTACATCTGGAGAAAGTTCTCGGTCCTGATGCTTCCATAGATCTGTCGGATCCACAGGGGGCGTTACAGAAGTAAGTGTATTGTTTCTACAGCATTCTGTACTGGTAGAGGGGTATTTCAGAAATTTCACCTGCATTAGTACTTATAAAATTAATTACAGTCAAACCTGTCTGTAAAGACCACCCATGGGAACAGCAAAATGTGGTCTTTGTTTACAGATGGTCTCTATTAACAGATTAAATATCATTGAAAATGGTCTGATGGGAGATAAAATTAGTGGTCTTTGCAGACAGGTTTTGCAATAGTGGTCTTTGTTCGCAGGTGGTCTTTAACACAGGTTTGACTGTAGTTGTATTTTCCAGTTTTTTGTTTTCATTAAATCTACATAAATGAAATTTTGTCTGAGTAATTATTGTTACCCGCTGTACATACTTGGGCCAATTGTACTAAAAATCTATGCTGTTAAAACAACATAAGATTAAATATTATGTTCAACATTTTGAAAAGTCTGAGTTTTAGTATTACTATGTTTATGAATTGAACCGCGGTCTTCAACACCTAAATTACTTCTAAAACTTTCCCCCAAAGGTCTTCTCCTGTGTTATTGTTACTGGTCCAGTTTTCAGCAATGCTGGTTGCATCACCGTATCTGCTAATTAGTTGATTGTTGTGATCCCATGTGAAACATACTGGGATTTGTAAGTCTTGTATTATACTCTGAGAAAACCAGTGCATTATATTAATAGCATATGATGCAACGTGTTCCTTATGTGCATATAGTGGAAACTACAAACCACATCTCCTCCTAAAACTGCTGCGTGGATTTTGACTGAACTTGACAAGAATCCTTTTTTTTTTTTTTTTTATTATTTAAACATACATACATAACTTATAAGAGATAATCATATACATGTACATATTAATGCATAATAAACGTGGCAGTTGTTTAAAGATATACTACATTGTAGGTATTTCTATATCTATTATATTGCTAGTTCATATATTCACAGTAAAAAAATGAAATGTGACAATATGACCAAAATGTTTGTATGTAGAAAAAGATAGAAACCAGACACACCTTTGATATAATCTACTCTAGTATACTATTACAGTACGAAAATGAAAAGAGACTAGATCATATTGATGTGTGGTTAAAACAGTTGTTGAAAAATCAATGAGGAATGCTTACAGTATAAGCATTGATAACGTTATATTTAGACAAGAATGATCCTTAGAGGGTCCTAAGTCAGCCAGAATGACAGTGTACTCAGGAGAGCGATGTAGAGCATCATGGTTCTCTTGTATAAATATTGACAAACATATTGTTACAAATCCTCAGCATGTGATATTTATGGTTTTACATTATGTCCTATGTTCTGGTTTATTTGTATATATAATCCTTACATTGTTTGATACAGGAGATTACTGACCCAGTTAGAGTCCTTTAAACCAACCCAGAAACCATCCCCTAAAGGGACCAAGGAGGGCGGAGCTAGCGATGACCATGTGACCTATGAACTGTTTTATAGACCAGAACAGGCACAGTTCAGTAGAAATGCGAAGGTAAGCACAGATTGTAAACCAGACATCATCATGCTGGTCTGTATGTATTACAGGATTTCTGTTTGTCATCTGTTCAATTTCTATTCAAAGTTATTGTTTAACAAAATTAGATGACATAAATACCAACTGTAACATTGAAGACAAGTTGTCACTTGTATATATGCTCTGCTCTTCCTGTTACTGTGCATGAGGTCACTTGTGTTCGCATTTCATTCAGGGCTTTTTTCTAGAAATATGTGCAATATCTTAACATACAGTATAGTTTGAAATGCAACATTGTTTTTCATTTATTACCTTTGATTTTCAAAAATATTTGTTGACATTTTCTTTACTTTGAAATATGAGATGATTTGATGATTATTGCAAATACAAAAAGAAAAATTATCAGACATTTGTTGAGGAAAGTTCTTGCGCTCTTCAATCTTACCACAACCTGTCACAGTATGGAGACTTGTTACTCCCTCCCCCCCCTGTTGTTTCAAACTTATTCTTCGGACGATTATATGTTGATGATTGACAAAAAGATAGGTCTGCATAATTATATTCATCTTAACTTGTTGGGGATATCAACTTATTTACAGATTATAAAAAAAAGGCTTAGACATGTGAGTTAAATGTTTTAATAATTAATCTATAATAGCAATATGTGTTATATTTATATATTCACATTGATGTACTTTCAGCTTGCCAGCTTGGAGGAACGACTGGAAAGACTGGAGGCCGCCATGGGTAACACTAGTCCCGATAAATTGGTGAGTTTTCTACGAACATCGATATCTTCATGTTTTATCTCCTGTGTATTTGCAAGTTCCCTGTATAACTGTATACTTATATTGTCCTTGGTGCCGACTATTTCACTGTCTAATTACAGGAATCTTGCATTGACATTGGTACGGATAAAAATATCAGACTGGAAGTTTTCTGTTTAGGCTAGAAAGAAGTTCAGTGGAATGAGCCTATGCAGAGTTCCCATAACAGTTACCAAGTGTCCGATATTTCAATCCGCATCCGAAGACAGTGATAGATTTTTTTCTTTCATACTTTTTTAATTAAGAAGTTAAGGACGAGTTTAAATCAAACAACTTATGTTTGAATGACTTTTTTGTAACAGTAAAAAATGATTTTACACATTCATATTTGTTATTATTCACCATTATGCGATGTAAGACAGACTTATCAAGCAATCATGTGAACACAGGAACATATTGACTTATCTTCTATGTGTTATACTAGAATTTATTGAATTCTGCCCCTCCTATATCATCTGATGGTAACTGATGGATATGGCTTTTATCTTACCCCCTATTTCATAAATGACTTGTAAAGAAGTCTTTCATTGGTTGAGATGGGGACAATAAGCTTAGCAACTGACATCTTGACCAATCGAAATGTTTGATAAACTCTCAGTAAAAAATGTTGGAAGAATTGATCAGTTGTGAATTTGTTGGGAAAAACCGTTCAGAGATGGTAAAGTAGATTACATTAGAAAGAAAACATGAACAATAAGTTCTAGGCTTTTTAACTCGAGCTTGTAACTTGGCTGCTTCCCAGTGTATATATGACATGTTTTATACTTGTAGGGTATGCTAACTGTAGATACTGACAACAAAAGTTTAGTGGTATGTAAGATTATATCACCCGTTTAATGCAAAGATATTTTTACACGTTTGTATACATGTTCTCAGATGTTGAGAATGTTAAGATCAGATAATGGAGTGAGGTAATGGAAACAGAGACTAACTGTTTGTTTGTTAACTGATACACATTTCTGTATGTAAATATCAGGATAAATTCTATGTCGGATTTTCAACGAGAGAATTGCTCGCATTTGTCTAAAATTGGTGAGAGAATTTCAATTTCAGTGAGATTTGTTACGAGAAATGGATAACGCAATATTCAAACAGTGCTGAATAGGAATTTGATTCATATTGACTAGAATGAGCACTTGTTGAATTGATATAAACTGATGCTACATTATTATTGAAACTGATTGTTACAATGCATATGGCAGACAATGTCTTCCCATCTCATTACTGTGCATTACTTCAGATAGTATAGACGCTTATTAAATACAATGTGTAAATCGCTTGTAAACGAAGACTCTATCGGGATGCATAAACGCTTGAAAACAATTGAGCGAAAAGACATTAAAAAAGCAAAAAGGCACAAAATATGCGAACAGCGAGCCAGTGCGATGTTCTGTCACATTTATGTATTTTCAATGAGATTAAGACGAATTTTGTGCGAGAAACCGCAAAAATTGCTTGCTAGAATTATCCCTGAAATATTGTATTTACAATGTGAATAGTGTCTGACAACTTTCACCATTGTTGTAAGGATAGAACAACACATGTATATACATGTAGACAATACTTACAGGGAGCTGTTGCTGTTGTGAATTCCAAGATGTCGTTACTTGAACCAACGAACGTGGAACAAGTAGAAGTGAGGTTACATAGTGTTATACAGAAATTGGATAAAATAGCGGAGAAGAAAAGTGGACAACAGGACGATGAAAAACTAAATAAAGTAAGAAATATACGCTGGGACTGTATGAGCTATGACTGTATGAGCTACGACTGTATAAGCTACGACTGTATAAGCTACGACTGAAAAGCTACGACTGTATGAGCTATGACTGTATGAGCTACGACTGTATAAGCTACGACTGTATAAGCTACGACTGTATAAGCTACGACTGTATGAGCTAACGACTGTATCAGCTACGACTGTATGAGCTATGACTGTATCAGCTACGACTGTATGAGCTATGACTGTATGAGCTACGACTGTATAAGCTACGACTGTATAAGCTACGACTGTATCAGCTACGACTGTATGAGCTAACGACTGTATAAGCTACGACTGTATAAGCTACGACTGTATCAGCTACGACTGTATGAGCTAACGACTGTATAAGCTACGACTGTATAAGCTACGACTGTATGAGCTATGACTGTATGAGCTACGACTGTATAAGCTACGACTGTATAAGCTACGACTGTATAAGCTACGACTGTATGAGCTAACGACTGTATGAGCTACGACTGTATGAGCTATGACTGTATCAGCTACGACTGTATGAGCTATTACTGTATGAGCTACGACTGTATAAGCTACGACTGTATAAGCTACGACTGTATCAGCTACGACTGTATGAGCTAACGACTGTATAAGCTACGACTGTATAAGCTACGACTGTATCAGCTACGACTGTATGAGCTAACGACTGTATAAGCTACGACTGTATAAGCTACGACTGTATCAGCTACGACTGTATCAGCTACGACTGTATGAGCTACGACTGTACGAGCTACGATTGTATGAGCTACGATTGTATGAGCTACGAATGTATGAGCTACGATTGTATAAGCTACGAATGTATAAGCTAAGACTGTTGATATTTTTCTTACTTTAACAGTTTTCTTCACTCTAAAATAATCATGCGTAAACTTTAGAACACAAAACAATTACCAATCTCATGTCAGTTTTGGCTAGTATTTAAATACAAGATTTTCATGACTTGAAGTAATAAGCTAAAACTTAACAGATATTGTTTTTAACTAAGTGGAGGCTCTCATGATGGCATGATTTCATATATTTATGAGTTTGTTGTCAGTAAATTTTTGGCAGACAGCAGAAAAAATGTATTGTCAAAAAATTGTATGTTCATTTCATATCATGGTACAGTTCAGATTGGCTGTATAAATCAGTGTACTGCTACAGTGACAATCCTATTTATATGTTATTTCAAATAGCACATAAAAAGTACAATTTATGTAATGTTTTGTTAAATTCATGTGTTCAACTTTTATAAATAAATATATTATTATTGGATTTTCCTGGTATCTACTGAGATTGGAATTTTCATTTTCTCAAGTTTTTAAAAAATATTTCATTTTGTAATCTTTTAACAGTAGAGGTATTTACCAAGATTTTCCTTAAATATTTAGAAAATACTTAAGTGGTATTCACTAAATGTCTTATCTTAAGATTTTCCTTATATATTCGGCATTTTTTCCTTAAAAGATAAGGTAGCGTCCGTTTTCCTTAGATGAAATTAATATTTTCCTTAAAGGAAACTATTAAGGGGCGCTGAGGAAAAAGGTTAATATTAAGGATTTCCTTATTTTTAACTAAGGAAAAGAAAAAAAGGATAAGGACAATCTTAAGGTAAACTTTAAGATGTGTAGTGAATGCCAACCCTGACATGTTGCTTATTCTGCCTAAATATATCTGATGTTCCTTGGTTACAGATATCTGAATTATATAGTATGGTCAAAAAATGGGAGACAACTGCCGATGTTTTACCAAAGGTAGTTGATAGGTTGTCTTCCTTGAAAGATTTACATGAGCAAGGTAGGTCACTTTGTTGTTATGTTGATGGATTATTTGTTGAGATGTGATATTATTGTAACACCGGTTTATACTGGTTTTCCCCAGCATTATGTATTGCGGAACTTTTTAAGGTCGTTGGATGTCCGTCGTTGTGCAGTGTGCGTCATCCGTCAACATTTTCTTTTAACAACATCTCCTATACCACTGAAGGGATTTTGTCCAAACTTCACAGGAATTATCCTTTGGTGTGCTTCTTTTAAAGTTGTATAAATAGTTCTGGTCTGTTGCATAAGTAGGTCACAGGAGCTAAAAATAGATTTTAAAAGTGTAAACTTTGAAAATATTCTTGTCCAAAACTATAATGTGTAGAATTTTGATATTTCGTGTGTGATCCTCTTCCAAGATTGAATAAAAAGTTCTGTCGAAATACATGGCCGCCAAGAGGCATTGCCTTGTTGCCTATTTGTATATAGTAGAAACTATTAACAACATCTCCTAAACTGCTGAATGGATTTTTATTGAACCTATATCAATTTTTTGGCACAGTAGTCTTATTCAGTAAGAATGGCAGTGTACTCAGATGAGCGATAAAGGGCCATCGTGGCCCTCTTGTTTGTGTTATCCTTTGTAAAATATGTAGTTGGCATGCAGTGTTTTTTTTGGGGCCGAAATTCGGACCCATTCCCCTCACTCAAAAGTTTTCTTTTTCCCCTATTCTCAGTTAAAATTCCCCTCCTACAGCTTTTTTTTTAAATTGGAGATATGTTGCCAGTATTGTTGATATTTTTAGTCAGAAATATATAAACATTGACCTGTAATGAAATTAACCAATCTGTTAGCATGTTTACATCACTGCAACAAAGAAGTGTAGTGAATATAGACATAGAAATGTATACTTTGAATGCACATTATTGTCATTCTATTTTCCCCTCACAACGCTATTTTCCCCTATTTAAGGGCCCCGCAACCATTCCCCTAGAAGTGAAAAGAAACACTGGCATGGAACAGTGTATCATGCTTTTTTGGCAGAAATAAATCTATCCGAATATTTCGTCTTTTGTTAGAATTAATTTTGTTATCAAATTCAGATATGTTAATGTTATCTGTTTTTATTCTTACAGCTTTACAATTCAGTCAAGCTCTTGCTTACCTGGATACCACGCAACAAGAAATCAACGTGAGTCTGAAATCACACAGCGACATGTTAAAACAGGTAAGTCTCTGACATTGTCGATGGAACTGTGAGGTTCTTCCTCCAAGATTTGTAACTTATGTCTTTAATTTACTGTAATTAGTTAAGTTTATTTCATATGAACATTTTGACAATTGTCAGTGCAGTTTAACAATAGTCTTAACTTTACTGGTGTCTAACCCTGCCATGCTCTTAAATTTAGTGGTGTGTAACCCTGCCATGTAACTTTAGTGTCATCTAACCCTGCTATATTCTTGTCTTTAGTGGTGTGTAACCCTGCCATGTTAACTTTAGTGTCATCTAACCCTGCTATATACTTGTCTTTAGTGGTGTGTAACCCTGCCATGTTAACTTTAGTGTCATCTAACCCTGCTATATTCTTGTCTTTAGTGGTGTGTAACCCTGCCATGTTAACTTTAGTGTCATCTAACCCTGCTATATTCTTGTCTTTAGTGGTGTGTAACCCTGCCATGTTAACTTTAGTGTCATCTAACCCTGCTATATTCTTGTCTTTAGTGGTGTGTAACCCTGCCATGTTAACTTTAGTGTCATCTAACCCTGCTATATTCTTGTCTTTAGTGGTGTGTAACCCTGCCATGTTAACTTTAGTGTCATCTAACCCTGCTATATTCTTGTCTTTAGTGGTGTGTAACCCTGCCATGTTAACTTTAGTGTCATCTAACCCTGCTATATTCTTGTCTTTAGTGGTGTGTAACCCTGCCATGTTAACTTTAGTGTCATCTAACCCTGCTATATTCTTGTCTTTAGTGGTGTCTGATTCTGTCATATTCTTACCTTTTAGTGGCATTTAACCCTGCCATATGCCCCCCTTTTTTGGACGCATATTGTTTTACCTATGTTGGTCGATCGGTAAGTTGGTTGGTAGATCCTCCGTTTCTGGACGATAACTCGAGGACCATTTTGCCTCCATGGTCCTTACATGGTAGGATAATTGGCTGTGGGGTGTAGATGAATCTTACTGATTTCAGAATCACTGGGGCAAAGGTCAGGGTCGCATGGAATATTAGATGGAAATTCTTGTCCAACTGATAACTTGTTGAGCCTTTTACACCATCAAGATCAAACCCTTGTATAACACCCGTACTCAATTCTAGGTCAACATGTTAAATAACATTCTCTCACTCACTGACAGTGTATCTTTAGGGGGGCTTAATGTTTTTCAAACATCTCTATTTTTAGTAGAGTCTAACCCTGTCATTGTATCTCAGATTCTGTGTTATATTCATACACATTTCTCTGTGTTTCAGATGCAAGGAACAATGAATGAAAATATTTCTACAATCAAGAAAAATTGTGAAAGTATTGATGGCAGAATGAAAGCATTGAAATGAGGCAACAGTGGGTTTAACCAGAATTAACCTTCATTTAGTTATTTATAGTGATGACATTGGTACATATTGACTTCTATATCCGTAGAAATACAGAGAACGTATCACAATAAGATTATACTGACTACAGTTAGCTACTCTACGTTCTCAACAATACATTATGAATATATCCATACCAATATTTGAGCCAACAACATTTCTCTTTGCTTGTGTAGCTGCAGTTTCTGGTGGATAAGTTTTCATTTATTGCAACAATTGGTTTCTTGCATTCAGTACTTGTATAAAGATTACTGAACAGTGAAGCAAACTTCTCTTTCTACAGAAACCGTTCCAGTGCGTGGAAATAATGTGTGATTTTGAAATGTTGAATATTGAGATGTCTGTTGATACATAATGCCTGGTAAGTGCAGTGTTCAAGGTTATAAAATACAGTTTTGGAGGCGTGTCTTAGAATACAGCCTTGCCATTGGTCAATTTTAAGTGTGTGCTTAGAAACTACCACAATCTGTTGCTTGAGTTTTAAGACTTGGTACAGTAAACTCCCGGAAAACAGGAATTCTAGAAAATATTAATTCTCAGAAAATTTGATGAATTTCGAAGTGCCGTATTTTCCTCTAATTAATTCAATGCACAAAACTTTTTGTGGCCGCTGACAGATATTGTATAATATTTTACCACTGAAAACTGGACACGTTTTTGTTCTAGTGTCAAACTGTATACTGTTAATTAAGAGATGGGGTCACAACGAAGGTATCTTGAAATAAAAGCATAAGTATGGATCGTATTTAACGATGGTCGTATTATTTGATATTTTGTTGTTAGTGGTTTTGTATTGCACTAAACATATAAACTAACAATGCACACTGTTGGCATCGAAACATGTTTTAACACTATACTATTTGCATATGTACAAGTAGCAGACTCAAACGTCCATTGAATAGGGCAGAGTCTTTACAAATGTTCTCGCAGAACTGGAACTTTCAGAAAACTGGACATTTGACTATGTCTGGACAGGGTCTGGTTGACGGGGAGTTAACTGTATAACCTTGTACCATATATAGTTCTCGTGTTATAGTGATACATGTCCGTGTGTACAGGAGAATCTCTTGTAAGCTTAAAGGCGTTGTATTCATCTGTTCAGAGAAAATGATTTTTTTTGAAATAAATTATTTATTGGTATAGGTATGTAATCATATTTTTTACTGTGCAATATTTGTGAAGGATCGAGCTGAGATTGTTAGGATGACTTATGTATGGTTTTTTATCTTTTCTTGAGCTTATATACACATACCTGAATATTGTAGCTATCAAATAATCATTTCCATTGACTTACTGTGCTATTACAGTATACATGAAGACTATACATATAGTTCTCACATCTACCATATTTACCTCCCTTGTTCTGAACTGTCGGCCATTTTGATAGACAAATTTCCTTAAAGTTTATGGGGAATATAATGTAAACGATGATAAACTAATCCGATTTATAAAAATTAACTTATTCATTATGCTCATGTGGGCATTTGGCTCAGTAAGTTGAAGAAAGTGGTTGTCAAATGTAAATTCTCTTGGAATTTTCTCAATTATCACATATTTGGAAATTGCTTCTATAAGGGCTTATCAGTTTTGCCTATCAAAATGGCCGACAGTTAAGAACAAGGGAGGTAAATATTGTAGATGTTGGAACTATGAATTGTTTTGTCGTGCAGATGTGGGTGTGGAAGTTGGGAATGTATCTCTATTATGACATGATGTCATCTCATCCATGCAATCCAATGCTGCTTATGTCATACATATATTACTTCATTTTTTGTAAAACCTGCAGAAAAAGATCAAACTTTCTATTCGTTGCCTCAATATTCTGTATTGTGAATGATAACTTTGATGTTATGTTATATATACATTATGTAAATGGTCCTTGGATTAAATCAGTCGATGAAAGGATTGCTAAGAAGTCAAGTTGTTTTTGCCCCGGTTTTGAGGAGAGAAAAATTAAAACCATCTTACAACACTATAGGCATTCACTGTAAAGTTGTAATTCCCTTACAATGTCTTGTTATCAAAACTACATATAATAATGTATGTAAATGAGGTGGTATAAAATTCACGGTGTGCAAGCTCTTTTTGAAATAATTTGGTATCGATATACATTTGTAACCCAAATATGTATTTCCATTTCCTCAGTCAGCTTTTAACCCAGTGTCCTGGTTCAATAAAAGATGTGTCAAGCACTTCTTTATCAGTTGACTGTAAATGGGTGTGTCCCAGTGTTTGTGGGCGTGTCCCAATGTGGGCATGTCCCAGTTTGTGGGCATGTCCCAGTTTTAGTTGGGGGGTTTGTGAGGAAATTACTATATTATTAGGGGACAATACTTATAAGACATTAACCCGTCTACTGACATGCCTCTGCAAATACTTATAAGACATTAACCCGTCTACTGACATGCCTCTGCAAATAACAAAACATAACGCAAATAATATTTTACTACATTTAATCAAACACATAGGAGCATTATACAGTAAAAAATTGTCTATAAATAGAAATTTGTTCTATAAATAGAAATTTGATTATTTTATCTCCAACAAAATGATTATTTGATTTAGAACGGTTACTGACCAAAGCCTTGTATCTTACAATCAAGCATACTGACAGAATATACAAGCATGTCAAACGTTAATTATTTTAATATCGCAATGAAAGGGACACTTTCTCTGGATAAAATGGTGAAAGTCCAAAAGTTAAAATAAGCATAATGAGAGACGAAATGAAGAGAAGCGGAACATGATGACTTCCTGTGATGTAAACATTTAATTATTCCATATCACTTGATAACAGACACAAAATATTTGATAGAAAATAGAGTTTGTCCTACAAAGATGTAAAAGGAAAAACTAAAAATTCATAGCTCGGATTAAAACAAATAATTTCATAAGATACAAAAAGTTTGTGCATTGATATGTAACTGAAATAGTTAACTGTGAACTCTCAGAATACCGAACTCAGTAAAATCAGAAATTTGTTAAAACCCGTCAATTTTTTTGATAATGAGATCTGTCTCTATATTGCACACATAATGAAAAACGGATCAACATCTCTCACTGTGAATTACTTGGGCAATACCAAACACCTAAACTTGATCGTGGCAAGTCTTGACAATTCTTAAATGTCGTAACCTTAACATATTATCTGTGCGAACAACACTTTGTAATTATCCCCATTTCAGATACATGTATTATCCAGATTGGCAATACAATATTAATTAAATCAGGTTTACAAAGTAAAATAAATATTTTACGATTTTTCAGTAGCAGTTCAAACCTAACCATTAAAAAACGGACGGACTTGTGTACTTCTTGTCCATATGTTGTCCACAATGTGTCTTGTGTTATGAATTACCTCCCTTAATGGAAAATCTTAAGTTTTTTTTAATACAACGGATATTATGAAGTTCAATTATGGGTGGAATACCTTGGTGTGCTGTATTATGGCTATCGTATGCAAGCCAAATATCAATGCTGCTTGATCAATTCAGTACGTTTATATGTCATTTGTTTCGATTTTGAGCGTGTGATGTAAGACACAACAACATTAAATGTTCTCAGCTGTTTGATATTCTAGATTATCGGAGTACCATTTATACATGTATTGACTAAAAATGATGATTTGTTGATTTCTAGCAAGACTTTGACCGTACTGAACATCCGAGTAAACTGGACAAAAGCTCCGGTACAACAAGTGTTTGGTATTTGTACATCAGTGTGATAGACAGATTGGGTGAACAGTTCATCAGATGTCTTAATGTACTATAAATAGAATATATATCAGTGTAAAATGACGAATGAAATGAGTAAATTACTCTAAACAAGTTAGGTTACAAACTCACGTATACATTGTACAAAATTGAAGACTAAAAAATAAGGAACTAAGCCTATTTTAAACAAGTGTAAAACAGTAACGTTGTACAAATAAACGCCAACAATATAATTACTGCCGGCAGTACATACAAATACTTTATAAAACAATGAACATACTAGGACTATTATTACTATAGGACTAGGATAAAACAGTAATGTTGATATACTGAACAATTCAGTATGTATATATATATCAAGACCACTACAAACTGCTTTATTCTGGCCTAAAAATATGATTACTTCAAAAACAGAAATATGAGAGCTGTATGAAGGCCAGCATTAAGAAAGTGTTTGTTTGACATAATCCTACCCAGTAAAATGTTGCTTCATAGGTATGTAGGCAATTAATTCTTTATTGATTACTTTTTATGGTTGTTCAAGTTTCAACTCTTACAACACTATCCAACTGAAGATGCCTAAAACTTTTTTGTTTCCAGTCTATTTCCTGGTAAGATTATGCCAAATGAACATTTTTGTTTTGAGTCTATTTCCTGGTAAGATTCTGCCACATGACCATTTTAGTTTTGAGTCTATTTCCTGGTAAGATTATGCCACATGACCATTTTAGTTTTGAGTCTATTTCCTGGTAAGATTCTGCCAAATGAATATTTTAGTTTTGAGTCTATTTCCTGGTAAGATTATGCCACATGACCATTTTAGTTTTGAGTCTATTTCCTGGTAAGATTATGCCACATGACCATTTTTGTTTTGAGTCTATTCCCTGGTAAGATTATGCCACATGACCATTTTTGTTTTGAGTCTATTTCCTGGTAAGATTATGCCACATGACCATTTTTGTTTTGAGTCTATTTCCTGGTAAGATTATGCCACATGACCATTTTTGTTTTGAGTCTATTCCCTGGTAAGATTATGCCACATGACCATTTTTGTTTTGAGTCTATTTCCTGGTAAGATTATGCCACATGACCATTTTTGTTTTGAGTCTATTTCCTGGTAAGATTATGCCACATGACCATTTTTGTTTTGAGTCTATTCCCTGGTAAGATTATGCCAAATGAACATTTTTGTTTTGAGTCTATTTCCTGGTAAGATTATGCCACATGACCATTTTTGTTTCCAGTCTATTTCCTGGTAAGATTATGCCAAATGAACATTTTTGTTCTGAGTCTATTTCCTGGTTAGATTATGTCAAATGAACATTTTTGTTTGAGTCTATTTCCTGGTAAGATTCTGTCAAATGAACATTTTAGTTTTGAGTCTATTTCCTGGTAAGATTCTGCCAAATGAACATTTTTGTTTTGAGTCTATTTCCTGGTAAGATTATGTCAAATGAACATTTTTGTTTTGAGTCTATTTCCTGGTAAGATTCTGCCAAATGAACATTTTAGTTTCGAGTCTATTTCCTGGTAAGATTATGCCAAATGAACATTTTTTAAGGATGGTGAAATGTTCCAATCTGTTTTACCAGGAATATTGACAATACAGTCCGCGGTTTGAGATTCACCAATCGGTGTGAATTATGATTTACTGTAACAATGCTAACATGTCACGTAAATGCTAAAATACAATTATCAATAATTCATTAGAGACACATCTGCTGTGTTAACACGTAAACTGACCTTAACAATAGAAAAATAATGTAGATGTACAAAATAATGACCAATCTTCAGCATGTTTCAATGACTGCGAGTGTAAAAGTTTGCTACGTGGAAATGTTAGCGAATTTAGGGAATTCAAAAATGTTACTTAAGTATCTGCCAGCTGCATTTTCCTTGTTCATGCAAGTACGTTATCATATACTTAACTATTGATACTATAATATCACTCATTCCCGGGCGTTACAAACATTGCTGGGTGTTGCAAACATTTCCGGGTGTAACAAAATATCCTAGCATTGCAAACATATCTGCTAGCAAAGCATCAGATATCGCTGATTTGTGAACTAATATATCCACTTCAATAGCAAAACACAAAATTGAAAATGTCATGGTGGCCCTATATATATCTCTCACCTGAGCATTACTGACTGACCCAAGCCCTGGTAACCTCCATCTTCACAGACATGGCCCTATATATATCTCTCACCTGAGCATTACTGACTGACCCCAGCCCTGGTAACCTCCCTCTTCACAGACATGGCCCTATATATATCTCTCACCTGAGCATTACTGACTGACCCCAGCCCTGGTAACCTCCCTCTTCACAGACATGGCCCTATATATATCTCTCACCTGAGCATTACTGACTGACCCCAGCCCTGGTAACCTCCATCTTCACAGACATGGCCCTATATATATCTCTCACCTGAGCATTACTGACTGACCCCAGCCCTGGTAACTTCCATCTTCACAGACATGGCCCTATATATATCTCTCACCTGAGCATTACTGACTGACCCCAGCCCTGGTAACCTCCATCTTCACAGACATGGCCCTATATATATCTCTCACCTGAGCATTACTGACTGACCCCAGCCCTGGTAACCTCCATCTTCACAGACATGGCCCTATATATATCTCTCACCTGAGCATTACTGACTGACCCCAGCCCTGGTAACCTCCCTCTTCACAGACATGGCCCTATATATATCTCTCACCTGAGCATTACTGACTGACCCCAGCCCTGGTAACTTCCATCTTCACAGACATGGCCCTATATATATCTCTCACCTGAGCATTACTGACTGACCCCAGCCCTGGTAACCTCCATCTTCACAGACATGGCCCTATATATATCTCTCACCTGAGCATTACTGACTGACCCCAGCCCTGGTAACCTCCATCTTCACAGACATGGCCCTATATATATCTCTCACCTGAGCATTACTGACTGACCCCAGCCCTGGTAACCTTTTTGGTGAAATGTCAACATGTTGTCAGAGAAATGAACTTATAAATAAAATGTTTACAAACATGTGCGTATGTATGACAGACAAGAATGACCACATTGACTCCGGTGAGCTGTTAGCAACAGGAAATGATCTGAGCAGAGAAAGTGAGAGATGGTAGTGAATCCATACTGTTTTACGTTTGAGCATTATCCATCAATGGTACAAACATTGGCCACCCACATTGGTGGATAGTGAAATGATCTATTGACTAATAGCTGCTTTCATTTCATGAGACATTCTGACCCCACCAATGTGACATAAGCTGATAAGGACATGTTTTCTGACACCACCAATGTGACATAAGCTGATAAGGACATGTTTTCTGACCCCACCAATGTGACATAAGCTGATAAGGACATGTTTTCTGACACCACCAATGTGACATAAGCTGATAAGGACATGTTTTCTGACCCCACCAATGTGACATAAGCTGATAAGGACATGTTTTCTGACACCACCAATGTGACATAAGCTGATAAGGACATGTTTTCTGACCCCACCAATGTGACATAAGCTGATAAGGACATGTTTTCTGACCCCACCAATGTGACATAAGCTGATAAGGACATGTTTTCTGACCCCACCAATGTGACATAAGCTGATAAGGACATGTTTTCTGACACCACCAATGTGACATAAGCTGATAAGGACATGTTTTCTGACACGGACATGGTTTTGGCCGGAAGCATTCTGAATACATAGTTGAAGCTAATTAGGGTAAACACAAACAATCTTGTACTTACACAATTGTAATGAAGCTATAATTTATTCAAGCTTCTTTAAGACCACATGTACAGATAAGTGAAACTAAAATTGCAAATAAGCTAGGGGCAATGATGACAAATGTCTGTGGCCAAATGTCACAGAAGCACATGACCTGCCCCGAACAGGGATCAAACCTGGACCTACCGGGGGACAGAGCTAACCAGGCAGGGCGAGGATATTGGGAGACTTATGACACATACAGTGATGTAGTGACGGTACTCGCACTAACAAACACAACATGGTTTTATAACAGTCAAACATCTCATACATGCTCAATGTTAACATTCATTGGATTTCAAAGTTAAAGCATCATTATGATTTGTGTTGATATTGATATAAACTACAGGTACAAACATGGGAGAGTTGATACAGTACAACAGTACAGTCACTCGTGTATGTTGTCATTTGGAGACCCAGAGGCCCTGCAATGCTAACCTGTCATCAGACATTGTATCAAGTATGTTCTAAGCTTACTGGAAGGGGAATGTCAGAGTTACTAGCTGAGAACATTAGAAAAAAACTGGCAGTTATGTTTTGAAATTACTTTGACAAAATTCATGAAGTATTTTACTGGAAAATCCTCACGAATCTTGAGATGCTCTACTCCCTGGCCCTAAGGAGACTCAGGCGGGGAGGGGGGGTCGTCCAGGTGATTTGTGTAAATTTGATTCCCAAATACTGTAGGATGCTTTCAAGTGTATTAAGTTTTATATGTTCAGAAAAGAAATCGGGTGAATACAAAAATGTTTGGCCACTTAGTATAAAATAGCCTGAACATTTACTAAAACAGTAAACATATTAAACTATCTTGTAGTATAGATACACTAAAATATCAGGTATTGATAAATTATGTGAGTTTGTAAACCAGTCTCAAACTCTAGCCTCTGATTGGTTGAATCATACCACAGTCTGAGCACTGACCAATGAGAAGGCTGTATTCTGGTCTTCAAATCGCCCTCATATCCTTTGACCCAGATAAGGTAAAATTTCATCTCAGGAAATATGTAAATTACTTTGAGATAATAAGTACCAATGTGGTGACGACATGTCATGTATACATAAATCATAACAGTTTTATGGACAATTTGTACGACAGCAGATGACACAAAAAGATATCAAACTGTATTAACAGAATTTAGATGAACTGCTGTATCCTCGACATTACGATCGTATTAAGCGCTTTATGGGAACTACTGTAAACATAGAAATAGACTTTTTAACAAAGCAAATCTCGTAGCCAGTATCATTCCACGATATAAATTAGCCACACAACACTCGCCTTCTTGTGAACTTACATGTTGATGTATTTCTATGAAATATAACAGTATTGAAAATGTCAGAAGTCAAGGAAAAATGTGAAACATTAAATCTGCAAACATGACAAGGTTAACAGTCACACAAATGTCAGCATATTATAAAACTTGATGCAGTAAAACAATGCTGAATAAAAATGGAAGAAAATTTATGGCAATATCCATATAGATAAAATATCAACAATAATCTCAACAATGGAAAGTATTACACATTACTTATACTGTATATCTAAATATTGATGACACATTTCATAAGAATATAAAGTTTATCACTGCACTGTTTTATCAACCTATCCATGCTAACATGCCAGATAATGAAATGATGTCAAATCAACATGGCTCGTTTAATATACATAATAGATAGATTGGTGTAAAACGTTTGCATGTTAAGTTTAAACATACATATTTTACAGGGCTGTAAGGGGTCCTCTGATACCCACGATTCACTGCCTGATACCCGGGTACTCATGATTCACTGCCTGATACCCGGGTACTCACGATTCACTGCCTGATACCCGGGTACTCACGATTCACTGCCTGATACCCGGGTACTCACGATTCACTGCCTGATACCCGGGTACTCACGATTCACAGCCTGATACCCGGGTACTCACGATTCACTGCCTGATACCCGGGTACTCACGATTCACAGCCTGATACCCGGGTACTCACGATTCACTGTCCGATACCCGGGTACTCACGATTCACTGCCCGGTATCGAGTATGTATACCTGTCTCTGTAATAACAGTTTGGTCACCATCTTAATGTGAAATGATGAAATAGATAAAAAAGTGAAAATTGGTCTAATAATTGAAAACAATGCCAAATCCGTTATCATATACAATTAAATATATAAAAATGGAAGGATTTGTCTATGACGTCACATCCATCATAAAGTTAAGCATTGCCCTGTTTTGAATTCAGAAATCACATGTATCAATTATCAAAGAACTGGTTTGAGGTCAACTATTGCTTTGGCATGAATATCTTTGCATTGAATTTTAAGGCAAATAAAATATAATATACAGGTTTGATTAAAATGTGAAATTTCAATGATAGCTTTATAGTAAGCATCATGTACATATTTATCTGCAACAAAGAAAAAAATCAAAACAGCAAAGTGGCATACAAAAATCCGGCAGCATATTCAAGGAATGGAAGTATACCTAACGCCATTAAAAACGCAACCAACAATTGTGCATTTAGATAAAGTGTTTTTACAAAGGTAGAAATATTCTTTATTTCTCGAACATAATTTCATAAATTAATCAATAATGAAATAAAAAATAATTGGTCTCGAGTTTGATAAAGTTTTGAAGAAGAATTAACACAGACAACTGTAACACGGTTTGACAGTAGGAACTACACAATGATGACGAGTTCACATAGTTGCGTTTTAAGGGCGTCAAGTATAGTTTCATATTTCCATGAAAGGAAACAAGCATATCATTATTAAATTTTGAATTGTAATGGATCAATGGTTGAGCCCTATTATTTAACATTGATGACTGTTTCCCCAGGTATACCCGAGTACGTACATCAATGAATGTTTCCCCCGGTATACCCGAGTACGTACATCAATGAATGTTTCCCCCGGTATACCCGAGTACGTACATCAATGACTGTTTCCCCCGGTATACCCGAGTACGTACATCAATGAATGTTTCCCCCGGTATACCCGAGTACGTACATCAATGACTGTTTCCCCCGGTATACCCGAGTACGTACATCAATGACTGTTTCCCCCGGTATACCCGAGTACGTACATCAATGATTGTTTCCCCCGGTATACCCGAGTACGTACATCAATGAATGTTTCCCCCGGTATACCCGAGTACGTACATCAATGATTGTTTCCCCCGGTATACCCGAGTACGTACATCAATGAATGTTTCCCCCGGTATACCCGAGTACGTACATCAATGAATGTTTCCCCCGGTATACCCGAGTACGTACATCAATGAATGTTTCCCCCGGTATACCCGAGTACGTACATCAATGAATGTTTCCCCCGGTATACCCGAGTACGTACATCAATGACTGTTTCCCCAGGTATACCCGAGTAAGTACATCAATGAATGTTTCCCCAGGTATACCCGAGTACGTACATCAATGAATGTTTCCCCCGGTATACCCGAGTACGTACATCAATGACTGTTTCCCCAGGTATACCCGAGTACGTACATCAATGAATGTTTCCCCAGGTATACCCGAGTACGTACATCAATGAATGTTTCCCCCGGTATACCCGAGTACGTACATCAATGAATGTTTCCCCCGGTATACCCGAGTACGTACATCAATGAATGTTTCCCCCGGTATACCCGAGTACGTACATCAATGAATGTTTCCCCCGGTATACCCGAGTACGTACATCAATGACTGTTTCCCCAGGTATACCCGAGTACGTACATCAATGAATGTTTCCCCCGGTATACCCGAGTACGTACATCAATGACTGTTTCCCCCGGTATACCCGAGTACGTACATCAATGAATGTTTCCCCCGGTATACCCGAGTACGTACATCAATGACTGTTTCCCCAGGTATACCCGAGTACGTACATCAATGAATGTTTCCCCAGGTATACCCGAGTACGTACATCAATGAATGTTTCCCCCGGTATACCCGAGTACGTACATCAATGACTGTTTCCCCAGGTATACCCGAGTACGTACATCAATGAATGTTTCCCCAGGTATACCCGAGTACGTACATCAATGAATGTTTCCCCCGGTATACCCGAGTACGTACATCAATGAATGTTTCCCCCGGTATACCCGAGTACGTACATCAATGAATGTTTCCCCCGGTATACCCGAGTACGTACATCAATGAATGTTTCCCCCGGTATACCCGAGTACGTACATCAATGAATGTTTCCCCCGGTATACCCGAGTACGTACATCAATGAATGTTTCCCCAGGTATACCCGAGTACGTACATCAATGACTGTTTCCCCAGGTATACCCGAGTACGTACATCAATGAATGTTTCCCCCGGTATACCCGAGTACGTACATCAATGACTGTTTCCCCCGGTATACCCGAGTACGTACATCAATGAATGTTTCCCCAGGTATACCCGAGTACGTACATCTACTACATGAATGTTTCCCCCGGTATACCCGAGTACGTACATCAATGACTGTTTCCCCCGGTATACCCGAGTATGTACATCTACTACATGACTGTTTCCCCAGTTATACCCGAGTACTTACATCTACTACATGACTTGTTCACAGGTCAACATGTTCCCAAGGTGGGATTCAATCTTCTTAATCAGGAGTTATGGGCTTTATCCCTTGACCCCTATTGCCTTACCTCCCTTAAGTGTGTGATTTTTGTTGTAGGAATCATACGGGGGTTGACATATTTCAATTACATCATTTTGATTAATTTCTTTCACAGGTACCTGAAGCAAATATTTGTTTAGTTTTCTGTACGGACCATTTACTATAATAAGAATATTCTTATTATAGTAAATAGTCCATATATAGAACATTAAAATATTTTGCTTCAAGTACCTGTGATTTCTTTCACTAAAATTCTAATTTATGAAAGAATGTTTCAATGTAATTAATATCAAAATAAACTAATACTGCTGATTAAACAGCCTTAAACCTTGTAAACTACTGTAAACTACTATTGTCTAAAGTCAACCTGTAAAGCTCTGGTGGTGTAAAGTTGTGCATTCAAGCATTTCGTTCACAACAACACTAAGGTATCTGGAGTCATTGAAAGCGATCGACTTCACGCGGCATGCTGACCCAAGTTCCAAAATTCTGTTGTCGAAATCTATGTCGTAATTCTTTCTTTGCCAGATTGTAGTCATCACACTGTAGTTTAAGTTGTTTATAGAACATCTGGTCCATTTTACCATTACTTGTTGCTGACCGATACAATGATAGCATTCTTTTCTTACATAATCTTGACTGACCTTCGACACGATCCACTCTGAAATTATATAATGCAGACTTTGCCATAACTGTTCCCAGTACTATCTCACATTTAGTCAAGTTGCTCCGCTACACCACTCGCCCGAAATCATTCTTACTAGCCTGAACTCATCTAACAAACAATTGTTTGACATTGAATTGAAATGGCTGAATGTGGGTTTCCATTCATGTTCCAAAACAAAATATGTCTCCCTCCCAGAGTGCAGGTGGACATTATAATCCCTTATCAGAAGAAACTTGGGCAACCTTTTTTGTATTTTGTTTTGGAAAGACACAACACATACAATATTAACTACTTGTAAAGAGATACAACTTAAAGACAGGACACAACTTATGTCTTGGTACAAAAATCGTTCACCTGCTGAGTAACTTGAGCTTTATGCTAACACTTGATATTTGAATACATGACTTTTGTATCAGACAAAATACAGTATGAAATGTTGGCGTTATTGAAATGACTTGTTTTCCAGTAAAGGCTCAACAAAAAATAAAACTTCTTACGTTTTAACAGTTTTCCCCGTCGTACCGTCAGTTATCTCCGGAGAACTATCACCAAAACACCAGTTAATACTCAGTGAACGAGCCTTTTCAACAGCTCGCGATGAATCCTGAAATATATGGACAAGTTTACGAGACACATTCACATGTATTACATTCAGATATTATTATTTTTTTACTACCTTACAATACAGTTATTAATTACCAAAAGTCAATCGCAATTTAGAATCAATACATAGCTGTATTGCAGAGCAATAAAAAGTAGACATAACTAGAATATTTATCATAGAAATAAAAGAAAATGTACTGACTCAACTAGAAAATCTCAATTTATATTTATTTTGGCAAATTATTTGGATTTATGATAAGAAACAAAACAAAATATATTTTTCTTCTTTTACAAACATTCACTTTTACATTAAACAGACTCAAAACGCAAGGCGCTGATTGGTTGTTTCTGAGATTAGTCCAAATATTGACCAATGGCAAGGCTGCATTCCGAGACTGGTCCAATATTTCAGTTTTATATGAATGTATTTGATTTACCTGATTGGAAGCCAGGCCGAGATCTGGGTGTTGAATGTGATAACCAACTGGTAGCTTTAAACAAGCTTTGTTATTTTCTAGACGACAACATAGAGCACGTGCTAAATTACCAGCATGATAAAGATTACCTGAAATAGTTCATAGACAAACATCTCAACTATTATAGTCTGATCTAACACTATTCACGGAGTTGAAACACAGATACAAGATGACAAGGTAGGGTAATAGGGTAATATGTCAGTATAAATGTTTTATCTTATGTTTGGTCAGCGTTTAAATCTAAACCAATTATTTCAATAAAAATACAAAACTGACTTGTTTAACATTTAAAAAAAATAAAGTTCACTTTCACATGTTTGTCGGAATACATTCAGTATTTATGGAAATATATTTTGTGTTTATGGAAATATATTTGGTATTTATGGAAATATATTTTGTGTTTATGGAAATATATTTGGTATTTATGGAAATATATTTTGTGTTTTTGGAAATATAATTGGTATTTATGGAAGAACATTCAATGTTTGTGAGAATACATTTGATGTTTATGGAAATATATATTTGATGTTTATGGAAATACATTCAATGTTTGTGAGAATACATTTGATGTTTATGGAAATATATATTTGATGTTTATGGAAATACATTCAATATTTGTGAGAATACATTTGATGTTTATGGAAATATATATTTGATGTTTATGGAAATACATTCAATGTTTGTGAGAATACATTTGATGTTTATGGAAATATATATTTGATGTTTATGAAAATACATTCAATGTTTGTGAGAATACATTCAGTGATCAATGGTACACATTCAGGGCTTTTCATTAAGCTAATGCAAACAGTGTGTCTCTTAATGTATCACTTTCTGTTTGTAATGCTCTCTGAATGCATATAGTGTCATGACTTCATTTATATCATCACTCAAGTAGCTTGAACTTACCTAAAGTAATTGACTGAAGATAAATTGGTTCTATGATATTTGACAACAAAGCACCCTGGATTCCAAGTACATTCCACTGACAAATCTTATCGCTACATGACATTATACGGAGTCGTCCCCCTTGTTTTATTCCATCATACGTCTGTACAACAAAATCCTGGTCCACAGGTATAGTCCCTTCACCTAGAAACATAATACAAGTATAGTCCCTTCACCTAGAAACATAATACAAGTATAGTCCCTTCACCTAAAAACATAATACAGGTATAGTCCCTTCACCTAGAAACATAATACAAGTATAGACCCTTCACCTAGAAACATAATACAAGTATAGTCCCTTCACCTAGAAACATAATACAAGTATAGTCCCTTCACCTAGAAACATAATACAGGTATAGTCCCTTCACCTAGAAACATAATACAAGTATAGACCCTTCACCTAGAAACATAATACAAGTATAGTCCCTTCACCTAGAAACATAATACAAGTATAGTCCCTTCACCTAAAAACATAATACAGGTATAGTCCCTTCACCTAGAAACATAATACAAGTATAGACCCTTCACCTAGAAACATAATACAAGTATAGTCCCTTCACCTAGAAACATAATACAAGTATAGTCCCTTTACCTAGAAACAAAATACAAGTATAGTCCCTTCACCTAGAAACATAATACAAGTATAGTCCCTTCACCTAGAAACAAAATACAAGTATAGTCCCTTCAGCTAGCAACAAAATACAGGTATAGTCCCTTCAGCTAGCAACAAAATACAGATATAGTCCCTTTACCTAGAAACAAGATACAAGTATAGTCCCTTCACATAGAAACAAAAAACAAGTATAGTCCCTTCACCTAGAAACAAAATAGAAGTATAGTCCCTTCACCTAGAAACAAGATACAGGTATAGTCCCTTCACCTAGAAACAAGATACAGGTAAAGTCCCTTCACCTAGAAACAAGATACAGGTATAGTCCCTTTACCTAGCAACAAGATACAGGTATAGTCCCTTCGCCTAGCAACAAGATACAGGTATAGTCCCTTCACCTAGAAACAAGATAAGGTAAAGTCCCTTCACCTAGAAACAAGATACAGGTATAGTCCCTTTACCTAGCAACAAGATACAGGTATAGTCCCTTCACCTAGCAACAAGATACAGGTATAGTCCCTTCACCTAGAAACAAGATACAGGTATAGTCCCTTTACCTAGCAAAAAGATACAGGCATAGTCCCTTCACCTAGCAACGAGTTACAGGTATAGTCCCTTCACCTAGCAACAAGATACAGGTATAGTGCCTTCACCTAGCAACAAGATACAGGTATAGTCCCTTCACCTAGCAACAAGATACAGGTATAGTCCTTTCACCTAGCAACAAGATACAGGTATAGTCCCTTCACCTAGCAACAAGATACAGGTATAGTCCCTTCATCTAGCAACAATATACAGGTATAGTGCATTCACCTAGCAACAAGATATAGGTAAAGTCCCCTCACCTAGCAACAAGATACAGGAAGTAAGCAGCCACACTGCCTTCACTTACAAACATAGAAATATCTTCACATACATAGTGGGATTAATGAAGTACTGTTCATAACAAAACAAATCTAGGTGACCAGTTATGTATCGTAAATAACTGAACAAACCAGGTGACCAGTAATGTATTGTAAATAACTGAACAATCCAGGTGACCAGTAATGTATTGTAAATAACTGAACAATCCAGGTGACCAGTAATGTATCGTAAATAACTGAACAATCCAGGTGACCAGTAATGTATTGTAAATAACTGAACAATCTAGGTGACCAGTAATGTATTGTAAATAACTGAACAATCCAGGTGACCAGTAATGTATTGTAAATAACTGAACAATCTAGGTGACCAGTAATGTATTGTAAATAACTGAACAATCCAGGTGACCAGTAATGTATTGTAAATAACTGAACAATCTAGGTGACCAGTAATGTATTGTAAATAACTGAACAATCCAGGTGACCAGTAATGTATCGTAAATAACTGAACAATCTAGGTGACCAGTAATGTATTGTAAATAACTGAACAATCCAGGTGACCAGTAATGTATTGTAAATAACTGAACAATCTAGGTGACCAGTAATGTATTGTAAATAACTGAACAATCCAGGTGACCAGTAATGTATTGTAAATAACTGAACAATCTAGGTGACCAGTAATGTATTGTAAATAACTGAACAATCTAGGTGACCAGTAATGTATCGTAAATAACTGAACAATCTAGGTGACCAGTAATGTCTTGTAAATAACTGAACAATCTAGGTGACCAGTAATGTATTGTAAATAACTGAACAATCTAGGTGACCAGTAATGTATTGTAAATAACTGAACAATCTAGGTGACCAGTAATGTATTGTAAATAACTGAACAATCTAGGTGACCAGTAATGTATTGTAAATAACTGAACAATCTAGGTGACCAGTAATGTATTGTAAATAACTGAACAATCTAGGTGACCAGTAATGTATCGTAAATAACTGAACAATCCAGGTGACCAGTAATGTCTTGTAAATAACTGAACAATCCAGGTGACCAGTAATGTATTGTTGAACTTTGAACAATCCAGGTAACCAGTAATGTATTGTTGAACTTTGAACAATCCAGGTGACCAGTAATGTCTTGTTGAACTTTGAACAATCCAGGTGACCAGTAATGTATTGTTGAACTTTGAGCAAACCAGGTGACCAGTAATGTATTGTTGAACTTTGAACAATCCAGGTGACCAGTAATGTATTGTTGAACTTTGAACAAACCAGGTGACCAGTAATGTATTGTTGAACTTTGAACAAACCAGGTGACCAGTAATGTATTGTTGAACTTTGAACAATCCAGGTGACCAGTAATGTATTGTTGAACTTTGAACAAACCAGGTGACCAGTAATGTATTGTTGAACTTTGAACAAACCAGGTGACCAGTAATGTATTGTTGAACTTTGAACAATCCAGGTGACCAGTAATGTATTGTTGAACTTTGAACAAACCAGGTGACCAGTAATGTATTGTTGAACTTTGAACAAACCAGGTGACCAGTAATGTATTGTTGAACTTTGAACAAACCAGGTGACCAGTAATGTATTGTTGAACTTTGAACAATCCAGGTGACCAGTAATGTCTTGTTGAACTTTGAACAAACAAACTAATTTAAACTGTTTTCAAACTTGCTTATCACGTTTTTGAGACAGGAATTCAAGGCAAGATCTTCATATTTCTCATGAAGCTTCACATGTCACTAACAAATGGGTATACAAATTCCACATGATCGATTCACTCGGCTCATCATATAACACTAGCCACAATAGATCTATATATAAGACAATCAAGTAATATGCAACAACTCCATTCATAAGTAAACAATAAATACTGGTTTAATTCCTTTCACAAAAGTGCATTTAGTAAATGTGTTTTTAATGACAGTTTTATATTTAGTTGTCTCAAAGCCACAACTTGCTTTTACTTTATAGCATTGGCAAGAATTGCTACTTCTAGACAATGTCAATATTGCCATGTTTAAAAATGTCTGGATCCACAATTTGATAGGTGTCTACAATATTGATTATGGTACAACCTTTAATACTTGACTTATAAATAATAACATACCGTTCTCCTGCTTGGCCCTCAGAAGACCTTGTGTCTTAGAATTTGTAAATGTTGGGTTATGTTCCGTTCCTACACAATTACAATTCTCTGATCTTTGATCACTGAAATAGTCATTTATAAATATAAATAGTTGACAAGAGACAAACAATTAAACAATTGATGGATCAATCAACACACAAGCTTCCAATGATGGATCAATCAACACACAAGCTTCCAATGATGGATCAATCAACACACAAGCTTCCAATGATGGATCAATCAACACACAAGCTTCCAATGATGGATCAATCAACACACAAGCTACCAATGATGGATCAATCAACACACAAGCTTCCAATGATGGATCAATCAACACACAAGCTTCCAATGATGGATCAATCAACACACCAGCTTCCAATGATGGATCAATCAACACACAAGCTTCCAATGATGGATCAATCAACACACAAGCTTCCAATGATGGATCAATCAACACACAAGCTTCCAATGATGGATCAATCAACACACAAGCTTCCAATGATGGATCAATCAACACACAAGCTTCCAATGATGGATCAATCAACACACAAGCTTCCAATGATGGATCAATCAACACACAAGCTTCCAATGATGGATCAATCAACACACAAGCTTCCAATGATGGATCAATCAACACACAAGCTTCCAATGATGGATCAATCAACACACAAGCTTCCAATGATGGATCAATCAACACACAAGCTTCCAATGATGGATCAATCAACACACAAGCTTCCAATGATGGATCAATCAACACACTAGCTTCCAATGATGGATCAATCAACACACAAGCTTCCAATGATGGATCAATCAACACACAAGCTTCCAATGATGGATCAATCAACACACAAGCTTCCAATGATGGATCAATCAACACACAAGCTTCCAATGATGGATCAATCAACACACAAGCTTCCAATGATGGATCAATCAACACACAAGCTTCCAATGATGGATCAATCAACACACTAGCTTCCAATGATGGATCAATCAACACACAAGCTTCCAATGATGGATCAATCAACACACAAGCTTCCAATGATGGATCAATCAACACACAAGCTTCCAATGATGGATCAATCAACACACAAGCTTCCAATGATGGATCAATCAACACACAAGCTTCCAATGATGGATCAATCAACACACAAGCTTCCAATGATGGATCAATCAACACACAAGCTTCCAATGATGGATCAATCAACACACAAGCTACGATTGATCCATGAATCAACACACAAGCTTTGATTGATCCATCAATCAACACACAAGCTACGATTTATCCATGAATCAACACACAAGCTTTGATTGATCCATCAATCAACACACAAGCTTTGATTGATCCATGAATCAACACACAAGCTACGATTGATCCATGAATCAACACACAAGCTTTGATTGATCCATCAATCAACACACCAGCTACGATTGATCCATGAATCAACACACCAGCTTCGAGATCTGTACCACGATTTATGCCATATAGAAATAAATCAGGCTGACATAATTTAACGTAACATTTATAACAGGAAAGTGTGTGAATGAAGTTTGATCATATCGGCAATTAATGACACAATCCCACTTCCACAATAACTGAGAAATTCTGCAACAAACAATAAATCAGGATATCTATTTAGGAAAGTAAATACTTCACACAACATCCTGCAAATATTTCCCAGCATCCATCTTATAACAACATATAGACAACTACATAAACATGCAGGAATTTGAAGATAAATAGAACATACATCATGTAATGTGAAGTCTTAGTTATAATGTATACCACATGATTGGTGTAAATGATTTACCTATGTGTAAATAAAGCACCATCTCCACATGGGGCAGTAGATATGTACAGGTGAAAACTGATGCCATCTTTAAATCTCAATTTTCTGTCTGGTTCTTTGACCAATATTGGTAACCGGGAGGGACTGGATAAAAGCCAGTACAGAAATCTGGAAGAAAATAAGGAGAGAAAATTGATGTTTATATAATCAATGATTTTATCTTATTTTAAACATACATGTATATATGTAAGGCCATGCCAAATTGGAATTTTGTTAAGCGTCTGCGTGCGCCTAGGTTTTGCGCTCCTCGAGCCAAAAAAACAACATTTTTTCTAAGCTAAAAATTCTCAAATATTTTCGATATTCGTGATTCGACAACGGCAATTTTAGTTGAGATCCGACAGCGAATTATTTTATTTATGTATAGATCTAGTTTTGAAACAAACCATTTCTTGCATTAAAATATCTTAAATTATGCATCAATTATTTTCTGAGGATATTTGTTTTTTTGTTATGAGTTTGTGTTTTTTTTAATAGGTAGCTAGGTTTCACGAACTTAGGTTGAAGCTTAACAAAATTCCAATTTGGCATGGCCTAACATACTCAATTTAAAAAATGATGTTTCCCCCGGGAAACAATATTATTCAAAACATTAGGGACTGAGGAGGTGTAAACATGTATGGGTATAGGGGTGCAAGGAATGGTCTGGCTGACCTGCACAAAACTATTATGGAGAAAAGGAAGAAATAGAAATAGGGGACAAAAAGAAAGAAGTAGAAATAGGGGACAAAAAGGAAGAAGTAGAAATAGGGGACAAAAAGGAAGAAGTAGAAATAGGGGACAAAAAGGAAGAAATAGAAATAGGGGACGAAAAGGAAGAAGTAGAAATAGGGGACGAAAAGGAAGAAGTAGAAATAGGGGACGAAAGGAAGAAGTAGAAATAGGGGACGAAAAGGAAGAAGTAGAAATAGGGGACGAAAAGGAAGAAGTAGAAATAGGGGACGAAAAGGAAGAAGTAGAAATAGGGGACGAAAAGGAAGAAGTAGAAATAGGGGACGAAAAGGAAGAAGTAGAAATAGGGGACGAAAAGGAAGAAGTAGAAATAGGGGACGAAAAGAAAGAAGTAGAAATAGGGGGACGAAAAGGAAGAAATAGAAATAGGGGACGAAAAGGAAGAAGTAGAAATAGGGGACGAAAAGGAAGAAATAGAAATAGGGGGACGAAAAGAAAGAAATAGAAATAGGGGGACGAAAAGGAAGAAATAGAAATAGGGGACGAAAAGAAAGAAATAGAAATAGGGGGACGAAAAGGAAGAAATAGAAATAGGGGACGAAAAGGAAGAAGTAGAAATAGGGGGACAAAAAGAAAGAAATAGAGGGACGAAAAGGAAGAAATAGAAATAGGGGGACGAAAAGGAAGAAATAGAAATAGGGGACAAAAAGGAAGAAATAGAAATAGGGGACAAAAAGGAAGAAATAGAAATAGGGGGACAAACAGAACATGAGTTCTTCATTACACTGCACATGGGGAAAGGAGATTTAAACATACATCTAAAATCACAAATAGAGAAACAACCACAGAAGCAATATTGAATTAAAACAGATTTATATACAGTCCTGATGCAAGAACAAATGCAGACAATATTCTACATAAACTATCAATTCAAAACCAATACTGTCAGAAAACAGAACCAATCTGATATAGAGGCTCACCATTAGGCCGACATTAAAAATATGTTTGTTTCCACTTCCGCGACCCTAGCCCATCACTGTAGGGTAGGTAGGTAGGGCAGATTTTTTTTTCATAATTTTTTTTTCACGAACTTAAAATGTGTTCTGTATAGATTTAATATCTTAATAGATTTATCTTCATTAGGGTAAGTAAAAATATGATACTTGTAGCTAAATTCTATTTATCCCTGCTTCATAGATTTATTGATGATGTGGCTACTCAACTGACTGGTACCAGCGATTCCAGTTTTTCGTACCCAATAGCTATTGTACCGCGGGAATATTCGTACCCGGCAATTTTAGTGAAAAAAAAAATTGCTAACCTCAATAAAATATTTATGGTAGAGGTAATTTTCAACGGTTGGTCGTGGGAGGGGAAACAAACAATATTTTATTATTGGCCTTAAACATTATATACTAGAGTATTGGTAACATCAGTATAGTTATTTTTACAGGGGTTAGACTAGGTGCTGAATCACACAGGTCATTTTGATAATTTTTGACCGAATTTTACCATTATATAGTCAAATTAGCTATTATTTAGAGAAAAATTGACCCTTCAGCCAGAATCCTGAGCAAAATGTGGATTTTTGGAAATTCCAGGGGTCAAAGGGTCAACTCAAGGGACCCCTGTCTTTCTCAACTTATCTTATAATTTTACGTCACCTTTTGAATCCTCTCCTAGCCAGCACTTCAGCATGAGAATCGTGTATCACAGTACCATCGTCCGTTATATAACTTCCTTTTATACATCGATTACCTGAAATAATTCCTTGATTTCCAATTACACGCATAGATTATGGATTGAAACTGGTAAACAATATTCATGAATAATTATGCCCGACTTTGAGCAGCAACAGACAAGCTGCTCGTTTGTGTAGAGGTTCAAACTCTCCACCCAGTATGGACCAAAGGTTCCTGATAACATGAAAACACTCAGTCATAGTTCCACTAATTCAGTTGATGAAACAATCTGAGATGGAAAGTTGTAGACACGGGACTACTTCTTGGTCATAGTTCCTCTAATTCAGTTGATGAAACAATCTGTGATGGAAAGTTGTAGACACGGGACTACTTCTTGGTCATAGTTCCACTAATTCAGTTGATGAAACAATCTGAGATGGAAAGTTGTAGACACGGGACTACTTCTTGGTCATAGTTCCACTAATTCAGTTGATGAAACAATCTGTGATGGAAAGTTGTAGACACGGGACTACTTCTTGGTCATAGTTCCTCTAATTCAGTTGATGAAACAATCTGTGATGGAAAGTTGTAGACACGGGACTACTTCTTGGTCATAGTTCCACTAATTCAGTTGATGAAACAATCTGTGATGGAAAGTTGTAGACACGGGACTACTTCTTGGTCATAGTTCCTCTAATTCAGTTGATGAAACAATCTGTGATGGAAAGTTGTAGACACGGGACTACTTCTTGGTCATAGTTCCTCTAATTCAGTTGATGAAACAATCTGTGATGGAAAGTTGTAGACACAGGACTACTTCTTGGTCATAGTTCCTCTAATTCAGTTGATGAAACAATCTGTGATGGAAAGTTAGAGACACGGGACTACTTCTTGGTCATAGTTCCTCTAATTCAGTTGATGAAACAATCTGTGATGGAAAGTTGTAGACATGGGACTACTTCTTGGTCATAGTTCCTCTAATTCAGTTGATGAAACAATCTGTGATGGAAAGTTGTAGACACAGGACTACTTCTTGGTCATAGTTCCTCTAATTCAGTTGATGAAACAATCTGTGATGGAAAGTTGTAGACACGGACTACTTCTTGGTCATAGTTCCTCTAATTCAGTTGATGAAACAATCTGTGATGGAAAGTTGTAGACACGGACTACTTCTTGGTCATAGTTCCTCTAATTCAGTTGATGAAACAATCTGTGATGGAAAGTTGTAGACACGGACTACTTCTTGGTCATAGTTCCTCTAATTCAGTTGATGAAACAATCTGAGATGGAAAGTTGTAGACACGGACTACTTCTTGGTCATAGTTCCTCTAATTCAGTTGATGAAACAATCTGTGATGGAAAGTTGTAGACACGGACTACTTCTTGGTCATAGTTCCTCTAATTCAGTTGATGAAACAATCTGTGATGGAAAGTTGTAGACACGGACTACTTCTTGGTCATAGTTCCTCTAATTCAGTTGATGAAACAATCTGTGATGGAAAGTTGTAGACACGGGACTACTTCTTGGTCATAGTTCCTCTAATTCAGTTGATGAAACAATCTGTGATGGAAAGTTGTAGACACGGGACTACTTCCGGCTTGAAAATGAAAGTTGACTTAGTTACAAATTTCAAAAGCTGTTGGACTTTCTTGCTTGTGATCAGATGATCTTTTAGATATTGTAACATTCTTTATATAATATTGATTGAATATTAAAATCATAGAATTGCATTTACGACTTTATAATTAACATATATTCCTTAATCATGCAAATCGCACTTCCTACTTATTTTCGCTTTTGTCTGTAGGAAAGGTCCAGCATGGATATAACTATATGCGGGTACAGTGCTATACATCCTATAGTCCCTAAGTATCGTCATAAGTCAAGTTTACTGTATGAGCACCGCTGTACGATTTCCAACTTCTTCTTTAAGTGACGTCATTTCCAGAAAACATCAGTTGTGACGTCACCATGTACTGACAGTAAGCAATATTTATTCCATATGGCAATATGAAGATGAAGTGACCATATGGAGTAAATATTGTTTCCTGCTTGCAAATAGTGACATCACATGTTGCGTTTTATTTAACATAACGTCACTTACAGAGGAAGTTGTAAATACCACAGCAGCGCTCGTATATAGATGATGTACTTTGTAAAAGTCTGAATAAAATATCTGTTCTGTTCTGTTAAACGTATGGAAAAGCAACTCCAAAAAAAATTCAACAAGATTATTTAAATGTCACAAAACAAGAAGTTTACCTGAGCCAACGCTGACAGCGCGGTATAAACCTTCATTTTCATCGAACATCACAACCGCTGCTACAACTTTTCTTCCTACCAGTTGTTGCGGTGTTTGTAGAAGTAATTCATTCACTTTCAGTAATGCCGTCTGTGCCACTCTATCATGGTGGGTAGCGGGGTGCTGATTGGCATTCGGTTGTAAATGATTCTGAAAATTTAAAGAATAACACAGTATAAATCTGTTACAGTTTTACTAACATATCAGTTATTTTTAACCCCATTTTAGATAGTTTGGCATATTTATTTGCATTGCATGAACTGAGCTGAAATTTATGCTTGGGTCAAGTGATGTCTCTTCTCCCTCCGTGACTATTTGGTTTAATCACATATCAATTGTATTAACAAGAAAATGAAATTTACAATAAAGAATAAGTCACAACATATAGACACCCCAGTTGATATACCTGGGTTGTTGATTGTGTATTACACACATAGATTCCTTTGATATACCTGGGTTGTTGATTGTGTATTACACACATAGATTCCTTTGATATACCTGGGTTGTTGATTGTGTATTACACACATAGATTCCTTTGATATACCTGGGTTGTTGATTGTGTATTACACACATAGATTCCTTTGATATACCTGGGTTGTTGATTGTGTATTACACACATAGATTCCTTTGATATACCTGGGTTGTTGATTGTGTATTACACACATAGATTCCTTTGATATACCTGGGTTGTTGATTGTGTATTACACACATAGATTCCTTTGATATACCTGGGTTGTTGATTGTGTATTACACACATTGATTCCTTTAACATACCTGGGTTGTTGATTGTGTATTACACACATAGATTCCTTTAACATACCTGGGTTGTTGATTGTGTATTACACATATAGATTCCTTTGACATACCTGGGTTGTTGATTGTGTATTACACACATTGATTCCTTTAACATACCTGGGTTGTTGATTGTGTATTACACATATAGATTCCTTTGACATACCTGGGTTGTTGTGTATTACACATATAGATTCCTTTGACATACCTGGGTTGTTGATTGTGTATTACACATATAGATTCCTTTGATATACCTGGGTTGTTGATTGTGTATTACACACATAGATTCCTTTAACATACCTGGGTTGTCGATTGTGTATTACACATATAGATTCCTTTGACATACCTGGGTTGTTGTGTATTACACATATAGATTCCTTTGATATACCTGGGTTGTTGATTGTGTATTACACACATAGATTCCTTTAACATACCTGGGTTGTCGAATGTGTATTACACATATAGATTCCTTTGACATACCTGGGTTGTTGTGTATTACACATATAGATTCCTTTGACATACCTGGGTTGTTGATTGTGTATTACACATATAGATTCCTTTGACATACCTGGGTTGTTGATTGTGTATTACACACATAGATTCCTTTGACATACCTGGGTTGTTGATTGTGTATTACACATATAGATTCCTTTGACATACCTGGGTTGTTGATTGTGTATTACACACATATATTCCTTTGACATACCTGGGTTGTTGATTGTGTATTACACACATAGATTCCTTTGACATACCTGGGTTGTTGATTGTGTATTACACACATAGATTCCTTTGACATACCTGGGTTGTTGATTGTGTATTACACATATAGATTCCTTTCTCCTCTAATTTATCCAGAGCAAGCTGTGCGGCCTGTGCATTCCCTTCCTTCTTATTGGACGCTGTTACTGCTGGAAATAGCTCCTCACCCAGCATCGCCCACACTGTGAATCTGTAGTTAAAGTGAATATGTCATACACTGCATCACTTGTCATTTGTAGTTAATATGCTCATAACAGGTGAACTTTACAGTATTAACCTACAGAAGTTCAACATAGGAACTCATATATGGATTAAGACCTATACATCATCAGTGTTTTCTTTACAAAATTCAAACTTTAGTGCAATAATGTGTTATGTAAACATTGGATTTAAAATGGACTTGGATTTAAAGTTTAATACCTCTGAGCAAGAAATCAAATAACAAAAATCTCATGATTATCCTGTATATGAAGTTATCATGTGTACGGTACCCCACCATTCTAAGAATGGCGATGAGGCATAAAGTGTGTTACCACTGTCCGAGCGAAACATTGGTTTCCAGTCAAATACTCTTGAAAGCATGGATGGATTTAATTCATATAGGCATATAAGCATAGGATAAAAAACATAGGTCAATTGCAATTTCAGTTACAATCCACACATTTTTGAAGGAGTTGTGGCCCTTTTTCAACTAAAAAACTGGTTTGCACACAACTTACTGAGGTTTATGGGGTGGTCCTGCCTGACTAGAGTCGAACGTTAATCTCAAACTTTTCTTCTGTGCATACTCATTTAAAACACTGACAGGGTTTTTGCCCGGTACCCCGAGGCTACTCTTGGATTTCAGTTTTCCAGCAGGCATGCCAGTACACTGAAGAAAGAAAACAAATATCCATACATCAATATATTATAATACACCAAACACAACCACATCACTACAAATATCCATACATCAATACATTATAATACACCAAACACGACCACATCACTACAAATATCCATACATCAATATATTATAATACACCAAACACGACCACATCACTACAAATATCCATACATCAATACATTATAATACACCAAACACGACCACATCACTACAAATATCCATACATCAATATATTATAATACACCAAACACGACCACATCACTACAAATATCCATACATCAATATATCATAATACACCAAACACGACCACATCACTACAAATATCCATACATCAATATATTATAATACACCAAACACGACCACATCACTACAAATATCCATACATCAATATATTATAATACACCAAACACGACCACATCACTACAAATATCCATACATCAATATATTATAATACACCAAACACGACCACATCACTACAAATATCCATACATCAATATATTATAATACACCAAACACGACCACATCACTACAAATATCCATACATCAATATATTATAATACACCAAACACGACCACATCACTACAAATATCCATACATCAATATATTATAATACACCAAACACGACCACATCACTACAAATATCCATACATCAATACATTATAATACACCAAACACGACCACATCACTACAAATATCCATACATCAATATATTATAATACACCAAACACGACCACATCACTACAAATATCCATACATCAATACATTATAATACACCAAACACGACCACATCACTACAAATATCCATACATCAATACATTATAATACACCAAACACGACCACATCACTACAAATATCCATACATCAATATATTATAATACACCAAACACGACCACATCACTACAAATATCCATACATCAATACATTATAATACACCAAACACGACCACATCACTACAAATATCCATACATCAATATATTATAATACACCAAACACGACCACATCACTACAAATATCCATACATCAATACATTATAATACACCAAACACGACCACATCACTACAAATATCCATACATCAATATATTATAATACACCAAACACGACCACATCACTACAAATATCCATACATCAATACATTATAATACACCAAACACGACCACATCACTACAAATATCCATACATCAATATATTATAATACACCAAACACGACCACATCACTACAAATATCCATACATCAATACATTATAATACACCAAACACGACCACATCACTACAAATATCCATACATCAATATATTATAATACACCAAACACGACCACATCACTACAAATATCCATACATCAATACATTATAATACACCAAACACGACCACATCACTACAAATATCCATACATCAATATATTATAATACACCAAACACGACCACATCACTACAAATATCCATACATCAATACATTATAATACACCAAACACGACCACATCACTACAAATATCCATACATCAATACATTATAATACACCAAACACGACCACATCACTACAAATATCCATACATCAATACATTATAATACACCAAACACGACCACATCACTACAAATATCCATACATCAATACATTATAATACACCAAACACGACCACATCACTACAAATATCCATACATCAATATATTATAATACATCAAACAAAGTATAGTTTAAAGGTTAAATAGCATATTAGGGTACAACATGACCAGACTCCTACAACAACACTGTTATCTCAGCAAGACTTTCTCTAGCTGCCCCAAGGGGCAATATTGGACCCACTCCCTGTCGTAAAGGGGCAATATTGGCCTCAGTCCCGGTGCCAAATAGGCTTCCATAGTTTCCCAACATCAACGAAATCCCTAGTAGAATAAATTGCATAACTGATTTTGAGAAAAAAAAAATATAAATGAAAAACGACAAAAAACTAGGGATGTCAATATTAGGTTATTTTGCTTACCAGTTAACATTCCGAACAGTTATTGAACAAGATATTTGTTACCTGTTTTATATTTTGCTGTACATATTTTTTTCATGACACAGGAAAATATAGACATATACAAAATGTATGCTCACGTTCGGATAGTGTTTTATTTCTGCTAAATACACAACATAAATCATAAAATCAAAAGCAATATCAGTCATTTCAATTTTTTTCCGAACAAAACATCTTTTTAATTTCAAACATTATAATATGATGTATGATAAATTGAATTATTCAAAATGAAATTTAATTGAACAGACAGTTACAATCTTTTTGAATTCAACAATATTAAAGTTCAGTGAAACAACAATATCATATATCTGTCTTTTTAAATATGCCAACACCCGAACCTGTTTTTTCAACTGCCATTTGAAATAAATGACAATTAACTGACCTTTTCATTGAATATTTGTAGCAAAAGCATACATGTCAAACTGTTTGTTACGGATTATCGATTTTGCCCCTTACGTTGCGGTTTCACACCTTTCGGGACAAAGTATTGAGATTGTGACTATGAATACCTTGTGAGACTTTTCGATTTTTTTTTCAAAATGAATAATAGATTTTTTCATAAAAATAAACGATTAACCAGTTACTGATTATACTGACCGTAAACCGCACGTTTGAACGGTTAACTTAACTAGTTAATCATTTACATCCCTATAAAAAAAACATCAAGTCAAGGTCGTTGTCACCATTGATTGGAGATTGTGTGAAATGAACTATTTTCTGATTTTGTGTTAGAATTGTAAAACTTTGTCACCCAATCCTGGATCTAGAATATTGACCACTAGGCACTCGTGCGTTAAAATCTTCAATCGCCGACAAAACATGGTTCGAAAATTAAATAGTTTTATCTTTATTTAATATACCAAGTTTATTCAAAGTTTGGATGATGTATGTGTTAACACTGATCAGAGTGAGGATGTTACCTTGGTGTCTGGAAACAAGACATTCAGAGATCCTTCGATCTTCAACGCATTTAATGCAATACAAGCCGCACGTTTCTTCGCTTCCTTACTGCTTGATCCTGAAACTGACTGAAATTTTCTATCCCCAAGTTTTACCACCATGGTGAAACTGAAATAAAAACATGATCGAAATATCCTACAAGAATTTGCTCACAAAATACACATCATACAAGTGACATGATTCAGAATCTTTCGACCTGCAATTTGGTCCTAATTCGCTCGCTCAAAAGTACATATTTTTTCCTACTCTTATTGAAATTCCTTTTTACAGCCCTGTTGGTATTTTCACACAAGAATTCAGACACACAGACCAGAAACATCAGCTATCTTATGATTACATGTTTATACCACTGAACGTTACTGGAAACAAGGTCTGCAAACAGACATGTATACAATTCTCAAGATAATGTTTTCCGCTATTTTCCCTTAAGCAGCCATTTTTCATCTAAAAGGGATTTGCCACCATTTGCAATAAGTGTATAAAACATGTCAATTTGTAGGTAGATTATCTGAAAGTCCCGTATAACCTAACATAAAGATTACTTCAAAATGAAGATTACCTCAAAATGAAGATCACCTCGATATAAAGATCACCTCGATATAAAGATCACCTCGATATGAAGATCACCTCGATATAAAGATCACCTCGATATAAAGATCACCTCGATATAAAGATCACCTCGATATGAAGATCACCTCGATATGAAGATCACCTTGATATAAAGCTCACCTCGATATAAAGATCACCTCAATATAAAGATCACCTCGATATAAAGATCACCTCGATATGAAGATCACCTCGATATAAAGATCACCTCGATATGAAGATCACCTTGATATGAAGATCACCTCGATATGAATATCACCTCGATATAAACATCACCTCGATATAAACATCACCTCGATATAAACATCACCTCGATACAAACATCACCTCGATATAAACATCACCTCGATATTCATACCATATCACAACCAAGGCCAACTTCCTTCAGAACAGATGGTGGTCTTAGCACTGAGGTTTCACTGTATATCGGAACATACCAAAACTTACATAGGCATATGAGGTGGGCCTTCCTGGGAGACAAGATCAAACGTTACTTCGTGTTTGGCATACTGGGAATACTCCATCAATGCCGAGACGGGATCTTTGTATGGTACAGGATTAGATAACTCCTCGCTGGAACAATCAACAACTGGACTGGAAGATTCTCCATTGCTTCCATTGTGATCCTATAAACAGATAGAGACTGGGATAATTATCATGTCTTAACATGGCCTGTTCTAGCTCTCTCAAGGGGCAGGATATGAGCCCCTTTCCCACTGTAAAATAGACCCCATTTTTAACAATCTCAAGACAAAATTCCCACTCAAGCTGAACTCACCAGTCTGCAATGTTTCATGTTGTGATACTAAGTTTCAGTGTGAAGTTATTTACTCAATTATTCAACCCTGGTAGCCAATCTATGTAAACTACATTTTCATAGAACAAAAAACGTTTTCTGTTAAAGTGTGAGATAAATTAAACTATTCACAATATGAATGTACCCAGGGTAACCACGTAGCTGTTATAGTCGAAACCCGTTATGTCGACATTATAGGGACCTGATAAAATATGTCGACATATCCGAATGTCGACATATCCGACTGCAATACTGGCAAACTTACTCGATCCTTGTCTGTACACAATTTCGCTATTGCGGTGTTGTAAAACTTATTGACTCGTGATATTTGATATACTTCAAATAAATAATATATTTATATGTTCGTTTTTTGTTGAATATTTGTGTTAGTCTGTTGCTTGTCTTCGTGTTTCGTGTCGTATTCAGCAATATACGATGTTAATTTAAAAATCAGTTTTACAAACTGTGAACGAATTAATTGTGACACAAACAATAGGTCGAGATAAAATTGTTTATCTCTTCATGGTCAATTGACACCTTTTCAATCACGTCGAGAGGATGTCGACACAAACAAGTACATTAAGGTGTGAAAACACTCTTTGGGCCAGAGAAATCACGTCGACATAGCCGAAATTGTCGACATACAAATGTCGACATATAAATCATTTTCCATATACAATATATAGCGACAGAAATCGGGACTTTACAAATATGTCGACTAAACCGGAATGTCGATATAACCGATGTCGACATAACGGGGTTCCACTGTATATGGTTATATTTCCAATCCCTAAATGTGCAATTTCCCAGAATTCAGCCTAAAAACATCTGATAAAAATCTGTCCAAAATATAAGCCAAAACAGAAGCTTTTTTCATTCACCAGAAACAACAAAAAATTAAACAGATCACAGACTGTGTGTTGTGTGTTGAACCTAATCTGATTAGTGTGTGTATGTTTTCATCAAGTGATTGCTCTACGTGTTGTTCCATTTTTAAAAAATTTATGCAAAACTTTCCAATTTCTAGCACATGGGTCACATTCCAAACCCAGTCACAATAAAGTGCTGGTATCTATCACATACCTGCATACTCAGCATCTGTAGCGCTCTCTCAGCAGCACGAATTCTCGCCTCGTGTTTGGAATGTCCATGTTGGTTACATATTTTGGTATCTCCAAGTTTGGCAACAGCTTCAAACCTGAAAACACATTTTTCTGAACAAGTTAGTTTTAACAATTTGTAAGATATAATGTAGAAGTGAACCATTATAGTTCTGAAAACCATCTAGCTGCAACATCGACCTTGTTGACCATAGTACCCAAGGGTTCCACTGTAGGTGCTGAATCTCAACGGTCATTTTGATAATTTTTTAAACAAATTTTATAATGGTAGCCACGAGTGAAAATATACTTTTCTTTTGACCACGAGTCACCAGGGATGCCAACAGTGAAGTGTGAAAAAAGAGGAAAATTTTGCGGGGGGTCAAGGGCGCCGCATATGTGGGGGCCCAGTCCCCTGAAGAAAATGCATTTTGGGATTTTTTGCATCATTTTAAAAGGGTTTCCTTGAAGCTTTTGCTGTAATACACAGTTGCTTCTGATGTAAAAACCCAATGTCATTCTGGTATTGCCAGACAACTTACTTTCAACTTTCATAAGTTATTCCATGCCCTTATCATTCTTATTGTACAATCATGTTACAATATTATACCTCATTTTAATTTTTCCTTATAAATTATATAGACCTCAGCCGGTCAATATTTTATGCGAGCGGCCCGCAGAACGCTCTGCCCGCGGTCCGTAAACATGCGTATGGCCCACAATGTCATTGTTTTATTTGTTAAACATTAATCTCTCATTTTGCTTCCCTTATGTTATAGATCTACTACATTCTTATAAATCAGAGGTCAAAGAAAATGAACAGTCCAGAATCAAAAGTCAATCCTCCTTTCTCCATTAAGATATAATATCCCAAGTGGGGAGACATATTATGTGTAGAAGCTTGACGAGTTTTTAATGTTAATTACTGCTGTAAAGGACAGAGGGAGTAAAATCAACCAGTTTTCGCGACTCGGAAAATTATCAAATTTCGAGTTAAATGCGAAGATAATTATCTATAAATATAGATAATTATCTTCGCATTTATAGATAATTATCTTCGCATTTATAGATAATTATCTTCGCATTTATAGATAATTATCTTCGCATTTATAGATAATTATCTTCGCATTTATAGATAATTATCTTCGCATTTATAGATAATTATCTTCGCATTTATAGATAATTATCTTCGCATTTATAGATAATTATCTTCGCATTTATAGATAATTATCTTCGCATTTATAGATAATTATCTTCGCATTTACCTTGACAAAGAGAACATTTTCTAGAATTTTGACGATTTCTCGAAATGAAAACATCGTAAGAAGGTTATTTTATGCTTTTAAATGCGATAGTCGAATCTTCATCCACGACAAAAATCAAAAACGTTCGGACCGTTGTTTTGTTTATGCTTTTACCATAACCTGGTATTCATCACTTCCTCAGATCAGTAACAGTCTCTAAACAACGTGCAGCATATATTTGCCCAGATCAGCTCATCGCTTTTGTTTTGTGACCTATGTCAGGTGCGATAAACGGATGGTTTGTCATTTCAAGAAAAGAAGAACAACAACTACATGGTTGTGTTTAAAACCCTGTCATCCGTACTTGGTAATGTTAAAAAACGCGTTGACCATATTACGCCCGGATTTGTACCCTATCCCCCCCCAAATTATCTCGGATTTATGTGTTTCACGAGATCGACCCCTGGGCTACCCAAATCCGAGGAAAATTCACATCCCTGCACGAGTGAAATAAAATTTGATCTTCCATCGAAATCAACAAATATTCTTTTTATTTTATGCTTTTTTTTAAAATTAAACATTATCTTAACCATAAACTACTCGAGCCTCTCATTTACTACCCTGTGAGGTGCCTCTCAGTGGCCGAATAACACCATATCGATTTTTCAATCAACCGCTGACAAAATAGTGCGAACTTTTACCAATTTATTCAAGAACACAGCAATGAAAAGTCGATAAAAACCAAAATGATATGGAATATTGTGACAATCGAATCATTTGTTTACATGAAATTATAAATAAAAAATATTTTCTAGAATTTTTTCAACAAATTATGGCGTAGCAATTTTCAAATGTTCATCGATTATTGATCGAAGAGCGACGTCATGTTGGGAATGAAATTGACAACACGTAAAATGATGTTAACAAAGAACTTTGGAGAACGCTTTTAAACAGTCTGTAGTAATGGACGAGTTTTGCTCAGGAATATCAGTCACTGTCACTGTCAGAGATGACACAACTCTCTTGAATGGTCTGGCGAGAGGGGTTTCTTCGCGTGGCTACGCTTCATCAGATTGCCTCAGGTTTTGTTCATTTGAATTGTTGACCAATTGGAAGAGTCCCATTGATTTAGATTCCGTGCGTTTGAAGTTGAAATTGACGTTTCCATGAAAATAGCTGTTCCATGTTAACTTGTTAAATGAAGCACTTGCAGATGAAAAATCAAGTATCTTGGCATCTTTAGTTTTGGACGGTACAGGCACTTAAGTTAAAATACCTGCATGGCAAGATATCGCTATGTAAATAAATATATATAACGTACATTCATTTGTTCGAAATTTTGTGAAATACACACCGAAAACAACCGCATCTTACTTCGAAATGTCAACAAATATACCAGATGATGACGTCATGGTTTTCTAATACATGTACAAAAGGGACGTAATTTTGTGATTTATTATCATTTCAATTCAAAGGGAGGCAATTCATTTTAGTTTATACACAGTGATTTCCCTTTTGGGGTTACCAGTGGGGTAAAAAATAGTTCCAAAAATCGGAACAGAGAGAAATATCAAAATATTTTTATTTCACTGATAAATCTCTATAAACCAATGGAAAGCATAAAATAAAATATAATATTGTCAATATAAATTATAAAAGCAGCTAAATAATAGTATGTGAGTGTATTAGTTGTAGATGATATTAAATTAATAGTACGTTATACTGTCGTCCGTAATACTTCCGCCGAAATACCGGAACATAGAAAAATCCATACGTAAACGGTAAAGGCTATACTAAACCTGTCAATTTATCCATTGTTGAAGCGTTGTATCATATGATATTGTCAAAATAACTGATTAAAGTAGCAAATATATATTGTGTGAGAGCATTAGTCATAGAACTTTGATATTAATTTAATAGTACGTATTAATACAGGTGGTTGCCTCGTGCATAAATTTCAAGAATTTTCTTATCACACACGCGAGAAAATAAAAGGCAAAACACAGACGCACACATTTACACACAGCTTTCAGTCTATAAATAAATACTCGGCATAGTAACACGAATCTGCGCGTGATGTGACGTCATGAATGCAGTGATGACGCAGTATTGACAGCTATTAACCGAAATATTACTCAAATAGGCAGATAGACTTAAGTGTTTTTTTCATAAGGCAATGATTTTACAGTGTGTTAATAAGGATAACATACGAAACTGGTACGTGTTTACATAATTTGATTGTCACATTCAGAACAAAGAGTTAAATTAATCGATTATTTTTGCTATTTTCATTCTCTCAGTGAGTATAAAGTTTATATTGACATGACAATCCTTCAAGTAAAGATAAAAGCCGGCGATGTGGCACTAACATGACATTTCGCATATTTCATATTTGTTCCTGAGGGACATCGAAATGTAAAAATCTGCTGATCACAAACAATGTTGTCTAGGTCGCTAATCAATTTGTTCTTACTGTTGAATGGTCACACTTTGTGGGGTTTCTGTCCATTTTGGGAAAAAGACCCTGGATAAATTGGGAAAATTTGCATCATAAAATTCGCCAATTTGGGAAGAAATTTAATCGCTTCAACTCCAATTTTGGGAATTTTCAAAGTTAAAAGAACAGGCTTTCTTATCTAAGTTTTATATAAAACAAACATTTTAATCTACATTTCTTATATCGACTGTCAAATAGACACAAAATGTTCAACATTTCTGACACACATGACAATAATGGCTAGACTAATTCAAAGAGCTTCCAGATGAGCATTAGAGAGTTAGGTGTACCATTTTACCATGCATACACTCATTCCTACAGCTATTCTAAAATATTAGACGTGTGCATGCACATTCATTATGTTGTTTTTTTACTTTCACTTTGCATACATGTAACTTATTAACTGGAAAATGTCAAAATGTGAAATAAGGTTTGAAGGGTCATATGTATAGGTCTATCCAACAGCCAATTATCATAGACAGCAATCACAAACGTTTGTCTTCAAAACGTAAAATAAACCAACAGGAATATAAAAAACACTTTACAAAGCGCACTCCATTGATGGATTTGACCAGTGCGATGTTCATCGCCAGCATAAATAAGTTGAATAACCATCGGTCATCGGACTCACTGGAAAGTACTCGGCGCTGTTTCAAACATGGAATTTACCGTTTTCGAACCCTTAGAATCTGTCTTTCTTATTTTGATGCAGTAATATTTGCTACTTGCGATATTTTTGTGATGGTGCCCGTTCACGATAAACGTTTATAAAACGAAAGTCGGCGATCATTACATATTATATGTTAATCAACGATGAAATCCGAGAAAACCCGAATGCATTGTTTTGATGTTTATTTTGCGACTCGCCGGTAGACAATTTTTCGTAGGAACTTCGAATTGGGATTTTTTTTTCTGATTGGGAAAAAAAGCTTTTTTTTTTTTGCTTGGGGAATGGGTCCGATAGTCGGACCCGTGGGATCTATAGAAAAAGGTCTGCTATTTGTGCAGCAAAATGTGGATACAGCCCCGATAGGTCAAAGGTTAGGGTCAGGCAGATCAGTAAGCAAGAGGTCCTTTGGTTCAGCCCCGTTCTGGGTGCACAGTTTTCTCACAATAATATATGCATCTATACTTTACCCTAGACTCTGGTTCTAGAGATATAGACCCATACCAGATGATAATGCACAAAAGTCATAGAAAATGCTGGTTGAAGATGTTTCATTTCAGCGTTTTTTTTGCCTCAAAATGGGGCTGAAATTGGGCCCCATTCACAATCACCAAAAGTAGGGTTTTTTTCACAAATATCAGACTAAAAATTCACAATTCAAGCCACTTAATATTTTCAGGTTTTTGTTTACGAATGTTGATCAATCTGACTTACAGTATTTTTAAATGCTATACTATAGATTAATACACTGCTAGCCTGTAGCGTACTACATGAGGTCATGTAAATCAGTATCTTTTTATTTTAAGCAAACCATGATATTCACAATTATGGGCAATTTGACGCTATTTTCACAATTCTACAGGCCCCTGTCCCATTCACAAAAGGGTGGAAAAAACACTGCATTTGGACTATCAACATCATACGTCACATTATAACCAGAGTCAAGTTTTAACTAGATAATCTTGAATAATTCACTCACACAGGTTTATGCGGGGGTCCACTTTCTCCAATAATTTCAACTTTTGGTGCAACACGTTTCTGTACACCATATTCCTCAAATGCACTTATAGCATTCTTGTTAAGATTCTTCCTCCCAACACTGACTGCCATTACTTGGTACAGATCTAAAATACATACAATACAAACAGGTTAAATGTGACCTCAATTATCAACATAGATATTTGTTTCTTGTATTATCACATCATTATCTCTGTATCTGTCACTGCACTAACAGTGTTTTTTTTCGGACCCATTCCCCTAACTTAAAAGTATGGGTTTTTCCCCCTATTCTTCGTTAAAAGTCCCCTCCTACACTCAGTCTGATGAACATATTGTGTACTCCATCTAGGAACATACGGTCTGAGTACTCTTTGGATGGGTATCCAGCTTTTCTCACCCTAGACGTTTCTCCCCATGACGTTTCTCCCCTAGACGTTTCTCCCCATGACATTTCTCCCCTAGACGTTTCTCCCCATGACATTTCTCCCCATGACATTTCTCCCCTAGACTTTTCTCCCCAGGACATTTCTCCACCTAGACGTTTCTCCCCATGACATTTCTCGCCCTAGACGTTTCTCCCCATGACATTTCTCCCCTAGACGTTTCTCCCCATGACATTTCTCCCCCATGACATTTCTCCCCCTAGACGTTTCTCCCCATGACATTTCTCCCCCATGACATTTCTCCCCCTTGACGTTTCTCCCCTAGTCATTTCTCTCCCAATATATGTAAGAAAAAGGTGCTAATGGGTGTTATAGAAAAAGGTGTCATAATTGGATTGATTGGGTAAACACCTCATACTACATCCATATATGTTGTTTGTTTAAAGATTAAATGCTCGCCCATATGGGATATTCCGGTGGCGAGGATAAATAAACTCAACTCCACAAAGATTAAATTATGTACATTTGTATTGGACTAATTGTAGAATTCTATGATTTTTATGGTTTTAGATATATTAAAAAAATAAATGCAAAAGTAAAGAAGGAAATAAAATTAAAAATGAGATTTTAAATGTAACACTAAAAATGATAATGAAATTAAATGGATCAGATGACACAGATTCTTGTAAAAAATATATATAGTATTACAAAAAATAATAACAAAATTAAAAACTGTACCAGAAATATAGATTATTTATTTATTCTATTTATTGTCCATTAGGCCACTTTTTTTTTTTAATATTGCTTATTTTCAAAGGTTCTAGCTAGCTCAGTAGTTGCTTTCACTGTCATGGCGAATGACTTCCAAGACTTGTCAGTCATTTGGTCTGACAACCTTGGAAAACTTGTCGGACCGAATGCAAACTTGTCGGTCCGAAAACATGTTAAAAATTAAGGGCCGAAAATAACCGCTCATTTCAAAGTGAAAGTAAACAAATCAAACACAAATGTGCAAATAATTGGCGTATTTCGTTAAATAACAGTTAAAAATTATTATTTACTTTCACATTCACTCCTGAAATGCCTTTTTGACGACACAATCAAAGTTCAAATGTCCGAAAGACAAGCGAATGTACAGACAATTGGTGCGCGTAAGAAGACCCCATTGTGTAAACAGCAATGGATGTTGTAAAACCCGTACCGTTCCGTATCAGACATACGGACCGACGCACAGGCTTTCTGTATCGGACCTGGTCGGTTTTTATCGGTCAGGTCCGACTGACCGATGGGTATTCGCCATGACTGAGTATATATGTATACATGTTTTCTAGTCAATTTTATTGATGTTCTCAAAGTATGTTTTATATGCACAGTATGTCAAGTATATGATATAAATTTTCAATGTTGTATTTTTTTGTAAGTCATTTCTCTGATTTTCACCCTTTTACAGTATGTTTTGTGACTTTTTTCCTTTTTTTTTTTTTGATCACCCAGTGGACATTTTCCCCAAAAATTCTTGTAAACCAAAAAATAAAAACGGAGTGGCCATATAATTGTTTTCCTATTTTATATTTTTAAATTACAGATCAAAAGTGTCACCCTGTATATTTTGATTAGAAAAAATGAAATTGGTAGGAAATGTAAATAAAACATTATATATTGCAATTTATAATATGTTAAATTGGAATGAAAAGTACTAATACTATAACTCACATACTATCATACACATGAAATATAATCAATAAATGATCATAATATATTAAGAGTACTATTGTCATATTGGTGGGAGAAATTAATTAATGTTAATATTAATTTAATACGAGATATAAATCCAATCAATCCAATTATGACACTTTTTTCTATAATCTATCACACCCATTAGCACCTTTTTCCATGTACTATTATTTTGGGGGAGAAACATCCTGGGGGAGAAACGTCTGTAAACCTATGGATGCACTTATGAGAATTTGCTTGCATGGTGATATGAGTGATAGAGATGTTGCCAGTATTGTTGATATTTTTAGTCAGAAAGATAGAAACATTGACCTGTAATGAAACTTAAACTAATCTGTTAGCATATTTACATGTTTACATCACTGCAACACTGAAGTGTAGTGAATACAGACATAGAAATGTAAACTTTGTTAAGTGCATTATTTTCCCCTCACAACGCTATTTTCCCCTCTCAAAGGGCCCCGCCACCATTCGCCCTAGAAGTGAAAAAAACAGTGACTTACGACAATCTGGATAAAAGAGAAAGAATAAATTGCTACAGTGAACGCCACATACATACGTATAAGACAGTGCCTCTCCACACAGAGTGACAGACTTTCATGAAAATAACAAACCATACAACACCAGGCATCTGAGGAGTCCGAAGGTCACATAAGTAAGGGACCAGGGGCGCAAGGAATGGCATGGCAGACCATAAGGGATTTGACTAGGAGAATGAAAGAGGACAAACAGGGGGTGGGGATTAATGGGTTCATAGAATCGCAGAAAAGCGATTATAGTTTACGTATTTGGAGTATGTATTCATTTATGGGACGTTTAATTATATAAATATCTTATGAAATGCATTGTAATCTGTATTTGATGTGTTTGCGGAAGTTTGACTTTAATTACTTTTAACCCAACCCCTAGCCCCCGTGAATACATATAAAACAACGAATTTCATTGTATTCATATCATAAGACATTTAAAAAAGATTATAAACACTGTTAAAATATAAACGCTATCCGGCTTTTCGGCGATTCTATGCACCGGGGATTAATGGACGGAATATAGCACAGCATAAGTCAATACAGCTGACAACAATAGGCCGAAACTGGGGAGAAAATAAGATGCATAACTTATAAAGTGAACGAATTGCACAGAGGGAAAGAAATTTAACATACATTTAAAGAACAAGAATAAATAATAAACAGTCCATACAGCGATTTACAGCTTTGGATTAAGTTGGAATCGTCACTCGCGCGTCATAGTCCAAACAATTAGACAACTATGCTAGTTCCTTCACGTTTACCTTCATGTTTCAATATTTGTTTTTTATCTTTCATATTTTACCTTCATTGTCAAGCACAGAGTCTAAACGCATCTCATCAAAAACGCGTAGCAAATTTAGTCTCAGCAAAAATTTAAACACATTGGATTATATTGTTTTATCAAATATTTTTCGCATAGATATGTCAAATGCTGCCAAAATCTGATTTAGTTACATGCATAACACAGGGCCTCCGCTGTCGATCGCCAATGTCGCCATTTGCGATAATTTTGAGAATCTAGCGCTAAATATTACAAGTTGGCGAAAATAAGTGGCGCATACTTTTTCACCCGTCGTAATATTTGTTTTTATTAACGATATAAGCGGCTTAAGAATTGGTTCTCGATTCGCGCGTTTTACCTGCGTTTTACTAAGCGTTAACCGTGATAAAACCGATAACCAGTCCAGTCAGTGTACTGTCAAATCGGGTAATTGATTTCGGATGACACTTTGAGAAGATAATTGCGTAAGTATGTGTGATCGGCTGATTAATCATTATGAAAACATCCGGCAGCGTGTATATTTGATGTTTGTCGATGATCCCCTTATTAACTACAATTATGACCGACTTTAAAGACAAAATGGGCGATTGGTTAAGTCAAAAAGACCGACAGGCTTGTTTGTAACGTGCGGTTGTTGTCAACTTTTTTAGTAATTACGATGTTTATTGCACACTTTTTTGTGATAATCCCTTAACTTATACGATCTCAATAATGTTAAACAATGGGTGCGAAAAGCATTTTTTAATTAACTTAATTGCTGTCCTGGCCATTTTGCTTAAAATGTCTCGTAAAATTTGGAAATGTATCAGTTGCCATCATGGCTTCTAAGAGACTTTTAGATGAGTGTTCAACTCCACCTTCTAAATTTGCCAAAATTCAAAATTCTCCTGTAAGGAAATTCAAAGACGTTTGGAAAATTGAAAAGATATGATGCACAATCTAAGGAAATGTTTTGTGACATATGTATTCAGGCCCAAAATTCTAATTCCTTTGTAACAGGCTGTAATGTTCTTAAAAAGGAATCTGTGACGAAGCACGCAAAAATCAAAGGTATAACTATATAATGTTAGACCAAGCATGCATAAAAAATAGAAATATTGAAGTCTGATAATAAAACTAATTTATTTAAACTGTTCAAATATACAAAAGAATCTCATCAATTTAGAACTTCTCTTGCTTATATAAGTATTGTTAAAACCTGCTTACGAAACTCTCTATCAGTCTCGGCCCTTAACAACCTGATGAGAATTTCCATTGATGGTCCTGGTTTGGTCAACTTTGATTTTGGGGCAGCCTTTCAGAAATGGAAATCCATGAAGGCCCGTAGAATACTTAAGTAACTTCATTCACTGTCCTATTGGTCTGCCTAGGTGTGCCTCTGTTCATTAGCTTGTGTACCCTTGACTATTTGCTATTTTACTGGTTTTGACTGATAGATTTTATGTTTATGTTCAGATGTAAATTAGCTTGTGTACCCTTGACTATTTGCTATTTTACTGGTTTTGACTAATTAATAGATTTTATGTTTATGTTCAGATGTAAATGTGCTTTTTATGTGACAAGTTGTGTTTATGTATACTTTTATTATATACTGATGATATATGATGCAGCATTAAATATAGAAGTTTCACATTTTTGTTGTTGTTTTTTGAAGACTACTTAAATATGAATCATTTTCATGTTCTTAAACATGGCTGGAAACTTTGGCTACTTTTGGCTCTAAAGTGGCTCTAAAGTGGCTCCAACTTTTCTTAAGGGGCGAAAATGTTGGCGACAAGTCTAAAAAACCCAGAGGAGGCCCTGTAACACCAATGAAAACCGCAAAAGATGGTAATTATCACGATGTAATCAACACGCTGTACGTCACCGTCCGCCATTACACAGAGCTGTTTACTCGACTACCCATCGGATTTAAACTCAATTTGCATTATCAAGGCGAGTGTTTCATTCATAGTTTTTGTTGCAACTGTACCATAATTGATTATTTATAAATGTGTCATAAGTTTTATTGATGAAATATTTGATTTTATATGGATAAAATCGTCCCGACCAAATTTCGATCGGCTCCTATATAAAAAGTGCTATGGGAAAATGACGATATTCCATATGACTCTGCATTTGACAGAAAACGTAAAATATCATCAAAATGAAGGTAAAACGTGAAGAATACAAATGCTAGGAGTTATATTTGTAGGACTATCGCGCGTCAGTGACTCTGCAATGCCAGCAACAGATTGTGTTTGCAGCACGATCAAGCACAAGTAAAACAATATAAACATCACATCTACTCACCTTATGTAAATATACCCGTTGATGAAGGACATGGACAAATTTTAAAAAATCCTTTATTCACATTTTACAAATCGATATCTTATCCACTAACCCTGCACATCTTGCAAATGGCAATTATTTTATTAGGGGAGATAAGTTATGTTGGTTCATGATAAAAGCTCGCAATAGCCGGTCTTCTCGCACGTCGGAACGGATTTATAGAAATATAAACTTTAATCTGTGCTGTCATCAAATGTTTTTATCCTATTGAATCATGCTTAAATGTTAAGTTAACAACTAGACTGTATTTAAAACATTTATTTGAACTCACACAATTATGTTTTGATTCCGTAATCTCTATCAAAAATATATATACATGTACCTTGACTATACAGTCAAATCTCCCTTATAAACCACCTCAATAATAAGACCACCTCGAAATTAAGAAAACAATGTTTAAGTCCATTTTCACTGCTTTGCTCTGTATTCAACCTCAATAATAAGACCATCTCAATAAAAAAGACCAGTTTAACTTTTCTAGGGTCCTAATGGTGGTCGTTTTATTGAGGTTTTACAGAATATAGAAATAAAATAGTCGTCTCCATTGAAGTATAAATGAGTGTAGCCTATGTTCGTAGACTATCGTCAACAACATGTGATCGAAACCATGTCAGAATGGAGTCAGAGAGAATCCGAATATACATTAAGCCAATTAATGCGTGTATGTTACAAGAATATGCATGTATACATGCAGCGTATCTTTGTGGGCGCCAATCTTTGAAGATAATCATGTTTATTGACAATTTATACATTTGCACCGAAAAGTTACCCTTGGAGATTAGCAATATCAATTCATTGAGACAACGGACAAACATATGAAAGCATTCCTTGACATACAATACAGTTCAGTGTTTTGTTCATTTTAACACGGACATATAAACCAGTCCGTGATTTTAATCACTTTTTACTAACGATCGATCATCAGTTTGTAAAAAGCCAATCAATAATCGATTATTAATTGGTTATCATCACTCTGCAAATACACTTTCTTAAACTCTGTTTATATCTGTAACGTAAACTAGCTACACTTTTAACGTGCATGTATATAATGTCTTTTTGATTGCAAGATGGATAGTGACAAAACATGCTTAATACTTCATGCAACAAATAACAAAATGGCAGGAAAGTAGAAAAGAAGCGAAATGTAACAGAAAGAAAATGCGGAATGCTACATATATATACTCAGTACATTTAAAAACGCAAAATGTAAGATTTCTCAAATTGCATGAACTTATCCAGGGATGCAAGATAACAATTTAACATGATATTATTTCATTATACGCAATGATGAACGCTAAATTTTCTTTCAAATAAACAGGTGCTATCATATCAAAAAGAGTTTTAAAACACACTAAAATGACATTTAAAAAACACATCACAGGTCTTAAAATGTGCGTTTTTAAATGTAAAAAGTATAGATGGAAATATAATCGATCATGTTAAATTATAATTGATCAATTATTCGGATGGACAAACCGACCACTCGTCTACAAAGTCGACTAATCAGAAAAACACTAACGATTATGTATAGTTTGTGAAATCGAGATTTACGTTCAGATTTTGGTGAAAAACTGATTATCTAACGAATTATAACCCTGTCCATAACTTCGGTCACACTCGAATCGAATTATAATCCTGTCCATAACTTCGGTCACACTCGAATTATAACCCTGACCATAAATTATGTCACACTCGAATTATAACCCTGACCATAAATTATGTCACACTCGAATTATAACCCTGACCATAAATTATGTCACACTCGAATTATAACCCTGAACATAACTTTTGTCACACTCGAATTATAACCCTGACCTTCTGTCTTAATTGAATTATAACCCTGACCTTCTGTCTTAATTGAATTATAACCCTGACCTTCTGTCTTAATTGAATTATAACCCTGACCTTCTGTCTTAATTGAATTATAACCCTGAACATAACTTCAGTCTCAATCGAATTATAATTCTTATAATATAATAAGCGTCTTTCTACAAAAATACCTGATTTACCAACTTTTAGCTTTTGACGTTTTCTAAATAATTATGTGATATTTACCAATACATCTATATTATCAAGCAATCGAAAATCGATAGAAAATCGTGCCATACTCACCTTGTAAATATTTAGCTACCGGTATATATCCGAAATATGTACACTGTAAAGTATCGTCTGCCAAGTAGACGATTGAGACGGCACGAGGGTATAATGTTAATAGTCACCATTTCTGTACGTGTTGTGGAATATATCACTGTTTCAATTATTTTGACAAAAAGTGAATAACAGTTGTAGGGGAACTAAAAATTAAGTTTCTTTAGTAAGAAAAGAGTGTGAAACGTCGAACGGAAGTCATTTTTATGTCTCGCATGCGATGCATAATGGAACGGTGATCGGAGCATTAAAGTCCGTTTAAGGACCGTGAAACAGTCTAGATTCCCCTGACGTGTATGAATAATTAACGATGCACGTTAAAGCCAAGGGCATATGTTTATTTGATAGAAACTAATTAAGTAAATTTACTTCAGAATTTAACATGAGCGTCAGGTCGAGCGTCAAGTCCGAGGAATGTAGCGATTGTTCACGTGATATTTAGTTGAGCGTCTGTCATGTTGGCAGATACATGTGACACCGTAATGTCGATATTTCAGCATTTGTACCTTGTAGACATCTTCTAGTCTCCAACTGGTTCAATTTGTATGACTGATGTAATAGTTTTGTAATCCAGGAGATATTGAAGATGAGTACCATTTTATTATAATCTGTCCATGTTTTCATGATTTGAGAAAAGTGTTTATTAAACAATATTATTACGTTAGGCCAAATATGTTTAACTTCTTGGAATTAATACAATTGAGAAACAAAAATATGTTTTGCAAATTGGCAATATATTACAAGAAAGCTTTAATTATAAGAAATAATGTATTGAATAATATAAACTGATGTAGTTATATTCAGTTGTTCTTCCAAGACTGTAAATGAATAAGTGTTAACTGTAATCTATTTTCTATTTTCTATGCAGTCACGTGAAAACTTTGTATATATGCATATATATATGAAATGTTCTATATAGACGATGTACTTTGTATAAGTCTAAATAAAATATATGTTCTGTTCTGTTATATCTATACTGTGTCTTTGCGATAATTACAGCATTCGAATATAAACTGTGAACTCTTCTTACGAACGTATTCGTCTGTGGTGATTTAGTTTATATAATAGACTAAAAGAGTTTCCTGTAGCTACGTATTCTCTCTCTTATATAATAGACTAAGCCAATCTAGTTTCCCTACCAGCAAATGTATGCTGTTTATGTAGCTGAAGAGAGTCCGTGTCTATTGGTTGTTCTACGTAATGAATGATGAAACAAATTATAACTTTTTTTCAATAATTCTTTTATTTAATAAGAAGAATATTATTTTGAATATTTTCGTAAAAGGCAGTAGAAATGTCCACGATCTTGCACGAGTTTCGCTCAGTATAAACTACAATGGTGATTTAAGATAGGTTGACTCTTATAACCACTATCATTAAAATCAGATACATACTTGTCTCTGGGTAGCATCTATATAGAATAGAACCGAACGTCTGCTTTCCTGTCATTTTCGCCCTCGTAAAATTCAAGCACCGAGGTCTGTCTATTTATACTGCACACTCAATTATGATCAACGATTAAACAGATTGACGTACTGAGGTTGAGGAATGTGGACTTTTAAACTTTATCATACAATAACGTCACTAGTTTGTGACGTCATTTATAGGGCCTACGTAACGCGACCCAGACGTCACGACGTCATTATACCATTAGCAACGGCGTCAGAAATCGTAGATACATGTCACTTGATTAACTCGCTATTTCTGGTGATAATTCAAGCACGTTTTGGCAGTGCCTATGATTCTCGGTTTTTTAAAGTAGACATATACACGTGATACCGACGATGGATAGGGGCTGTGGAGAGCGGCTGCCATCTCTAAGTATTCCGTGCAGCCCCGTGGTACAATATTCCCCTAGGGGTCAAATGCCGGTATCTAGCAGCGGAAAAATGCCACGTAGCGGGTCTGTTTCTGGTTCTGGAAGCCCGGATGTTCCACGCACAGCAAGGTTAGTATATACACAGCGCATTCAAAATGCTTTAGCTACGAGAATCGTACAAAACGCAAAGCACAATGACACTCTTTTGTGAATAAAGTATCGTCGCCTTATTTCCAGAACCCCGTAACTCAATATTTGGTTGTATGGAGTATTTGCCATGGTTCCGTTGAAACCGTCTTTCCAAGCTCTTACTATAAGTACTTCCTATATTGTTCTAGAATGCACATAACTTAAATAAAATGCAATTCCATAACCCCGTATGTAACAATTATCTTAAGAGGGTTAAAGTTGTGTTTTTCTCAAAAAGTCGGAAAAAAAGTTATGGGGTTCTGGAAATAACGCGACGAAATGTTGAATAACATTCTAATACAACTTACTGTATATAAGCATATAAAGTTTGTCAGTTAGAACTTAACTGTATTGCGTATTATTACAAATTACAAACTGTGACGCTAAATCAAGCACCATTGTGATGAATGTTCGGATGTCTACAGGTGACTTTATCAAATGATGAAATTGTATAATAAGTTAACTTGACTTGTGAAATGCAAATAACGATATGAAAATAACCCGAAGAACAGTAAATCTAGGGATCAATACTAAACGGACCAAAGACACTTTAGTTTATACAGCTCAGCTGTACCCGGTCTCTAAATCTACATGATATACATGATCTACATGATCTACATGATCTACATAATCTACATGATCTACATAATCTACATAATCTACATGATCTACATAATCTACATGATCTACATGATCTACATAATCTACATAATCTACATGATCTAAACAATCTGCATAGTCATCTATCTATGTATACGTCTGTCCGTTCGTTCATCCATCGAGTGATACAGGCAGAACTGCCGCAGTTCTGCGAGTGCACGTCTGCGTATATAGCGAGTCATCTTAGCGCTTATAACAGAACTTCATTAAACAATTCATTTATTACTATTTCTGTAACGTGGAGATATGATCACTATGTAAACTTATATGTTAAAATAGTAAGTAATAATAACTCGTACATGTATACAGACTGAGTTGTCTCGCTTCCACAATGTTCACACTCGTACACGTATACAGACAGAGTTGTCTCGCTTCCACAATGTTCACACTCGTACACGTATACAGACAGAGTTGTCGCGCTTCCACAATGTTCACACTCGTACACGTTTACAGACAGAGTTGTCTCGCTTCCACAATGTTCACACTCGTACACGTATACAGACAGAGTTGTCTCGCTTCCACAATGTTCACACTCGTACACGTATACAGACTGAGTTGTCTCGCTTCCACAATGTTCACACTCGTACACGTATACAGACAGAATTGTCTCGCTTCCACAATGTTCACACTCGTACACGTATACAGACAGAGTTGTCTCGCTTCCACAATGTTCACACTCGTACACGTATACAGACAGAGTTGTCGCGCTTCCACAATGTTCACACTCGTACACGTATACATACAGAGTTGTCTCGCTTCCACAATGTTCACACTCGTACACGTATACATACAGAGTTGTCTCGCTTCCACAATGTTCACACTCGTACACGTATACAGACAGAGTTGTCTCGCTTCCAAAATGTTCACTAGATGTGAAGACAGTCAGACCCGGACGTTGAATGTATTACAGGAATACTACAGACTGACCGACATACAGTCAGCGTGATTTTATCCAGTCTCCGCAATGTCACATACATGTACATAAATAAAACACATATATTTCCCACTTTACCATTGCCATGATGTTTACAATCATAAAGTTCTAGTGAAAATAATAAAACCCACCTGTCTGTATAATGCCCAATGAATGGCTGTTCCAATGTTGTATGTCAGTCATTTTGTGATCCCGTAAATAACGTGGAGTCCAGTAACTTCATTCATATGTGTATACTTCGCAAGTGAATGCCTCAATTTGAATATTTAATGTCTTCAATGTTCTGTAAGCTGTGCATGATATTGTTTTAAACTTTATGAGAAAAACAACCGTATTACCTAATAGTTTTGGAAAGGTATTGCCGTTCCATTTCCGCAATAGTATTTTGAAAAATTAAAGGTCGCGTCTTCATGATGGTTTAGATGAATTTGTTGTTGAATCTTACGTTAAAATGTTCAACCTGTTCATAGTTATACTTTGGTTTTTAAAACATGCATACAGGACTATATTTACACTCTCAATTTAGTAACGAGTTTATATCAGTTTTTAATATTCACATATAATGTGTGAACGCTACCTTTAAACGCGTATAATTGTATTCAATTTATAAATGTTAATAGCCGTTTGTTATATGTAGCGTATACAAGCAAACAGTAACTTCATTGTTAGAACCATTAAGATAATGGAATAATTTTGAATAAAATTGATCATTATGTCAAGATTAGATGAACAGATTTACCTCCCTTGTTATAATACAAAAACCGCTATATTGTGCGAACATTAGCAGATAAGAAATACAGCAAGACTTTATCTTATCAAACATTCTGCACAGCCAGCAAACAGTTTAAGTGTGACATGGGTATTTAAGATAATTTATTGTACGTTTATGTCTATAATAAATTACTATTTTACACCATTCTACTTGTGTTGAACTTCAGCAGCGTGCATATAACACTGTAATATAGTTAGGCATATATACATGTAAAATTGTAGTCATTTGTGAATTATGAGAATTATGACTGTGTGACAAGGATAAATGTCCGGTAGAATAGAGGATTTATGTTGTTTTTACTTAAATATTTGACAATCTGACATGAAAGTATAAGTTAACTGTATTTAATATATTTCGTGTGGATTAGACTTTCCCGACAGACGACACTGTTGTTGTCATGACAATAATGCGTTCTGACTCAGAACCTGTTGAGTTAATTCAGTGCACATGTACCTGTCATTGTATTTGGTAGGATCGTTTATTATTGTTGTCGTAATCATAATACACTTTATATCCGTGTATTATGTGATACATTAGATGTACGGTGAAACAAATTATGCAACACCGTACTGGATAGTATGTTACGATTCTGTGATTGAAACGACTTCAGTATTTTGACAACATAACACGCACAAAGTGATGACGGATTAAATGTTAAATGTATTTCTAAATAACTTTCTACTGATATTTTGTACATACTTATATATAATTGAGCGCCGCTGTATTTCCAACCGCTTCTTTAAATGACGTCATTTCCAAAAAACGTCACATGTGACGTCACCATGTACTGACAGTAAGCAATATTTGCACCATGTCTCAATATGAAAACGAAATGACCCTGTGCAGTAAATAGTGTTTCCTGCTTGCAAATAGTGACATCACATGTTGCGTTTTCTTTAAATGACGTCACTTACAGAAGAGGTTGTAAATCCCATAGCAGCGCTCATATACTCGGTAAAAAAAGTCTTGCGACACGGAATATTTGTTTGGTAATTTATCGGAATGCATTCAAAACCTATATAAACTATATATTTTTGGAAAGTTTAACTCATGGCCTGTCGATTGGTTCTGATATAGTGCTAGTTACACCTCTATTGTTTTAATAAATACCGTTAAAATCGCCTAGGCTGTAGCGTCAAAAGTCAGGAAATTCACGAGTTTTTCCCATTACATGTAATCATTACCAATACATTTATCGCTCAAATTCTTCATTCCATTTGTTGTTCCTGTATATCTGTTACAGAGTGTTCTTTAAACATCAATCATTATCAGACATTATGAATCAAAATCGTCTGCTTATTCATTTATCAAACGACGACAGGCTGCGGGCCGTCGGACATTTGCAGGCAGGTTGGAGCGCTGTAGACGTCGTACTTCTGTGTAGACAGAGCTACTGTGTATAGGTTGTTGAGGCAGTTTAGAACCACTTGATCCGTCAGCGACAGACGTAGGTCAGGCCGTCCACGCGTTACTACACATCAGGAAGACCGATATGTGGAAGTGTCCGTCGCCAGAAACCGGTTCCTCTCTAGTGTGGACGTTCGCCAGAGACTTATGTTACGGAGAGGCCCTGGTGCTAGACAAGTATCGCTACAGACACTTAGAAACCGAATCCATAGTTTTGGGTTTAAATCATGTGTGCCGTAAAAAAAAACACGTCTGCTCCAACGTCACCGTCAGGCTAGACTTGCATTTTGCAATGCACACGTCGGATGGAAGAGACAGCAATGGAGGTCAGTGTTGTTTACCGACGAATCACGTTTTTACCTTCACAATACTGATGGACGTAAGCGTGTGTGGCGCAGACGTCGGTAACGACATGCTGAATACACCGTTATGACGACGGTGGCTGGAAAAGGTGGATCAATGATGGTATGGGGCGGCATTACTTCCCATGGTAGAACGAAGCTTGTTGTCGTTCCAGCACTATGACCGGCCAGCGCTATCGTGACGAAATTGTCGAGCCTCACGTGCGACCATTTGGTGGCTATACCCATTACTAATTCTATGTGATAGCATAAGAAATCGTTTCTGAGACAGTCGATCGCTGAACTCTTATTTTCAAAACAAGTGCTAGAAAACTAATGTAAGTCTAAATCGCCATTTTTGTGACTTTGAGTTAATTCATTAATAGCCTTTAATACAATCAATTATTCAGTGGAAAAGCATTCAATTGTCTGACTGTTGACGCTCTAACCTATGTGATTTTAACGGTATTTATTAAAACAATAGAGGTGTAACTAGCACTATATCAGAACCAATCGACAGGCCATGAGTTAAACTTTCCAAAAATATATAGTTTATATAGGTTTTGAATGCATTCCGATAAATTACCAAACAAATATTCCGTGTCGCAAGACTTTTTTTACCGAGTATATATATATTCGTTGTCGTAAAACTGATTTATTGTCAATCACACATGTGCAGATCTTTGATGTTTAATGTCATTATTTGTTCCTTTGTTTCTGTACTGTCTGGGACATATCCCAGTTTTGCCAGGGTCACGTACAATCATTTAAACACTTCTAATTAATTATGTAGAGCACAATATAATACAAGGACTGGAACTGTGACGAATTGATTTAAATTTTAACAAACCCGCATCACTAGATTTTATCATGTAAACGAAAATTAACTAAGTACGAAAACATAATCGTGGTTAAAATTAATAATGATCAAACTAAGAATCACAGACGTTCAATCTCAAGACGAAATAAGTCTCAAAACCCGAGTATCTGATTGGTGGGTTCCGAGCACACACTTAAAATTGACCAATGAACGGGCTCCTTTCTAAGACTGATTCCAAAATGTGTTTATAACTTTATTCCATGACCATCCGACGTAGATTTGTGATACTTCAAAGAAACATCTCTAATTGTATTGTATACATTCATGTTTCAGTTCACAGCTACCTGACATTCCAAAGTTCCGACATGGTACACGTCACAGGGTCAATGGATACTCACATCGACCATTAGCTTACGGGGCGCCGCATATAGGTAAGACATATTATAAACACGTTTGATCAAGTTCTGTGAAAGTTTGCTTGAGTTATGTGAAAGTTTGATCGAGTTCTGTGAAAGTTTGATCGAGTTCTGTGAAAGTTTGATCGAGTTCTGTGAAAGTTTGATCGAGTTCTGTGAAAGTTTGATCGAGTTCTGTGAAAGTTTGATCGAGTTCTGTGAAAGTTTGATCGAGTTCTGTGAAAGTTTGATCGAGTTCTGTGAAAGTTTGATCGAGTTCTGGGAACGTTTGATCGAGTTCTGTGAAAGTTTGATCGAGTTCTGTGAACGTTTGATCGAGTTCTGTGAACGTTTGATCGAGTTCTGTGAAAGTTTGACCGAGTTCTGTGAAAGTTTGATCGAGTTCTGTGAAAGTTTGATCGAGTTCTGCGAACGTTTGATCGAGTTCTGTGAAAGTTTGATCGAGTTCTGTGAAAGTTTGATCGAGTTCTGTGAACGTTTGATCGAGTTCTGTTAACGTTTGATCGAGTTCTGTGAACGTTTGATCGAGTTCTGTGAACGTTTGATCGAGTTCTGTGGAAGTTTGATCGAGTTCTGTGAACGTTTGATCGAGTTCTGTGAACGTTTGATCAGCTATGAACGTTCGAATGATATACAATGTACATACATGTACATGTATCGTAAGTTTTCATCACGTAGTTACCACTTTTCCATTCTTTGATTATGCTGTGAACCGCACTTTGCTGTTTGACTGTACACATCGGCAATTAAGCTTTGGTCCACATCTACTAAATTCACATACACATAACTTGTATATATATAGTGCATAGAATGTATGCACCCGGTATTCATGTGCGCGTTTATCAAACGTGTTATTTGAATATGTGATAAAGTTTTATACGGCTCAGATCCAAGATAAATACGAGGTATTTCCTAAACTGCATGAAGAATCAGTCGTATGATAAATAAGTAGGACTTACACATTTCACTGTTATATTCAACCTATCTTCCTGAGGCGTGTCACAATATGATAATGTTAAACTTGGTACCTGCAGAGCTTGATATAATTGATCGTGTGTTGATAACCAGTAATGTTAACCTTGCAGCCGTGTTATATTTGTTTTTTATTATACCAACACTTCAACATTTCGTATAAATGGTCTGAAATGTACGAAAATAAATATTTTCTCCTTAAGTGTATACCAACAACTCGTATGGTCGAGTTCAAGCTTTGTGTCACGTTCTGCTAATGTGGTGTGTTATCAGTAGAGTACCAGTCTATGTCACGTTCCGCTAATGTAGTGTGTTATCAGTAGAGTACCAGTCTATGTCACGTTCCGCTAATGTAGTGTGTTATCAGTAGAGTACCAGTCTATGTCACGTTCCGCTAATGTGGTGTGTTATCAGTAGAGTACCAGTCTATGTCACGTTCCGCTAATGTAGTGTGTTATCAGTAGAGTACCAGTCTATGTCACGTTCCGCTAATGTAGTGTGTTATCAGTAGAGTACCAGTCTATGTCACGTTCCGCTAATGTAGTGTGTTATAAGTAGAGTACCAGTATATGTCACGTTCCGCTAATGTAGTGTGTTATCAGTAGAGTACCAGTCTATGTCACGTTCCGTTAATGTAGTGTGTTATAAGTAGAGTACCAGTCTATGTCACGTTCCGCTAATGTAGTGTGTTATCAGTAGAGTACCAGTCTATGTCACGTTCCGCTAATGTAGTGTGTTATAAGTAGAGTACCAGTCTATGTCACGTTCCGCTAATGTAGTGTATTATAAGTAGAGTACCAGTCTATGTCACGTTCCGCTAATGTAGTGTGTTATAAGTAGAGTACCAGTCTATGTCACGTTCCGCTAATGTAGTGTGTTATCAGTAGAGTACCAGTCTATGTCACGTTCCGTTAATGTAGTGTGTTATAAGTAGAGTACCAGTCTATGTCACGTTCCGCTAATGTAGTGTGTTATCAGTAGAGTACCAGTCTATGTCACGTTCCGCTAATGTAGTGTGTTATAAGTAGAGTACCAGTCTATGTCACGTTCCGCTAATGTAGTGTATTATAAGTAGAGTACCAGTCTATGTCACGTTCCGCTAATGTAGTGTGTTATAAGTAGAGTACCAGTCTATGTCACGTTCCGCTAATGTAGTGTGTTATAAGAAGAGTACCAGTCTATAAAAGGGGATGAAAGTGTTACATGATGACTCGCATCATGGCACCACGTGAGGTGTAATATACAGTATGGCGTGTCACGGTAAAAATCCACGTGTCACGGTAAAATACCACGTGTCACGGTAAAAAACACATGTCAAGGTAAAATACCATATGTCACAGTAAAATACCACGTATCACAGTAAAATTCCACGTGTCACAGTAAAATACCACGTGTCACGGTAAAATACCACGTGTCAAAGTAAAATACCACGTGTCACGGTAAAATACGACATTGAACCGTAAAAACCCATATGAAATTTTAAATAATTGTTTTTAGTGGTATCGTAAAGTACGATTTTGTAATGTAAACTTAAACAAATTACTGTAAAATATGATCAGCACATCCGGCTGTAGAGATCACACATACCTATATGGAGGTCGTGTGTGCAATACCTATACTTGTTGTTGGTAGATGTTAGTTTAAAACTAAACTGCAACGTGTCTTTATACTTAGTGTGTTTGATGAACAGTAATCATCTCAAATAAACAATGTTGAGTACTACTGTATATCGTTATGACACCACCTTATGTGTACAACGTGTGTTCTTAACTAACTCTAACCAATTGTTCTTTTGCAGTGAAAAAGATATTCACCGGTCAGTTAACACCGACCTACTTCAATGATATTTGCTATGGTCGGAAAGAGACACCTCGCGAATTCATGTTCAGTACGCCGGTCAGGGAAAGAAACAGGGAATTGTGGGATCCTAAATGTGTGTCACGTGAACAAGCACGTCACGTGATACGAGATATTCAAGATGCAAGGTATTTTCTCACTCAACTAGTCTATGACAGTCGCGTCTTCTACCCAATACTAAATAATATAATGAAATCATAAATCGTTTGTAATCGCATGAAAAATAAATTGACAGTAGGTCTAGTATATCAACGAACATGTGGTCACTGCCCGATTTATTGACTTACAGTTATATTTTTTTCAATTTTCGATAAATGTTTCTGGCAGAATCTGGATAATGACACAGAGAAGCACTAATATCTCGGTCGTTATTCGATATCAGTTTTTTAAAATAAGGGAGGTAACTACGTCTGGTGTGTCGTCTTTATATTGTAGGTTCCGAAAACAGAGTCAGATTGAAAAAGTCACCAGGAAGAAAGAAAAGGAAAGAGTTAAAAGAATAGAGGGCGCTTTGATTCGTGAATCTGAAATCATGCCACGTGGTTTACAAGCTTATCTGCTTAAACTGGATAAACAGAAAGAGAAATGCGATGCAAAAATAAAATCACGCAAATTTACCAAACGTCAAGTCGAAAACACGTGACGTGTTAGAATATGACGTCACGAAGTCTACTGTACATTCATAATATTCTATTCTGTCATTCATTTATCATTAACCTTTCAACGAAGCTTAGCACAATCTGTTTTTTGTATTCATTACTTGTTTTTGTTGAATAAAGTGTTAACGAGAATTCATTGTGTAGATTTGGTAGTTTATCCACTAGGTAACATATCAACATTTGTCCGGTCAAGTACTTCAGTGAATAAAAAATAAAGACACCCGGGGGTATCGGAAAACGAATCAATTGAACCCATTAGGAAGTCAATTAAGAACTTATAATTTATCAATATACATGTATAACACTTCAAACACTTATTTAAAGCGTCCCCAATTGGAGATTATACACACTCGGCACACCTCGGATGGTATTGTTGACTGCAGACCTTGGGCAGCATTGTTGACTGCAGACCTTGGGCAGTATTGTTGACTGCAGACCTTGGGCAGCATTGTTGACTGCATACCTCGGATGGTATTGTTGACTGCAGACCTTGGGCAGCATTGTTGACTGCAGACCTTGGGCAGTATTGTTGACTGCAGACCTTGGGCAGCATTGTTGACTGCATACCTCGGATGGTATTGTTGACTGCAGACCTTGGGCAGCATTGTTGACTGCATACCTCGGATGGTATTGTTGACTGCAGACCTTGGGCAGCATTGTTGACTGCATACCTCGGATGGTATTGTTTACTGCAGACCTCGGGCGGTATTGTTGACTGCAGACCTCGGGCGGTATTGTTGACAGTAGACCTCGGGCGGTATTGTTGAGTGCAGACCTCGGATGGTATTGTTGACTGCAGATCTCGGATGGTATTGTTGACTGCAGACCTCGGATGGTATTGTTGACTGCAGACCTCGGGCGGTATTGTTGACTGCAGACCTCGGATGGTATTGTTGACTGCAGACCTCGGATGGTATTGTTGACTGCAGACCTCGGATGGTATTGTTGACTGCAGACCTCGGATGGTATTGTTGACTGCAGACCTCGGATGGTATTGTTGACTGCAGACCTCGGATGGTATTGTTGACTGCAGACCTCGGATGGTATTGTTGACTGCAGACCTCGGGCGGTATTGTTGACTGCAGACCTCGGATGGTATTGTTGACTGCAGACCTCGGATGGTATTGTTGACTGCAGACCTCGGATGGTATTGTTGACTGCAGACCTCGGATGGTATTGTTGACTGCAGACCTCGGATGGTATTGTTGACTGCAGACCTCGGATGGTATTGTTGACTGCAGACCTTGGGCAGCATTGTTGACTGCAGACCTCGGATGGTATTGTTGACTGCAGACCTCGGGCGGTATTGTTGACTGCAGACCTCGGGCAGTATTGTTGACTGCAGACCTCGGATGGTATAGTTGATTGCAGACCTTGGGCAGCATTGTTTACTGCAGACCTCAGGCGGTATTGTTGATTGCAGACCTTGGGCGGTATTGTTGATTGCAGACCTTGGGCAGTATTGTTGATTGCAGACCTTGGGCGGTATTGTTGATTGCAGACCTTGGGCGGTATTGTTGATTGCAGACCTCGGGCGGTATTGTTGATTGCAGACCTCAGGCGGTATTGTTGACTGCAGACCTCGGGCGGTATTGTTGACTGCAGACCTCGGGGCAGCATTGTTTACTGCAGACCTCGGATGGTATTGTTGACTGTAGCCCTCGGGTGGTAATACGGTATTTCACCGCAGACAACCAACAATGGCTTCGTCGTGAAATGACGTGGACATGTGTTTTATTCAAGTATAAACATATACTATTTGTAATAAAAATGTTATAATCGCAACGAAAAAAAGTGTCTGGTTGCAAATGAAAATAATGACATATTATAAACAGGACTTCCATGTGACGTTGTTGCTGAGTTGATTATATTTGTTACAATTATATTAATACAGAAATCTAATTCGACCAATGACAGAATAAACTGTACAGGAATCTAATTACCCTTTCATTCACACCATGTATCGATTCTTGTGACTTGTACAAATACAAACTGAAATAATCGACTGTCACTGTAGTACATTGTACAAAAACTTCAATGGGATTTTTAATTGGCAATTATAAGCATATAATAGATTGACACACGACTGGTGTGTGGCAGTGTGCCAGTACTGTCATAGATAAATATTTGCTAAAAACTCGTTGCTTTCTTGTATTGCCAATATGATGATTTAAACCAGAGAAAATGTGACATAGATCGCCCGGTGGAGAGATGATTTCACACTGACTGGATTCACCCTCGCTGTGTATCTACACTCAAGTACAACTTACTCGAGTCTATAAATGTTGAAAACCATAAATACAGATACAGTTTGTATTATTGTCAATTCTGTGACATCTCAGGTAGAACATTCTCCTCCCATATTGTACAAAATATGACAGTGAATGTGCAGACAAACGTGTTCATGTAAGCGAGCTGAGTCTAGAAATATTCAAACCGAAGTTTATTCATATCATAACAATGTAACAACCACAGGGGATTATCACGAGTACTCTCCCTTTATCCCTTACAGAGTTATCTCCCTTTTCCCTTCTATAGTTTATATTATAGTACAAGGCGTCGCTTTTACATTTGACCTCATTCCGTAGCTGACATCACACTTCAAACGCCAGAGAAGGGACAAAGAAAGGGAGAGAACTCGTGAACATCTCTCGTGGTAAGAACAATGTCTAGAATTCTAGTTCGTGTATGCATTAACAACAAATTTCAGTCTGTCCGTATGTCTGTCTGTCTGTATGTCTGTCCATTCGTCCGTCCGTCCGTCCGTCCGTCCGTATGTCTGTCTGTCCGTCAGTCTGTCCGTCAGTCTGTCTATCTGTGCGTCCGTTTATCACAACGAATTGACGTAAAAGAGACAATTTTTTATCGAGAAATGACCACAGAATCACAACACGTCACTTGTAGTCAAACATACATCAACATACAATCAACTTATTGATGTTTATAGCACTGAAGACAATAGAACACGGTGACGTAATTATAAACTATAACTGTATTGTATTGCTTTGTTATAGATTTACAGTTGACAGTTTATATCACTCTGTATACGACTTGCATTTGTTCCAATTTAATAATTATTTCTGTATGATAGATTTTATTGTTTCCATTGAATAAATACCAACAATGTCTGATTGAACACTTCAGCTTGGCTGACTTTATACAATTCTAAATGTATCAAGTAAACTATAAACTTATACATTATTTACAACTTTTCTTTAAATAGAAACCAATCAATAGAACTGTCCAGGTAATAGATCATACATTTTGTTATTTCACTTTTCTCTTGTATATTAATGCTCAACAAATCAGGACGATCTGTGTCACGTGTCCATTAGTTCGAGGATCCGGGATTCTCAGTGGCTCCGTGTTCAACTTAACATACCACAAGTACGGTTATGCATTAAATGTTACATGTAGTATTATACTTAGCGAGATATCCGTGTCTAGTGGACATACTTCTAGCTTGCTTTGTTGTCATGTTTTAACCCTAACCCTGTACTTGGATGTGTGTATGTGTTCAAGATATGTGTCAGCAGTCTTGTTGTTTTCTCACAAGAACGACATGTATCATACCAACAAATCAATCTATATACTGTATGTATTTGTAGGTTGACAATGTATGTATTTGTAGGTTGACAATGTATGTATTTGTAGGTTGACAATGTATGTATTTGTAGGTTGACAATGTATGCATTTGTAGGTTGACAATGTATGTATTTGTAGATTGACAATGTATGTATTTGTAGATTGACAATGTATGTATTTGTAGATTGACAATGTAGGTATTTGTAGATTGACAATGTATGTATTTGTAGATTGACAATGTATGTATTTGTAGATTGACAATGTAGGTATTTGTAGATTGACAATGTATGTATTTGTAGATTGACAATGTATGTATTTGTAGATTGACAATGTATGTATTTGTAGATTGACAATGTATGTATTTGTAGATTGACAATGTCTCAGAGTGGGTTCACTTGTTCCTGTTCAGAAATATGTAATGATGTATATTTCTAAATTCATATTGACATTTAACTTGACTGAGTATTTAAATCAGGTTTACGTAAATGTACAGCGCGACATAACATTCAATAGTTCTTTTTACCGATACAATATAATTACAACATGTACCATAGAAAATATAAATTATTTAGTATCGTGCTTTATAATTGTAAACCATAGTTGCAAGGTAGGTTTAACAACATTTGTTATTTTTCGTTTCTATCACAAACTGTTCCTTGTTTTCATAACAATCCCGTAACTATTTGTCTGTTAATACCTAAGTTACAATTAAAGCGGTGGCCGGGCGGCGTGTGCGATTTCGGCGTGTAGAGGTCTGCGAAAAAACGCGCGATAGGGGCGCTCACAGTCACATTTAAAAGTGCCCCGCACGCTGCCATGACGACCTTCCTGAAAATGGGGTCGAATTCTTGGCCCGTTTATCGGCCGGTGTCCTAAGGCATTCGTCCGATGTCCTGTTTATGTCCCTGCGATACCCCGGCCGATGTCTGACTGATTTCCGGCGGGGCCCGGCCGGCGTCTGATCGGCGTCTGACCGATATATGGATTGTCTTGGTTGTCCAAATTCTGGCCCGGTGCCCGCCCGATGTGTGCGATGCCCTGCCTGACATCGGCCAGGCATCGTCCGATTTATTGGCGATCAGTTTGCGATTCGAAACGCCGCACCAGGGTTTAAGTCCGAGTTAAAGTAACTCGATGCCCGCCCGATTCCCAAAAATGACCCGGCAGCCGCAAGGAGTCCCGTGTGGCCCCGGCCAAAAATGCCTAGAAATCTGTCGCAAACTACTCGCAAACCCATCGCAAGCTAATTGTGACTGGAGTATAACACTTGAGCAATCTATTGGTTTATCTGACGAGTATGTGAATTGCTTGAACAAGATCCAAAATGATAACACTGCATTTGGACACCAGCCTAAGAATGCAAACTTGCCATTGGTCAATATTTAAACTGTACTCAGAACCAACCAATCAAATGCTTTGATTTTGACTTTGACTTCTAACCTTGTATACTGACTGTGTGAACAGAAATCATTTATCATTTTGTTGTGTTTTTCCACCAGTAAATATCGTGTGTTGTAATTTAATGCTTGATCCTTTAATGTAAAGTTGTCTAGCCAGCGATTTCTGGACAGATAGTTACCACACTAACTCACACATTGAATACTGAAATACTTTACGTTATATTCCATTTATCGACTGCTTGATTATATAAAGACTGTCGAATGGTTATTTTAAGATGCTTAATTTTTCACGCATGCTCGGCGTTGGTGTAATTTTATACTTCGTGAAATAACATTGTATGTACATGTAATGATGTATTGATTTGCTGATAATTGAATTGTGGTAACCTGCGTGACCATTATTGTGCTGTAGAAGTTATGTTCAATATAAGACAGCATGATATCGTGTTATTGCATAATTTATGTAAACCAAGACGCTATAATGACTACAGTCTACCATTGTATAAGTATAGACGACCTAATATCAATACAGTCTGCAACTAGCATACAGGACAGAGTTCTTGCATTGTTAGCTCAAATATACGTTACCCGTAAATAAGTACTATTGACGTGCAAGTTGGTTACCGGTTAATCAGTACTATTGACGTGAACGTTGGTTACCGGTTAATCAGTACTAGAGACGTGTAGGTTGGTTACCGTTTAATCAGTACTAGAGACGTGTAGGTTGGTTACCGTTTAATCAGTACTAGAGACGTGTAGGTTGGTTACCGTTTAATCAGTACTATTGACGTGAACGTTGGTTACCGTTTAATCAGTACTAGAGACGTGTAGGTTGGTTACCGTTTAATCAGTACTAGAGACGTGTAGGTTGGTTACCGTTTAATCAGTACTATTGACGTGCAAGTTGGTTACCGTTTAATCAGTACTAGAGACGTGTAGGTTGGTTACCGGTTAATCAGTACTATTGACGTGCAAGTTGGTTACCGTTTAATAAGTACTATTGACGTGCACGTTGGTTACCGTTTAATCAGTACTAGAGACGTGTAGGTTGGTTACCGTTTAATCAGTACTAGAGACGTGTAGGTTGGTTACCGGTTAATCAGTACTATTGACGTGAACGTTGGTTACCGTTTAATCAGTACTAGAGACGTGTAGGTTGGTTACCGTTTAATCAGTACTATTGACGTGCAAGTTGGTTACCGTTTAATCAGTACTAGAGACGTGTAGGTTGGTTACCGTTTAATCAGTACTATTGACGTGCACGTTGGTTACCGTTTAATCAGTACTAGAGACGTGTAGGTTGGTTACCGTTTAATCAGTACTATTGACGTGCAAGTTGGTTACCGTTTAATCAGTACTAGAGACGTGTAGGTTGGTTACTGTTTAATCAGTACTAGAGACGTGTAGGTTGGTTACCGTTTAATAAGTACTATTGACGTGCACGTTGGTTAGCGTTTAATCAGTACTAGAGACGTGTAGGTTGGTTACCGTTTAATCAGTACTATTGACGTGCAAGTTGGTTACCGTTTAATCAGTACTAGAGACGTGTAGGTTGGTTACTGTTTAATCAGTACTAGAGACGTGTAGGTTGGTTACCGTTTAATCAGTACTAGAGACGTGTAGGTTGGTTACCGTTTAATCAGTACTAGAGACGTGTAGGTTGGTTACTGTTTAATCAGTACTAGAGACGTGTAGGTTGGTTACCGTTTAATCAGTACTAGAGACGTGTAGGTTGGTTACCGTTTAATCAGTACTAGAGACGTGTAGGTTGGTTACCGTTTAATCAGTACTATTGACGTGCAAGTTGGTTACCGTTTAATCAGTACTAGAGACGTGTAGGTTGGTTACCGTTTAATCAGTACTATTGACGTGTAGGTTGGTTACCGTTTAATCAGTACTAGAGACGTGCAAGTTGGTTACCGTTTAATCAGTACTAGAGACGTGTAGGTTGGTTACTGTTTAATCAGTACTAGAGACGTGTAGGTTGGTTACCGTTTAATCAGTACTAGAGACGTGTAGGTTGGTTACCGTTTAATCAGTACTAGAGACGTGTAGGTTGGTTACTGTTTAATCAGTACTATTGACGTGCAAGTTGGTTACCGTTTAATCAGTACTAGAGACGTGTAGGTTGGTTACTGTTTAATCAGTACTATTGACGTGCAAGTTGGTTACCGTTTAATCAGTACTAGAGACGTGTAGGTTGGTTACCGTTTAATCAGTACTAGAGACGTGTAGGTTGGTTACCGTTTAATCAGTACTAGAGACGTGTAGGTTGGTTACCGTTTAATCAGTACTATTGACGTGCAAGTTGGTTACCGTTTAATCAGTACTAGAGACGTGTAGGTTGGTTACCGTTTAATCAGTACTATTGACGTGCAAGTTGGTTGCCGTTTAATCAGTACTAGAGACGTGTAGGTTGGTTACCGTTTAATCAGTACTAGAGACGTGTAGGTTGGTTACCGTTTAATCAGTACTATTGACGTGCAAGTTGGTTGCCGTTTAATCAGTACTATTGACGTGCAAGTTGGTTACCGTTTAATCAGTACTAGAGACGTGTAGGTTGGTTACCGTTTAATCAGTACTAGAGACGTGTAGGTTGGTTACCGTTTAATCAGTACTAGAGACGTGTAGGTTGGTTACCGGTCAATCAGTACTAGAGACGTGCAAGTTGGTTACCGTTTAATCAGTACTAGAGACGTGTAGGTTGGTTACCGTTTAATCAGTACTAGAGACGTGTAGGTTGGTTACCGGTCAATCAGTACTAAAGACGTGTAGGTTGGTTACCGGTTAATCAGTACTAGAGACGTGCAAGTTGGTTACCGTTTAATCAGTACAATTGACGTGCACGTTGGTTACCGGTCAATCAGTACTAGAGACGTGCAAGTTGGTTACCGGTCAATCAGTACTAGAGATGTGTAGGTTGGTTACCGTTTAATCCGTACTAGAGACGTGCAAGTTGGTTACCGTTTAATCAGTAATAGAGACGTGCAGGTTGGTTACTGTTTAATCAGTACTAGAGACGTGTAGGTTGGTTACCGTTTAATCAGTACTAGAGACGTGCAAGTTGGTTACTGTTTAATCAGTACTAGAGATGTGTAGGTTGGTTACTGTTTAATCAGTACTAGAGACGTGTAGGTTGGTTACCGGTCAATCAGTACTAGAGACGTGTAGGTTGGTTACCGGTCAATCAGTACTAGAGACGTGCAAGTGGGTTACCGGTCAATCAGTACTAGAGACGTACAAGTTTGTTACCGGTCAATCAGTACTAGAGACGTGCAAATTGGTTACCGGTCAATCAGAACTAGAGACGTGCAAGTTTGTTACCGGTCAATCAGTACTAGAGACGTGCAAATTGGTTACCGGTCAATCCGTACTAGAGATGTAGTGACATCAATCTGAATACAATTTATTAATAAATTCCACGCTTTTTGTACCGTCCAACTTGAAATGGACGAGATCATTATACGAATGTGTGATTTACAGACAATGTTTGAGAACTTGTTACGGTAAATGAAGTATGTGCGGGTGTAAATGTTTGTCTCTTTGATATTCGCTTCTTCCCTACAAATCTGTTGAGTTTTATACAATACACGTTGGCTCATATTGCATGGTCAAACACATATTATGTACTATTGTGATTAATTTGACGAATTTATCTGACATAATGCGCATGTACACTCGGTCAATTCAATGTTATTAGTATACCTCAGTCAAGTCAATGTTATGAGCGTATCTCTGTCAAGTCATTAATATGTGCGTATCTCAGTCAATTCAATGTTATAAGCGTATCTCAGTCAATTCAATGTTATGAGCGTATCTCTGTCAAGTCAATGTTATGAGCGTATCTCAGTCAATTCAATGTTATAAGCGTATCTCAGTAAAGTCAATGTTATGAGCGAATCTCAGTCAATTCAATGTTATGAGCGTATCTCAGTCAATTCAATGTTATGAGCGTATCTCAGTCAATTCAATGTTATAAGCGTATCTCAGTCAATTCAATGTTATGAGCGTATCTCAGTAAATGCAATGTTATGAGCGTACCTCATTATGAGCGGCGCTTAATGTTATGAACGTATCTCAGTAAATGCAATGTTATGAGCGTACCTCATTATGAGCGGCGCTTAATGTTATGAACGTATCTCATTAAATGCAATGTTATGAGCGTACCTCATTATGAGCGGCGCTTAATGTTATGAACGTATCTCAGTAAATGCAATGTTATGAGCGTACCTCATTATGAGCGGCGCTTAATGTTATGAGCCTATTGCAAATTAAAGAATGTCTTAATTATAAATTATCTCGTATGTTACACAGAAAGTCTACTCTTGATGAATCATTTTATTTTATAGTAAATAAATATAGAACTACACCCCTGCCATCCCCTCGTCGTAAGCCACAACTATTTGGGGGGAATATTAGGAACAGCGATATGTACTTATAACCATTGTACGTAGATATGCTATCATATTAAATAAGTTCTTTCCATTCAATAATATGGTCTGTTGAATTCAAACTTCCTATTGTTATCAGAATATTTATACAAACCATTTTGGCAACAAAGTCCTAACATGCGATCCTTCTTAGAGATAACGTCGTATGCTTAGTGCACTGAAATTATTGCGCAAATAGTTTAGATAATTTTAGTATGAATAAATCCTATCCCAGTTGGAACTTTGATAACTGTCATTTAGCTTTTTAAATCATATACAGTAGAACTTCGAAACCTCGAACTGTTTTTCCTCGAACACAGTAGATACGTCGAACAGGTTCTTAAGTCCCGGCGAATTTCCTTCTTATTTCATATTATCTAACAGTAGATCTCTCAAACAAAGATAGGTCGAATACTAGAACATGATTTGCTGTCCCTAGCTACCATTTCATAAAATTCTTAAACCCAAAAGAGTAAAATTTATTGAGTTAATACGTCGAAATGTCAAAATTGGTATACATTTACCAGAAATGTATTATCTTAACCATTTTGATAATGCATAGTACACTCGTACCGGCAACCATAGATGCCACGAAGAATAGATGCCTCGAAGAATAGATGCCTCGAACAATAGATGCCACGAACAATAGATGCATCGAACAATGGATGCCACGAACAATATATGTCACGAAGAATAGATGCCTCGAACAATAGATGCCACGAACAATAGATGCCTCGAACAATAGATGCCACGAACAATAGATGTCACGTACAATAGATGCCACGAACAATAGATGCATCGAACAATGGATGCCACGAACAATAGATGCATCGAACAATAGATGCATCGAACAATGGATGCCACGAACAATATATGCCACGAACAATAGATGCCACGAACAATAGATGTCACGAACAATAGATGCCACGAACAATAGATGCCACGAACAATAGATGCCTCGAACTTATTGCTGGATCCGACGACAGTTCGAGGTTTCGAAATTTTACTGTGTTTGCTCACCAAATATTTATATTGTGAGCTGATATTCTACAGAAACAAGTGGAAGAAATAAATGATTGATACACGTCACCTCCACCAACAGTGGACGTAAATACATATAATGATCATAATATATTAATGTGTACACAATGTTTCCTTATTGAATTGAGGTTTGTTTTCAATTTATATTACAAATTTAAATATTCGGTAGTAACAATGTCCATTTCACCAATAATTGTAAATCATATTGACGTTATTGGTAGACAATTGATTGTTTTACGTTTGTACTGATCCCTCTGTCTTGTTCTACCCTCTGTCACGTTGTTCCCTCTGTCACGCTGTTACTATATCTTGTCGTTCCCACTGTCACGTTGTTACTATATCTTGTTGTTCCCTCTGTCACGTTGTTACTATATCTTGTTGTTCCCTCTGTCACGCTGTTACTATATCTTGTCGTTCCCACTGTCACGTTGTTACTATATCTTGTCGTTCCCACTGTCACGTTGTTACTATATCTTGTCGTTCCCACTGTCACGTTGTTACTATATCTTGTTGTTCCCTCTGACACGTTGTAACTATATCTTGTTGTTCCCTCTGTCACGCTGTTACTATATCTTGTCGTTCCCACTGTCACGTTGTTACTATATCTTGTCGTTCCCACTGTCACGTTGTTACTATATCTTGTTGTTCCCTCTGTCACGTTGTTACTATATCTTGTTGTTCCCTCTGTCACGCTGTTACTATATCTTGTCGTTCCCACTGTCACGTTGTTACTATATCTTGTTGTTCCCTCTGTCACGTTGTTACTATATCTTTTTGTTCCCTCTGTCACGCTGTTACTATATCTTGTCGTTCCCTCTGTCACGCTGTTACTATATCTTGTCGTTCCCACTGTCACGTTGTTACTATATCTTGTTGTTCCCTCTGTCACGTTGTTACTATATCTTGTTGTTCCCTCTGTCACGCTGTTACTATATCTTGTCGTTCCCTCTGTCACGCTGTTACTATATCTTGTCGTTCCCACTGTCACGTTGTTACTATATCGTGTCGTTCCCACTGTCACGTTGTAACAATATCTTGTTGTTCCCTCTGTCACGTTGTTACTATATCTTGTCGTTCCCACTGTCACGTTGTTACTATATCTTGTTGTTCCCTCTGTCACGTTGTAACTATATCTTGTCGTTCCCTCTGTCACGTTGTAACTATATCTTGTTGTTCCCTCTGTCACGTTGTTACTATATCTTGTTGTTCCCTCTGTCACGTTGTTACTATGTCTTGTTGTTCCCTCTGTCACGTTGTAACTATATCTTGTTGTTCCCTCTGTCTTGTTATACCCTCTGTTTAGTTGTTCCCTCTGTCACGTTGTTCCCTCTGTCACGTTGTTACTATGTCACGTTGTTACTATATCTTGTTGTTCCCTCTGTCACGGTGTTACTATGTCTTGTTGTTCCCTCTGTCTTGTTCTACCCTCTGTCACGTTGTTCCCTCTGTCACGTTGTTACTATTTCTTGTTGTTCCCTATGTCACGTTGTTACTTTGTCACATTGTTACTCTGTCACGTTGTTACTCTGTCACGTTGTTACTCTGTCACGTTGTTACTTTGTCACATTGTTACTCTGTCACGTTGTTACTTTGTCACATTGTTACTATGTCACGTTGTTACTATGTCTTGTTGTTCCCTCTGTCACGTTGTTCCCTCTGTCACGTTGTTCCCTCTGTCACGTTGTTACTATGTCTTGTTGTTCCCTCTGTCACGTTGTTACTATGTCTTGTTGTTCCTTCTGTCACGTTGTTACTATGTCTTGTTGTTCCTTCTGTCACGTTGTTACTATGTCACGTTGTTACTTTGTCACAGTGTTACTCTGTCACGATGTTACTATTTCACGTTGTCACTCTGTCACGTTGTTCCCTCTGTCTATAACGATAGCAGTCATGTATTTGTTATCTGCCAGGAACTTCAAGAATATAAGCCAATGTTCAACCTGATCACCACTCTACCAGATATAGACTTGTGTTGAAACGTTTACCACCCGGATCTAGGTCGGATTTTAACTTTTACAATTGTTTTCCGTATAAAGAATGTCGTATGAAATGTTCGAATCTATTCTCGAACAACAAAACAAACGCATTGAAATCTGATTGACAATACATACGTTATACAAGACCATACAGATCTGAATGTACGAGTAATCTGCGATCAGGTTACAAACAAACGGTCACACTTGTGATTGAAATGAATATATCGTGTTCATTAAGCAAAAACTTGACATGTAAGACTATCACATTCAGACGAGTTTTTTGTAATCAATGACAAACAGTTCACCACTTGTTTACATTCCATTCATTCCGTTGTAATGTTATATAGGTGCTGTGTCAACGGATGTTTCTCTTATTTTCTATCAGATATTTAATAACGTCTTGGTGAACTATCAATCTCTTCATTTCAAAAGTGTGTCTGTAAATTTGCGTTTTTTACAAGTGAGGCCAAACAACGTGTTCGATCCATACAGAGTATTCGGATGACCAGAGCAAATATAAGTTGTGAAGATTAGTATACATTGTAAGATAATATAAATGGTAGACAACAACTCAACAAGTTTTATAAATATTATATTGACTTGAACTGTCCCAAACTGAGGACATCAGGAGCTGTTATTTAACCTCACACTTGTATGAACTAAGTCAATATTTCCATATTTACTTAAAATATTTATTAGCCTTACAACACTATACACTACCTGTTATAAATACATAGACTTTCCATAGATCTTCAAAGTTTTAAGTAGTATGTATACAGTTAGTGGACTGGTTCCCGGTGCGCGTGTTATACCAATAGAACCGGGTACCATCACGTGGCAACTATTCGTTTTTACCACATAAATTACTCTTCACTGGGAAAGATAAAGACATGGTCTTTCAATGGCTAAATCAATAAAACAAGGGGAAATTTTGTATTTAAAATAATGAGATCGTCTTGTCAAAGTATTGAAGATTTCTGTATTGAATTCCCTACACGTATGTAGGTATTTAAGTGACAATTGTGGAGCAATAAAGCATTACATCGCTTATATACAACGTTAAACCTTCAGCAATATCTTACAGTTTTCTCGTTTTTCAGCTGATCGTTGATAATTCTAAACTGTGAATAACAATAACTTACGATATATTGGACATATCTGTTGACCAACCAGATCAACGTCACTAACAGTTCTGTAAACCGGACGATATTATACCGCAGACAATATTCGCTTTGTTCAAGTGTTTGCTATCAGTTGAATCGTGTTCAATTTTAAATTGTTTTTTTAATGAAAAAAAATATATCAGAACCGATGATTGTAAATCTGCTGTTTTCCTTAAACGAAATTACACGATTGATTTAAACATGTGAAGGATTTCAACTTGCCTACAATTTCATGGCGATATTGACGAGTATTGAACAATGAATTTTAACACAGAGCGATATAGCGGGTAATATATTTTTATATATAGCTGTATATCGGATTATACATAACGACATATACAGCGAACAACGGGTGAAAGAAATTTCCTACGGGGACAATTGATGCATGGATTTGTAAAGGATGATACTTAAATGGTGAACATGCCGTGAAACAAGATTCTACTATTGTGTTTTATATCAAACAGTTGAAATCTTGTATGATATTGATAATAGTTTATAGGACTTTATGTAAGTGGCGTTTTAATGAAAGAAACAAACTTTACAATTCAGCAACGAATCGTTTTAGGATTGGTTTGAATTCAAGATTATATATCTCTCTTACAGCATTCATACACGTTATTGTAGAAAATGAATAAAAAACGTTTGTAAAGAACGACACGTTTAATATGAAGATACGGAACGTTCATACGATAAATGTATAATGCCGTCTTTTATTCTATTGTGATTTTACCAGTTTAACCGATTTATGATGAAGCTGGATTTGAGTTGGTAGTTAGGTTTATTTAGACAATTGAATTAAATCTGTCCGCTGTCGGTAAATAAAACGTTACGTGTTTAAAATTTGAGTGGAGTTTCGCGTCTACGATCATTGATCTATTGAGACACAACTATCCGGGAGATTAAAGCTGGATTTTTGTGGATAAGACACTGGGTCAATTAATTTGCTTTTCTGCTATAAAATGTAAAACTTGTTGATTTGTTTACCGACTTGATTACTCGACTGGGATTTCATTTATGCACAGATTGCGTGTCAGTGTAATAAATGTCAATATCGTACGGTCGTTAAATCAACCAAGTTGCTATATGAAGATTTCTATATTGCGTGCATGTTGTGCATATGTAACAGGCACAATAATTAACTAGAGACGGGCAGATTTTCTGGGAAGTTCAGATGTCTACAAGCCAGGTACAGTATAAAATCATTATTATTCATGTCTAATTAAATACTATATATCAGGCGTATTTTGTAAAATTGTCTGTACAGATATCACGAGGGTGATATATTAGGCGTACTTTGTAATATTGTCTGTACAGATATCACGAGGGTGATTCATTAGGCGTATTATGTAATATTGTCTGTACAGATATCACGAGGGTGATACATTAGGCGTACTTTGTAATATTGTCTGTACAGATATCACGAGGGTGATATATTAGGCGTACTTTGTAATATTGTCTGTACAGATATCACGAGGGTGATACATTAGGCGTATATTGTAATATTGTCTGTACAGATATCACGAGGGTGATACATTAGGCGTACTTTATAATATTGTCTGTACATATATCACGAGGGTGATACATTAGGCGTAGTATGTAATATTGTCTGTACAGATATCACGAGGGTGATACATTAGGCGTATTATGTAATATTGTCTGTACAGATATCACGAGGGTGATACATTAGGCGTATTATGTAATATTGTCTGTACAGATATCACGAGGGTGATACATTAGGCGTAGTATGTAATATTGTCTGTACAGATATCACGAGGGTGATACATTAGGCGTAGTATGTAATATTGTCTGTACAGATATCACGAGGGTGATACTTAGGCGTATTATGTAATATTGTCTGTACAGATATCACGAGGGTGACTGTATCTTGTTGATTGTTGATATATCGTATTTTATATCTGTCATATTGAAACCCAACTAGAACGGATTAAAATGGTATTTAAATTCTGACAATGAACGATATGTAATCTGTGAATGACATATTAAATACGGTTATTGTACAGGAGAAGATCAAATACTTGATATAACATTCACATATTAAAATACACGAGCATTCAGATGTATGTTGAAAATTGTGAAATATTAAATAGTTTTGTATGTCAAATATTATAAAATGATAAAAGAGATAGATTGACTTAAGTTACCAGTCAATGTAAGATTGTACACCAACACTGGTGTTCTGTTATACGGTGTAACGAATTAAAACCGGAGTATTGTAATGTACTTGTTAGTCTACACAAAATCAACGAAATATTTTGATTAACATCGACGTTATTTTGTTCATAGTAACGTCCTTTTTACTACAATGATTGTATTGATACGTAACTATGGTAACACATATCTTTTTGTACTTATTATAATATAATCAGATTTAAAGACTAAGAATTACAACTCGGTGGTCTAACTTTTGTATACATGGTACTAAATAATAGGTAAAGAAATTTGAATTACGAAACTGTGAAGTCACAATTGTTACCAGTTATTTTCATTGTATACCACACAAATCATTGATATCTGAAATTCAGTACACATGTATGACACTAATACAGCTTGGGTTGTTTTACACATTTTGTTCCATTCATAAGTATGGATTTTTTCCGATTCATTCAAACCAGATGTATTGAATTTATTTTTATTTTTAATCAAAATTTAAATATTTTCAAGAACTTAAAATAATCGAGTTCTATAAATATTTTATATGATTGAGTAGAATATTATACGGAAGGGAGTCAAACACTCAAACATCTTAATACAGCAATAATGATCAATGTATGCGAACTTAAATACATTTATGATCAATTAGAAGTCGTTTGTATGAAACAGATTCAACGTACATTATAGAGATCGTTTGTATGAAACAGATTCACGTACATTATAGAGATCGTTTGTATGAAACAGATTCACGTACGCTATAGAGATCGTTTGTATGAAACAGAATCACGTACCTAATAGAGATCGTTTGTATGAAACAAATTCACGTACATAATAGAGATCGTTTGTATGAAACAGATTCACGTACGCTATAGAGGTCGTTTGTATGGAACAGATTCACGTACGTTATAGAGATCATTTGTATGAAACAGATTAACGTACGCTCTTAAGATCGTTTGTATGAAACAGATTCACGTACGCTATAGAGATCGTTTGTATGAAACAGAATCACGTACGCTATAGAAATCGTTTGTAAATCGTTTGTATGACACAGAATCGAGTACGCTATAGAAATCGTTTGTAAATCGTTTGTATGAAACAGAATCACGTACGCTATAGAAATCGTTTGTATGAAACAGATTCACGTACGCTATAGAGGTCGTTTGTATGGAACAGATTCACGTACGTTATAGAGATCATTTGTATGAAACAGATTAACGTACGCTCTTAAGATCGTTTGTATGAAACAGATTCACGTACGCTATAGAGATCGTTTGTATGAAACAGAATCACGTACGCTATAGAAATCGTTTGTAAATCGTTTGTATGACACAGAATCGAGTACGCTATAGAAATCGTTTGTAAATCGTTTGTATGAAACAGAATCACGTACGCTATAGAAATCGTTTGTAAATCGTTTGTATGAAACAGATTCACGTACTATATAAGATCACTCTCGTATTGTTGTGCATGATACGTCCATGTCCTCATGTCACAGATTTATATATACAACTTACAGTCACAAATAAGTGGCAATATCGTGCCTACCATGACGGTACAATAATGTATTGAATGGTTATAAGGTGTCGTCGCTAAGTACATTATATCACTAGATGGTTCTTTCATTGATGTAAGCAAATTGTATTTCTATAAATGTTCAATATAGCATGAAATGAACGCTCAACCTTCGATTGAAATTCTTCACAAACCAGCAACTAATGAAATGTATAACAAGATTTCCGTATTGAACAAAATTAATTTATTATATGACATTTTTCACTTCATAGAAAATTCAGCTAACATTAATCCGTGAGAATTATTATGAATCACTAGATCCAAGTTATAGAACCTCATTGTGGCTTTTATTGTAATGAAAGGCTGATGAGTTGCAGCGAACAAAATGTTTTCATACTTAAAATTAATTTATTGATATTAAAAAAAAACAGCTCGTCATATTCGTGAGTGCATATATATTAGACATGTATGTACATATAACACGTGTCCGGATGTCACCATGTATAGTCATGTACGGATGTCACCATGTATAGTCATGTACGGATGTCACCATGTATAGTCATGTACGGATGGCACCGTGTATAGCCATATACGGATGACACAGTGTATAGCCATGTACGGATGTCACCATGTATAGTCATGTACGGATGGCACCGTGTATAGTCATGTACGGATGTCACCATGTATAGTCATGTACGGATGTCACCATGTATAGTCATGTACGGATGTCACCATGTATAGTCATGTACGGATGGCACCGTGTATAGCCATATACGGATGACACAGTGTATAGCCATGTACGGATGTCACCATGTATAGTCATGTACGGATGTCACCATGTAAAGTCATGTACGGATGACACCGTGTATAGTCATGTACGGATGACACCGTGTATAGTCATGTACGGATGGCGCCGTGTATAGTCATGTACGGATGACACCGTGTATAGTCATGTACGGATGGCACCGTGTATAGTCATGTACAGATGGCACCGTGTATAGCCATGTACGGATGGCACCGTGTATAGTCATGTACGGATGACACCGTGTATAGTCATGTAGGGATGGCATCGTGTATAGTCATGTACGGATGGCACCGTGTATAGTCATGTAGGGATGGCATCGTGTATAGTCATGTACGGATGGCACCGTGTATAGTCATGTACGGATGACACCGTGTATAGCCATGTACGGATGACACCGTGTATAGTCATGTACGGATGATACCGTGTATAGTCATGTACGGATGACACCGTGTATAGTCATGTACGGATGACACCGTGTATAGCCATGTACGGATGACACCGTGTATAGTCATGTACGGATGACACCGTGTATAGTCATGCACGGATGACACCGTGGATAGTCATGTACGGATGGCACCGTGTATAGTCATGTACGGATGACACCGTGGATAGTCATGTACGGATGACACCGTGTATAGTCATGTACGGATGACACCGTGTATAGTCATGGCACAACGCATCAACTACATATTACTAAAGTCAGCACAACATGCGGTCCTTGTCCCTGACTTATTCAATCAGTCAGAAATATGGTGTACGGACTTTGTATTAACGATTCGAGCCAAAAGATCAAATAAATTAAGGAACACAACTAAGATTATTATCAAAGATTAATCGCCTTTTGGCAAATATTTTATACAGTTACACAGATTATAATTATAATTCTATTTCAACACGCGAATGGTTTTTAATTATAGTAAACATACAATGGGAGATATGTATGCCAAGGGCGTTGAATTTACTTAATATTTATTATAAATTGAGATACATGACCAACAATTTATTGGTACGTCCATATGTATAAAACATGAATGAATTATTCCTTTGTATTCACGTTTAGTTTGCATTAACAAAGAAATAATTTACAGAATAGAACATTTAGTACGACGTGAACATTGTACATAGTCAACATTTACATATAAATACACAATATAAACACACATATATTGTAATTATATATAAACATACATGAAAGGTCCAAATATATCAAAATTACATAAAATACACAATACAAACACAAATATCTATACCATTTACATTCAAAGTTTCTTATAAATATAAATATAAATCAAAGGTCAAAGGTGATCAACACAACGTATTTTTAGGATTATGTTAAATATAAAATTATGATTAGAAGTGTGAGCATAAACGTACAACATATCAACAGCATACATTATACAGCATACATTATACAGCATACATTTTACAGCATACATTATACAGCATACATTATACAGCATACATTATACAGCATACATTATACAGCATACATTATACAGCATACATTATACAGCATGCATTATACAGCATACATTATACAGCATGCATTATACAGCATACATTATACAGCATACATTATACAGCATGCATTATACAGCATACATTATACAGCATGCATTATACAGCATACATTATACAGCATACATTATACAGCATACATTATACAGCATACATTATACAGCATGCATTATACAGCATGCATTATACAGCATACATTATACAGCATACATTATACAACATACATTATACAGCATGCATTATACAGCATGCATTATACAGCATATATTATACAGCATGCATTATACAGCATACATTATACAGCATGCATTATACAGCATACATTATACAGCATGCATTATACAGCATACATTATACAGCATGCATTATACAGCATACATTATACAGCATACATTATACAGGATACATTATACAGCATACATTATACAGCATACATTATACAGCATACATTATACAGCATACATTATACAGCATGCATTATACAGCATACCTTATACAGCATGCATTATACAGCATGCATTATACATCATACATTATACAGCATACATTATACAGCATACATTATACAGCATACATTATACAGCATACATTATACAGCATACATTATACAGCATACATTATACAGCATACATTATACAGCATACATTATACAGCATACATTAAACAGCATACATTATACAGCATACATTATACAGCATACATTATACAGCATACATTCAAGTCTTATATAATATTGTTTAAACATAATTCATGTTTATTACTTATATGTATATTCGAATAGAATCTACCATTAAGTATAAATTAACGAAGGTAATAACTTGTTGGTTAGTATTAAATAAAGATATCTACCATGTATAAGGTAATAACTAGTTGGTTAGTATTAAATAAAGATATCTACCATGTATAAGGTAATAACTCGTTGGTTAATATTACCTAAAGATATCTACCATGTATAAGGTAATAACTTGTTGGTTAGTATTAAATAAAGATATCTACCATTTGAAATGTCATAAATAAAGTTTAATTTATTACTAGACTTGTACTGCCAGGTGTGAGAAATCTTTCATGTCGAAATAAAATGCCACAAATATTTAATTAATATGTTATAACACGTAAAATATACAACTTGTATTCAGTATAAATCTGAGGTTAATAATGTTCATTTATCATGTGAGAAATGTTCTGGTTTCACTGTTTGTCATATAACGTATCAATCAAATTTTACTCACTATTATGTTTATTATGTTTGTTTGTTCACTGTGAAGTAAACTTGATAAACTTTCATTACTATTTACTGTACGTAAAATTAATCAACATAGTTCGTTTCTATTGAAGCGTTGTGATCATCACGTGATATTGAATTCTATACTTTGAGTTTTGTATTACAAATGACGTGGAAATTGTATCAGAAATATCAAATCATGTATTCTTGTAAGTTGTACTTGGTTTGACTAAACATCATAGCAATGACACAAGCAGACGATAAATCATAAACCACATTTATTTCATAATTTGTGAAAATGTGTTCAAGTTTAATTTCAAACAAATAATATCGTTCAATGTTGATATTATGTTTCTTTCTTCCAATCCGGCCATGCTGTATGTTACATTCCAGCCATGCTGTATGTTACATTCCGGCCATGCTATATGTTACATTCCGGCCATGCTATACGTTACATTCCATCCATGCTATATGTTACATTCCAGCCATGCTATATGTTACATTCCGGCCATGCTGTATGTTACATTCCAGCCATGCTATATGTTACATTCCAGCCATGCTATACGTTACATTCCGGCCATGCTGTATGTTACATTCCGGCCATGCTGTATGTTACATTCCGGCCATGCTATACGTTACATTCCGGCCATGCTGTATGTTACATTCCAGCCATGCTGTATGTTACATTCCAGCCATGCTGTATGTTACATTCCAGCCATGCTGTATGTTACATTCCGGCCATGCTATATGTTACATTCCAGCCATGCTGTATGTTACATTCCGGCCATGCTATATGTTACATTCCGGACATGCTGTATGTTACATTCCAGCCATGCTTTATGTTACATTCCGGCCATGCTGTATGTTACATTCCGGCCATGCTATATGTTACATTCCGGCCATGCTGTATGTTACATTCCGGCCATGCTGTATGTTACATTCCGGTCATGCTATATGTTACATTCCGGCCATGCTGTATGTTACATTCCGGCCATGCTGTATGTTACATTCCGGCCATGCTATATGTTACATTCCGGCCATGCTATATGTTACATTCCAGCCATGCTACATGTTACATTCCGGCCATGCTATATGTTACATTACGGCCATGCTATATGTTACATTCCAGCCATGCTATATGTTACATTCCAGCCATGCTACATGTTACATTCCAGCCATGCTATATGTTACATTCCAGTCATGCTATATGTTACATTCCGGCCATGCTATTTGTTACATTCCAGCCATGTTATATGTTACATTCCAGCCATGCTGTATGTTACATTCCGGCCATGCTGTATGTTACATTCCAGCCATGCTGTATGTTACATTCCAGCCATGCTGTATGTTACATTCCAGCCATGCTGTATGTTACATTCCAGCCATGCTGTATGTTACATTCCGGCCATGCTATACGTTACATTCCGGCCATGCTATATGTTACATTCCGGCCATGCTATATGTTACATTCCAGCCATGCTATATGTTACATTCCGGCCATGCTATATGTTACATTCCAGCCATGCTATATGTTACATTCCAGCCATGCTGTATGTTACATTCCGGCCATGCTGTATGTTACATTCCGGCCATGCTATATGTTACATTCCAGCCATGCTGTATGTTACATTCCAGCCATGCTGTATGTTACATTCCAGCCATGCTGTATGTTACATTCCAGCCATGCTGTATGTTACATTCCGGCCATGCTATATGTTACATTCCAGCCATGCTGTATGTTACATTCCAGCCATGCTGTATGTTACATTCCAGCCATGCTATATGTTACATTCCAGCCATGCTATATGTTACATTCCAGCCATGCTATATGTTACATTCCAGCCATGCTATATGTTACATTCCAGCCATGCTATATGTTACATTCCAGCCATGCTATATGTTACATTCCGGCCATGCTATATGTTACATTCCGGCCATGCTATATGTTACATTCCGGCCATGCTATATGTTACATTCCGGCCATGCTGTATGTTACATTCCAGCCATGCTATATGTTACATTCCGGCCATGCTTTATGTTACATTCCAGCCATGCTGTATGTTACATTCCGGCCATGCTATATGTTACATTCCGGCCATGCTGTATGTTACATTCCGGCCATGCTATATGTTACATTCCGGCCATGCTGTATGTTACATTCCGGCCATGCTATACGTTACATTCCGGCCATGCTGTATGTTACATTCCGGCCATGCTATACGTTACATTCCAGCCATGCTGTATGTTACATTCCGGCCATGCTATACGTTACATTCCGGCCATGCTGTATGTTACATTCAGGCCATGCTATATGTTACATTCCGGCCATGCTGTATGTTACATTCCGGCCATGCTGTATGTTACATTCCGGCCATGCTGTATGTTACATTCCAGCCATGCTGTATGTTACATTCCAGCCATGCTATATGTTACATTCCGGCCATGCTGTATGTTACATTCCGGCCATGCTGTATGTTACATTCCGGCCATGCTATATGTTACATTCCGGCCATGCTGTATGTTACATTCCGGCCATGCTATATGTTACATTCCGGCCATGCTATATGTTACATTCCGGCCATGCTGTATGTTACATTCCGGCCATGCTATATGTTACATTCCTGCCATGCTGTATGTTACATTCCGGCAATGCTGTATGTTACATTCCGGCCATGCTATATGTTACACTCCGGCCATGCTATATGTTACATTCCGGCCATGCTATATGTTACATTCCGGCCATGCTATATGTTACATTCCGGCCATGCTATATGTTACAATCCGGCCATGCTGTATGTTACATTCAGGCCATGCTATATGTTACATTCCGGCCATGCTGTGTGTTACATTCCGGCCATGCTGTATGTTACATTCCGGCCATGCTATATGTTACATTCCGGCCATGCTATATGTTACATTCCGGCCATGCTATATGTTACATTCCGGCCATGCTGTATGTTACATTCCGGCCATGCTATATGTTACATTCCGGCCATGCTGTATGTTACATTCCGGCCATGCTATATGTTACATTCCGGCCATGCTATATGTTACATTCCGGACATGCTGTATGTTACATTCCAGCCATGCTTTATGTTACATTCCGGCCATGCTGTATGTTACATTCCGGCCATGCTATATGTTACATTCCGGCCATGCTGTATGTTACATTCCGGCCATGCTGTATGTTACATTCCGGTCATGCTATATGTTACATTCCGGCCATGCTGTATGTTACATTCCGGCCATGCTGTATGTTACATTCCGGCCATGCTGTATGTTACATTCCGGCCATGCTGTATGTTACATTCCGGTCATGCTATATGTTACATTCCGGCCATGCTATATGTTACATTCCGGCCATGCTGCATGTTACATTCCAGCCATGCTATATGTTACATTCCAGCCATGCTATATGTTACATTCCAGCCATGCTATATGTTACATTCCGGCCATGCTATATGTTACATTCCAGCCATGCTATATGTTACATTCCAGCCATGCTATATGTTACATTCCAGCCATGCTATATGTTACATTCCAGCCATGCTATATGTTACATTCCAGCCATGCTATATGTTACATTCCAGCCATGCTGTATGTTACATTCCGGCCATGTTATATGTTACATTCCGGCCATGCTATATGTTACATTCCAGCCATGCTATATGTTACATTCCGGCCATGCTATATGTTACATTCCAGCCATGCTATATGTTACATTCCAGCCATGCTATATGTTACATTCCAGCCATGCTATATGTTACATTCCGGCCATGCTATATGTTACATTCCGGCCATGCTATATGTTACATTCCAGCCATGCTATATGTTACATTCCGGCCATGCTGTATGTTACATTCCAGCCATGCTATATGTTACATTCCAGCCATGCTATATGTTACATTCCGGCCATGCTATATGTTACATTCCGGCCATGCTATATGTTACATTCCAGCCATGCTATATGTTACATTCCGGCCATGCTATATGTTACATTCATTCCGGCCATGCTATATGTTACATTCCAGCCATGCTATATGTTACATTCCGGCCATGTTATATGTTACATTCCAGCCATGCTGTATGTTACATTTTAGCCATGCTATACGTTACATTCCGGCCATGTTGTATGTTACATTCCAGCCATGCTACATGTTACATTCCAGCCATGCTATATGTTACATTCCGGCCATGCTATATGTTACATTCCGGTCATGCTATATGTTACATTCCGGCCATGCTGTATGTTACATTCCGGCCATGCTGTATGTTACATTCCAGCCATGCTATATGTTACATTCCGGCCATGCTGTATGTTACATTCCGGCCATGCTGTATGTTACATTCCGGCCATGCTGTATGTTACATTCTGTATAACCTTTCACTTGTTATCAAAGTAGATGTACTACACCATTTAACACTGTATACAGTTTGGACAATATAGACCAATTTATTGCTCCGATAATTCAAATATTGACAGAATTGAAACTTTTAATAAACTACTTTATACCTCGGCCCAATATTTTAGTGGTTAAGAGTAAACATGTCTGTTTGAAATTGGGTAAATTTAGCTTCTACTTTCTAATATACAGTTTATCAATGTTGATTGTCTGCATAATCTCTGAGATAACGTTTGATCGTGACGCAAGTTCTGTAAATAGTCAATATTGTAGATTATATATGTTAGCTTTTCGCTCTTTTTTTAAACTGGCCTAAAATCGACGTCCGTTCAATCTTCAACATATTCATTAGTTATGACTTTAAGGTCGGTAGAGAGCTTTGAGTTCACTAAGAGTTGAGCTATGAGAGTTCCTAACTTATCTATACATGTATATTTAACAAACTGTTCTGTTGTCTCGTACCAGTTATGGCAAAAGTTTACAAAACAGAAAATAAAAAACTGGAATTAATCAGTCGATCTTATAGAAGAATACGTACTGATAATAATTATTTTTTCCGATAAATTAATATGTCAACATAAATGTTTTCTAACTTTTCTACGTAAGACAGTCACATAAAAATATGACTTCATTAATATCGATGATTTTTATTTTGAAATTACAAACTTGTTCAAAATAAGTTTAAAAAGAAAAGTAAACTAGAAAATGACTTCATAAATCTGTGTACAAAGATGAATAGAATTCGATAACTATTTGTTAAAAATGTATACCAGTGTGAGAATATTAAATGCGTAGTCATAACATGCAGAATTTATAACGAATTTTCTACATTCATTCTGGTAATATTTTATTTTTCACAAATTGTAAAAATGATCTACACATTTTATTTATCAACAATATTTTCGCCTAACACAGTCAAGGTCAAAACTGTGAGAGTATCGTGACGTCACGCCATTCATTAGTTCCCTCGTAATGAATCAGTCAGAAATAATAACATGTATGTGAAGTCTAATCAAAGGGCAGAAATGGATATACATGCATTAATTGAAATTTTAGCTTCAATAAAACATTGGACAATCTAATTATTTTTATTTTCGTTCTTTTCAGTATTCAGCTAACGGTATATATACGCACAATCTAGGAACGGGATTCCAGTGAGCATTGTGGTTTGGTATAAAAGCATGACACGATCGTCCCACAATAATCCGGCCTGTGTTATAATGAATCATATTAAACAGAGCCGGAAGAACGGAGGGGGTGGCAATTATCCTCAATGGATGCGAACACTGGAAGAAAAATATCAAAAATTGCACAAAAAGATCGCAGAGAACACAAACACCGGGTATGGGCGATTTAATTCTTGTGTCGGTAGGTCAGTTTATGACGCGCGGTTATCGCAAGCTTTGTTACGTTATAAAGATCAAGCATTTCAAAAAACTTCAATAAGATCAAAATCAACAAGGAAACAAACTGTTACAAATAATCATATAGAAATCAGTGACTTGTGCAGGGAGGAGAAAATAGGAACGGAACAAAATCAATATTTGGACAACGAAATAGATTTACGAAACGACAGTTATGGTGCGAATAACAGTGAAAAGATTGAAAACGACGGAAGGCGAGAGTGTGGTCTCCATTTATCGTCTGCTTCAAGCCACCAAGATCTACGTGACGATAGTTCGCTGGAAGATTATATAGAACATACGGATGAAGTTAAATTTGATGATAATACAAATGGGTTAGGTGAAACAATGAATGAGAAGTCTAATGTTATCAAACGTGACGGCAGAAGAAAGGATTTAATACACGATGTGCCAGGCGTCAATACTAATCAACAATATAACCGAAAATATTTAAAAACGTCCGTAAGTCGAACAAGTAAAATTACATCAAAATCGTGTCCGGCGAACTTACAGACTAAAACATTAGATAAAGGGAGTCAGAAACGTCTGTTGAATTCTAGAAGCAAAAGTGCCAACAGGAATGACAAGATGTTTACACCGATGTCAGCAGAAGCGAAACACGCAATAACAGAAACAATTCATGAAATGAATCTAGCAACATCAGATAAAATAAAAAGACAGGATAATGTTGAATTTATTCCAAGTCGAGGACGTAAGTGTGTAAAATCTTGGGGAATGCAAAGAAATACTAAAAGTTTCTATGATGATAATAAAGAGCCAGACAACGGTTCACAGTGTTTAGAAGATGTACACAGTGAAGGAGTGAATCTGAGAGAACGACAGGCAGAGGACGATGATGATAAAGCATCGTGTGTGTCGTCTGCTGGGAGTATTGGAGAACAGAGAACCAACTCAAGGTTACCTGACATTCAGAATGGAAGTACACGTGACAGAGGAAGTGTGCATAATTCCTCGTATAGACTTCCAGGCATTGGTAAATATAACATTGCACAAGCTGATCCGCTGTTTGAAATAACGCCCCCTGGATTTGATAGCAGATACAATGATGTGTTGGTGGTAGAGGATAGGGAGTCGGAGACCCCACCCCCGGATATACGACAGCGTGCTATAGACAAATGTGCCGAGTGGCTTACAAAGTACAACAAATAACTCATTGTTTCAGAGCAAATCTAGTGCAGCTGATTTCAACTCGTTGAATATTTGTCAACATGGCAATCACTTGAGCATATTTTACGCATTGGTACAATTATAACACATGCATAGAGCATTATCATGACAGGAGCATTTTTCATAGCATTTTACTTTAATACATTTGAGTAAGGTTATATATCACGTTTAACATTCATTGTTAGCAAAAATGTCGTCTTTTTTATTTTTTAGTTGTACACATGGATACTAACACTGCTTATAATTATGGTACTGCTTAAATTGTTTTATTTTCGTTTTAGAATATAACCGGCAACGTTTCTAATTATGTGTATTCAACACATTTCGAGGGTAACATATTAGGACGAAATCTAGCTGATGTAACACGCTACGCTACACACGTCCATCTAGCTGACGTAACACGCTACGCTACACGCGTCCATCTAGCTGACGTAACACGCTACGCTACAAACGTCCATCTAGCTGACGTAACACGCTACGCTACACACGTCCATCTAGCTGACGTAACACGCTACGCTACACGCGTCCATCTAGCTTACCTCTGACGCTACACGAGTCTGGCTGACGTAATACACAACATCCATCCATTTAGCCTACTTTACACGCCACATACATCACCTAGCTGATATAATGCGCTACGTTCATTCATATATCCGACGTAACGCGCTACATGCATTCATCTAACCGACATAACGCGCTTAATGTATACATCCAGTCGACCTAATCACTTCTCTTATTCAATAGCATAGAGTATATTATATCACTTTGTCATACAAATATAAATATCGTTTTAGTATGCACAAAACGACTTTCTTACATAATGTTGATTTTACGCAAGAAACGATGCATTAACATTGTGAAGCTTGTTAGAACGTGTTTGACAGTGTGAGGTGTTGGTTGAATGTTTCATCAAACCATTATAACTGGACATAGTCTAAGATATCCTTACGGTAGTGAAGTCCAGCATTTTGTTTCAATGTTTCAATACATTAAATATGCGTGTAGAATACATAAAACATTACATCAATCTAGCACCACGTACATTTTACGGTAAACGTGCAAAAATGCACTTCTGTGTTCTGACAGTAAATAGTATGATATACATGTTTCTGTTTCCGTTTCCATAGTAACAAATACATATATATAGTACATATAAGTGTGACGTCATGATGTCCATTTTGTTACATAAAATTCAGACGACTTTATGTGCAGTGAAGTATATTACATGCTCTTTATGGCAATCAACTTCAAAATAATATTTTTATAAAATATCAGATTCAATGCGTTGTTGTTGTTGTTATTGATTGTTTTACTGTGAATTTAAATATTCAACAAGTAAAGCTATGTGACAATTGTCGGCGTGATTATAACGGCATGTTATAAATATTTAACACGGTGTTAACATAACTTCAGAACCATATCGCTAAACAGGGGAGACAACGCACAAATGGATAAAATATTATACACACCCGAGTTATTCATCATGTTTATAATCGATAACGGTTGATCACATGCTGCATCGTACGCCAATGTACCGCGCTCGTATATTGGACAATGAATAGTTTGTGTCACGTTGTTGTTGACGACTGTTCCGGGTTACGTGTGCAGTAACATTATCATCGTTTTTTGGTTCGGTTGTGTACCAAAACAAACATGATAAACAAACATGATAAACAAACATAATAAACAAACATGATAAACAAACATGATAAACAAACATGATAAACAGACATGATAAACAAACATGATAAACATGTTTCAAATAGTCAAAACATTAATAAATATGCATTAACAAATAATAAACTCATAAAATATTCATCCGTAGTATTCTGTATAATCGATCTAAAGTTTTAACACACGAAACGATACAGTAAAATAAATATTATAAATATATCATCGTATGTTTGACTTATAAACTTCTATTTTGAAAGTAAACTTAAAAAATGCAAGTCAGTATCATACCCAATTTTTCATAGCGCCTCGCTTAGCCACCGTCGATAACGTGGGTATGGGAAAAATACATGGGAATTGTGGGAAATCGTTAATATCTCAACAACGGATTGAGATTTCAAAATTGTGCGAACGGTTTTGAAAAACATTTATGCAATACATATATTCCGTTTTTCAGAAATATTGTGAAATAACATTTTGTTCCTTTTTAACTTTGAAGACACGAATCATGGCTATATAGACAAAGAAGGGAAAAACGGACTGGTTGGGTTTTTAAACCCAATATCTCATTTATTATTATGTTGGTGAATAGAAATTATGGGACAAAAACGCCACATTCAATTACAATTCTGTTAGAGGTACAATTAATACAGTCATGTGGCTACTAATACATAGAATGATTGTCGAGGTATTGTTAAAAATCTAAACGTGCAAATCGCACGAAGTAATGATATTTTAAACTCGACATTAATTACCAAAAAAATAATATATAATAGGCTTTAATAATTGAAAAAAATGTTGAAAGATCCAAGGCCATTATTCAGAAACCTATGTAGTGCCACATATAGGCCGTGCCACATATAGGCCGTGTCGCATATAGCTCGTGGCGAGGCGAACTATATGCGGCGAAAAGCATGGTCATGCCGCATATAGCTATTTTATATCTTGTCCTAATGAAATTCATCATAATCATCATCATCTGTTCTAATTAAAAGAATACATGTTTCCTCAAACTGCCATATACACATTAAAAAAGAAAATAACTGTGTGTCACCTGACATATATTCCTCACATCAGACAGTGGGCACATCTACTGGACCAGTTCGGGGTATGTTTAATAAAATAACGGAATAAAATATGCTTATATGAAATAAACAGTTTGTTTAATGTTGCTTGATTAAAATTCTACTAACAGTTTCGAGTAGATAAAAGCGAGCAACCATTAACATATCATTTGATCGCATCGCCACAGCCGTAGACGGTCAGACCCGGGATCAAACCCGTGACCTTCGGACTGGAATTTTAGAGCGATACCGGCTGCGCTAGACGGGGCTTCATGATTAATCATAATTATCATCTTAACAGATAAAACAAATGTGCGTTAGCAATTTACATGCTTTTGTCGTAAATGTTTAAAAATGTGTTTAAACTTATTATTTCTGTGAGGTTTCTTTAAAATCCATGAGTTGGTCATATATGCAGAAGGCGAAGCGCTGACAAGCATCTATATGCCCACTATAATGCATTTGTACATAAATGAGTCATAACGCATTCGACTGACAGTGGTTTAGGAACATTGATACAAAAGTCATTTTATCTCCTTTTCAAATTAACTGTTTTGATATTTTTATCTTATTCAAATACACATTTCAAAAAACTTTAAGAGAAGTGAGCTTAATGCGGCATCGAGGCACATGTCCGCGTCATAAAGCTAACGTGAACTTAATGTGGCACGGACTATATGTGGCACGGACTATATGTGGCACGGACTATATGCGGCGCGGACTATATGTTGCACGGACTATATGCGGCGCGGACTATATGTGGCACGGACTATATGTGGCACGGACTATATGCGGCACGGACTATATGCGGCGCGGACTATATGTGGCACGGACTATATGCGGCGCGGACTATATGTGGCACGGACTATATGCGGCGCGGACTATATGTGACACGGACTATATGTGGCACGGGACTATATGTGGCACGGACTATATGTGGCACGGACTATATGCGGCACGGACTATATGCGGCACGGACTATATGCGGCACGGACTATATGTGGCACTGACTATATGCGGCACGGACTATATGTGGCACGGACTATATGCGGCACGGACTATATGCGGCACGGACTATATGCGGCACGGACTATATGTGGCACGGGACTATATGCGGCACGGACTATATGTGGCACGGACTATATGCGACACGGACTATATGGGGCACGGACTATATGCGGCACTACAAACCTACACTCCACTCATACTCCACTCACACTTACCCAAGTGACGCTCGAGTGTAGCTGGAGTAATGGTCGAGTTAGTGTCGGTCAAGTGAAGATTTGGTATTCACAAACCTAACTCACACTCGACCCACTGGAGTAGCTAACAGTCAATGTAGACACTGTAGTTGTCATGGTCTAATGGCTGAAATACTTGCTGTATCATGCGTAATACTATAAGTATTTTTTTATAGATGAATATACAGAAGAAATTAAACGAAAGTTTTGGTGATTTTTTTGTTCTACATTTAAAATGAATATTACGCTCAAACGGATTTAAACTACATTGTTAAAATCACATTGAATTTTAGACAATCTTTGTTTTGCATTTAGAATATTGATGGCTTTATATTAACACTTACAGTTCACTCCGCCTCTTCCTGTGACATCCAAATTTTTGGCCAACTCATCCATTTATTATTGCATTTCGCACAATATCTATTAAGTGATTTCATTAAGTAAATCTGGTAAGTGATCAATATGACTGTAAACTATAAGCCAGTTATAACTGACGCTCCCTTGCACTTAATTTGCTTATAATTCCAATATATGAGCTATAACCTATACATATACCAATATAATACACAATAAGTGTGTTTGTTATTTGTTTGTACTTACAAAAAATGAAACCTTAGTATAGTACATGTATATTACATTGAGTCGTTGATGTATAACAATGTAATCACGTTTTAGCGAGTTTGTTTATCAAATTATTATTTGATCTAAACGATACTCTATTCGAATATGTAAAACAATAATGGTTTTAGCGAAAAGGTCAATCGCATTGTAATTAGAACAACAAATAAACATTAAAACACGCGAACTATTCAATATAATTTCAGATACAAATGTATCGTAACATTGTGACATGAATACATGACCGCATTATATTATCTATATCAAACCTAATTCAGTTTATAGCATGAAACCTTCATTTCTATTTTAATGAACTCGTTTTCACTTTCGGAAACAATTTACAGGTATACCGACTAAAATGATTTGCTGAAAAGGAGATGATGTTATAATAGAGCGCGTACTCGACTATCATAGTTTGAACACCATTTAGAAACAATACTTGCATTAAGTAATAGTTAGTAGATTTTAAGTAAACTCTTATTGATTAAGAAGGGGCGGACCGAGCGTAGCGATAACCAATAAGATTTTACTTAATATCTACTAACTGACTTAGAATGTAACCTACATTTTGATTGGCCGATACGCATGCAAATTTAACATGCGTGTAACGCTCACACAGATTCGCAGTAGGCGAAGCTTAAAAAGCCCGCGAAAAGTCGGGAGCCGTTCTGTAATTTCATTGGCTGAAAATGTAGGTTGTATTCTAACATTAGTAAAATGACATCTGTTCCATGCAGCATATGTTAATCTTGATTATATACGTTGAATAATTATGCATAATGACAACAGTTCTACTTGCGACCAATACATTGGTCAAGACGAGCAGTTATGTTGTTTAATTCTTTAAAAACACAAACATACTATAAATGTGCTTAATTTAACACGAATCTATTAAATCGGTATTCAGAAACGAAATTTGAGTGTAGCTGGAGTCACTGTCAAGTTGCCGAATCCTTCACTCGAGAAATCCTCACTCATTCGAGTGTACTCCAGCTACCCTAACTTTTGTGAATACCAATTTCTAGTTAGGGCGAAGTCACACCCAAAAGCACGGACCGTTAGATAATTAAAACTGGATCACCTCAGTGAGTGTGAGTGGGGTAGCCTAAATCATTAACTTTAAGGGGCATATTTTAACAACTTAATCATCGTCAATTAGTACAGTACATTAAAAAATACTTTATTACAATGTTGTAACAGACAAATAATAAATTCATATATGGGTAATCAAACATTTCAGTTGTAAGTACATGTATACAATATATACTAATCAAAACTGGTAACGCACCACTTTGGTAATGCTATTATTTTCATTTCAGTAACTACCATTACTAGTACAATTGTATGGAATGTGTGCTTCAAGTATTCATATACAGAGTTCAATAACAAATTCATAACCAAATCTTAACATGAAAAAGAAACTGCTTGTAATGTGAGGTAGGGGTAAAAAACGAAAATGTGAGAAAAGGGTTCCGTACTCAATATCTGGTATGTCCACCCCTAGTCCAGCCACGGACGTCTCTATACTGTCTGTTACGAAGACGCGTGTAAAAGTCGGAGTACAGAGACACGTATGCGGGGCTAGTCTACCCCTTTGCATTGATGACCGATGTACATCTTCGTCGCATAGAGTTAATGTTCTTGCGAATAACTCTCTGGGGAATGTTTTGCCATTCCGCCATCAAGACTGTCTCTACTTGCTGCAGATTCTGTGGCTGCACTAGTCGTTGCCTAACCCGCCCTTTGAGCTCTTCCCATACTTACCATTTTAAGGTTCATGTCAAGCGGATTGGCATTGCAATTGCTACAAATAATGCAACACCAATTTCTGGGAATTCAATATATTCTAACTCAAATCAGTTGCATAATATAAATGATAAGAGTAACAAGAATAAATTGGGTGTTTAATATATGACTTTGTGCACTACCAATTACCATAGCTGTTATAGGCCAAAATTAAGTGACATTTCAGGTAAAAAAGGGTCCTTCACTAAAAATATATCCAACTTATTATCCGAAAACATTTTAAGTTTAATATCATACCAACATTATTATCCATTATCATAGTAAGATGGTACGAGAACTTATTATTCGAGATTTTATCAACAAAGTAGAAATTTGATGTCAAACTTGTTCAAATGTTGTCACTGAGCGCTGCCATTTTTTGTTTGTTGACATTTAAAAGTTAATCCAAGTGTTTAAGACTTTCTTTTGTCTCTATCACCTAGAATAGTGTTTTATGGATCAAAAAAAGTAATAGTTGAAATTATTTAAAGAGTTGTTATTATTTTACATATTTTCTAAAAAGTCTGAACATTTTAAGTATTTTTGTTTTTAAATTACATAATTTGTCAATAACAAATAATCTATCTGTATCTGCTCATTCAGACGAACATTTAGATATATAATAATCCATATTGCATAGTTATTCTACTTAAAAAATCAGTGAATTGTAATATGCAAAATCCGCTTAACATAATTCTTAAATCGCAGTGTTACCTTTTCAAATACACGAGTTAAAGAGGGCTATCGGTATTATGTCAAACACGGTGATTACTTAGCTGACAGATGCACAAGTTTCACGTGCAGGACAAGAATGACGTTTTCGTCACTTAGGCCATTTTTGCACTAACTCTTGGAAGATTCTGGAAATTTATTCGTGTCTTACATTGACATCTCAATTAAAACCTTGTATAATGTTTTCATGGCTTTGCGTCGGAAAATAAATCTAACAAGTGACAATTATAGTGGTGCGTTAGAAGTTTTCATTAGTATATTAACAAAACTGAAATAGTTGACTGAACAGGGGACAGCGATTTTTATTTATCCGTGATTGGTTTAAAAAGTTGGGGAAATTTAAATATTTACGATGAAATCACGAGAAAGTCGAGGGACACGTTGTAGGAATTTCATTGACGACTTGAAGTTAGTACAATAAGTGTGTATAATTGTATATTGTGTTATTGTTATTCAATTAAAATATTTTGTGATATAAGATATAAATAGACTTGTACTTCTAAGTAATTCATAATTCTTACAGTTCGACAAATCTTTATATTTGATTATAGTTGGATATTGATGGAAATAAGCTGGGATTTGTTGCTTTCGTTTCATTTCAAAGTGTAGATAGTGGAATTCCTCACCTAACTTGTTCGGACAAAACGGACATTTTCGATCGTCATATTAAGTATATGTCCAGCGTCCAGTTTCTATTGGGAATTTATGATTAGCTGTTCTAAATTATGGGTAAGTGCAAATTTTGTGGCAGTAGAGTTAAATATTCCTCACGTTTATAATTGACTTTGAATAAACTGTACAATTTGCCCTTGTTTGAAGTCTGCATTTTGCCATGCCAGTTAGCAATAAATTAATAATGTTCTTTAAATTCAAGATTTGCTGGTTTAAAAATATGTAACTGCAGCCCGTTGTATCAAATATTGTTTAAATATTGTTTATCTAATTAAATGTATGATCGCTTCTCAGCACGAATTGATAGGTTATATTGGAATTGGAAATCTGCCTTGTTATTTTTAGATTAAGCTTACCAATACAAGGCACAACACGCCGTATGCTGTAAGTTGTTCATATAACATCGAATAGTTGTAACAACTTCATCCTACAATACATTTACTATTGAACAAACTTTTTATTTATGCACATATTATATTATCCATAGTAGTAGTAGTAGTAGTAAATTGTTTATTAAAGTGACATGTGTATCAAGTTACAAGACAATAAATATATAACATACAACAAATACACCCGGCCCAATGGACCTATAAGTCACTGTTTAACATAGAGTATACAGTTTGATATGACATTAAATTAAATAAATGTATAACATATTAAATACAGTAAAATTAACATTCCTCTGACAAAAACGATAATTCTATATACGAAATGTTACAAGCATATATAATTTGACAAACATTTGCACTCGTATTTCATAGTTTTGTAATTGGGAGGTAATACACAACGTTACTTATGAACAGAACTATTGTTTCTGACGGTATATATTAATTGTTTATATATAGTATGTAAATAAAATAAGTTTAAACTAGACTAAGGGAGTTAACTGCTGCAAGCACACTGGTCACGGCAGACACGGGTTTTAGAAGATCTATTTACGGTTTAGCTGCTATTTTTAGCACAGATTCTAAGTGCACGAATGTAACATTTTCACTGAAATGCAAACATTATCTTCGAAAATGTAGGCATAATAAACAGGGGCGGCTCCAGGATTTGGTCTTAGGGGGGCGTAACTTTTTTGGGTTTTGCTCAAGCCTTATAAAACGGCAATGACTGTTTATAAACATCATATCGATAGAATATAATGCTACAATAAATCAAAATCGCTTATTTGAAAATCTTATAATTAAGGATATCTGTATATTTCCGTCTTCAGACATCAGGCGCGTAAGAAGGTATTGAGCATTGGGGCTGCGGATAGGGTGGGTGTGGGAGGATATCCCCTCCCGATGAGAAAATTTTAAGGAAATCACCTTTGACGGGCGCAAAATCCATCACTTTTAAAATGATATTTTCCGAAAATTTGTTTAAAGATTATTACATTTATTCATACATGTGCACAGACATGGTTTATATATGTCCGTGATATGTGTAATTTTGTAAAAAAACACGGGACTTTTAGGGATATATTTTGGAACATCCATTTCAAAGTCTACTTTCATAATGGAGATTTAGAATATGTATTTAATTTGTATCTGTGTGCACTGTTAATTTTTTTTGAGATTAAATGAGATTATCGCAATTTAATTGATCGTCAAGTTAATGTAATTATCACCATTTTAAGATTCACAACAATGCTAATATAAATATACATGTCACTTGGTTAATATGCTTCCTTTCATACTTTCATTTATCCGCCGACTGTTTTCACACCCTAGATAGCAGTCAGGGTACTAGCGACAGTCAGGGTACTAGCGACAGTCAGGGTACTAGCGACAGTCAGGGTACTAGCGACAGTCAGGGTACTAGCGACAGTCAGGGTACTAGCGACAGTCAGGGTACTAGCGACGGTCAGGGTACTAGCGACGGTCAGGGTACTAGCGACGGTCAGGGTACTAGCGACAGTCAGGGTACTAGCGACAGTCATGGTACTAGCGACAGTCAGGGTACTAGCGACAGTCAGGGTACTAGCGACAGTCAGGGTACTAGCGACAGTCAGGGTACTAGCGACAGTCAGGGTACTAGCGACAGTCAGGGTACTAGCGACGGTCAGGGTACTAGCGACAGTCAGGGTACTAGCGACAGTCAGGGTACTAGCGACGGTCAGGGTACTAGCGACGGTCAGGGTACTAGCGACAGTCAGGGTACTAGCGACGGTCAGGGTACTAGCGACAGTCAGGGTACTAGCGACAGTCAGGGTACTAGCGACAGTCAGGGTACTAGCGACGGTCAGGGTACTAGCGACGGTCAGGGTACTAGCGACAGTCAGGGTACTAGCGACGGTCAGGGTACTAGCGACGGTCAGGGTACTAGCGACGGTCAGGGTACTAGCGACGGTCAGGGTACTAGCGACGGTCAGGGTACTAGCGACGGTCAGGGTACTAGCGACGGTCAGGGTACTAGCGACGGTCAGGGTACTAGCGACGGTCAGGGTACTAGCGACGGTCAGGGTACTAGCGACGGTCAGGGTACTAGCGACGGTCAGGGTACTAGCGACAGTCAGGGTACTAGCGACAGTCAGGGTACTAGCGACAGCCAGGGTACTAGCGACAGTCAAGGTACTAGCGACGGTCCCTGTCTGGTAGCGATGCTAAAACTTTGGCATGCCTATTAAATATCTTGACTAAATGCCAATACAATGTGTGACTGGTTTTGACTAGTTTAAGATACAGATGAGAAGTAGGGGTCATCAAATGTCGGCTCCTGCGGCCCCAGCGCCTACACGCATGGACATACATGTAAGGTTGGGGAATTTATGGGGGCGCGCGCCGGGTGCGCCCCCCCCCCCCCTGAATCCGCTAGTGATAAAGCATTAGGTTTTTGAAATCCATATCGTTTTTTATTCTTTAAAGTTCTTTAACATCCCTTAAACAATATAGTAACGTAGGTGGCTGTATGTAGACAAAATATAACGTCACTATTATCATGGATCACCTTGACTCTGTGACATTGGATAGTTTATACATATTATAACTGTACGCACTAGCCCCTAAAATTCCCCAACCTTACATGTATGTCCATGCGCGTAGGAGCTGGAGCCGCGGTCGCAACGGCAATGGGGCCGCGGAGATTTCGTGACCCCTACTTCTCATCTGTGTCTTAAACTAGTCAAAACCAGTCACACATTGTATTGGCATTCAGCCAAGATATTTAATACGCATGACAAAGTGTTATCATCGCTTCCAGAAAGAGACCGTCGCTAGTACCATGACTGTCGCTAGTACCCTGACTGTCGCTAGTACCCTGACTGTCGCTAGTACCCTGACTGTCGCTAGTACCCTGACTGTCGCTAGTACCCTGACTGCTATCTAGGGTGTGAAAACAGTCGGCGGATTAATGAACACATATACAGTGCACATATACATGTTACACATTTTCGGAAAATATCATTTTAAAAGTGATGGATTTTGCGTCTGTCAAAGGTGATTTCCTTAAAATTACCCCTCCCGCACCCACCCCACCCGCGGCCCCGATGTTCAATACCTTCCTACGCGCCTGATGTCTAGACTGAGTATGAAAGCGAAAATATACAGATATCCTTAATTCTAAGATTTTCAAATAAGCGATTCTAATTTATTTTAGCATTATATTTTTATCATTATGATATCAGCTTCACAGTGTACATGTCTGATATATCTAACTCTACACACACCGACATTATTCACTATTATTTTCCTCGTCACTCAAGTACTTCACGTTATAATCATTGTAGGAAGTTTGTCATCAAGTTGAACTTTATAATATGTACACTCTTCACGTTTTATCCTGTTTCGATCTATCTTATATCGCCATTAACTTCCTGTTTCCTCTACACTCGAGTTATATACAGTAGTAATGTTCAAAATGGCGGATGGAAAGATTGAGTGCTGGAATATTGCTATAATATTAGGTAATGTTACCGTTTTTAGTAGACTAATATCTTTTTATCAGTGTCAGTGGGGTAACTTAGGGCCTTCCTCCCTAAAATCTGGCAAGCTCGCGCTTTTTCTACGACAACGAAAGGTAAAAGTGTACATTTTGGTCGCAAACTGTAATTCATTATTATTGATATAGCATAAGCGGGTGAACGTTGACTATACAACCCTGAGAAATGTCTAAATGATATAGCCTAGCATCTCAATGAATTCAGCATGAATACTTTAACCGTTGTCTTTAATTAAATAATTTCTAAGGAGAAAAACAATCCGAATAACTTATTTCTAAAGATGTGCGGATCGTTCAATAATGAACTATAAATTGAATGTTCCTTTATTTTGTACACGGGCAGGGAATGTTCCGTTTGTTTACATATATAGTTGTGTGTTGTGTGAGACGCAGGTATAACGATAAGTTAATAGTGTGTTGTTGTTTAAAGGATATTTTGAAAGTGTTTACCCGTGGTATGGTGGTATGGTTTATTTCTAGAATACTTTAATGTCGATTAACAATTTTGTGTTCGGTGTGGAGTGGAAACTATTATCCGAGTTTTGTTGACAAGTTTCACGTATGAGATTACATGAAAATAAAACGTTATAAAACTTAGTTTGCACACCAGATACATATTGTCTCATATATTGTATTTAACTATAACTGTAATTGCTGGTACATATTGTCTCATATATTGTATTCAACTATAGCTGTAATTGCTGGTACATATTGTCTCATATATTGTATTTAACTATAGCTGTAATCGCTGGTACACATTGTCTCATATATTGTATTCAACTATAGCTGTAATTGCTGGTACATATTGTCTCATATATTGTAGTCAATTATAGATGTAATTGCTGGTACATATTGTCTCATATATTGTATTCAACTATAGTTGTAATTGCTGGTACACATTGTCTCATATATTGTAGTCAACTATAGTTGTAATTGCTGGTACATACTGTCTCATATATTGTATTCAACTATAGCTGTAATTGCTGGTACATACTGTCTCATATATTGTAGTCAACTATAGATGTAATTGCTGGTACATATTGTCTCATATATTGTAGTCAACTATAGATGTAATTGCTGGTACACATTGTCTCATATATTGTAGTCAACTATAGTTGTAATTGCTGGTACATATTGTCTCATATATTGTATTCAACTATAACTGTAATTGCTGGTACATATTGTCTCATATATTGTATTCAACTATAGTTGTAATTGCTGGTACATATTGTCTCATATATTGGTGACAATAATGGGGTAAAACAGGTTTCTATAAAATCTGAAGTTATTCTTACCGCTATGTTAAAATAGAGTGACTCATTTCTTGTCCTCGACAGTTTATGGTATAAAATATCAAATTTCGTAATAAAACACTTTAATTTATTGTCAATAGCGTTTTCTATCAACATGTTGTTTATTGAAAGTGTTATTAAATTGCCGTTAAATTTGTATTCAAGGTTCAATGAATTACATATAAACACTATTACTTGTAATTTCTTTGCCTATATCAAAGGTATCAACTTCTTAACATGTATCATATATATCAACTTCTTTACATATATCAAAGGTATCAACTTCTTAACATATATCATAGATATCAACTTCTTAACATATATCATATATATCAACTTCTTTACATATATCATAGATATCAACTTCTTTACATATATCAAAGGTATCAACTTCTTAACATATGTCATATATATCAACTTCTTTACATATATCATATATATCAACTTCTTTACATATATCATATATATCAACTTCTTTACATATATCATAGATATCAACTTCTTTACATATATCATAGATATCAACTTCTTTACATATGTCATATATATCAACTTCTTTACATATACCATAGATATCAACTTCTTTACATATATCATAGATATCAACTTCTTTACATATATCATAGATATCAACTTCTTTACATATGTCATATATATCAACTTCTTTACATATGTCATATATATCAACTTCTTTACATATATCATAGATATCAACTTCTTTACATATATCATAGATATCAACTTCTTTACATATGTCATATATATCAACTTCTTTACATATACCATAGATATCAACTTCTTTACATATATCATAGATATCAACTTCTTTACATATATCATAGATATCAACTTCTTTACATATATCATAGATATCAACTTCTTTACATATGTCATATATATCAACTTCTTTACATATACCATAGATATCAACTTCTTTACATATATCATAGATATCAACTTCTTTACATATATCATAGATATCAACTTCATTACATATATCATAGATATCAACTTCTTTACATATATCATAGATATCAACTTCTTTACATATATCATAGATATCAACTTCTTTACATATATCATATATATCAACTTCTTTACATATATCATATATATCAACTTCTTTACATATATCATAGATATCAACTTCTTTACATATATCATAGATATCAACTTCATTACATATCAACTTCTTTACATATATCATAGATATCAACTTCATTACATATATCATAGATATCAACTTCATTACATATCAACTTCTTTACATATATCATAGATATCAACTTCATTACATATATCATAGATATCAACTTCTTTACATATATCATAGATATCAACTTCATTACATATCAAATTCTTTACATATATCATAGATATCAACTTCATTACATATATCATAGATATCAACTTCTTTACATATATCATAGATATCAACTTCTTTACATATATCAAAGGTATCAACTTCATTACATATATCATATATATCAACTTCTTTACATATATCATAGATATCAACTTCTTTACATATATCATAGATATCAACTTCTTTACATATATCATATATATCAACTTCATTACATATCAACTTCTTTACATATATCATAGATATCAACTTCATTACATATATCATAGATATCAACTTCTTTACATATATCATAGATATCAACTTCTTTACATATATCAAAGGTATCAACTTCTTAACATGTATCATATATATCAACTTCTTTACATATATCATAGATATCAACTTCATTACATATATCATAGATATCAACTTCTTTACATATATCATAGATATCAACTTCTTTACATATATCAAAGGTATCAACTTCTTAACATGTATCATATATATCAACTTCTTTACATATATCATAGATATCAACTTCTTTACATATATCATAGATATCAACTTCTTTACATATATCATAGATATCAACTTCTTTACATATATCATAGATATCAACTTCATTACATATCAACTTCTTTACATATATCATAGATATCAACTTCATTACATATATCATAGATATCAACTTCTTTACATATATCATAGATATCAACTTCTTTACATATATCATAGATATCAACTTCTTTACATATATCATAGATATCAACTTCATTACATATCAACTTCTTTACATATACCATAGATATCAACTTCTTTACATATATCATAGATATCAACTTCTTTACATATATCATAGATATCAACTTCATTACATATATCATAGATATCAACTTCTTTACATATATCATAGATATCAACTTCTTTACATATATCATAGATATCAACTTCTTTACATATATCATATATATCAACTTCTTTACATATATCATATATATCAACTTCTTTACATATATCATAGATATCAACTTCTTTACATATATCATAGATATCAACTTCATTACATATCAACTTCTTTACATATATCATAGATATCAACTTCATTACATATATCATAGATATCAACTTCATTACATATCAACTTCTTTACATATATCATAGATATCAACTTCATTACATATATCATAGATATCAACTTCTTTACATATATCATAGATATCAACTTCATTACATATCAACTTCTTTACATATATCATAGATATCAACTTCATTACATATATCATAGATATCAACTTCTTTACATATATCATAGATATCAACTTCTTTACATATATCAAAGGTATCAACTTCATTACATATATCATATATATCAACTTCTTTACATATATCATAGATATCAACTTCTTTACATATATCATAGATATCAACTTCTTTACATATATCATATATATCAACTTCATTACATATCAACTTCTTTACATATATCATAGATATCAACTTCATTACATATATCATAGATATCAACTTCTTTACATATATCATAGATATCAACTTCTTTACATATATCAAAGGTATCAACTTCTTAACATGTATCATATATATCAACTTCTTTACATATATCATAGATATCAACTTCATTACATATATCATAGATATCAACTTCTTTACATATATCATAGATATCAACTTCTTTACATATATCAAAGGTATCAACTTCTTAACATGTATCATATATATCAACTTCTTTACATATATCATAGATATCAACTTCTTTACATATATCATAGATATCAACTTCTTTACATATATCATAGATATCAACTTCTTTACATATATCATAGATATCAACTTCATTACATATCAACTTCTTTACATATATCATAGATATCAACTTCATTACATATATCATAGATATCAACTTCTTTACATATATCATAGATATCAACTTCTTTACATATATCATAGATATCAACTTCTTTACATATATCATAGATATCAACTTCATTACATATCAACTTCTTTACATATATCATAGATATCAACTTCATTACATATCAACTTCTTTACATATATCATAGATATCAACTTCATTACATATCAACTTCTTTACATATATCATAGATATCAACTTCTTTACATATATCATAGATATCAACTTCTTTACATATATCATAGATATCAACTTCTTTACATATCAACTTCTTTACATATATCATAGATATCAACTTCTTTACATATATCATATATATCAACTTCTTTACATATATCATAGATATCAACTTCAATAGATATCAACTTCTTTACATATATCATAGATATCAACTTCTTTACATATATCATATATATCAACTTCTTTACATATATCATATATATCAACTTCTTTACATATATCATAGATATCAACTTCTTTACATATATCATATATATCAACTTCTTTACATATATCATATATATCAACTTCTTTACATATATCATAGATATCAACTTCTTTACATATATCATAGATATCAACTTCTTTACATATGTCATAGATATCAACTTCATTACATATCAACTTCTTTACATATATCATAGATATCAACTTCTTTACATATATCATAGATATCAACTTCTTTACATATATCATATATATCAACTTCTTTACATATATCATAGATATCAACTTCTTTACATATATCATATATATCAACTTCTTTACATATATCATAGATATCAACTTCTTTACATATATCATAGATATCAACTTCTTTACATATGTCATAGATATCAACTTCATTACATATCAACTTCTTTACATATATCATAGATATCAACTTCTTTACATATATCATAGATATCAACTTCTTTACATATATCATAGATATCAACTTCTTTACATATATCATAGATATCAACTTCATTACATATCAACTTCTTTACATATATCATAGATATCAACTTCATTACATATCAACTTCTTTACATATATCATAGATATCAACTTCTTTACATATATCATAGATATCAACTTCTTTACATATATCATAGATATCAACTTCTTTACATATATCATAGATATCAACTTCATTACATATCAACTTCTTTACATATATCATAGATATCAACTTCATTACATATCAACTTCTTTACATATATCATATATATCAACTTCTTTACATATATCATAGATATCAACTTCTTTACATATATCATAGATATCAACTTCTTTACATATATCATAGATATCAACTTCTTTACATATATCATAGATATCAACTTCTTTATATATATCATAGATATCAACTTCTTTACATATATCATAGATATCAACTTCTTTACATATATCATAGATATCAACTTCTTTACATGTATCATAGATATCAACTTCTTTACATATATCATAGATATCAACTTCTTTACATATATCATAGATATCAACTTCTTTACATATATCATAGATATCAACTTCTTTACATATATCATAGATATCAACTTCTTTACATATATCATAGATATCAACTTCTTTACATGTATCATAGATATCAACTTCTTTACATATATCATAGATATCAACTTCTTTACATATATCATAGATATCAACTTCTTTACATATACCATAGATATCAACTTCTTTATATATATCATAGATATCAACTTCTTTACATATATCATAGATATCAACTTCCTAACCTATATCATAGATATCAACTTCTTTACTAATATCATAGATATCAACACCACAAGTTATATAAGATAGATCTAATTACCATTACACGTAAACATTATCTAAACCATTTGTTTAAAATGGAAATTAGGATATTGTTCAGTTATATATTTAGTAATTATATTTCATACAGTATGCATCTCCATGGTAACAGCAGACAAGAAAACTTGTAACCAAAAAGTGTGGTGTGATGAATGTATTACTGCGCATCCAGACTGCGCGTGGTGCAAAAGTACGGTGAGAAAACTGCTATACTTGATATCCCAAACGACATCTGTTTCTGCATGATTTTTTTATCTCTTAGGAGGTAAAGTGCGAGCATTTCATTTGACAGACATTGTTGAATTGATTATAGATTGAGGAAGATAATTGTTTGACCTAAATTTATAAATTTGTTTGTACATGCATCTAGTTTATGTCTGAATACATCGATACAATGTTTTAAAGTATATTGCCCTTTGAAAAATAAGGAGTTTTGTTACAGTTAAAATTTTAATATTTTGTACCTATATTCTTAAAAATAAGATTAAGACCCGATCGAGATCTGCTTTTATAATATGTATATATAAGAGAATGCAAAGTCTAGATTGATTCTTATATAACGCTATATGCTTCATTTTTATTTAAAGTGAATAAGAATTAATATGTTGCGGCCAGTCGTTATAATATATGTGGTAAGGACTTTGAACATACTTGGATGATCAACATGTATATAGTCACAAGTGACGTATATAATAGAGATATTTGTGATTGTTGCTAAAGTATTTATATGTACAATGACTTGGTAAGGTTGATTATGACAGGAAATCCCTCTCTATGCAGTAACAGCCTATATGGAGATAATGTTTCCCAATTTGCAACAGAGATATATGCATGAATTAGTCAGTCATAAAGGGCGAATTTGTTTGTACCAAACCGGTTTGAATCCAAAACTGGTTTGTCAAACCTTTCATTTGTTTTAACTAACTGGTTTCAAACTAAAACAAGTTTCTGTATTTGTTAATAACAAGTCTTTAACTGGTTAATCAAACTGACCGAACTACCTCCAAGTGTGGTTTGTCTGGTTTGATTTATCCGAATAATCGTATACTAGTTAAACAAAATGGTGGACTGATTTTATGGCGGGTGACCGTGCCACTCATATGTGGGGCAATGTTTAAAAATAAATGTTTCTTTACTACATGGGAACCTGGCTTTAAAATTGTTCACTCTGTTACGTTGCAAAACAGACAAGATGCTAGATCTGGTGTAAGATTATCTTGTAATCCAGCATTACGGTCACCCCGGGTACACAAGACACGGTATCTGGTGTAAGATTATCTTGTAATCCAGCACTACGGTCACCCCGGGTACACAAGACACGGGATCTGTTCTAAGATTATCTTGTAATCCAGCATTACGGTCACACCGGGTACACAAGACACAGGATCTGGTCTAAGATTATCTTGTAATCCAGCATTACGGTCACCCCGGGTACACAAGACACGGGATCTGGTCTAAGATTATCTTGTAATCCAGCATTACGGTCACCCCGGGTACACAAGACACGGGATCTGGTGTAAGATTATCTTGTAATCCAGCATTACGGTCACCCCGGGTACACAAGACACAGGATCTGGTCTAAGATTATCTTGTAATCCAGCATTACGGTCACCCCGGGTACACAAGACACGGTATCTGGTGTAAGATTATCTTGTAATCTAACATTACGGTCACCCCGGGTACACAAGACACGGTATCTGTTCTAAGATTATCTTGTAATCCAGCATTACGGTCACCCCGGGTACACAAGACACGGGATCTGGTCTAAGATTATCTTGTTATCTAACATTACGGTCACCCTGGGTACACAAGACACGGGATCTGGTGTAAGATTATCTTGTAATCCAGCATTACGGTCACCCCGGGTACACAAGACACGGTATCTGTTGTAAGATTGTCTTGTAATCTAACATTACGGTCACACCGGGTACACAAGACACGGTATCTGTTGTAAGATTGTCTTGTAATCTAACATTACGGTCACACCGGGTACACAAGACACAGGATCTGTTCTAAGATTATCTTGTAATCCAGCATTACGGTCACCCCGGGAACACAAGACACAGTATCTGGTGTAAGATTATCTTGTAATCCAGCAGTAATGTCAACCCGGGTACACAAGACACAGGATCTGTTCTAAGATTATCTTGTAATCCAGCATTACGGTCACCCCGGGTACACAAGACACAGTATCTGGTGTAAGATTATCTTGTAATCCAGCAGTAATGTCAACCCGGGTACACAAGACACGGGATCTGGTGTAAGATTATCTTGTAATCCAGCAGTAATGTCAACCCGGATACACAAGACACGGGATCTGGTGTAAGATTATCTTGTAATCCAGCAGTAATGTCAACCCGGGTACACAAGACACGGGATCTGGTGTAAGATTATCTTGTAATCCAGCATTACGGTCACACCGGGTACACAAGACACAGGATCTGGTGTAAGATTATCTTGTAATCCAGCAGTAATGTCAACCCGGGTACACAAGATGCTAGATCTGGTCTAAGATTATCTTGTAATCTAACATTACGGTCACACCGGGTACACAAGACACGGGATCTGTTCTAAGATTATCTTGTAATCCAGCATTACGGTCACCCCGGGTACACAAGACACGGGATCTGGTCTAAGATTATCTTGTAATCCAGCATTACGGTCACACCGGGTACACAAGACACAGGATCTGGTCTAAGATTATCTTGTGATCCAGCATTACGGTCACACCGGGTACACAAGACACAGGATCTGGTCTAAGATTATCTTGTAATCCAGCATTACGGTCACACCGGGTACACAAGACACAGGATCTGGTCTAAGATTATCTTGTGATCCAGCATTACGGTCACACCGGGTACACAAGACACGGGATCTGGTGTAAGATTATCTTGTGATCCAGCATTACCGTCACCCTGGGTACACAAGACACGGTATCGGGTCTAAGATTATCTTGTAATCTAACATTACGGTCACCCTGGGTACACAAGACACGGGATCTGGTCTAAGATTATCTTGTAATCCAGCATTACGGTCACACCGGGTACACAAGACACAGGATCTGGTCTAAGATTATCTTGTGATCCAGCATTACGGTCACACCGGGTACACAAGACACGGTATCTGGTGTAAGATTATCTTGTGATCCAGCATTACTTTCACCCTGGGTACACAAGACACGGTATCTGGTCTAAGATTATCTTGTAATCTAACATTACGGTCACCCTGGGTACACAAGACACGGGATCTGGTCTAAGATTATCTTGTAATCTAACATTACGGTCACCCTGGGTACACAAGACACGGGATCTGGTGTAAGATTATCTTGTGATCCAGCATTACGGTCACACCGGGTACACAAGACACGGTATCTGGTGTAAGTTTATCTTGTAATCTAACATTACGGTCGAAAAATTGCGACACAAGACCATGTCTTCCCAGGGTAGGGAAATATATCGTCTGCAGATGACAAAGCTTAACTTTGAGAGTAAACAACAATAGAGGCTACATGACCCTGTGTGCTATAGCAACAAGAATTGATTGTTCAAAACTAGAACCTATTGTCAGCAACTTGTTTGTTGTCTTCCTCATGAAATATAGTCAGGGAAAATCACGTAGCTGAAAGGGAAATGTTACAATGTATAGAGGGAAATAATGTGTTGAAACAGGAAGTACATATGAAGTAGATCTCAAGTATCTTAATACTGTTATATTTCCTACAATGTGTTATCTATACTGCTAGTTTCAATAGAGTATAATATTATAAGGATTTGTAATCTAAATATTGATGCCCTTCCTGAACATAATACACATAATCAACATTATTCACATAGAGTAATCAAGATAATACACGTAGAGTAATCAACATTATTCACGTAGAGTAATCAAGATAATACACATAGAGTTATCAACATTATTCATGTATAGTTATCAACATAATACACATAGAGTAATCAACATTATTCACATAGAGTAATCAACATAATACACATAGAGTAATCAACATAGTACACATAGAGTAATCAACATAATACACATAGAGTAATCAACATTATTCACATAGAGTAATCAACATAATACACATAGAGTAATCAACATAATACACATAGAGTAATCAACATAATACACGTAGAGTAATCAACATTATACATGTAGAGTAATCAACATTATTCACGTAGAGTAATCAACATAATACACGTAGATTAATCAACATAATACACATAGAGTAATCAACATAGTACACATAGAGTAATCAACATAATACACATAGAGTAATCAACATAATACACATAGAGTAATCAACATAATACACGTAGAGTAATCAACATAATACACATAGAGTAATCAACATAATACACATAGAGTAATCAACATAATACACATAGAGTAATCAACATAATACACATAGAGTAATCAACATTATTCACATAGAGTAATCAACATAATACACATAGAGTAATCAACATAATACACATAGAGTAATCAACATAATACACGTAGAGTAATCAACATTATACATGTAGAGTAATCAACATTATTCACATAGAGTAATCAACATAATACACGTAGATTAATCAACATAATACACATAGAGTAATCAACATAGTACACATAGAGTAATCAACATTATACACGTAGAGTAATCAACATTATACATGTAGATTAATCAACATTATTCACGTAGAGTAATCAACATAATACACATAGAGTAATCAACATAGTACACATAGAGTAATCAACATAGTACACATAGAGTAATCAACATAATACACGTAGAGTAATCAACATAATACACATAGAGTAATCAACATAATACACATAGAGTAATCAACATAATACACAAAGAGTAATCAACATAATAAACATAGAGTAATCAACATAATACACGTAGAGTAATCAACATAATACACATAGAGTAATCAACATAATACACGTAGAGTAATCAACATAATACACATAGAGTAATCAACATAATAAACATAGAGTAATCAACATAATACACGTAGAGTAATCAACATAATAAACATAGAGTAATCAACATAATACACGTAGAGTAATCAACATAATACACAAAGAGTAATCAACATAATAAACATAGAGTAATCAACATAATACACGTAGAGTAATCAACATAATACACGTAGAGTAATCAACATAATACACATAGAGTAATCAACATAATACACATAGAGTAATCAACATAATACATGTAGAGTAATCAACATAATACATGTAGAGTAATCAACATTGTTCACATATAGTAATCAACATAATACACATAGAGTCATCAATTTTATTCATGTAGAGTAATCAACATTATACAGGTAGGGTTATTATATCAATTTATAATTCATATCCTTTAGAATATACACTGCAACCTTCACTCAGTGACTATTATATATTATAATGTTTTATGTTTTCTGTTAGGATTTTACTGAAATAAGATGCAGTACTGAGGAAGATCTGTTAGCCAATGCTTGTGGTGAAATTACCCATCCAAACAATTCAGCCACGTTAGTAAAGGTAGGTAAACTACTATTATAGTAATATATACATAAGATAGATAGAGATGTACCATTGATAAGGGAACATATTTGTCTGAAAAATTTAATGACTGCTAAGGTACGGGAGGGGGATTAGATGACAACAGTTAATCGCAACACTGGACTCAACATTCAGAAGTTAGCTCAAATATGATTGTTGATATATGAGTGTACTGTAATGGGGAATTCTGTGTGGTCAACTGGGACTGAAGGGAAAGCACACTTTCATTCATTATCAAGGTTAATTCCGACACATTATATCTACAGGTTTAGGTTGTATAGAGTGTTTGTCATCTAACTGGTCTTGTTTTGTCGAACACTAACCAATTAATGTAAAATATTTTACAAGTTTGAAATTTTTAACAAACTTACACGTTTAGTTTGCTTGAATTATTTCAACTTTCTGATATTTCAGAATGAAGCTTTGCGAGATGGCAGCCAGACGAAGGATCCTGTACAGCTGTCTCCACAACATATACATCTCAAAATGAAACCAGGTTAAACTGTCTCATTTCTTATATGAAATATCCCGTATCCGAATGGTACATTACCAAAGCCAAACTCATAAATATCATCGATTTTAAAAATCGATTTCAAATATCGAGTGAAATCAGTTCTAAGATTCATACTTATCTGACACAACGAGCTAGGCAATTGAAATTGTATTCAATCTTTTTACTTAACCATGAAAATATGTTTAATGTGCTATCTACACTTTTGAGAGGGAGTACATTTCTATAAATTACTTGCATGAACATAACACATCATTGTATGTCTTAATGCAAATGCAATGTCTTTTAATTTTTCTTCAGGAGAAATTTTTTACCTAGATATGAAATACAGAGTGGCCAAAAACCTTCCGATAGATATGTACTTTGTGTTAGATTTCTCCGTCACCATGAAGAATCGAATCACGCATCTTGCTGATTTAACAAAGGAATTAAGTATGTTTGTGCAAATCCAATTGTGTTGATACAAAGAGATATAGTAGCAACGTAATTAATCAAGAATGTTAGGTAATTGCAGATAAATTAGGTATGTTGGTGAGGAAATGGATTATTGTCCCGTTTCTTTCATGGGTGAACTGTAGAACTGTTAGTATAGAATTAGTTCTTGTCCTCTGTCTGTCATGGGTGAACTGTAGAACTGTTAGTATAGAATTAGTTCTTGTCCTCTGTCTGTCATGGGTGAACTGTAGAAATGTTAGTGTAGAATTAGTTCTTGTCCTCTGTCTGTCATGGGTGAACTGTAGAACTGTTAGTATAGAATTAGTTCTTGTCCTCTGTCTGTCATGGGTGAACTGTAGAAATGTTAGTGTAGAATTAGTTCTTGTCCTCTGTCTTTCAATGTGTACTGTAGAAATGTTAGTATAGAATTAGTTCTTGTCCTCTGTCTGTCAAGGTGTACTGTAGAAATGTTAGTATAAAATTAGTTCTTGTCCTCTGTCTGTCAAGGTGTACTGTAGAAATGTTAGTATAGAATTAGTTCTTGTCCTCTGTCTTTCAAGGTGTACTGTAGAACTGTTAGTATAGAATTAGTTCTTGTCCTCTGTCTGTCAAGGTGTACGGTAGAACTGTTAGTATAGAATTAGTTCTTGTCCTCTGCCTGTCAAGGTGTACTGTAGAACTGTTAGTATAAAATTAGTTCTTGTCCTCTGTCTGTCAAAGTGATCTGTAGAAATGTTAGTATAGAATAAGTTCTTGTCCTCTGTCTTTCAAGGTGTACTGTAGAACTGTTAGTATAGAATTAGTTCTTGTCCTCTGTCTGTCATGGGTGAACTGTAGAACTGTTAGTATAGAATTAGTTCTTGTCCTCTGTCTTTCAAGGTGTACTGTAGAACTGTTAGTATAGAATTAGTTCTTGTCCTCTGTCTGTCAAGGTGTACTGTAGAACTGTTAGTATAGAATTAGTTCTTGTCCTCTGTCTGTCAATGTGTACTGTAGAAATGTTAGTATAGAATTAGTTCTTGTCCTCTGTCTGTCATGGGTGAACTGTAGAACTGTTAGTATAGAATTAGTTCTTGTCCTCTGTCTGTCAAGGTGTACTGTAGAACTGTTAGTATAGAATTAGTTCTTGTCCTCTGTCTGTCATGGGTGAACTGTAGAACTGTTAGTATAGAATTAGTTCTTGTCCTCTGTCTGTCATGGGTGAACTGTAGAACTGTTAGTATAGAATTAGTTCTTGTCCTCTGCCTGTCATGTGTGAACTGTAGAAATGTTAGTATAGAATAAGTTCTTGTCCTCTGTCTGTCATGTGTGAACTGTAGAAATGTTAGTATAGAATAAGTTCTTGTCCTCTGCCTGTCATGGGTGAACTGTAGAACTGTTAGTATAGAATAAGTTCTTGTCCTCTGTCTGTCATGTGTGAACTGTAGAAATGTTAGTATAGAATAAGTTCTTGTCCTCTGCCTGTCATGGGTGTACTGTAGAACTGTTAGTATAGAATTAGTTCTTGTCCTCTGTCTGTCAAGGTGTACTGTAGAACTGTTAGTATAGAATTAGTTCTTGTCCTCTGTCTGTCATGGGTGAACTGTAGAACTGTTAGTATAGAATTAGTTCTTGTCCTCTGTCTGTCAAGGTGTACTGTAGAACTGTTAGTATAGAATAAGTTCTTGTCCTCTGTCTGTCATGGGTGAACTGTAGAACTGTTAGTATAAAATAAGTTCTTGTCCTCTGTCTGTCATGGGTGTACTGTAGAACTGTTAGTATAGAATAAGTTCTTGTCCTCTGTCTGTCATGGGTGAACTGTAGAACTGTTAGTATAGAATAAGTTCTTGTCCTCTGTCTGTCATGGGTGTACTGTAGAACTGTTAGTATAGAATAAGTTCTTGTCCTCTGTCTGTCATGGGTGAACTGTAGAACTGTTAGTATAGAATAAGTTCTTGTCCTCTGTCTGTCATGGGTGAACTGTAGAACTGTTAGTATAGAATAAGTTCTTGTCCTCTGTCTGTCATGGGTGTACTGTAGAACTGTTAGTATAGAATAAGTTCTTGTCCTCTGTCTGTCATGGGTGAACTGTAGAACTGTTAGTATAGAATACGTTCTTGTCCTCTGTCTGTCATGGGTGTACTGTAGAACTGTTAGTATAGAATAAGTTCTTGTCCTCTGTCTGTCATGTGTGAACTGTAGAAATGTTAGTATAGAATAAGTTCTTGTCCTCTGTCTGTCATGGGTGTACTGTAGAACTGTTAGTATAGAATTAGTTCTTGTCCTCTGTCTGTCATGGGTGTACTGTAGAACTGTTAGTATAGAATAAGTTCTTGTCCTCTGTCTGTCATGGGTGAACTGTAGAACTGATAGTATAGAATAAGTTCTTGTCCTCTGTCTGTCATGGGTGTACTGTAGAAATGTTAGTATAGAATAAGTTCTTGTCCTCTGTCTGTCATGTGTGAACTGTAGAAATGTTAGTATAGAATAAGTTCTTGTCCTCTGTCTGTCATGTGTGAACTGTAGAAATGTTAGTATAGAATAAGTTCTTGTCCTCTGTCTGTCATGGGTGTACTGTAGAACTGTTAGTATAGAATTAGTTCTTGTCCTCTGTCTGTCATGGGTGAACTGTAGAACTGTTAGTATAGAATTAGTTCTTGTCCTCTGTCTGTCATGGGTGTACTGTAGAACTGTTAGTATAGAATTAGTTCTTGTCCTCTGTCTGTCATGGGTGAACTGTAGAACTGTTAGTATAGAATTAGTTCTTGTCCTCTGTCTGTCAAGGTGTACTGTAGCAATGTTTGTATAGAATTAGTTCTTGTCCTCTGTCTGTCAAGGTGTACTGTAGCAATGTTAGTATAGAATTAGTTCTTGTCCTCTGTCTGTCAAGGTGTACTGTAGAAATGTTAGTATAGAATTAGTTCTTGTCCTCTGTCTGTCAAGGTGTACTGTAGCAATGTTAGTATAGAATTAGTTCTTGTCCTCTGTTTGTCAAGGTTTACTGTAGAACTGTTAGTATAGAATTAGTTCTTGTCCTCTGTCTTTCAAGGTGTATTGTAGAAATGTTAGTATAGAATTAGTTCTTGTCCTCTGTTTGTCAAGGTGTACGGTAGAAATGTTAGTATAGAATTAGTTCTTGTCCTCTGTCTGTCAAGGTGTACTATAGCAATGTTAGTATACAATTAGTTCTTGTCCTCTGTCTTTCAAGGTGTACTGTAGAAATGTTAGTATAGAATTAGTTCTTGTCCTCTGTCTGTCAAGGTGTACTGTAGCAATGTAAGTATAGAATTAGTTCTTGTCCTCTGTCTGTCAAGGTGTACTGTAGCAATGTTTGTATAGAATTAGTTCTTGTCCTCTGTCTGTCAAGGTGTACTGTAGCAATGTTAGTATAGAATTAGTTCTTGTCCTCTGTCTGTCAAGGTGTACTGTAGCAATGTTAGTATAGAATTAGTTCTTGTCCTCTGTCTGTCAAGGTGTACTGTAGCAATGTTAGTATATAATTAGTTCTTGTCCTCTGTCTGTCAAGGTGTACTGTAGCAATGTTAGTATAGAATTAGTTCTTGTCCTCTGTCTGTCAAGGTGTACTGTAGCAATGTTTGTATAGAATTAGTTCTTGTCCTCTGTCTGTCAAGGTGTACTGTAGCAATGTTAGTATAGAATTAGTTCTTGTCCTCTGTCTGTCAAGGTGTACTGTACCAATGTTTGTATAGAATTAGTTCTTGTCCTCTGTCTTTCAAGGTGTACTGTAGAAATGTTAGTATAGAATTAGTTCTTGTCCTCTGTCTGTCAAGGTGTACTGTAGCAATGTTAGTATAGAATTAGTTCTTGTCCTCTGTCTGTCCAGGTGTACTGTAGCAATGTTAGTATAGAATTAGTTCTTGTCCTCTGTCTTTCAAGGTGTACTGTAGAAATGTTAGTATAGAATTAGTTCTTGTCCTCTGTCTGTCAAGGTGTACTGTAGCAATGTTAGTATAGAATTAGTTCTTGTCCTCTGTCTGTCAAGGTGTACTGTAGCAATGTTAGTATAGAATTAGTTCTTGTCCTCTGTCTGTCAAGGTGTACTGTAGCAATGTTTGTATAGAATTAGTTCTTGTCCTCTGTCTGTCAAGGTGTACTGTAGCAATGTTAGTATAGAATTAGTTCTTGTCCTCTGTCTGTCAAGGTGTACTGTACCAATGTTAGTATAGAATTAGTTCTTGTCCTCTGTCTTTCAAGGTGTACTGTAGAAATGTTAGTATAGAATTAGTTCTTGTCCTCTGTCTGTCAAGGTGTACTGTAGCAATGTTAGTATAGAATTAGTTCTTGTCCTCTGTCTGTCAAGGTGTACGGTAGAAATGTTAGTATAGATTTAGTTCTTGTCCTCTGTCTGTCAAGGTGTAATGTAGAACTGTTAGTATAGAATTAGTTCTTGTCCTCTGTCTGTCAAGGAGTACTGTAGAAATGTTAGTATAGAATTAGTTCTTGTCATATGTCTGTCAAGGTGAACTGTAGAAATGTTAGTATATAATTAGTTCTTGTCCTCTGTCTGTCAAGGTGTACTGTAGAAATGTTAGTATATAATTAGTTATTGTCCTCTGTCTGTCAAGGTGTACTGTAGAAATGTTAGTATAGAATTAGTTCTTGTCCTCTGTCTGTCAAGGTGTACTCTAGAAATGTTAGTATAGAATTAGTTCTTGTCCTCTGTCTGTCAAGGTGTACTGTAGAAATGTTAGTATAGAATTAGTTCTTGTCCTCTGTCTGTCAAGGTGTACTCTAGAAATGTTAGAGTAGTATTACTTTTCGTCTGTCAAGTGTTTAGTGTGTAGATGTTTGAGAAGCATATGTTGTACCATGTATGTTAGGATGTGGTGTAGATAAATTGATGAAGAGTTAGTTCTTTTCCCACATTCGTCAAAAATACTGGTATAGAATTAGTGTCAGAATAGAAAAATTTCAAATAAAGGGCAATAACGTGTAAAGTGCACTAAGACGCTGATAACTCGGATATACGTAGTTTTTTGTTGCTGTAAATAAATTAAATTAATTTGAAAATACCCTTCAGAATAATTTATTCAGTTTTATTATATAAATATATACTTGTTGTATATATATATATTTTTGTTTTACATTAGTTGAAGGACTAACAGAGACTTTCACTAGTAACATACACATTGGATTTGGATCATTTATGGACAAACCAATTCAGCCTTTCACCATTACAGTACCAAAACAGTAAGTGATAACTTCTACATAGTTACAGTACCAAAACAGTAAGTGATAACTTCTACATAGTTACAGTACCAAAACAGTAAGTGATAACTTCTACATAGTTACAGTACCAAAACAGTAAGTAAAAACTTCTACATAGTTACAGTACCAAAACAGTAAGTGATAACTTCTACATAGTTACAGTACCAAAACAGTAAGTAAAAACTTCTACATAGTTACAGTACCAAAACAGTAAGTGATAACTTCTACATAGTTACAGTACCAAAACAGTAAGTAAAAACTTCTACATAGTAACAGTACCAAAACAGTAAGTGATAACTTCTACATAGTTACAGTACCAAAACAGTAAGTAAAAACTTCTACATAGTTACAGTACCAAAACAGTAAGTGATAACGTCCACATAGTTACAGTACCAAAACAGTAAGTGATAACTTCTACATAGTTACAGTACCAAAACAGTAAGTGATAACTTCTACATAGTTACAGTACCAGTACAGTAAGTGATAACTTCTACATAGTTACAGTACCAAAACAGTAAGTGATAACTTCTACATAGTTACAGTACCAAAACAGTAAGTGATAACTTTTACATAGTTACAGTACCAGTACAGTGAGTAATAATATATTGTGGTCAGTTACAGTACCAGTACAGTGAGTAATGTATTGTGTAAGTTACAGTACCAGTACAGTGAGTAATATATTGATGTCAGTTACAGTACCAGTACAGTGAGTAATGTATTGTGTAAGTTACAGTACCAGTACAGTGAGTAATATATTGTGGTCAGTTACAGTACCAGTACAGTGAGTGATATATTGTGGTCAGTTACAGTACCAGTACAGTGAGTAATATATTGTGGTCAGTTACAGTACCAGTACAGTGAGTAATATATTGTGGTCAGTTACAGTACCAGTACAGTGAGTAATATATTGTGGTCAGTTACAGTACCAGTACAGTGAGTAATATATTGTGGTCAGTTACAGTACCAGTACAGTGAGTAATATATTGATGTCAGTTACAGTACCAGTACAGTGAGTAATGTATTGTGGTCAGTTACAGTGCGAGTACAGTGAGTAATATATTGTGGTCAGTTACAGTGCGAGTACAGTGAGTAATATATTGTGGTCAGTTACAGTGCGAGTACAGTGAGTAATATATTGTGGTCAGTTACAGTGCGAGTACAGTGAGTAATATATTGTGGTCAGTAACAGTGCGAGTACAGTGAGTAATATATTGTGGTCAGTTACAGTGCGAGTACAGTGAGTAATATATTGTGTTCAGTTACAGTGCGAGTACGGTGAGTAATATATTGTGGTCAGTTACAGTGCGAGTACAGTGAGTAATATATTGTGGTCAGTAACAGTACCAGTACAGTGAGTAATATATTGTGGTCAGTAACAGTACCAGTACAGTGAGTAATATATTGTGGTCAGTTACAGTACCAGTACAGTGAGTAATATATTGTGGTCAGTAACAGTACCAGTACAGTGAGTAATATATTGTGGTCAGTTACAGTACCAGTACAGTGAGTAATGTATTGTGGTCAGTAACAGTACCAGTACAGTGAGTAATATATTGTGGTCAGTTACAGTGCGAGTACAGTGAGTAATGTATTGTGGTCAGTTACAGTACCAGTACAGTGAGTAATGTATTGTGGTCAGTAACAGTACCAGTACAGTGAGTAATATATTGTGGTCAGTTACAGTACCAGTACAGTGAGTAATATATTGATGTCAGTTACAGTACCAGTACAGTGAGTAATGTATTGTGGTCAGTTACAGTGCGAGTACAGTGAGTAATATATTGTGGTCAGTTACAGTGCGAGTACAGTGAGTAATATATTGTGGTCAGTTACAGTGCGAGTACAGTGAGTAATATATTGTGGTCAGTTACAGTGCGAGTACAGTGAGTAATATATTGTGGTCAGTAACAGTGCGAGTACAGTGAGTAATATATTGTGGTCAGTTACAGTGCGAGTACAGTGAGTAATATATTGTGTTCAGTTACAGTGCGAGTACGGTGAGTAATATATTGTGGTCAGTTACAGTGCGAGTACAGTGAGTAATATATTGTGGTCAGTAACAGTACCAGTACAGTGAGTAATATATTGTGGTCAGTAACAGTACCAGTACAGTGAGTAATATATTGTGGTCAGTTACAGTACCAGTACAGTGAGTAATATATTGTGGTCAGTAACAGTACCAGTACAGTGAGTAATATATTGTGGTCAGTTACAGTACCAGTACAGTGAGTAATGTATTGTGGTCAGTAACAGTACCAGTACAGTGAGTAATATATTGTGGTCAGTTACAGTGCGAGTACAGTGAGTAATGTATTGTGGTCAGTTACAGTACCAGTACAGTGAGTAATGTATTGTGGTCAGTAACAGTACCAGTACAGTGAGTAATATATTGTGGTCAGTAACAGTACCAGTACAGTGAGTAGTATATTGTGGTCAGTTACAGTACCAGTACAGTGAGTAATATATTGTGGTCAGTTACAGTGCGAGTACAGTGAGTAATATATTGATGTCAGTTACAGTACCAGTACAGTGAGTAATATATTGATGTCAGTTACAGTACCAGTACAGTGAGTAATATATTGATGTCAGTTACAGTACCAGTACAGTGAGTAATATATTGATGTCAGTTACAGTGCCAGTACAGTGAGTAATATATTGATGTCAGTTACAGTACCAGTACAGTGAGTAATATATTGATGTCAGTTACAGTACCAGTACAGTGTAACTTGTAGTCAGTTATGTTTATTTTGGACAATATTGTTGTTTATTTCAATATGTAATCGTTTTTATACTGAATACAATACTATTGTTTTATAGATTGGAGAATCCTTGTATACTCAGTGGTAAGACATGTGATAGAGCTTACGGATATATTCATCGATGGACGCTTAGTAGTGACATTAATGAATTTATTGTGAGTATATGTATATAAGTATACACATCATTAAAGTAACCCACTTCATTCGAACCCAACAACATGTGTATATAAGTATACACGTCATTGAAGTAACCCACTTCATTCCAACAACATGTGTATATAAGTATACACGTCATTAAAGTAACCCACTTCATTCCAACAACATGTGTATATATAAGTATACACGTCATTGAAGTAACCCACTTCATTCCAACAACATGTGTATATAAGTATACACGTCATTAAAGTAACCCACTTCATTCCAACAACATGTGTATATATAAGTATACACGTCATTGAAGTAACCCACTTCATTCCAACAACATGTGTATATAAGTATACACGTCATTGAAGTAACCCACTTCATTCCAACAACATGTGTATATATAAGTATACACGTCATTGAAGTAACCCACTTCATTCCAACAACATGTGTATATAAGTATACACGTCATTGAAGTAACCCACTTCATTCCAACAACATGTGTATATATAAGTATACACGTCATTGAAGTAACCCACTTCATTCCAACAACATGTGTATATATAAGTATACACGTCATTGAAGTAACCCACTTCATTCCAACAACATGTGTATATAAGTATACACGTCATTGAAGTAACCCACTTCATTCCAACAACATGTGTATATATAAGTATACACGTCATTAAAGTAACCCACTTCATTCCAACAACATGTGTATATAAGTATCAAATCATTAAAGTAACCCACTTCATTCCAACAACATGTGTATATAAGTATACACGTCATTAAAGTAACCCACTTCATTCCAACAACATGTGTATATAAGTATCAAATCATTAAAGTAACCCACTTCATTCCAACAACATGTGTATATAAGTATCAAATCATTAAAGTAACCCACTTCATTCCAACAACATGTGTATATAAGTATACACGTCATTAAAGTAACCCACTTCATTCCAACAACATGTGTATATAAGTATCAAATCATTAAAGTAACCCACTTCATTCCAACAACATGTGTATATAAGTATACACGTCATTAAAGTAACCCACTTCATTCCAACAACATGTGTATATAAGTATACACGTCATTAAAGTAACCCACTTCATTCCAACAACATGTGTATATAAGTATACACGTCATTAAAGTAACCCACTTCATTCCAACAACATGTGTATATAAGTATCAAATCATTAAAGTAACCCACTTCATTCCAACAACATGTGTATATAAGTATACACGTCATTAAAGTAACCCACTTCATTCCAACAACATGTGTATATAAGTATACACGTCATTAAAGTAACCCACTTCATTCCAACAACATGTGTATATAAGTATACACGTCATTAAAGTAACCCACTTCATTCCAACAACATGTGTATATAAGTATACACGTCATTAAAGTAACCCACTTCATTCCAACAACATGTGTATATAAGTATACACGTCATTGAAGTAACCCACTTCATTCCAACAACATGTATGTATATAAGTATACATGTCATTAAAGTAACCCACTTCATTCTAACAACATGTGTATATAAGTATACACATCATTAAAGTAACCCACTTCATTCCAACAACATGTATGTATATAAGTATACACGTCATTAAAGTAACCCACTTCATTCCAACAACATGTGTATATAAGTATACACATCATTAAAGTAACCCACTTCATTCCAACAACATGTTTGTATATAAGTATACACGTCATTAAAGTAACCCACTTCATTCCAACAACATGTATGTACATAAGTCGAATCACACATATCAGCCTAAAGAGGATAGTTTTTTGTATTTTCATTTGTTATTTTCTAGAACACGATCAAGAAAGCAAACACGTCAGCAAACTTCGATCCAATGGAGGGTGGATTAGATGCGGTGCTGCAGGCTTCAGTCTGTCCGGTACTCTTTTTTACTGAAATATATATGTGTATGTGCATGTATGTATATATATGGGTATGTATGTGTGTATGTATGTGTGCGTGTGTGTATGCGTGTATGTATGTATGTGTGTATATATACCTATGGTTGTATATATATCGTATGTATGTGTATATATATATATATGTGTGTATCTGGTTTGTATGTGTGTATGTATGTATGTGTGTATATATATTTATAATACTGCAAAGTAAAATCCAGTAACTTCATTGGTTAAAGGCTTGCGTATAGGATTCTATATACACAGCGCTGACAGGGTATATGACGTTTTTCCCTTCATGCGCCTCGTGACAATTTTCGCTGACTGCTCGACTCGAAAACTTTTATCTCTTGATATCCGCAAGTTACTAGAAATTGACAATTGATCTTCACACATGATTCAATAAATATTGAACAGATAACACGCGTGCTAGTATTAATATTCAAAACAATAGATTTTTTAAGGTTTGAGCCAAATTCAGCTTGAAAAAGTCCATGTGATCAGACGCTTGAAAATAAAACATTAGACTGCAAGCGCGCGCTTAACCATGTCTATTGAGGTACCTTATGGGGTAATGCAATTAATTTTCATGCAATATAACGTGTGAGTGAAATAAAAAAAATTGATCTACAGAAAGTAATTCCCGATATATTTTAAAAGGAATACATTTTAATTATTGATATTATACATTACTAAAACACTCTAAACAATTCTATAAACCAAAAACAGCAAAAATGTACAGATCTAATTCTTAGACCTAGAGCTAGGCATCTTTCAACATTGATTGTTTAACTCAATTCTTATGAAAACACGGATTTGCAGTATTATAAATTTGTTATACTGGTTGTTGACAGGGTATATGGGGGAATATAACCTGTCTGCGATTCATATATATATGGCACACAGACAGGTTATATTCCCCCATATACCCTGTCAACAACCTGTATAACTAATAATATATATGTGTGTGTGTGGTTTGTATGTGTGTATGGTTGTATATATATCATATGTACTATGTACAGTAGACATTGCTCGAGCAACCACCTGTAATAAGCGACTTTTTTATTAAACGATCACTTAAATTCCCGGCCGAGCGTTTTTACTATATGAATTGTATCTATTAAACGACTTTTCTATAACGCGACCAGCGACCGCATTAAACCAGTCCCGACAGGTAAAAAAGATAGTTAAATAATCCATTAAACGACCGCATGCACTTAATCCCATTGTGCATTCCACACCTTATTCACAACTGCATTCGCGCATTGTCCTTTAAACAATTGAATAAACAATTAGGCGTGATAAATGTGACCAGGTAATTACTCGGCGACACAGTTATAAAACGTCATGTAAAAATCGTTGTATATATGTGTCCATTTGAGCGCGAGTCTCGAATGTAAATGGATTACACAGCATAAATGCTAATAATTTCTACAAGAACCAAGTTCATGTAACGTCGTTGCTTAGCGACTTACCTTGCTTGATGTCTCCGAGTTTTTACATTACGATGTCCCGAGAAGAAATATGCGAGATGTAATTTGTGTGCCGTCTCGCCCGCTTTTATCTTTACTTGAAAGATCGTCGTACCGACAAACTTCTTATACTCACTGAGAGAATAAAAATGTCAGACAAAAACACATCGCATAATTTAAGACTGGGTTCAAATGTGTAAACACTCACTTTGTTTAGTATGTAATCTATTTTAAAGACCCCGTAAACTCATTGCCTTATGGAAAAAACGTTTATTACTATCAGCCTGTTTTAATACGCACGTGGAATAAAGTTTTAGAATTATTCCAGTTAATATAGCTGTCAAAACTTCGTCACTGAATTCATGATGTCACACCATGCGCAGATTCGTGTTACTGTGATGAGTACACTGTACAGTTATTTATTTATAGACTGAAAATTATTATGTACCCGTGTAAATGTGTGTGTGTCTGTGTTTCGCCTTTTACTTTTGCGTTAGTTAGAAAATTTCGCGTGTGTGATAAGAAAATTCTTGAATTTTAAGCACGAGGCAACTACACTATTCAAAGTACATGAAGCTTGTCATATTGGATAACTTACATGGAATTTAAGAATTTGGCACTTGTCCAGTGTTCTATTGCCTAGTGAGCTGATAGAGTGGTTTAAATTTACGAGCTTTATTTAACACCATAGATACATGTGAATGGAAAGAGGAAGGTATTTATACGTTTTGATTGTTCAGTACGACGTTCAGTTGTACTTAACTTTCGTTAAATTTGTTGATATCTATTAAGAGACCACTTTATTAAGCAACCACTTTTTGGCCGTCCCTTGGGTGGTCTCTTAATACAATGTCTACTGTATATATATGTGTGTGTATATGTATATGCATATGCATTTGTTTGAATGTGTATCTATATGTAAGTGTGTCTGGTTTATATGTCTGCATGAATGTGTTACTATTTCTATATATATTTGTTTGATGTTTGTGTAATTGTATGTTTGAAATGTTCTTACCATGTTTATCAATGATAACCATTTCAACTTTCTGTTATAATTGCAATAATCGATGTCAACCTCGGGAAAGCTAGGAGTTAATATAAATACAACGTTATAAGAGATCCTATGCGATAAAGTTTCAGTCCCTTTGCATTTATGTGCATTGTATTTGTTTACTCAATCGTCATTTTATACTGATCTTAATACATCCAGCTCTGAACCTGTCTCAAACTGTAGTCTTTCAATTTATTAAATTAAAGACTGCGCTAGAGTTTTGAGACTCGTCTCAAAGTTTCAATTAATTAACATATGTTTCTTGCTGTTACCAGAATGTAATTGGTTGGAGAAATCAGTCAAGGCGAGTTTTGATACATATATCAGATGTAGGATTTCATTTTGCTGGTGACGGAAAGGTAAGAAAAGTAAATTATGATTTTTCGAAATAACAAAGATCATCATAGACTATAATTGATTGTATTGTAGCTACTTATTCTCTCTCTCTTATTGTATTAGTTGTCTAACAGATTTATAGTATGTCGTAAAGTTAAAAATAAGTTAATCCAGGCATTTGATTCAAAATAATTTTACAATATGCGCATTTGTTTAAACATTTATAATGTTTTCAGTAAAGGGTCATTAGTCTAGGGATTTATCCTAACTTTTTGACATTAGTATAATGGTTTTGACATCAGTATGATGACACCAATAATTTGACATCAGTATGATGTCGCCAAGGTGTTGACGTCAGTTTGATGCTGCAAAGGTGTTGACATCAGTATGATGACACCAAGGTGTTGACGTCATTATGATGCCGCAAAGGTTTTGACGTCAGTATGATTACACCAAGGTGTTGACGTCAGTATGATGACACCAATAATTTGACATCAGTATGATGACACCAAGGTGTTGACATCATTATGATGACACCAATAATTTGACATCAGTATGATGCCACAAAAGTTTTGACATCAGTATGATGACTCCAAGGTATTGACGTCAGTATGATGACACCAAGGTATTGACGTCAGTATGATGACACCAAGGTTTTGATGTCAGTATGATGCCGCCAAGGTTTTGACGTCAGTATGATGACACCAAGGTTTTGATGTCAGTATGATGCCGCCAAGGTTTTGACGTCAGTATGATGACACCAAGGTTTTGATGTCAGTATGATGACACCAAGGTTTTGACGTCAGTATGATGACACCAAGGTTTTGATGTCAGTATGATGACACCAAGGTTTTGACGTCAGTATGATGACACCAAGGTTTTGACGTCGGTATGATGACTCCAAGGTCTTGACGTCAGAATGATGACACCAAGGTGTTAAAGTCAGTATGATGCCGCCAAGGTTTTGATGTCAGTATGATGCCGCCAAGGTTTTGATGTCAGTATGATGCCGTCAAGGTTTTGATGTCAGTATGATGACACCAAGGTTTTGACGTCAGTATGATGACACCAAGGTTTTGACGTCAGTATGATGACTCCAAGGTCTTGACGTCAGAATGATGACACCAAGGTGTTAAAGTCAGTATGATGCCGCCAAGGTTTTGATGTCAGTATGATGCCGCCAAGGTTTTGATGTCAGTATGATGCCGCCAAGGTTTTGATGTCAGTATGATGACACCAAGGTTTTGATGTCAGTATGATGCCGCCAAGGTTTTGACGTCAGTATGATGACACCAAGGTTTTGATGTCAGTATGATGCCGCCAAGGTTTTGACGTCAGTATGATGACACCAAGGTTTTGATGTCAGTATGATGCCGCCAAGGTTTTGACGTCAGTATGATGACACCAAGGTTTTGACGTCAGTATGATGCCGCCAAGGTGTTGACGTCAGTTTGATGCCTCCAAGGTGTTGACGTCAGTATGTTGTCACCAAGGTTTTGACGTCAGTATGATGCAGCCAAGGTTTTGACGTCATTATGATGCCGCAAATGTTTTGACATCAGTATGATGCTGCAAAGGTTTTGACGTCAGTATGATGTCGCCAAGGTTTTGACATCAGTATGATGCTGCAAAGGTTTTCACGTCAATATGATGTCACCAAGGTTTTCACGTCAGTATGATGTCGCCAAGGTTTTGATATCAGTTTGATGCCGCCGACGTTTTGACATCAGTATGATGCCGCCGAAGTTTTTACATCAATTTGATGCCGAAAAGGTTTTGACATCAGTATGATGTCGCCGAGGTTCTACATCAGCTTGATGATGCCAAATGTTTGACATCAGTATATTGGGTTTGAGGTCAGTATGATGTCGCCAAGGTTTTGACGTCAGTATTATGTCGCCAAGGTTTGACGTCAGTATGATGCTGCCGAGATTTTGACGACAGTATGATGCCGCCAAGTTGCTTGGTGGCTGTGCCCTTTTTCAGGCATTTCTAGTCTACTTTGCTTATTACTTTTGAACAATCCTGTCTGAACGATCATTGTAGACATAACGTTCCATCACAATCGACAATTGTATACATTCATGTCATAGCATTTAGAAAAAACACGCAATTTTAGTTAGTCATATACATTATTGGTTGCAATGATCCTAATATCATTTTGTCCAAAAAAGTGACATTGTGAACTTTACGAATTCACTATTTTACAAAGTGTAAGTGTTAGTGCACGCAATGTTTTTAACTATCATAGATTAACGCATCAACTTATATTACAGCTAGCTGGAATCGATGCACCAAATGATGGACAATGTCACATGCATCCTCGTGAAGAAAAAAAGGACGAGTTTATCTACACTCACTCTGAATATCTAGTAAGTTCAAGTCCTATAATCTATACTTTTCTATAGCGAGAACCACAATAACACATTATTTTTGCTATATATAACCTGATCATATTACTACAAACTTGTCTTCATTTATACACGTTTATGTTTCCTCTACTCATTTACGCAATGTATGTACCTACTACAAAAATATTCCATCTACACATTTACACAATGTATGTACCTACTACAAAAATATTCCATCTACACATTTACACAATGTATGTACATACTACACAAATATTCCATCTACACATTTACACAATGTATGTACCTACTACAAAAATATTCCTTCTACACATTTACACAATGTATGTACCTACTACACAAATATTCCTTCTACACATTTACACAATGTATGTACCTACTACACAAATATTCCTTCTACACATTTACACAATGTATGTACCTACTACACAAATATTCCTTCTACATATTTACACAATGTATGTACCTACTACAAAAATATTCCATCTACACATTTACACAATGTATGTACCTACTACACAAATATTCCTTCTACAGATTTACACAATGTATGTACCTACTACACAAATATTCCATCTACACATTTACACAATGTATGTACCTACTACACAAATATTCCTTCTACACATTTACACAATGTATGTACCTACTACACAAATATTCCTTCTACAGATTTACACAATGTATGTACCTACTACACAATTAATGTTTTCTCTACTCATTTACACAATGTATGTACCTACTACACAAATATTCCCTCTACACATTTACACAATGTATGTACCTACTACACAAATATTCCTTCTACACATTTACACAATGTATGTACCTACTACACAAATATTCCTTCTACACATTTACACAATGTATGTACCTACTACACAAATATTCCTTCTACAGATTTACACAATGTATGTACATACTACACAAATATTCCTTCTACACATTTACACAATGTATGTACCTACTACACAAATATTCCTTCTACAGATTTACACAATGTATGTACCTACTACACAATTAATGTTTTCTCTACTCATTTACACAATGTATGTACCTACTACACAAATATTCCCTCTACACATTTACACAATGTATGTACCTACTACACAAATATTCCTTCTACACATTTACACAATGTATGTACCTACTACACAAATATTCCTTCTACACATTTACACAATGTATGTACCTACTACACAAATATTCCTTCTACAGATTTACACAATGTATGTACCTACTACACAATTAATGTTTTCTCTACTCATTTACACAATGTATGTACCTACTACACAAATATTCCCTCTACACATTTACACAATGTATGTACCTACTACACAAATATTCCTTCTACAGATTTACACAATGTATATACCTACTACACAATTAATGTTTTCTCTACTCATTTACACAATGTACAGGGTGTCCGAAAGAATGGTAACACTTTCATACCGCAATAACTTTCATTTGTTACAAGATAAACATACTAAACTTTGTATAATTGTAGAGCAAAGATGAAAGTTTTTATGGTAACAATTTGAGTTAAATATATTGATCAATGAACTATTTACATTTTTTTCTTATAACTACCTGAATATGTCTCCGACGTCGTTTTAATAATTAATGACGTTCTCCAAATGACGGCCTTTCATCACCTTTCCTTGTTTTACTCGTACTATGAAATTGTTAATAACATTACCACACATTTCCTGACTGATTTTTTAAATTTCTCGTCTGATATTCTTCAATAGCATATTTGTGTCCACAGGATTTGGTCTGTATACACCTGACTTTAGGTATCCCCAGAGAAAGAAGTCGCACGGGTTGAGATCAGGACTGTGTGCGGGCTACGAAATTACACAATTTTTAACGTATCGTCGGGATATCATCCTGTTGCCGAATGTTTCGTGCAGAAAATCTAATACCACATTAGATGTGTGTGCGGTAGCACCATCTGGCATGAACCATGCATTTTGTATATTCTGAGTTCGCTTTTGAAGTGCAGGGATAAATTTGTTCCTTAGAAGAGACAGATACCGTTGAGAAATTATAGTACTGTTAAACACATATGGACCAATCACTCCATGTGATGACATCGCACACCAAACTGTCACCTTTTCACTGTGTAGTGGTCTCTGTGTGGAACAATGCGGCTGTTCATTGGCCCAGAACCTCATATTCTGCTTACATACATGACCAGATAATAAAAAATGTGACTCGTCGCTAAACGAAACATTGCGAAATGCGTCAGCGTAATTGTCGGATACGTCAACTGCCCAGCGGCAAAAGTCAAGTCTTTGTACTTGGTCAGTGACGGTTAATTTCTGCATTATTTGAATTTTGTAAGGAAACAGTTTTAGATCTTTCTTCACTATAGCATGAACTGAAGATTTTGGAATACCTGTCTCTGTTGAGGTTCGTCTCAATGACTTTTCCGGACTGGTTTGTAGCAGCTCCCGAAGTGAACTTACATTTTCCTCGCTTCTACTCGTCATTGGCCGACCCGATTTCTTAGCATCTTCAACTGATCCAAATCTTTCAAATTTATTCACAATATTGTAAATATGCTTCCTGCTCACGGTCATATCCTTAAAATGATTTTTAAACTTCCTTCGCACGTCTGTGACACATTTTGTTTCATAATATTTTTTCACGATAAAAATACGCTGATCAGACATCAGTCGCGTCATCTTTACAATAACAAGTTTTTCCAATGACGTCATCACGCCACAACGTTATTCAATTTACCGCGCCTTTTACAGAAACAACCAAAAGTTTAACGTTTGGCCTTTATAATGATATAAATTTCATCTATATACTCCAAAATTTCACAAAATTGTGAAGATTTCAAAGTGTTACCTTTCTTTTCAGACACCCTGTATGTACCTACTACACAATTAATGTTCCCTCTACACATTTACACAATGTATGTACCTACTACACAATTAATGTTCCCTCTACACATTTACACAATGTATGTACCTACCACACAATTAATGTTCTCTCTACTCATTTACACAATGTATGTACATACTACACAATTAATGTTCCCTCTACACATTTACACAATGTATGTACATACTACACAATTAATGTTCCCTCTACACATTTACACAATGTATGTACATACTACACAATTAATGTTCTCTCTACACATTTACACAATGTATGTACCTACTACACGATTTATGTTCCCTCTACACATTTACACAATGTATGTACATACTACACAATTAATGTTCTCTCTACTCATTTACACAATGTATGTACCTACTACACAATTAATGTTCTCTCTACTCATTTACACAATGTATGTACCTACTACACAATTAATGTTCTCTCTACTCATTTACACAATGTATGTACCTACTACACAATTAATGTTCCCTCTACACATTTACACAATGTATGTACCTACTACACAATTAATGTTCTCTCTACTCATTTACACAATGTATGTACCTACTACACAATTAATGTTCCCTCTACACATTTACACAATGTATGTACCTACTACACAATTAATGTTCTCTCTACTCATTTACACAATGTATGTACATACTACACAATTAATGTTCCCTCTACACATTTACACAATGTATGTACCTACTACACGATTAATGTTCTCTCTACTCATTTACACAATGTATGTACCTACTACACAATTAATGTTCCCTCTACACATTTACACAATGTATGTACCTACTACACAATTAATGTTCTCTCTACTCATTTACACAATGTATGTACCTACTACACAATTAATGTTCCCTCTACACATTTACACAATGTATGTACCTACTACACGATTTATGTTCCCTCTACACATTTACACAATGTATGTACCTACTACACAATTAATGTTCCCTCTACACATTTACACAATGTATGTACCTACTACACGATTTATGTTCCCTCTACACATTTACACAATGTATGTACCTACTACACGATTTATGTTCCCTCTACACATTTACACAATGTATGTACCTACTACACGATTTAAGTTCCCTCTACACATTTACACAATGTATGTACATACTACACAATTAATGTTCTCTCTACTCATTTACACAATGTATGTACCTACTACACAATTTATGTTCCCTCTACACATTTACACAATGTATGTACATACTACACAATTAATGTTCCCTCTACACATTTACACAATGTATGTACATACTACACAAATATTCCTTCTACACATGTACACAATGTATGTACATACTACACAAATATTCCTTCTACAGATTTATACAATGTATGTACATACTACACAAATATTCCGTCTACACATGTACACAATGTATGTACATACTACACAAATATTCCTTCTACACATGTACACAATATATGTACATACTACACAAAAATTCCGTCTACACATGTACACAATGTATGTGCATACTACAAAAATATTCCTTCTACACATTTACACAATGTATGTACATACTACACAAATATTCCTTCTACATATTTACACAATGTATGTACATACTTAACAAATATTCCGTCTACACATGTACACAATGTATGTACATACTACACACATATTCCTTCTACACATGTACACAATGTATGTACATACTACACAAATATTCCGTCTACACATGTACACAATGTATGTACATACTACACAAATATTCCTTCTACATATTTACACAATGTATGTACATACTTAACAAATATTCCGTCTACACATGTACACAATGTATGTACATACTACACACATATTCCTTCTACACATGTACACAATGTATGTACATACTACACAAATATTCCGTCTACACATGTACACAATGTATGTACATACTACACAAATATTCCGACTACACATGTACACAATGTATGTACATACTACACAAATATTCTGACTACACATGTACACAATGTATGTACATACTACACAAATATTCCGACTACACATGTACACAATGTATGTACCTACATGTACTACACAATTAATGTTCCCTCTACTCATTTACACAATGTATGTATTACTACACAAATATTCCTTCTACACATGTACACAATGTATGTACATACTACACAAATATTCCGTCTACACATGTACACAATGTATGTACATACTACACAAATATTCCGTCTACACATGTACACAATGTATGTACATACTACACAAATATTCCGACTACACATGTACACAATGTATGTACATACTACACAAATACTACACTCTAACCGTCTTCTTTTTCATGTGGTGTGAAGTATTTCACTTTTATCGAACTATAAATTATACCATTGTAAATGACATTTATCTTTTCAGGATTATCCTTCATTTGGTCAAATCAAACATATACTCAAACAGAACGGAATTAATGCCTTCTTTCTTGCAATGGAGAAAGATATTGTTACTTACAAATCCCTCACAGATTTTATAGGAACGCAGGCTGACACTGAAGTGATGGACACTGCTGGGGCCGAAAAAATTATTCACAGCATCAAGGAATTCTACACGGTAACAATATATTATCTTGAATATAATGTGAAAATACCTTTATTCTACCTGTAACAGCTTGGTTCGTGCCTTATGTAAAGTGTTTATATTATAATGGCACTCATATTTAAAAGGTCAGCCCTTTCTGATGTATGAGACGCCTACTGTCTAAACTTTAATGGCAGACACAAGGCAGGTAATCAGACGATAACCATTATTGAACCAGATGGTGCTTCACCAACTAATCATATCAGAACAGACCCCTACCAGGATTCGAACCTTCGACCTCCCGCTCCTAAGGCGGAAGCCTAAACCACTCGGCCAAGGAAGACGGTTATGTGTGAGGCTAACTATGAGGTTAGGTAGCTGTTTAATCAATTCAAACCTCGTGTAAATTACTTATACTTACAAGACTGTTAATTAGTATGTGGAAGTTTACCCCTCCCGGTAAAAGATTATGTCGCCTGACTAAATGTTTGTGTTTATTTCTCCCTTTGTAGTCCGTTGTCTATTGCCCTGACACCTTCACAACTCATTATCGCCCCATACCCATAGACTATTGCCCTGATACCTTCACAACTCATTATCGCCCCATACACATAGACTATTGCCCTGACACCTTCACAACTCATTATCGCCCCATACACATAGACTATTGCCCCGACACCTTCACAACTCATTATCGCCCCATACACATAGACTATTGCCCTGACACCTTCACAACTCATTATCGCCCCATACACATAGACTAATGCCCTGATACCTTCACAACTCATTATCGCCCCATACACATAGACTATTGCCCCGACACCTTCACAACTCATTATCGCCCCATACACATAGACTATTGCCCCGACACCTTCACAACTCATTATCGCCCCATACACATAGACTATTGCCCTGACACCTTCGCAACTCATTATCGCCCCATACACATAGACTATTGCCCTGATACCTTCACAACTCATTATCACCCCATACACATAGACTATCGCCCCATACACATAGACTATCGCCCCATACACATAGACTATTGCCCCGACACCTTCACAACTCATTATCACCCCATACACATAGACTATTGCCCCGACACCTTCACAACTCATTATCGCCCCATACACATAGACTATTGCCCCGACACCTTCACAACTCATTATCGCCCCATACACATAGACTATTGCCCTGACACCTTCACAACTCATTATCGCCCCATACACATAGACTATTGCCCTGATACCTTCACAACTCATTATCGCCCCATACACATAGACTATTGCCCTGACACCTTCACAACTCATTATCGCCCCATACACATAGACTATTGCCCTGACACCTTCACAACTCCTAGTGGTTGTGTGCTCATGTTCCCTTGGATTTGCGCGGAGAGATTCCACTCTTAAGGAAGCGTTTAGTCATGGTTGTTTTGGTAAATTGATTCATACGAAATATTAGTTAATTACAAACTTGAAACTGTTCGTCTGTAAACTAACTGATTTAATTTCTTCTTCTTTATAGGCATTAAGTTCAAAAGTTGACATAGCAGCAATTGATCTACCTGATGGTATTAATGTTATAGCAGAAACCAACTGTACTAATAGGTATGTTCAGATGTTGTTTACTCTACTAAGTGTATATATTGTTTACTGTATAAGGGAAGTGCATATATTATATACTGTATTACATAAGCGAACTATATTATATACTGTATTACATAAGTGAACTATATTATATACTGTATTACATAAGCGACCTATATTAAATACTGTATTACATTAGTGAACTATATTATATACTGTATTACATAAGTGAACTATATTATATACTGTATTACATAAGTGAACTATATTATATACTGTATTACATAAGCGAAATATATTATATACCGTATTACATAAGTGGAATATATTTTATAATGTATTAAATAAGCGAAATATATTATATACTGTATTACATAAGTGAAATATATTATATACCATATTACATAAGTGAACTATATTATATACTGTATTACATAAGTGAACTATATTATATACTGTATTACATAAGTGGAATATATTATATACTGTATTACATAAGTGGAATATATTATATACTGTATTACATAAGTGAACTATATTATATACTGTATTACATAAGTGGAATATATTATATACTGTATTACATAAGTGGAATATATTATATACTGTATTACATAAGTGAACTATATTATATACTGTATTACATAAGTGGAATATATTATATACCGTATTACAAAAGTGGAATATATTATATACCGTATTACATAAGTGGAATATATTATATACCGTATTACATAAGTGGAATATATTATATTCCGTATTACATAAGTGGAATATATTATATACCATATTACATAAGTGGAATATATTATATACCGTATTACATAAGTGGAATATATTATATACTGTATTACATAAGTGGAATATATTATATACCGTGTTACATAAGTGGAATATATTATATACCGTATTACATAAGTAGAATATATTATATACTGTATTACATAAGTGAAATATATTATATACCATATTACATAAGTGAACTATATTATATATTGTATTACATAAGTGAACTATATTATATACTGTATTACATAAGTGGAATATATTATATACTGTATTACATAAGTGAACTATATTATATACCATATTACATAAGTGGAATATATTATATACTGTATTACATAAGTGGAATATATTATATACTGTATTACATAAGTGAACTATATTATATACTGTATTACATAAGTGGAATATATTATATACTGTATTACATAAGTGGAATATATTATATACTGTATTACATAAGTGGAATATATTATATACCGTATTACATAAGTGGAATATATCATATACTGTATTACATAAGTGGAATATATTATATACTGTATTACATAAGCAAACTATATTATATACTGTATTACATAAGCAAACTATATTATATACCGTATTACATAAGCAAACTATATTATATACTGTATTACATAAGTGGAAGATATTATATACTGTATTACATAAGTGGAATATATTTTATACCGTATTACATAAGCAAACTATATTATATACCGTATTACATAAGCAAACTATATTATATACCGTATTACATAAGTGAACTATATTATATACTGTATTACATAAGCAAACTATATTATATACTGTACTGTAGTATTATTTGAATTCGCGCAGGTCTAATTTTCGCGTATTTCGCGCTAGAGACGAAGCGCGAATTTAAGTTTGGCGATTATTAAACTTCCGAAACTAACATGGCTATCCGAATTTTTGACTGTCCAAAAATGTGCGTATATGCACTTACGTTTTTTCTTTTCATAATTTGTCGCTGTTTTTTTCTGATAATCTGTGTGGAATAATTAGGAACATGGACTATTTTGACACAGTTTGATTACTAGTACGTAAGAGTGGTTTAAATGGAACATTAATTCATAAATTGATTTTTCTTTGTTTACGATGTTTATACATGTATAAAGAATACACAACTGCATAAAATCGTTGTCATCCAGATTGCACGCACTGCAACTTTTTTCTTCATACTTTGATTCTTGAACAATTCGTACAATCGTGTCAATTAACGCCAATTAATCGTTGGACGTGTCATATTGTTTGTGGTATTGTTATGGATTATGTTTTAATTCGTTCCCGACTGGTTCGCTGAAATAACCAGGGAATCAAGCGCTTGGTGAAACTGATCAAAATATGACACAAACCTAGCTAGTCATGTTGTTTATGCAAGTTTCACACGTTTCTATTGTATTCAGATATGACAATTGGCAATAAAATTGTTAATTGGCGACTCTATTAGAGAGATAAAGCCCAACTTACGAGTTAATACGCAGAATATTGCTATTTCCAGCTTATGATACCGATGTACGAAATAACAACACGCGCTGCGATACCGTCATTTTATTCTGATTTTTTTTCTTCAAAAATTTAAAATGCGCGAATTTAGGCCCGCGCGAAACTGCCTTTTTTACTGTTTGCGCGAAATATTATATACCGTATTACATAAGCAAACTATATTATATACCGTATTACATAAGTGAACTATATTATATACCGTATTACATAAGCAAACTATATTATATACTGTATTACATAAGCAAACTATATTATGTACCGTATTACATAAGCAAACTATATTATATACCGTATTACATAAGCAAACTATATTATATACTGTATTACATAAGCAAACTATATTATATACCGTATTACATAAGCAAACTATATTATATACTGTATTACATAAGTGAAATATATTATATACCGTATTACATAAGTGAACTATATTATATACCGTATTACATAAGTGAACTATATTATATACCGTATTACATAAGCAAACTTTATTATATACCATATTACATAAGTGAACTATATTATATACCGTATTACATAAGCAAACTATATTATATACCGTATTACATAAGCAAACTATATTATATACCGTATTACATAAGCAAACTATATTATATACCATATTACATAAGCAAACTATATTATATACCGTATTACATAAGCAAACTATATTATATACCGTATTACATAAGCAAACTATATTATATACTGTATTACATAAGTGGACTATATTATATACCGTATTACATAAGTGGACTATATTATATACTGTATTACATAAGTGGACTATATTATATACTGTATTACATAAGTGGACTATATTATATACCGTATTACATAAGTGGAATATATTTTATAGTATTATTTTATTTACTGCCTTTATAGATGAAATAATTCATAAACATATACTGACGTAATAAGAAAGTGTTTCATGTTTGCTATATTCTTATAACTACTCTGAATAATTGAGTGAAATGTTCCAATATAAGTACACTGAATAATTGAGTGAAATGTTCCAATATAAGTACACTGAACCTTTACATTGACTTGTCACAAGATTACTTGGCTCCACGAAAACGGCAAAATTCAAGCTCTTGTGTCGAGCGAGTCGGTGAAGTTGCAGAACAGTTTAACTGTCTTCTTCATATTCCTTATATCATGTGTTAGGTTCCTTTTTTAATGTGTTATAGTCCCTGTGTAATGTGCTATAGTCCTTGTATAATGTGTTATATTCCCTGTATTATGTGCTATAGTCCTTGTATAATGTGTTATATTCCCTGTATTATGTGTTATATTCCCTGTATTATGTGTTATATTCCCTGTATTATGTTTTATATTCCCTGTATTATGTGTTATAGTCCTTGTATAATGTGTTATATTCCCTGTATTATGTGTTATATTCCCTGTATTATGTGTTATATTCCTTGTATTATGTGTTATATTCCCTGTATAATGTGTTATATTCCCTGTATTATGTGTTATATTCCTTGTATTATGTGTTATATTCCCTGTATAATGTGTTATATTCCTTGTATAATGTGTTATATTCCCTGTATTATGTGTTATATTCCCTGTATAGTGTGTTATATTCCCTGTATAATGTGTTATATTCCTTGTATTCTGTGTTATATTCCCTGTATAATGTGTTATATTCCCTGTATTATGTGTTATTATCCCTGTATAATGTGTTATATTCCCTGTATAATGTGTTATCTTCCTTGTAGTATGTGTTATATTCCCTGTATAATGTGTTATATTCCCTGTATAATGTGTTATATTCCCTGTATAATGTGTTATATTCCCTGTATAATGTGTTATATTCCCTGTATAATGTGTTATATTCCCTGTATAATGTGTTATATTCCTTGTATTCTGTGTTATATTCCCTGTATAATGTGTTATATTCCCTGTATAATGTGTTATATTCCCTGTATAATGTGTTATATTCCCTGTATAATGTGTTATATTCCCTGTATAATGTGTTATATTCCTTGTATAATGTGTTATATTCCCTGTATAATGTGTTATATTCCCTGTATAATGTGTTATATTCCCTGTATAATGTGTTATATTCCCTGTATAATGTGTTATATTCCCTGTATAATGTGTTATATTCCCTGTATAATGTGTTATATTCCCTGTATAATGTGTTATATTCCCTGTATAATGTGTTATATTCCCTGTATAATGTGTTATATTCCCTGTATAATGTGTTATATTCCCTGTATAATGTGTTATATTCCTTGTATAATGTGTTATATTCCCTGTATAATGTGTTATATTCCCTGTATAATGTGTTATATTCCCTGTATAATGTGTTATATTCCCTGTATAATGTGTTATATTCCCTGTATAATGTGTTATATTCCCTGTATAATGTGTTATATTCCCTGTATAATGTGTTATATTCCTTGTATTCTGTGTTATATTCCCTGTATAATGTGTTATATTCCCTGTATAATGTGTTATCTTCCTTGTATAATGTGTTATATTCCCTGTATAATGTGTTATATTCCCTGTATAATGTGTTATATTCCTTGTATAATGTGTTATATTCCTTGTATAATGTGTTATATTTCGTGTATTGTGTGTTATATTACCTGTATTATGTGTTATATTTCGTGTACCATGTGTTATATTCCCTGTATTATGTGTTATATTGCTTTAACAATGAGTTATATTCAGATAACATTTGTAGAAGAGAAGTTACATTAGATGTTTCTGTGACCTCATTTCTTGTAAACACATTTCCTCTTACAACAAATAAGTAATATAGTGCTGTCTATTTCAGTCGATTAAAAAAAACGTTTGACCTTAGGGAAAAATCGATTCAATGTGCGGGTTTAGAGATTGGAAAAGAGGTAACTTCTGGATTTTACTTTATATGCATTATTTATATGCCTCTCGTATTACGAATTGTGTAAACTACTGGCGCTCACTTTTATATGCATTATTTATATGCCTCTCGTATTACCAATTGTGTAAACTACTGGCGCTCACTTTTATATGCATTATTTATATGCCTCTCGTATTACGAATTGTGTAAACTACTGGCGCTCACTTTTATATGCATTATTTATATGCCTCTCGTATTACGAATTGTGTAAACTACTGGCGCTCACTTTTATATGCATTATTTATATGCCTCTCGTATTACCAATTGTGTAAACTACTGGCGCTCACTTTTACGCATGTTAAATAACAGATATCCAAAACGGTGTTATTTTATGCTCAAATCACTTGGCAATGTTGGCAGGATCTCTTGGGCACCCATGTGAACAATTTGTTATTTCTGTAGGGTATTTGATTTGTATGGATAGCCCATGATATTGGCGATATAAATGTCTTCAATAATGTCTTAATACAAAGAGTAATTGATTGCCGGACACAAAACTAGCGCATATCTGTAAATGAATCCGGAAGATATTTTCACTATAAACATTTTAAAAGTTAACTTGACACAGAACGTTATTTACAATATAAACGCCTCATTCTCTTGTTTTCCGTGTTCTAATCATCGGTTTGACAATGTAACGGGGAGATAGGTATTGTAGTCATTGTTTAGAAAATAGAAATATTCATATTATCGAGTGTGAATTTCATGTGTTTTTTCAATGCTTGAAATTTGTCCATATTAGAAGACAATATTTATTCTACTGCATACATGTGAAGTGAACCTTTTTTGAAGGCAAATCGGGAGATTGCACCTCAAAAAGCGGGAGATTGAGCCTTAAAACGGGAGTTTTTTTTGTGTGGCTGAAATTTTGTCAATGTTATGACTTCATCCATATCATAAGCTGTTAATAGCAATATGCTGCGAATTAACTCGTAATCTGGGGTTCATCCCTTCAATCGAGTCGCCAATTAACAATTTTATTGCCAATGGTCATATCAGAATACAATAGAAATGTGTGAAACTTGAATAAACAACATGAAAAGCAAGGGTCGAATCGTATTTTGATCATTGTCACCAAGCGCTTGATTCCATGGTTTAGAGACTGTTTAGAGAGTATTTCTTACTGGTATCCCGATTTTACACTTTAGGTTATCAGTTTGACAAGGTCTACTTGTATATAACAATATTGACAGTTGTTATAGGCTTTTAAGTACAGAAAAAACAAAAGTAATATTCAAATAAGCATTGATCATAGAAATTGTTTGAATAGGTAGAATTATTATTGGCTGTAGACTAGAATATGTGACACGACTATTTTATTTCTTGGAAACCATTGTGGTGTTTTGTTGGCCTTTATCTACTACATACATTTTACTTGACATGACTTGACATTTGAGTCAAAGATAAACTTAAATAAATTTGTGTATGAGTTAGGAGACCAGCCCCAAACCTGGCCAGCCAATTGATTGTTTCGCAATCCTTGATTTGACCAATGGCAAGATTGCATTCTGTGACTTGTATCAACTCCAATATATATGCTATTGGTAAACTTAAATGAATTAAAACTTATGTTATTTAAGTGTAAATTAATATTTTCTTTCAGTGGCCACTTGCATGTTTCTATATATTGTACCGTCCGTTGAGTCCAGTCACTGTTTAGCCCAGCCATCGGTTAGCCCAGTCAACAGTTAACCCAGTCGCTTGTTAGCCCAGTCACTGTTTAACCCAGTTACCGGTTAGCCCAATCACCGTTTAATCCAGTTACTTGTTAGCACAATCACTGTTTAATCCGGTCACTGGTTCGTTCAATCACCGTTTAACCCGGTTACCAATTAGTCCAGTTACTGGTTCAAACCAAGTCACCATTTTGTCCGGTTGCCGTTTAAACCAATTAGAAGTTGTTGCTAGTGAGGTCAACTGTAACTTAGTACTTGTTGCTAGTGAGGTCAACTGTAACTTAGTACTTGTTGCTAGTGAGGTCAACTGTAACTTAGTACTTGTTGCTAGTGAGGTCAACTGTAACTTAGTACTTGTTGCTAGTGAGGTCAACTGTAACTTAGTACTTGTTGCTAGTGAGGTCAACTGTAACTTAGTACTTGTTGCTAGTGAGGTCAACTGTAACTTAGTAGTTGTTGCTAGTGAGGTCAACTGTAACTTAGTACTTGTTGCTAGTGAGGTCAACTATAACTTAGTACTTGTTGCTAGTGAGGTCAACTGTAACTTAGTACTTGTTGCTAGTGAGGTCAACTGTAACTTAGTACTTGTTGCTAGTGAGGTCAACTGTAACTTAGTACTTGTTGCTAGTGAGGTCAACTGTAACTTAGTAGTTGTTGCTAGTGAGGTCAACTATAACTTAGTACTTGTTGCTAGTGAGGTCAACTGTAACTTAGTACTTGTTGCTAGTAAGGTCAACTGGAACTTAGTACTTGTTTTTAGTGAGGTCAACTATAACTTAGTACTTGTTGCTAGTGAGGTCAAGTATAACTTAGTACTTGTTGCTAGTGAGGTCAACTGTAACTTAGTAGTTGTTGCTAGTGAGGTCAACTGATCACTGTGTTTAACTGTATTACTGTAACAGCTCAGCACTCTACATATTGTTAATGTCACGTGATAAGTTTTATTTATAAGCTTGAATATCAGCAGCAGATAATGAGCAGATATGTATCAATGAATCTATGCATGTACTAACACAAATCTGTTTTAACAATTTAACAAACTCATTGTTCACTTAGTATATTTAAATTCTCGAATTTCAGGTTTTTATAAATGTTTCACTTCAAGTGAATGAATGTCCAAAAGACAAGAATTCTAAGAGAACGTTCAAACTGGTGCCATCTGGTCTTCAAGAATCATTGTTAATTGAAGTGGAATTTATTTGTGATTGTGAATGTCCACACTCAGAGGTATTTCATTATTCGTATAAACCTAACGGCTTTATTATTGTACATGTAGTCCATGTTGTCTGTCAGTCTGTGTAACAAATATTTCCAACAGTTCTAGCTTGTGATTTCAGACAGTGTATGCAATTTGTTTAAGAATTTAATGATTCATTAGACTTAACGCAACTTTCACATACCTGTTCATTTGCACATTGGATGTTAAGTTTGAATTTCAAGTATGTACATGTAATTTGTAGAGAAGTAACATTTATCCTACAAGTATATCAATATTTCACTATCGTAGGAAATGGACAAGACACATTGCAGTATGGGTAATGGAACATATGAATGTGGAGTCTGTAAATGTAATGAAGGACGAAGTGGTGAAATTTGTCAGTGTGACATTGACGACGAATCAGACCAAAGTATTGATGAAGAAAACTGCAAAAAGTAAGACAAGTCAGCGTACCAGTTTATCCTTCTCTATGGTATTATGCACTTAACAATGTTTATCCTTCTCTATGTTACCATGCACATATCAATGTTTATCCTTCTCTATGTTACCATGCACATATCAATGTTTATCCTTCTCTATGTTACCATGCACATATCAATGTTTATCCTTCTCTGTGGTATTATGCACTTATCAATGTTTATCCTTCTCTATGTTACCATGCACATATCAATGTTTATCCTTCTCTGTGGTATTATGCACTTATCAATGTTTATCCTTCTCTATGTTACCATGCACATATCAATGTTTATCCTTCTCTATGGTATTATGCACTTATCAATGTTTATCCTTCTCTATGGTATTATGCACTTATCAATGTTTATCCTTCTCTATGGTATTATGCACTTATCAATGTTTATCCTTCTCTATGGTATTATGCACTTATCAATGTTTATCCTTCTCTATGGTATTATGCACTTATCAATGTTTATCCTTCTCTATGGTATTATGCACTTATCAATGTTTATCCTTCTCTATGGTATTATGCACTTATCAATGTTTATCCTTCTCTATGGTATTATGCACTTATCAATGTTTATCCTTCTCTATGGTATTATGCACTTATCAATGTTTATCCTTCTCTATGGTATTATGCACTTATCAATGTTTATCCTTCTCTATGGTATTATGCACTTATCAATGTTTATCCTTCTCTATGGTATTATGCACATATCAATGTTTATCCTTCTCTATGGTATTATGCACTTATCAATATTTTGCCTCCGGATGGGGCGAGTCGTGGATACACGGTACCTCAAACAGAAGATGATTTTTAACAGGTGGGAATTTGACACCGAATGATTCCAGTTCCCGGAAATAAGATGTTGTTAGCATGTTTAATAGATTCATGAAGTGTGGATTAAGCATATTTTACCATGAGGACTTGGACAAAATGCTTGGTATTCCATAGTTGATGGATATACTCACTAAGTAGCATTCGTATTTGATGGATATACTCACTAAGTAGCATTTGTATTTGATGGATATACTCACTAAGTAGCATTTGTATTTGATGGATATACTCACTAAGTAGCATTACATAGCTGATGGATAGACTCACTAAGCAGCATTCCATATTTAATGGATAGACTCACTATGTAGCATTCCATATTTGATGGATAGACTCATTAAGTAACTTTCCATATTTGATGGATAGACTCACTAAGCAGCATTCCATATTTGATGGATAGACTCACTATGTAGCATTCCATATTTGATGGATAGACTCATTAAGTAACTTTCCATATTTGATGGATAGACTCACTAAGCAGCATTCCATATTTGATGGATAGACTCACTATGTAGCATTCCATATTTGATGGATAGACTCACTAAGCAGCATTACATATTTGATGGATAGACTCACTAAGCAGCATTCCATATTTAATGGATAGACTCACTATGTAGCATTCCATATTTGATGGATAGACTCATTAAGTAACTTTCCATATTTGATGGATAGACTCACTAAGCAGCATTACATATTTGATGGATAGACTCACTAAGCAGCATTCCATATTTAATGGATAGACTCACTATGTAGCATTCCATATTTGATGGATAGACTCATTAAGTAACTTTCCATATTTGATGGATAGACTCACTAAGCAGCATTACATATTTGATGGATAGACTCACTAAGCAGCATTACATATTTGATGGATAGACTCACTTAGCAGCATTCCATATTTGATGGATAGACTCACTAAGCAGCATTCAATGTTTAATGGATAGACTCACTAAGCAGCATTCAATGTTTAATGGATAGACTCACTAAGCAGCATTACATATTTGATGGATAGACTCACTAAGCAGCATTCAATGTTTAATGGATAGACTCACTGAGTAACTTTCCATATTTGATGGATAGACTCACTAAGCAGCATTCCATATTTGATGGATAGACTCACTAAGCAGTATTCCATAGTTGATGGATAGACTCATTTAGAAGGATTCAATGTTTAATGGATAGACTCACTAAGCAGCATTCCATATTTGATGGATAGACTCACTAAGCAGCATTACATAGTTGATGGATAGACTCACTAAGCAGCATTACATAGTTGATAGATAGACTCACTAAGCAGCATTCCATATTTGATGGATAGACTCACTAAGCAGCATTCCATAGTTGATGGATAGACTCACTAAGCAGCATTCCATATTTGATGGATAGACTCACTAAGCAGCATTCCATAGTTGATGGATAGACTCACTAAGTAGCATTTCATATTTGATGGATAGACTCACTAAGTAGCATTCCATATTTGATGGATAGACTCATTAAGTAACTTTCCATATTTGATGGATAGACTCACTAAGCAGCATTCCATATTTGATGGATAGACTCACTAAGCAGCATTACATATTTGATGGATAGACTCACTATGCAGCATTACATAGTTGATGGATAGACTCACTTAGTAGCATTCCATATTTGATGGATAGACTCATTTAGAAGCATTCAATGTTTAATGGATAGACTCACTAAGCAGCATTACATAGTTGATGGATAGACTCACTAAGCAGCATTACATAGTTGATAGATAGACTCACTAAGCAGCATTCCATATTTGATGGATAGACTCACTAAGTAGCATTCCATATTTGATGGATAGACTCACTTAGTAGCATTCCATATTTGATGGATGGACTCATTTAGAAGCATTCAATGTTTAATGGATAGACTCACTAAGCAGCATTCAATGTTTAATGGATAGACTCACCAAGCAGCATTCCATGTTTGATGAATAGACTCACTAAGCAGCATTACATAGTTGATGGATAGACTCACTAAGCAGCATTACATAGTTGATGGATAGACTCACTAAGCAGCATTCCATATTTGACAGATAGACTCACTAAGCAGCATTCCATATTTGATGGATAGACTCACTAAGTAGCATTACATATTTGATGGATAGACTTACTAAGTAGCATTCCATATTTGATGGATAGACTCACTAAGCAGCATTCAATGTTTAATGGATAGACTCACCAAGCAGCATTCCATGTTTGATGAATAGACTCACTAAGCAGCATTACATAGTTGATGGATAGACTCACTAAGCAGCATTACATAGTTGATGGATAGACTCACTAAGCAGCATTCCATATTTGACAGATAGACTCACTAAGCAGCATTCCATATTTGATGGATAGACTCACTAAGTAGCATTACATATTTGATGGATAGACTTACTAAGTAGCATTCCATATTTGATGGATAGATTCATTTAGAAGCATTTAATGTTTAATGGATAGACTCACTAAGCAGTATTCCATATTTGATGATGTTGATTTGTATTTACAGGAACAACGAGAGCAGTTCTATATGTGAAGATAGGGGCTCGTGTAAATGTGGACAGTGTATTTGTTCCTCAAACTATGACGGGAAATACTGTGAGTGTGACAACTCTATCTGTGTCGCTCCGGGAACTTCACTGAAATGTACAAGTAAGCATCTGATGCCTGAAGTCTGCCAGTTAATTGTTCCTATGTCTGATTATTGATTGGAAATATAAGTGACTGGAATATCAGTCATTTAAAACTAAAAACATAAGAATAATTTCTAGAAGTTTAAACAAGAATGTTATAATTATAAGTATAAGTAAGAAAACATATTATAAGTTATAATAGATATTAGGTTTTCTTGTTTATTTACTTCCAAGATAGCATAATATTATGAAAATAGCTGAAAACATTGTTGCCTCCGATATTCACATTCAATACAATATATTTTATTTCGGTAGTAACATTTTTTGCCCCATATATAGTCGGTGAGAGCGTAATAATCATCAGAGCATATTGAAGATTTAAAAATGAAATATGATGGTAGTTACAATAAGTCCAACAAATATTTAACACAAATAATAATATAGGTACAGTGTAGTTTTCACAGATTTGTGGATTTTGTTTCGACATAGCGAAGTAGATATATTTTGCGTACAATAAATGCATTTTCGTTCTACTTGAGGTATATTGTCGTATCGACAGGTTTCTATCTCAAGGTCATGGGATGAAACTCTGAATTTCGACATTTCGTTAATTATTATATATTTTATTTTCCAAAAAGTTCTCAAAACAAATTTCTTGTTTAAATATACTACATGTATATGTTGAAAGTTTATTAGAATTGTTAATATGAGCATACCACTGTATGCATGTCGAGTTTATCATTTATCTAATTATTATCATTATGTTATAAGATGGGTCCTATACAAGGCGGACCGAATGTTAAATAAAATATATTTACTTTCATATTTCGAAGTATTTTAAAACATTAAACATGTTGAAGGCGATGATCTAATGTTTTACTGAATGTGTATCTATGATGTTTGTATATTTCGATGTAAGATCGAAAGTTATTTCACCAAGTGAGCAGCGGATGCCATATTTTAACGAGTGGCGTGAGTTAAGTCAGATTCTCACGAGGTCAAATAACTTTCGATCTTACACCGAAACAAACAAATATCCTTTTTATTTCATGCTTGATTTTGGTATTTTGTTTCAATCATTACTTGCTTTTTACATTTAATTTACCTGTTGAATGATTCAATATTTCTTGTGACGTCACCATGTGGATCTTCAGTGAAAACTTCAACTTCTTATATTTCCGACCGCACCTAAATGTTTTGTATTTAATTACAGAGAAAACCAACAAATGAAATGTTACGTTATTTTATATCCGATGTGATAATACATTTTACATCATTTATGCATCTCTGCCATCGTTGGCAAGAAAAGCGCATTTAAGAAATCACCAACAAATAACTATACATGTATAATCATAATCTAACAAATAACGTTTGATACGAAATTTATGTTTTGAATTCAATTTTGCAGAGCTACATAATGTATCATTTTTCACTCTGGATCATAATGTTGTGTTAAATATCGTTAAATCCATACACTCTACATACATTTTTATTTTACCTATTGAAGTTGACATCACAAAAATAAAAAGGATGGGAGACAACTGCTGCATGACTTACATTTGGGGCACTCAACAGGGATTTTCTAGTCTATTCAGTGAAATTCTCGCTTTGATAATTCACCGTTATTCCGCGGTAAACAAGCGGACAACATGATATGTAACAATGTTTTTGTATGAATTGAAGATAAGGATCAAGGTGACTGTGCTTGTGGAAAGTGTGTCTGTAAAGGTGGTTACTATGGAGAATATTGTGAATGCACTCCTCGATCATATTGTCTAGCAGAAAATGGGGTAAGTAAGCAACACTTGGTACAAGGCTACTGATTGGTTGACTTATATATTGAAACTTGGTACAAGGCTACTGATTGGTTGACTTATATATATCGAAACTTGGTACAAGGCTACTGATTGGTTGACTTATATATCGAAACTTGGTACAAGGCTACTGATTGGTTGACTTATATAGCAACACTTGGTACGAGGCAACTGATGTGTAGACTTATATAGCAACACATGGTACGAGGCTACTGATGTGTAGACTTATATAGCAACACTTGGTACGAGGCAACTGATGTGTAGACTTATATAGCAACACATGGTACGAGGCAACTGATGTGTAGACTTATATAGCAACACATGGTACGAGGCTACTGATTGGTTGACTTATATAGCAACACGTGGTACCAGGCTACTGATGTGTAGACTTATATAACAACACGTGGTGCGAGGCTACTGATTGGTTGACTTATATAGCAACACGTGGTACGAGGCTACTGATGTGTAGACTTATATAGCAACACGTGGTGCGAGGCTACTGATTGGTTGACTTATATATCAACACATGGTACGAGGCTACTGATTGGTTGACTTATATATCAACACTTGGTACAATGCTACTGATTAGTTGTCTTATATTGCAACACTTGGTACCAGGCTACTGATTGGTCGTCTTATATAGCAACACTTGGTACAAGGCTACTGATTGGTTGTCTTATATAGCAACACTTGGTACAAGGCTACTGATTAGTTGTCTTATATAGCAACACTTGGTACAAGGCTACTTTTTGGTTGTTTTATACTGTGTGTGTGTCGAATTATTCATTTAACCTTTACAACAATTGACGATGTGACAGGAATCATTTTACTGAACCAATGTTTTGTCTGACCCTTGGACCAGAGTACAAGAGTGCTAAGATGTAAATAGTGATTTCTTTAAAACAACATGAACAGGATGGTGGAATCCCATCAAACTTTACGCAAACAAATCCTGCAGATACGAGGATTGAATCTGATGCTAATGATAGTGTTACATTCCCATAGAGACTTTCAAATACCAACCTCGGATTTTACTTCAAAGGATTTCCTACTTGACTATTTTTTTCCAATTCGGCTGAAAGTTCTAACCGGCCTCTCTTCATAAGTTTGATGTGTTTTATTGGTTTTAGATATTTCAGTTATACATGGCGGTCAGTTTACCTAACACGTTTGTCTGGAATTAATTATCACCCATTACTAACTTGCTCTTCTAAAATCAGAGGACAATTTCCCCACATGAATTATAATTAGCTGACAAATGACCGTAACCAAATGTCACGGAAGGACATGGCCTGAGCCGCTATCTACATTACTCACTAATTGTACAATATTGTTTCATTCCAGCTTGAATGTAGCGGAAATGGTGAATGTATGTGTGGAAAATGCGTATGCAAGACTGGTTACAATGGTACACATTGTCAGGATTGTCCCGTAAGTAACATTGTCAGGATTGTCCCATAAGTAACATTGTCAGGATTGTCCCGTAAGTAACATTGTCAGGATTGTCCCATAAGTAACATTGTCAGGATTGTCCCATAAGTAACATTGTCAGGATTGTCCCGTAAGTAACATTGTCAGGATTGTCCTGTAAGTAACATTGTCAGGATTGTCCCATAAGTAACATTGTCAGGATTGTCCTGTAAGTAACATTGTCAGGATTGTCCCATAAGTAACATTGTCAGGATTGTCCTGTAAGTAACATTGTCAGGATTGTCCTGTAAGTAACATTGACAGGATTGTCCAGTAAGTAACATTGTCAGGATTGTCCCTTAAGTAACATTGTCAGGATTGTCCCATAAGTAACATTGTCAGGATTGTCCCATAAGTAACATTGTCAGGATTGTCCCATAAGTAACATTGTCAGGATTGTCCCGTAAGTAACATTGTCAGGATTGTCCCGTAAGTAACATTGTCAGGATTGTCCCGTAAGTAACATTGTCAGGATTGTCCCGTAAGTAACATTGTCAGGATTGTCCCGTAAGTAACATTGTCAGGATTGTCCCATAAGTAACATTGTCAGGATTGTCCCTTAAGTAACATTGTCAGGATTGTCCCGTAAGTAACATTGTCAGGATTGTCCCATAAGTAACATTGTCAGGATTGTCCCATAAGTAACATTGTCAGGATTGTCCCGTAAGTAACATTGTCAGGATTGTCCCGTAAGTAACATTGTCAGGATTGTCCCATAAGTAACATTGTCAGGATTGTCCCGTAAGTAACATTGTCAGGATTGTCCCGTAAGTAACATTGTCAGGATTGTCCCGTAAGTAACATTGTCAGGATTGTCCCATAAGTAACATTGTCAGGATTGTCCCGTAAGTAACATTGTCAGGATTGTCCCGTAAGTAACATTGTCAGGATTGTCCCGTAAGTAACATTGTCAGGATTGTCCCATAAGTAACATTGTCAGGATTGTCCCGTAAGTAACATTGTCAGGATTGTCCCATAAGTAACATTGTCAGGATTGTCCCGTAAGTAACATTGTCAGGATTGTCCCGTAAGTAACATTGTCAGGATTGTCCCATAAGTAACATTGTCAGGATTGTCCCGTAAGTAACATTGTCAGGATTGTCCCGTAAGTAACATTGTCAGGATTGTCCCGTAAGTAACATTGTCAGGATTGTCCCGTAAGTAACATTGTCAGGATTGTCCCGTAAATAACAATCATTATCCTTCAAATAACATTTTCAGAATTATCCTTCAAATAAAAATATCAGGATTGTCCTTCAAATAACATTGTTGAGAATTAACCTTCAAATGACATTGTCAGAATTTTCCTTCAATTAACATTGTTGAGAATTATTCTTCAGATAACAATGTTGAGAATTATTCTTCAAATAACATTGTTGAGAATTATTCTTCAAATAACAATGTTGAGAATTATTCTTCAGATAACAATGTTGAGAATTATTCTTCAAATAACATTGTTGAGAATTATTCTTCAAATAACATTGTTGAGAATTATTCTACAAACGATGTTGAGAATTATTCTTCAAATAACAATGTTGAGAATTATTCTTCAGATAACAATGTTGAGAATTATTCTTCAGATAACAATGTTGAGAATTATTCCTTTAAATAACAATGTTGAGAATTATTCTTCAAATAACATTGTTGAGAATTATTCTACAAACGTTGTTGAGAATTATTCTTCAAATAACAATGTTGAGAATTATTCTTCAGATAACAATGTTGAGAATTATTCTTCAAATAACATTGTTGAGAATTATTCTACAAACGATGTTGAGAATTATTCTTCAGATAACAATGTTGAGAATTATTCTTCAAATAACATTGTTGAGAATTATTCTTCAAATAACAATGTTGAGAATTATTCTTCAGATAACAATGTTGAGAATTATTCTTCAGATAACAATGTTGAGAATTATTCTTCAAATAACATTGTTGAGAATTATTCTTCAAATAACATTGTTGAGAATTATTCTACAAACGATGTTGAGAATTATTCTTCAAATAACAATGTTGAGAATTATTCTTCAGATAACAATGTTGAGAATTATTCTTCAGATAACAATGTTGAGAATTATTCCTTTAAATAACAATGTTGAGAATTATTCTTCAAATAACATTGTTGAGAATTATTCTACAAACGTTGTTGAGAATTATTCTTCAAATAACAATGTTGAGAATTATTCTTCAGATAACAATGTTGAGAATTATTCTTCAAATAATGGATCATTAAAATATCTGAACCTTACTTGCCTGTCAAATAAAATCACAACACTGCAACGGGGCCTGTCACTTAAAATGTCGAAACCAGTAAGGTGTTCACGTGGATGTCAACTCCCTCTCGCTGCCAGTCATTTGGATTTAAAACTCTGTCACTATGTCAGCCCCTAGTAGCATCCTAATCGTCTCGTGATCGTCCCCTATTACATGTTAACTCTGGTTATTTATCAGCATTGGTTAAAGATCAGCTATTTGAAACATTATTTCACGTCAGTCACTTGATATGATAACATTTTAATTATGAGTCTCAAATTCAGCTTTATGTTGCTTTTAAACAAATATTGTAGCTAACTGATATGTATTTCTATGTATTACAGAATGTGTGAATCCCCCTGATGCTCTCCTGATCTCTATGCCAATACTTGGGGGAATTATTCTTCAGATAACAATGTTGAGAATTATTCTTCAAATAACATTGTTGAGAATTATTCTACAAACGATGTTGAGAATTATTCTTCAAATAACATTGTTGAGAATTATTCTTCAAATAACAATGTTGAGAATTATTCTTCAAATAGCAATGTTGAGAATTATTCTACAAACGTTGTTGAGAATTATTCTTCAAATAACAATGTTGAGAATTATTCTTCAGATAACAATGTTGAGAATTATTCTTCAAATAACATTGTTGAGAATTATTCTACAAACGATGTTGAGAATTATTCTTCAAATAACATTGTTGAGAATTATTCTTCAAATAACATTGTTGAGAATTATCCTTCAAAGAACAATGTTGAGAATTATTCTACAAACGATGTTGAGAATTATTCTTCAGATAACAATGTCAGGATTGTCCTTCAAATAACAATTTCAGGATTGTCCTTCAAATAACATTGTTGAGAATTATTTTTCAAATAACATTGTTGAGAATTATCCTTCAAATAACATTGTTGAGAATTATCCTTCGACTAACATTGTTGAGAATTATCCTTCGACTAACATTGTCAGAATTATCCTTCGAATAACATTGTTGAGAATTATCCTTCAAATAACATTGTTGAGAATTATCCTTCAAAGACCAATGTTGAGAATTATTCTACAAACAATGTTGAGAATTATTCTTCAGATAACAATGTCTGGATTGTCCTTCAAATAACATTGTCAGAATTATCCTTCGAATAACATTGTCAGAATTATCCTTCGAATAACATTGTTGAGAATTATCCTTCAAATAACATTGTTGAGAATTATCCTTCAAATAACAATGTCAGGATTGTCCTTCAAATAACATTGTCAGGATTGTCCTTCAAATAACAATGTCAGGATTGTCCTTCAAATAACAATGTCAGGATTGTCCTTCAAATAACAATGTCAGGATTGTCCTTCAAATAACAATGTCAGGATTGTCCTTCAGATAACAATGTCAGGATTGTCCTTCAAATAACAATGTCAGGATTGTCCTTCAAATTACAATGTCAGGATTGTCCTTCAAATAACAATGTCGGGATTGTCCTTCAGATAACAATGTCAGGATTGTCCTTCAAATAACAATGTATGGTTCTTCCATGAAGGTCTAAAGTCAGAACAGCCCTGTTACTACTGTAGAATTTTACATGAATAGCTGTCATCATTTCACACTTCTGTGTTTGTGGCGTATGTTTGATTACAGAGTGATTGCCCAACATGTGAGTGTGGTAACAGAGGTATTATTATATGTACATACAGTTAAACTTCGGTAACTCGAGGACGCTGGGGTCCGTCCAAAAAGCTCGAGCTAACCGGTGTTTCGAGTAATCCAGAGTTTCCATTATGTCCCTACAGTGTTTTTTATGAAATGTTTATTTTCATTGTTTTTTTTATAGTTGTTCCCACTTGTATCAGTTGTGTCATTTTGTATCATATTTCTATTCGCTATAATTTCTTCAATAAAATAAAGGTAAAGACAAATTTTTAATAAGAGTTGTCACTTTACAGAATGTACTTGTACTTTGTTGTTTTGCAGATGAATAAAAGTTCATGAAAATACGTGTTCAATCCGGATGTTTGCGTCACGCTTGCACCGTTATATTTATGCGTCTTGAAAATCGCTCCTTAGTTGAAATGTTACTGTATTACACATGTGCATGTAGATGTGAAAATAAAAATAAAACAACTCTAAAACTTTTATCGAGTTTTATTGTTTCATAAAAGCACATTATTTGAACAAGTGACCTATGAATATGGCATGATATTAACATTAGTCCGATGTTTGTACGGTAAGGCTGGGTTTTAATCACATGTATTTTACTCAACAACGATCTCATAATTAAATTCTCGTAATCATTTTCTCATCATTATCGTCTCAATTGGCCTTTTTAATTGATATCTGTTTGTTTTGTGAAAACTGCGATAATTGTTTTTCACTCCTCAATCCTTGTCCTTTCGATCGTGATTTTGGAAGTTGTACAACTCGCCGCGAAATTTTTAACACCTTTTCATTGTTTGTTTAATTGGAGCTCCGATTTGAAAAATGTGTGAAAATGTGTCCTCGAGTTACCAGTTAGATATTGTGTATAGTTTGTGTTCTGGGGACGGCAAGTGTGCTCGAGCTCTCGACTTATTTCTGCTTGAGTTATCGGCGGTAAATTTATATGAAAATAGAAGACAAAAGTCCGGGACTCAGCAATTTCCTCGACAAATCCGGGGTTCTCGAGTTTTCGCCTGTTCGTAAAATCGAACTTTAACTGTTTTATCATTTATATTAACATTCCAGAGATGCAGTAACTGTTTGAAATGTGGTAATGTAGAACAGAGACAATGTATCTCCTGTTTGGATGCTCACAAAAACGTTGACAATGCAACAAATACGGCCTGTTATAAAGAATGTTCGGGGTTAAACGTCACAAAGGTTGCACGCTTCGGTAGAGGTATTCATCACTTAATTTACATGCTTCTAATTCTTTATTAAACAAATAAATTCACCTCTTCGTTGATTTACTCCTAGTTCAATAATAATAATTAGTTGATATTATCACAGACCTATATCTAACCAGTTGATATTACACGTTTACAGTTCAGAGTATAATGTAAGTATGTTACTATCAAGTATTGTTATGGTTTTATATGTGACAAATATTGTCAATGTTATAATGATATAATTATCAGTGTGATGATTTGTTTCAGATATACAACCTTGTGATACGTTTGTGACAGAAAACTGTAAACTCAATTATATCATTCAATGCTCCAACGACACAATCAACCTTCAATTTTCCACAGCAAGACGTATGTATACAGTCATATATGTATCTTATACTGAAATAAATCCGTCCGTCCGACGTATGTATACAGTCATATATGTATCTTATACTGAAATAAATCCATCCGACGTATGTATACAGTCATATATGTATCTTATACTGAAATAAATCCATCCGACGTATGTATACAGTCATATATGTATCTTATACTGAAATAAATCCATCCGACGTATGTATACAGTCATATATGTATCTTATACTGAAATAAATCTGTCCGTCCATCCGACGTATGTATACAGTCATATATGTATCTTATACTGAAATAAATCCATCCGACGTATGTATACAGTCATATATGTATCTTATACTGAAATAAATCCGTCCGTCCGACGTATGTATACAGTCATATATGTATCTTATACTGAAATAAATCTGTCCGTCCGACTTATGTATACAGTCATATATGTATCTTATACTGAAATAAATCCGTCCGTCCGACGTATGTATACAGTCATATATGTATCTTATACTGAAATAAATCTGTCCGTCCATCCGACGTATGTATACAGTCATATATGTATCTTATACTGAAATAAATCCATCCGACGTATGTATACAGTCATATATGTATCTTATACTGAAATAAATCTGTCTGTCCGACGTATGTATACAGTCATATATGTATCTTATACTGAAATAAATCTGTCCGTCCGACGTATGTATACAGTCATATATGTATCTTATACTGAAATAAATCCGTCTGTCCGACGTATGTATACAGTCATATATGTATCTTATACTTAAATAAATCCGTCCGACGTATGTATACAGTCATATATGTATCTTATACTGAAATAAATCCGTCTGTCAGTCCGACGTATGTATACAGTCATATGTGGATCTTATACTGAAATAAGTTTGTCCGTCCGTCCGACGTATGTGTACAGTCATATATGCATCTTATACTGAAATAAATCTGTCTGTCCGTCCGTCTAGAATTCCACTTCTGCTTACAGATATGTCTGAACTAACTTGAAATCAATAAGACAGAGTCATTTTGTATAATATAGTCGGCTGTTGACAAAAACTTTTAAATTTATATTTCCATTGTTCGATTCTTTGCTCAAAACATGGAGAAGATAGAAATAAAATGATTTTATCAGTTAACAAAATTAAAGGAATTTAAAAAATGGATCATTAAAATATCTGAACCTTACTTGCCTGTCAAATAAAATCACAACACTGCAACGGGGCCTGTCACTTAAAATGTCGAAACCAGTAAGGTGTTCACGTGGATGTCAACTCCCTCTCGCTGCCAGTCATTTGGATTTAAAACTCTGTCACTATGTCAGCCCCTAGTAGCATCCTAATCGTCTCGTGATCGTCCCCTATTACATGTTAACTCTGGTTATTTATCAGCATTGGTTAAAGATCAGCTATTTGAAACATTATTTCACGTCAGTCACTTGATATGATAACATTTTAATTATGAGTCTCAAATTCAGCTTTATGTTGCTTTTAAACAAATATTGTAGCTAACTGATATGTATTTCTATGTATCACAGAATGTGTGAATCCCCCTGATGCTCTCCTGATCTCTATGCCAATACTTGGGGGTATCATCGGAGTAGGTCTGCTACTACTGCTCATCTGGAAAATATTGACGACTTTCTATGATAAGATTGAGTATGCCAAGTTTGAACATGAGATTCAACATCCAAAATGGAGCAAGGTTTGTATTGTTGTATTGATTTTCATATATCAGATCTTAATGTTTGTATATATGTAAATATGAATATGCTTGGAAATTTATTAAATATTTTGTTTTTGTTTGTGTAGACAATGTAATGATAAATATAGCAAGGTTTGAATAGTGACAATTGAGGGATACCATAGAATATGATTCACTCATTGATATACAATTTATGATCCAAGACAAAACTTTGATGTGGACTGGTATTTACACCAACAATGCATACTTATGTTTTGTAATCATACATAAACCGTAACTGTTTAATGTGTCAACATAGACATTGATTGTTCTCATGTTAAACAACTGATTTTGCAGACTGATAATCCAATCTACAAGACGCCCGTAACATCCAATCAGAACCCAGCATTCAAAGGGACAGTGGAGTGAAGTGGAGTCAATATGCAACATGAACACCGCTTTTCTAAATATAGATTTTTATTCATTTTCAATGAATAACTTGCCAAATGTAACAAAATATTTCCATATATTAGATTAACAGTGAAGTTAAATATTCGAAATGTCATAGCGATGTGTATAGACTTGTATCATATGTCATTTACATCTTTGTCAAACAAAACCATAACAGTAACCCAAACAACGACATGCTTCCAGCGTAAACCATTCGTTTGTTTAATGTAAACGGACAAAACATTGTATTACACGTGTAAAATAAGTCCACATTATTTTACATTTTGTAAGATATTACTGTTAAGTTTGAGTCCCGTTGTAAAATAAGTTAATATTGTTCTTATGTTTGAGTCCCATTGTAAAATAAGACATACTGCAGTTCATTTTAAGTCCTGTTGTAAAATAAGACATACAGCTGTCCATTGTAAGTCCTGTTGTAAAATAAGACATACAGCTGTCCATTTTGAGTCCTGGTATAAAATAAGACATACAGCTGTCCATTGTAAGTCCTGTTGTAAAATAAGACATACAGCTGTCCATTTTGAGTCCTGTTGTAAAATAAGACATACAGCTGTCCATTTTGAGTCCTGTTGTAAAATAAGACATACAGCTGTTCATTTTGAGTCATGGTGTAAAATAAGACATTCTGCAGTTCATTTTAAGTCCTGTTGTAAAATAAGACATACAGCTGTCCATTGTAAGTCCTGTTGTAAAATAAGACATACAGCTGTTCATTTTGAGTCCTGTTGTAAAATAAGACATACAGCTGTTTATTTTGAGTCCTGGTATAAAATAAGACATACAGCTGTCCATTGTAAGTCCTGTTGTAAAATAAGACATACAGCTGTTCATTTTGAGTCCTGTTGTAAAATAAGACATACAGCTGTCCATTTTGAGTCCTGGTATAAAATAAGACATACAGCTGTCCATTGTAAGTCCTGTTGTAAAATAAGACATACAGCTGTCCATTTTGAGTCCTGTTGTAAAATAAGACATACAGCTGTTCATTTTGAGTCCTGGTGTAAAATAAGACATACAGCTGTTTATTTTGAGTCATGGTGTAAAATAAGACATACAGCTGTTCATTTTGAGTCCTGGTGTAAAATAAGACATACAGCTGTCCATTTTGAGTCCTGTTGTAAAATAAGACATACAGCTGTTCATTTTGAGTCATGGTGTAAAATAAGACATTCTGCAGTTCATTTTAAGTCCTGTTGTAAAATAAGACATACAGCTGTCCATTGTAAGTCCTGTTGTAAAATAAGACATACAGCTGTTCATTTTGAGTCCTGTTGTAAAATAAGACATACAGCTGTTTATTTTGAGTCCTGGTATAAAATAAGACATACAGCTGTCCATTGTAAGTCCTGTTGTAAAATAAGACATACAGCTGTTCATTTTGAGTCCTGTTGTAAAATAAGACATACAGCTGTCCATTTTAAGTCCTGTTGTAAAATAAGACATACAGCTGTCCATTGTAAGTCCTGTTGTAAAATAAGACATACAGCTGTCCATTTTGAGTCCTGGTATAAAATAAGACATACAGCTGTTTATTTTGAGTCATGGTGTAAAATAAGACATACAGCTGTTCATTTTGAGTCCTGGTGTAAAATAAGACATACAGCTGTTCAGTTTAAGTCCTGTTTTATAATAAGACATACAGCTGTTCATTTAAAGTCCTGTTGTAAAATAAGACATACAGCTGTTCATTTAAAGTCCTGTTGTAAAATAAGACATACTGTTGTTCACTTTAAGTCCTGTTGTAAAATAAGACATACAGCTGTTCATTTTAAGTCCTGTTGTAAAATAAGACATACAGCTGTTTATTTTAAGTCCTGTTGTAAAATAAGACATACAGCTGTTCATTTTAAGTCCTGTTGTAAAATAAGACATACAGCTGTTTATTTTGAGTCCTGTTGTAAAATAAGACATACAGCTGTCCATTTTAAGTCCTGTTGTAAAATAAGACATACAGCTGTTCATTTTGAGTCATGTTGTAAAATAAGACATACAGCTGTTCATTTTGAGTCCTGGTGTAAAATAAGACATACAGCTGTTCATTTTAAGTCATGTTGTAAAATAAGACATACAGCTGTTCATTTTAAGTCCTGTTGTTTAATAAGACATACAGCTATTAATTTTAAGTCCTGTTGTTTAATAAGACATACTGCTGTTCATTGTAAGTCCTGTTGTATAATAAGACATACAACTGTTTACTTTGAGTCCTGTTGTATAATAAGACATACAGCTGTTTATTTTGAGTCCTGTTGTATAATAAGACATACTGCTGTTCATTTTAAGTCCTGTTGTATAATAAGACATACAGCTGTATATTTTGAGTCCTGGTGTATAATAAGACATACTGCTGTTCATTTTAAGTCCTGTTGTAAAAAAAGACATACAGCTGTCCATTTTAAGTACTGTTGTTTAATAAGACATACTGCTGTTCAGTTTAAGTCCTGGTGTTTAATAAGACATACTGCTGTTCACTTTAAGTCCTGTTGTAAAATAAGACTTAATGTTGTTCATTTAAAGTCCTGTTGTAAAATAAGACATACAGCTGTTCATTTAAAGTCCTGTTGTAAAATAAGACATACTGTTGTTCACTTTAAGTCCTGTTGTAAAATAAGACATACAGCTGTTCATTTTAAGTCCTGTTGTAAAATAAGACATACAGCTGTTTATTTTAAGTCCTGTTGTAAAATAAGACATACAGCTGTCCATTTTAAGTCCTGTTGTAAAATAAGACATACAGCTGTTTATTTTGAGTCCTGTTGTAAAATAAGACATACAGCTGTCCATTTTAAGTCCTGTTGTAAAATAAGACATACAGCTGTTCATTTTGAGTCATGTTGTAAAATAAGACATACAGCTGTTCATTTTAAGTCATGTTGTAAAATAAGACATACAGCTGTTCATTTTAAGTCATGTTGTAAAATAAGACATACAGCTGTTCATTTTAAGTCCTGTTGTTTAATAAGACATACAGCTATTAATTTTAAGTCCTGTTGTTTAATAAGACATACAGCTGTCCATTTTAAGTCCTGTTGTTTAATAAGACATACAGCTGTTTACTTTGAGTCCTGTTGTATAATAAGACATACAGCTGTTTATTTTGAGTCCTGTTGTATAATAAGACATACTGCTGTTCATTTTAAGTCCTGTTGTATAATAAGACATACAGCTGTATATTTTGAGTCCTGGTGTATAATAAGACATACTGCTGTTCATTTTAAGTCCTGTTGTAAAAAAAGACATACAGCTGTCCATTTTAAGTACTGTTGTTTAATAAGACATACTGCTGTTCAGTTTAAGTCCTGGTGAAAAATAAGACATACTGCTGTTCATTGTAAGTCCTGTTGTATAATAAGACATACAACTGTTTACTTTGAGTCCTGTTGTATAATAAGACATACAGCTGTTTATTTTGAGTCCTGTTGTATAATAAGACATACTGCTGTTCATTTTAAGTCCTGTTGTATAATAAGACATACAGCTGTATATTTTGAGTCCTGGTGTATAATAAGACATACTGCTGTTCATTTTAAGTCCTGTTGTAAAAAAAGACATACAGCTGTCCATTTTAAGTACTGTTGTTCAATAAGACATACTGCTGTTCAGTTTAAGTCCTGGTGTAAAATAAGACATACAGCTGTTCATTTTGAGTCCTGTTGTAAAATAAGACATACAGCTGTTTATTTTAAGTCCTGTTGTAAAATAAGACATACAGCTGTTCAGTTTAAGTCCTGTTGTAAAATAAGACATACAGCTGTTCATTTTGAGTCCTGTTGTAAAATAAGACATACAGCTGTTCATTTTGAGTCCTGGTATAAAATAAGACATACAGCTGTTCATTTTGAGTCCTGTTGTAAAATAAGACATACAGCTGTTCATTTTGAGTCCTGGTATAAAATAAGACATACAGCTGTTCAGTTTAAGTCCTGTTGTAAAATAAGACATACAGCTGTTCATTTTGAGTCCTGTTGTAAAATAAGACATACAGCTGTTCATTTTGAGTCCTGTTGTAAAATAAGACATACAGCTGTTCATTTTGAGTCCTGTTGTAAAATAAGACATACAGCTGTTCATTTTGAGTCCTGGTATAAAATAAGACATACAGCTGTTCATTTTGAGTCCTGGTATAAAATAAGACATACAGCTGTTCATTTTGAGTCCTGTTGTAAAATAAGACATACAGCTGTTCATTTTGAGTCCTGTTGTAAAATAAGACATACAGCTGTTCATTTTGAGTCCTGTTGTAAAATAAGACATACAGCTGTTCATTTTGAGTCCTGGTATAAAATAAGACATACAGCTGTTCATTTTAAGTCCTGTTGTAAAATAAGACATACAGCTGTTCATTTTGACCCGTTTTCTATCATAAATGCTTTGTAATTTCAAGTTGATATATCAAAATGTTCTGTTAGTATTATATATAATATATCTTTATTGCCTCCATTCTCAACTATCCATCTGGTTTGTATGCTGTCTGAAAGCTGACATTGCACTGTACGACATTATATATCATTATAAAAGTTAATAGGCACAACCATACTGAATAGTGTTTGATTATGTAAATATATGTTATATCTATCACTTAACATTTACAGTAGTCATTTACCTGACATCACACCTGTACTTGACATTGTATTTCTGTAGCAAGGCCAGTCGTATTGTTTTGACAGTTGTTCATGAGATATATTGCATGTCTTACCGTGTCAGGACATCATGACGTGTGTCTGGTAGTTTTTATAGCTCAGTTCTAATATATAACTATACTGACATAACATTGGAATACGTGATTCACAAGTCTAGATCCTTGTAATGTTGAACATCTAAATTATCATCTATCACCAGCACCAGCAAGTATTTATGATGAACATTTATTGTCCGGATACTGATTGTCCGGCTACTGATTGTCCGGCTAATGATTGTCCGGCTACTAATTGTCCGGCTACTGTTTGTCCGGCTAATGATTGTCCGGCTTATGATTGTCTTGCTAATGATTGTCCGGCTAATGATTGTCCGGCTAATGATTGTCCGGCTTATGATTGTCCGGCTAATGATTGTCTTGCTAATGATTGTCCGGCTACTGATTGTCTTGCTAATGATTGTCCGGCTAATGATTGTCTTGCTAATGATTGTCCGGCTAATGATTGTCCGGCTAATGATTGTCCGGCTAATGATTGTCCGGCTACTGATTGTCCGGCTAATGATTGTCTTGCTACTGATTGTCTTGCTAATGATTGTCTTGCTAATGATTGTCTTGCTAATGATTGTCCGGCTAATGATTGTCTGGCTAATGATTGTCCGGCTACTGATTGTCCGGCTAATGATTGTCCGGCTTATGATTGTTCGGCTACTAATTGTCCGGCTACTGATTGTCCGGCTACTGATTGTCCGGCTACTGATTGTCTTGCTAATGATTGTCTTGCTAATGATTGTCCGGCTAATGATTGTCCGGCTTATGATTGTCCGGCTACTAATTGTCCGGCTACTGATTGTCTTGCTAATGATTGTCCGGCTAATGATTGTCCAGGTACTGATTGTCCGGCTAATGATTGTCCGGCTAATGATTGTCCAGCTACTGATTGTCCAGCTACTGATTGTCCGGCTAATGATTGTCCGGCTAATGATTGTCCGGCTAATGATTGTCCGGCTACTGATTGTCCGGCTAATGATTGTCCGGCTAATGATTGTCCAGCTACTGATTGTCCGGCTAATGATTGTCCGGCTAATGATTGTCCAGCTACTGATTGTCCGGCTAATGATTGTCCAGCTAATGATTGTCCAGCTAATGATTGTCCGGCTACTGATTGTCCAGCTACTGATTGTCCGGCTAATGATTGTCCGGCTAATGATTGTCCAGCTACTGATTGTCCGGCTAATGATTGTCCAGCTAATGATTGTCCAGCTAATGATTGTCCGGCTACTGATTGTCCAGCTACTGATTGTCCAGCTAATGATTGTCCGGCTAATGATTGTCCAGCTAATGATTGTCCAGCTACTGATTGTCCGGCTAATGATTGTCCGGCTAATGATTGTCCGGCTAATGATTGTCCAGCTACTGATTGTCCGGCTAATGATTGTCCGGCTAATGATTGTCCGGCTACTGATTGTCCAGCTACTGATTGTCCGGCTACTGATTGTCCGGCTACTGATTGTCCAGCTACTGATTGTCCGGCTACTGATTGTCCAGCTACTGATTGTCCGGATACTGATTGTCCGGCTACTGATTGTCCGGCTAATGATTGTCCGGCTACTAATTGTCCGGCTACTGTTTGTCCGGCTAATGATTGTCCAGCTACTGATTGTCCGGCTACTGATTGTCCGGCTAATGATTGTCCGGCTAATGATTGTCCAGCTACTGATTGTCCGGCTAATGATTGTCCAGCTACTGATTGTCCGGCTAATGATTGTCCGGCTAATGATTGTCCAGCTACTGATTGTCCGGCTAATGATTGTCCAGCTACTGATTGTCCGGCTAATGATTGTCCAGCTAATGATTGTCCGGCTAATGATTGTCCAGCTACTGATTGTCCGGCTAATGATTGTCCAGCTAATGATTGTCCAGCTAATGATTGTCCGGCTACTGATTGTCCAGCTACTGATTGTCCGGCTAATGATTGTCCGGCTAATGATTGTCCGGCTACTGATTGTCCAGCTAATGATTGTCCGGCTACTGATTGTCCGGCTACTGATTGTCCGGCTAATGATTGTCCGGCTAATGATTGTCCGGCTAATGATTGTCCGGCTAATGATTGTCCGGCTACTGATTGTCCGGCTAGTGATTGTCCGGCTAATGATTGTCCGGCTAATGATTGTCCGGCTACTGTATGTGATCCTAAGTCTAGATTTCATGTCCGGCATATAGTGATATATTGGTCCCAGGTGTCATAGTTTTACTGTGTACGCCATTTGTAGACACCATAATGAAACCTAGCACGGATATGATAGTGATCTGAGTTTGTTGTACATAAATTATTTGTATGTTCATTTTGATAAATATTACTTGTATATAAATATTCAATATGTATTTAAATATGACGCACAGTCACAATATCATGTACCTTACTCGCTTTGTAAACATTCACATACTTGTGTACTTGTATCTGTTTAACATACACTGTCCTCCAAAAGTTCCTTCACACTTTGACAATTTCCCATTACCTTTAATGTATTTTCATATTGGTTTCACATGCAATAACTCGAAAATGCTTTTTTACAAAGCAATAATTTTCTGTAGAAGTATTTACAAATTTGTACTGAAACAATCTCTAATTGTCTGTGTCAGATCAATCAGTTACACATACAAATGTTGGTTTCCGATGCAGCTGCAGAGATGTGCAAATTGTTAATTCTTAACTATCCATCTCAGATGTGGAATTAATCATTTTACTTCATTTTCATGTATGTTTTATTTGAAATTCTGTAAGAAAAAGTAACGAAATTCAAAATATTCAAGTGTAAAGAAACTTTTGGATGGCAGTGTATTTACTGATTCAGTGTTTACTGACAATACGAGACAAAGTTCTTGGCATTTAGTGGCAATTTACGTAAATCTCATAGAAAACGTATCAGTCGAGCAAAATTCTACAAAAAGACCGGTGATGTCACAAACTCACAATTTCAACTTCCCGAGGTCAATATTTCATAGGAGAAAATAATGAAGTGTGAATATCATTACAAGACAAGACTCTGGCGTACAAGTTTAAAACTTTCTTAGAACTTTATTTGATTCAATCGGCTTTATTTGTCAATAGAGATACACACGACAGTTACTTATTGATACCAAGAATACCAATATTTCATAAACACATGTGACAATACACAGGTGTAGATCACATCATCGTTAGTAGATCACCATAAAACTCTACATGTGAAATACTTGGTCGCTCATGGATCTTGTTGTGTGTATATTTACTGCTGAGACGCAAGTTGGATAAAAATGTTTTTTTCTATGTTTGTGTTTTTCTTCAATAAAATACCTGAGTGAAAACTCCACATTGTTTTGTTGTTTATTGTTAATTACATTCAACCTTTGAAGAATTACAGCTAGCATAAGTTATTGTATTACTAAAGTATCATGCAAATGAAACGTTAGAATTTATTCGAATGTTGTTAAGTCTGCTACCTAATTACGTAGAATCGTTCGTAGTACTTTATGTACAATTGGTCAAAATATCAAGTTGGGTTCTAGTAAGTTTTAAATGGTTTGAGTTAAACACGTTTTCTGTAATCACAAATTTATCAAATGCTCATTGTACCGCAGCAATCTCAACAATGTGAAAGTGTTAACAATTTATGAGAAGATAACAACGCTGTTTGCAATGTATAGATCTTATACAGCATGAATCCCGTCCATTTAGCTCAGTCGGTAGAGTGCTCGACATCTAATCTACAGGTTGTAGGTTTAAAACCTGGACGAGATGCATTTTCTCCGTAACTCATTTGCCCTTCACATCTGAGCTCTGGTTTATTTGGCGACGTTGTCAGTTGCTTGTGTAGGAGCAGGTTAGAACTTGTTGGTAACCCAGGAGCAGATTAGAAAACTGGTTGGTAACACAGGAGCATGTTAGAACTGGTTGGTAACACAGGAGCAGATTAGAACTGGTTGGTAACACAGGAGCATGTTAGAACTGGTTGGTAACACAGGAGCAGATTAGAACTGGTTGGTAACACAGGAGCATGTTAGAACTGGTTGGTAACACAGGAGCATGTTAGAACTGGTTGGTAACACAGGAGCAGATTAGAACTGGTTGGTAACACAGGAGCATGTTAGAACTTGTTGGTAACCCAGGAGCACATTAGAACTGGTTGGTAACACAGGAGTATGTTAGAACTGGTTGGTAACACAGGAGCATGTTAGAACTGGTTGGTAACACAGGAGCATGTTAGAACTGGTTGGTAACCCAGGAGCAGATTAGAACTGGTTGGTAACACAGGAGCATGTTAGAACTGGTTGGTAACACAGGAGCATGTTAGAACTGGTTGGTAACACAGGAGCATGTTAGAACTGGTTGGTAACACAGGAGCATGTTAGAACTGGTTGGTAACACAGGAGCATGTTAGAACTGGTTGGTAACACAGGAGCATGTTAGAACTGGTTGGTAACACAGGAGCATGTTAGAACTGGTTGGTAACCCAAGAGCAGATTAGAAAACTGGTTGGTAACACAGGAGCATGTAAGAACTGGTTGGTAACACAGGAGCAGATTAGAACTGGTTGGTAACAAAGGAGCATGTTAGAACTTGTTTGTAACCCAGGAGCATATTAGAACTGGTTGGTAACACAGGAGCATGTTAGAACTGGTTGGTAACACAGGAGCAGATTAGAACTGGTTGGTAACACAGGAGCATGTTAGAACTGGTTGATAACACAGGAGCATGTTAGAACTGGTTGGTAACACAGGAGCAGATTAGAACTGGTTGGTAACACAGGAGCAGATTAGAACTGGTTGGTAACACAGGAGCAGATTAGAACTTGTTGGTAACCCAGGAGCAGATTAGAACTGGTTGGTAACACAGGAGCATGTTAGAACTGGTTGGTAACACAGGAGCATGTTAGAACTGGTTGGTTACACAGGAGCATATTAGAACTTGTTGGTAACCCAGGAGCAGATTAGAACTGGTTGGTAACACAGGAGCATGTTAGAACTGGTTGGTAACACAGGGGCATGTTAGAACTGGTTGGTAACACAGGAGCATGTTAGAACTGGTTGGTAACACAGGAGCATGTTAGAACTGGTTGGTAACACAGGAGCATGTTAGAACTGGTTGGTAACCCAGGAGCAGATTAGAACTGGTTGGTAACAAAGGAGCATGTTAGAACTTGTTGGTAACCCAGGAGCAGATTAGAACTGGTTGGTAACACAGGAGCATGTTAGAACTGGTTGGTAACACAGGAGCATGTTAGAACTGGTTGGTAACACAGGAGCAGATTAGAACTGGTTGGTAACACAGGAGCATGTTAGAACTGGTTGGTAACACAGGAGCAGATTAGAACTGGTTGGTAACACAGGAGCATGTTAGAACTGGTTGGTAACACAGGAGCATGTTAGAACTGGTTGGTAACCCAGGAGCAGATTAGAACTGGTTGGTAACAAAGGAGCATGTTAGAACTTGTTTGTAACCCAGGAGCATATTAGAACTGGTTGGTAACACAGGAGCATGTTAGAACTGGTTGGTAACACAGGAGCATGTTAGAACTGGTTGGTAACACAGGAGCATGTTAGAACTGGTTGGTAACCCATGAGCAGGTTAGCACTGGTTGGTAACACATGAGCAGGTTAGAACTGGTTGGTAACACATGAGCAGGTTAGTACTGGTTGGTAACACATGAGCAGGTTAGTACTGGTTGGTAACACATGAGCAGGTTAGAACTGGTTGGTAACCCAGGAGCAGGTTAGTACTGGTTGGTAACCTAGGAGCTGGTTGGTAACACATGAGCAGGTTAGAACTGGTTGGTAACCTAGGAGTAGGTTATAACTGGTTGGTAACCCAGGAGCAGGTTATAACTGGTTGGTAACCTAGGAGTAGGTTATAACTGGTTGGTAACCCAGGAGCTGGTTGGTAACACAGGAGCAGGTTAGTACTGGTTGGTAACACAGGAGCAGGTTAGTACTGGTTGGTAACACAGGAGCAGGTTATAACTGGTTGGTAACTCAGGAGCTGGTTGGTAACACAGGAGCAGGTTAGTACTGGTTGGTAACACAGGAGCTGGTTGGTAACACAGGAGCAGGTTATAACTGGTTGGTAACTCAGGAGCTGGTTGGTAACACAGGAGCAGGTTATAACTGGTTGGTAACTCAGGAGCTAGTTGGTAACACAGGAGCAGGTTATAACTGGTTGGTAACTCAGGAGCTGGTTGGTAACACAGGAGTAGGTTAGTGCTGGTTGGTAACACAGGAGCAGGTTAGTACTGGTTGGTAACACAGGAGCAGGTTAGTACTGGTTGGTAACTCAGGAGCAGGTTAGAACTGGTTGGTAACCCAGGAGCAGAGCAGATCAATGATGATGACTCTATCAGAGGTGAGATGGATCAATGATGATGACTCTATCAGAGGTGAGATGGATCAATGATGATGACTCTATCAGAGGTGAGCTGGATCAATGATGATGACTCTACCAGAGGTGAGCTGGGTCAATGATGATGACTCTACCAGAGGAGAGCTGGATCAATGAGGATGACTCTACCAGAGGTGAGCTGGATCAATGATGATGCTTCTACCAGAGGTGAGCTGGATCAATGATGATGCTTCTACCAGAGGTGAGCTGGATCAATGATGATGCTTCTACCAGAGGTGAGCTGGATCAATGAGGATGACTCTACCAGAGGAGAGCTGGATCAATGAGGATGACTCTATCAGAGGAGAGCTGGATCAATGATGATGACTCTACCAGAGGAGAGCTGGATCAATGAGGATGACTCTATCAGAGGTGAGCTGGATAAATGATGATGACGCTATCAGAGGAGAGCTGGGTCAATGAGGATGACTCTAACAGAGGTGAGCTGGATCAATGAGGATGACTCTATCAGAGGTGAGCTGGATAAATGATGATGACTCTATCAGAGGTTAGCTGGATCAATGAGGATGATTCTATCAGAGGTGAGCTGGATAAATGATGATGACTCTATCAGAGGTGAGCTGGATCAATGATGATGACGCTATCAGAGGAGAGCTGGATCAATGAGGATGACTCTATCAGAGGTGAGCTGGAGCAATGATGATGACTCTATCAGAGGTGAGCTGGAGCAATGAAGATGACGCTATCAGAGGAGAGCTGGATCAATGATGATGACTCTATCATAGGTGAGCTGGATCAATGATGATGACGCTATCAGAGGTTAGCTGGATCAATGATGATGACTCTATCAGAGGTGAGCTGGATCAATGATGATGACTCTATCAGAGGTGAGCTGGATCAATGATGATGACTCTATCAGAGGTGAGCTGGATCAATGATGATGACTCTATCAGAGGTGAGCTGGATCAATGATGATGACTCTATCAGAGGTGAGCTGGATCAATGATGATGACTCTATCAGAGGTGAGCTGGAGCAATGAAGATGACGCTATCAGAGGAGAGCTGGATCAATGATGATGACTCTATCAGAGGTGAGCTGGATCAATGATGATGACGCTATCAGAGGTGAGCTGGATCAATGATGATGACTCTATCAGAGGTGAGCTGGATCAATGATGATGACTCTATCAGAGGTGAGCTGGATCAATGATGATGACTCTATCAGAGGTGAGCTGGATCAATGATGATGACGCTATCAGAGGTGAGCTGGATCAATGATGATGACGCTATCAGAGGTGAGCTGGATCAATGATGATGACTCTATCAGAGGTGAGCTGGATTAATGATGATGACTCTATCAGAGGTGAGCTGGATTAAAGATGATGACTCTATCAGAGGTGAGCTGGATTAATGAAGTTTAAATCTCTCTCAATATCGGGAGCTGTGTGGACTCCCCAGATCTCTGAACCAACTTAAGAATCGGCACTACCATAGAAACAAATAATTAGTTTTTTTCGGAAATTTGCATAGGCAAGATATCAAATAGTGAATTAAAAGAAAAAAAGCTTTCATAGCTTGTTGTGAAAGTGCCTTTTGAGTTTTATAAAAACAACCATTAAATGATAATGTAACCCCTAAATAATTAAATGTATCTACATTATGTAGTTAACTTCCCTTCAAATAGATGTCTATGTTTTCTTTTCTCGAACCAAATTTAAATGTCATGACAACAGTTTTTGCAGTATTAATTGCGATACCCTATTTGTCACAGTAAACACTTAATTTATGAATCAGATGTTGAAGCTCAATTGCCGAGTAAGTAATTAAAACGTATCGACAAATAATGAAAGAAACATTTGCTGTTCTTCAATTGATATGCTATGTGGATCGTTATCGTCTATAGCTATGTACATGTCATTGATAAAACATAAAAAAGGCAACTAGGTGATAAGGTTTCACCCTGTTTTACACCCATATAACTGTCAAAGAAACTGCTCAGTGTGCCATTAACTTTTACACATGATTTACACATGCAGCATTTTAATATGTTTTGTTGAACACCAAAGATCCATCAATTTTAACCAGATACCGTTTCGATATACCAAATCAAAAGCCTTCTAGAAATCTATAAATGCACAATAGAGCTTTTTCTTCTCATGTTTTATAATCGTGTTAATAAATGTTTGTAAAATAAAATAAAACAGTCAATAGTACTTCTTTTAGCTCTAAATCCAAACTGAAATTCAGACAACATATTATTTTCATCAGCCCATGACCTAAGCCGATTATCTAAAACAATAGAAAACACTTCAGAAGAAATGCTGGCAAGGGTTATTCCTGGATAATTGTTAACATCATTTATATTTCCCCTTTTGTGTACAGGTACATTTATACTTTTTGTCCAACTGTCCGGGTATAAACAAATTACAAAAAATAGGAGATAGTACATCCACTCCTTAAATAAACATTTCCGGTATCAAGGAATCAATACCAGCACTTTTTCTCGGTTTAAGTGATAATATTGCGTTTCTTATTTCGTCATTCGTAAAATTCCTGTATAATTGCTTTATATGTTTAACTGAAAGAGATTCGGTCTCAAATTGACGCTCAACGTCATCATTAGAATAACAGTTTCCGACCGTTAATAAGTTTTTAAAATGATTATAAAATTGTTCAGCGTCTAAAGTATTTTCTTGTGAGTGACCACCTCTCATTTTGCGGATTTCTTTCCAAAATTGTCTGGGGTTATTATTTGATAGTGTAATTTAGTTTTCTGTTTATGTTGACATAAATACTTAGCCTTATGTTTGGAAGAATGGTAAATTTCTCTCTTTTCTAATAAATTAGCCCTCGAATTACTAGATATGCAACGACGGTACTGTTTGTTGCTTTAGTAAGTTGTGCACGTGACATTTCGCAATTTTCGTTAAGCCATTGACTATTGTTTTTTTCTGATTGTTGACCTATTATATGTAATGGATTGAGAAACGTACAGAATGTGTTATATTGTACAGGGTGTCAGCAAACTTATTAATACCATCGTCAAAATTAACACTTGACGACAATATATCATTTATAATAGACCACAGCTGATTTGAGTTATCTTACAATACATGTATTTACTGATCATACTTCGACTGGTCCCATTTAAGTTAAGACTCAATTATAGTTGGCACAGTAACGGGCTGTATGGCTTTGGTCTTTAAATTCGCTTGAATGGGCTTATGATGAGAAAAATGTATAAAGATCTTGCACAATGAAATTATCGATAAAACGAAAAATACTTTGTGACATTATCACATAATCAATCGTACTATGTCCGTACTATGTCCGTTTGGTGAAACAAATGTCAATTCACCAACACCTGCATCGTCCCCAATCGATTTAAAGGTCACAACGCTGACATATATCAAGCAGTTTTGTAACCGAAGAATTATAAACTTTATCAAGCGAAGATTATTTGGACAAAGTCACGGACTCAAAGTCGTCATCAGGTGTATCAACAATGCGTACACATGTTTTGAACAAGTCTATCCCATTCTTCTAAAACATCACTTTTTAGATCACATCTAGAATTCAAATCGCCAATAATTGCAATTTTGCCAAATATAGAGTATTTCAGAATGCCTTGCTCAATCTGGTAAAAAAACCTGTTTCATTTTTATAGATTTAAGAGCTGTCTTAATTCTGAGCTTAGAGTCTGTATTGCTAAAATTCACAACCATTATTCGAGGCTTACCTGCCATTCGACCGCCCATACGATGAGCACATTTGAGTTCTATTAAACTATTGTATCCATGCAGATAACCAAAAATAGACATTTATATCCTTTCAAAGATCATCCTGATACAAAAACACAGCCGCCATTTGTGACACATGCGCACTGCGCATCAAACAGAAAACCGGCTGAGGTTGTTCCGTCAAGCAGCAGTTGAAACATATAAGCGCACCCATTGCCATCGTCATGTGATCTAGTGAAGGTAAATAACTCTGGAATATAGATTAGTTAATACACAATCTGTTCACAGGCAAAATTCAGTTATATCCCTTAGATCTGTGTTTTAAAGTTTCAACCGATTGTCAGAATGAACTAATATTTTAAGCATGTTATAAATTGTACAATGACATGTGGTTTTACAGTGACATTTACATGGTCGAAATTTCATTCGCTGCTTAAAAATATGAGTAAACTCAAGTGATCAATTAGAAAGTTTATCCAGTGTATTTTCATGCCTATTTTTGCTGTGACATTACACTACCGCTCTCCCGGCCGAAGGTCAAGATCTCACGATTTTCAGAGTATACATCGTAATTTTTTGTTATGGGGTATTTTTTAGTTCATTCCCAACTGGTTAATTGTAATTACTTGTCTAACTGATAACCGGAAGTGCAAAAATCCGTATACCAGTCTAAAAATTCGTTTGTGACACTTCCTGCTTTATCTCAATATTCATATTATTAGACATATCTATAATGACAATGCTTAATTTAAGACTTTGTGGTTATTTCACATTCTAATGTAAATTCAGTTACCGAGAGCAAGGTCAGCATAATGATGTTTGTTTCCACGTACTGGATGTATACAATGTATCTGTTATTGTATGTTACCGAGAGCAAGGTCAGTATAAGGCTGTTTGTTTCCACGTACTGGATGTATGCAGTGTATCTGTCATTGTATGTTACCGAGAGCAAGGTCAGTATAAGGCTGCTTGTTTCCACGTACTGGATGTATACAGTGTATCTGTTATTGTATGTTACAGAGAACAATGTCAGTATAAGGCTGCTTGTTTCCACGTACTGGATGTATACATGTATATGTTATTGTATGTTACCGAGAACAAGGTCAGTATAAGGCTGCTTGTTTCCACGTACTGGATGTATACAGTGTATCTGTTATTGTATGTTTCCGAGAACAAGGTCAGTATAAGGCTGTTTGTTTCCACGTACTGGATGTATACAATGTATCTGTTATTGTATGTTACCGAGAGCAAGGTCAGTATAAGGCTGTTTGTTTCCACGTACTGGATGTATACAGTGTATCTGTTATTGTATGTTACAGAGAACAAGGTCAGTATAAGGCTGCTTGTTTCCACGTACTGGATGTATACATGTATATGTTATTGTATGTTTCCGAGAACAAGGTCAGTATAAGGCTGCTTGTTTCCACGTACTGGATGTATACAGTGTTATCTGTTATTGTATATTGTATACATAATGGTGAATTCCTTTTTAATGATTAGTTACTCATTACTTAATCAATGTATGTGTATATGTTGGAAATCAATGACCATATAGCGGTTTAGTGTGTTGTTAGGTAGCTGCTAAAGCGATGCAAACCGCAAGTATTTTTTACTGACAGTTACATGGCTTTAAATCGCTGTGTGATTATTATATCTATGTATATGTGTTCCACCTATGATTAATGACTTTCATGGCTTGTTCTATGATGTGTTCATTCCATTAAACATGTTCCTTCTTGTTGTCCACCTAAATTATCCATATTTGTTTTGCTGGTCCGCTATATCACTCCTTGCACCCCTATGCTCATACATGTTTACACTTACACCTCGTCTGTTTTGTAGACTGTTGTTTCCCTGTGGTCTGTGTGGGGAGGCATTGTCTGTTAATAGAGCCGGGTGATTAGTTGTTGACCATTAGAACTTTGCTTCTTTGTTTATACTTGATAAATGTAGTTTAATGATACATTCACACCAGTCCACCAACAAACTATTAAACGAACCCTTGAATATAAACTTTACTTTATTTTACACCAGTTCGTTAAACATTCTTAATTGTGTTTAAGTGTGTTGAGGGTTTGTTTCCGTTTTTGTGTAGTTTTGAAGATTTCCTCATTATTATGTTCACTGACCCACAGTTTTAAGTATAGTTATATATACACCAGATGATCTAAGCTTATTGTTTGAGAGGTAATCTACGTATGTGAGTTAATGTTATGTTTTTACCTTGAACGAAGTTTGAAAGGGTTATATGGAGTCACCCTGTCGTCAGTCGGGCGGGCGGTAGGTCCATTGCAATTTTCCTTGTACGGAGCATAACTTGAAAATAATAATAAATAATAAAACTTCAACCAATGGTAGAGCACAATGAGAGGAAGTGCAGTGTACAAGAACCATAACTCTATTTTTACTAATTACAGAGATTTTTCCCTTTGTTACGTTTTCTTGTCCACAGCATAACTGTAGCGGGGGTATTAATCACCTTAAGTGATAGTTCTAGTTGATGGCTGCTTACATTTTTAGTTAACTGACCAAATACTGATCTAGGGTGAGCCATTGAGATCCCTTTTTGTCCCTCGGAATCTGTCCATAGTTCCTTTGTCAATAAAGATTTTGTGAGATATCTTGAAACTGACCAAGTTTGTGCGTGGCAACAACATAATGCACCCATAATGCACTAATAATTACAGAGTAATAACCCTTCAATCAGTTGAATTTTCCGTTAACATACTATAGGAAGGATTATATTGGTACAGGGCATGCCATATTCACAGGACAATGTTTCCCTGTACAGATTCAGTAACTCTTCCTGAAATACATATACAAGAACAGTAACTCTCCTGAAATACATATACAAGAACAGTAACTCTTCCTGAAATACATATACAAGAACAGTAACTCTTCCTGAAATACATATACAAGAACAGTAACTCTTCCTGAAATACATATACAAGAACAGTAACTCTTCCTGAAATACATATACAAGAATGGTATATTTTCCTGAAATACATATACAAGAACAGTAACTCTTCCTGAAATACATGTACCGGAACAGTATCTCTTCCTAAAATACATATACAAGAACAGTAAATCTTCCTGAAATACATATGCAAGAACAGTATCTCTTCCTGAAATACATATACAAGAATGGTATATTTTCCTGAAATACATATACAAGAACAGTAAATCTTCCTGAAATACATATACAAGAATGGTATATTTTCCTGAAATACATATACAAGAACAGTAACTCTTCCTGAAATACATGTACAAGAACAGTTACTCTTCCTGAAATACATATACCAGAACAGTATCTCTTCCTGAAATACATATACAAGAATGGTATATTTTCCTGAAATACATATACAAGAACAGTAACTCTTCCTGAAATACATATACCAGAACAGTATCTCTTCCTGAAATACATATACAAGAGCACCAAAATATGACACATATCCATCAGTGACCATGTTATACCTCAATGCAGTATTACTTCATACTTAGTGACACAGATCTACCTCAATGCAGTATTACTTCATACTTATATATAGTGACAGAGATCTACCTCAATGCAGTTTTACTTCATACTTAGTGACACATATCTACCTCAATGCAGTATTACTTCATACTTAGTGACACATATCTACCTCAATGCAGTATTACTTCATACTTAGTGACACATATCTACCTCAATGCAGTATTACTTCATACTTAGTGACACATATCTACCTCAATGCAGTATTACTTCATACTTAGTGACACATATCTACCTCAATGCAGTATTACTTCATACTTAGTGACACATATCTACCTCAATGCAGTATTACTTCATACTTAGTGACACATATCTACCTCAATGCAGTATTACTTCATACTTAGTGACACATATCTACCTCAATGCAGTATTACTTCATACTTAGTGACAAAGATCTACCTCAATGCAGTATTACTTCATACTTAGTGACAGAGATCTACCTCAATGCAGTATTACTTCATACTTAGTGACACAGATCTACCTCAATGCAGTATTACTTCATACTTAGTGACACATATCTACCTCAATGCAGTATTACTTCATACTTAGTGACACAGATCTACCTCAATGCAGTATTACTTCATACTTAGTGACACAGATCTACCTCAATGCAGTATTACTTCATACTTAGTGACACATATCTACCTCATTGCAGTATTACTTCATACTTAGTGACACATATCTACCTCAATGCAGTATTACTTCATACTTAGTGACACAGATCTACCTCAATGCAGTATTACTTCATACTTAGTGACAAAGATCAACCTCATTGCAGTATTACTTCATACTTAGTGACAAAGATCAACCTCATTGCAGTATTACTTCATACTTAGTGACACAGATCTACCTCAATGCAGTATTACTTCATACTTAGTGACACAGATCTACCTCAATGCAGTATTACTTCATACTTAGTGACAGAGATCTACCTCAATGCAGTATTACTTCATACTTAGTGACATAGATCTACCTCAATGCAGTATTACTTCATACTTAGTGACAGAGATCTACCTCAATGCAGTATTACTTCATACTTAGTGACAGAGATCTACCTCATTGCAGTATTACTTCATACTTAGTGACATAGATCTACCTCAATGCAGTATTACTTCATACTTAGTGACAGAGATCTACCTCATTGCAGTATTACTTCACAATGTAAGTAAAATAGAGGAAGAGTATAACAGGGAATGCAACCTTCACAATGTAAGTAAAATAGAGGAAGAGTATAACAGGAAATGCAACCTTCACAATGTAAGTAAAAGAGAGGAAGAGTAAACAGGGAATGCAACCTTCACAATGTAAGTAAAATAGAGGAAGAGTATAACAGGGAATGCAACCTTCACAATGTAAGTAAAATAGAGGAAGAGTATAACAGGGAATGCAACCTTCACAATGTAAGTAAAATAGAGGAAGAGTATAACAGGGAATGCAACCTTCACAATGTAAGTAAAAGAGAGGAAGAGTAAACAGGGAATGCAACCTTCACAATGTAAGTAAAATAGAGGAAGAGTATAACAGGGAATGCAACCTTCACAATGTAAGTAAAATAGAGGAAGAGTATAACAGGGAATGCAACCTTCACAATGTAAGTAAAAGAGAGGAAGAGTATAACAGGGAATGCAACCTTCACAATGTAAGTAAAATAGAGGAAGAGTATAACAGGGAATGCAACATTCACAATGTAAGTAAAATAGAGGAAGAGTATAACATGGAATGCAACCTTCACAATGTAAGTAAAATAGAGGAAGAGTATAACAGGGAATGCAACATTCACAATGTAAGTAAAAGAGAGGAAGAGTATAACAGGGAATGCAACATTCACAATGTAAGTAAAAGAGAGGAAGAGTATAACATGGAATGCAACCTTCACAATGTAAGTAAAATAGAGGAAGAGTAAACAGGGAATGCAACCTTCACAATGTAAGTAAAAGAGAGGAAGAGTAAACATTGAAGGCAACATTCACAATGTAAGTAAAAGAGAGGAAGAGTATAACAGGGAATGCAACCTTCACAATGTAAGTAAAATAGAGGAAGAGTATAACAGGGAATGCAACATTCACAATGTAAGTAAAAGAGAGGAAGAGTATAACAGGGAATGCAACCTTCACAATGTAAGTAAAAGAGAGGAAGAGTAAACAGGGAATGCAACCTTCACAATGTAAGTAAAATAGAGGAAGAGTATAACAGGGAATGCAACCTTCACAATGTAAGTAAAATAGAGGAAGAGTATAACAGGGAATGCAACCTTCACAATGTAAGTAAAATAGAGGAAGAGTAAACATTGAAGGCAACATTCACAATGTAAGTAAAATAGAGGAAGAGTAAACATTGAAGGCAACATTCACAATGTAAGTAAAATAGAGGAAGAGTAAACATTGAAGGCAACATTCACAATATAAGTAAGAGTGGTGGAGGGTATAACATTGAAGGCAACATTCACAATGTAAGTAAAATAGAGGAAGAGTAAACATTGAAGGCAACATTCACAATATAAGTAAGAGTGGTGGAGGGTATAACATTGAAGGCAACATTCACAATATAAGTAAGAGTGGTGGAGGGTATAACATTGAAGGCAACATTCACAATATAAGTAAGAGTGGTGGAGGGTATAACATTGAAGGCAACATTCACAATATAAGTAAGAGTGGTGGAGGGTATAACATTGAAGGCAACATTCACAATATTAGTAAGAGAGGTGGAGGGTATAACATTGAAGGCAACATTCACAATATAAGTAAGAGTGGTGGAGGGTATAACATTGAAGGCAACATTTACAATATAAGTAAGAGTGGTGGAGGGTATAACATTGAAGGCAACATTCACAATATAAGTAAGAGTGGTGGAGGGTATAACATTGAAGGCAACATTCACAATATAAGTAAGAGTGGTGGAGGGTATAACATTGAAGGCAACATTCACAATATAAGTAAGAGTGGTGGAGGGTATAACATTGAAGGCAACATTCACAATATAAGTAAGAGTGGTGGAGGGTATAACATTGAAGGCAACATTCACAATATAAGTAAGAGTGGTGGAGGGTATAACATTGAAGGCAACATTCACAATGTAAGTAAAAGAAAGGGAGGGTATAACATTGAAGGCAACATTCACAATATAAGTAAGAGTGGTGGAGGGTATAACATTGAAGGCAACATTCACAATGTAAGTAAAAGAGAGGGAGGGTATAACAGTGAAGGCAACATTTTTCTGTTTACACAGATCCTTATGTCGTGAACATTTTAAAAATATGGAGTAGTATAAGATATATGCATGAATCTACTACAGTTTGACTTTCAGTGAATTTATTGCGAAAACATGTTCACGAAGAGTTCTTTTCATGATTACGATCTTTTAAACTATGACAAACGTGTTATACAAAACTACATCGTTTTACATGCTGTGATATATATGAACGTTTTGCAAAGGCTTAAGACATTATTTTAAAGTCAGTTTATATGTTTATGTAGAAAAACGATAAGCCATTTCTGACTAATGAGACACCTACTTTCTGAGCACATTTACTTCCTGATTCCTATTCTTTAATGCCAGGCCAACCCATACTGCAATTCGAATATTCGATCTTGCTCTCCCAAGACGGAGCCCAAGGAGGTGGTTTTTATGTGAGGCCACCCACTGTTAAAATACCGGATCGTGTTACCACAAACAAACAATTTTTAAGGATGGCCTAACTGTATACTTATTAAACCATGCACTTGATTACGTCATAGATCACGCGATCGGAAACAGAACCACTTAAGCCAGGACGGACGCCATTTTATCGGGCTAATAAGTAAATAGACGATATTAGTTTACTCCATTTCTTGGATATATATAAATTATTTATTTCTATTTTTTATAACTCGATTCTGTTTATTATTTAGGGGACTACTCATTATTGAGATATTTACATTCAGTATGAACTTCAATTTATTTTGAAAATTTACTTGAATATATCGGTAACTTCCTTGTTCACGCCCGGCATTGAACAGCAAAATTGGGGTATGACTAAAATACGCAATGGAGATTCGTGTGGGCAATGTGGGCAATGGAGAAAATCTCTATTGCCCAAGTGAAAATCGTTACATATGTATTTGTTTACAGTAGATCTATCATAACATATTTATAAACAATATCTACACATTTATATACTACAGTTTGTCGAATATGTGACATATTTAAAGTAAAAATCGCTGTATATTGAATTTTAATCTCCATTGCCCCCATTGCCCACACAAATCTCCATTGCGTATTTTAGTCATACCGGCAAAATTGTGATTTCACTTTGGACAATATCTACTTGGATGAAGGTTAAAGTCGATTTTACTTTAAAAAGAAGAACAATTCACGATCGGTTTCTTTAATTTCGATATAAACATAAGTGAAAGTAGATGTATAATACGCGTTCTACTGGTGTATATGCAGGGCCCGGACTGTACGGCCTTTAGCTATACTATTTCCAGAAGCTTCGTTGGTGACGTCAGCGGAAGAAGAGCGAGCTTCCGCCCAGACGACTATTAGGATATCTGGAACAAGACGTGTTAGTGACTGTGAAAGAAGACTACATCTTAAAAGACATTTATCAGGTATTTATACACTTACTGTTATGTCCGTCGGCTATCCGTAAACTGTAACTGCCACACTGTCCCTTACTGGAGACGAGGAAGACGGATTATTTTCATTATTTTAGGCTTTTTGGACGGTTTTGAATTTAAACTTGCATTGTGGCGATCTACATTTACATGATACTCCCAACAATCAGAAATTTGATTATGACAGGGAGGCGCTAGTCATGTGGCAGTGGTTTAAAAGAGATTTAGTCTCGTGCTGTGTAAGTTGGAAGAAAAAAGACAAGTGCAAATGTTAAAAATTGGTAAAAACGGAACGCTGGTTTAAGGTTATTGTGCAATGGCCGCCATTTTGTATCTTGTCTTGTGACATAAAATTTTCAAATAAAGATTATGCCACAAATTAGGCTTTATTTAATTTAATTTTAAGTTCAGAACGTAAAAAAACATGTTATATTCAGTACAAATAATGAAATATTAAATTACAGAATTTTTAAAATGTCACTTAAAATATCTATTTTTAGTGTCTAAATATTCCTATTTGTTGAATGATTTCTACAACCGCTATGTCAATCCCACTTAATATAGTCCTTCAACTTTGGGTTAACAGTGTTGTCCTATCGATATGCTCACCAAGTAAATCAAATTTGACATCACATACAGGGGTGATAGAGTTCCGGATTCGAGACCTCCAGGGTCAATTTTTAGATAGATGTCAATCCGATGAATTTTTTTTGGTAGTCAGGCCCGGATCCACCGGGGGGGCAGAGGGGGCCCTGGCCCCCCCCCCCCCCCAGTCGGCTGTGAAGTGACCTTTTTCTATTCCTAATATAAAATTATATCCACTGATTAGGTCTTGAGGTTACTATTCTTCTAGCACTTCAAATACAATACATTGATTTATGGTCGATTTCCTCTTGAATACTACCAGTATAGTGGAAGCAAGTGCAATAAAAGTTGGCCCCCTTGATGTGCTCATCGGCCTTGTGACCGTATAGAAAAATCTTTTGCTCTTCACTCTACATCAGACAGTCGCTTTCAATTTCCTTATCATGTTGAAAGCGTCTGTAATACGCTGATTTTTGAGCACCAAATGAAACAGAGACAGAAATCTGTTGTGGTGTTGTTTTAGTGTGAAACAATGAAAATAAAATAATTTTAAACAATTCAATAATTATGGAAGGGAATGTAAAACTTGGGCCTAAAGTTTTGCAAAATAAAATAATTTAGTTTTTCTAGAACAAGCCTTCTTTCATATTTTCACATTTTCCTTTTTATAATTGCATTTCAAAATGCTTAAATCTTAAATTACATTTTCTTCATTGTATAAAGAATTTGTATTCAAACTAAACACACAATAGTTTTCTTTGTATTTTGAATACGTTCGTATTACCGCGGCTTTACTGAGTCATAAGGAAAATTAAATAATTCAAAAGATTGAGTAATATGACACCATCATAATTGTGGTCCTTTCATACAAGCAAGTTTTGCAGTGTGATATCACGGACCTATATACTTGGAGGTTTGAATACTATATAGAGGCGTTCCGAACATTAACTGTCATGTTTCTGAAAGAGATATTTGAATCATAACTACTTAGATGTTATTGAGATAGCTAATACAAATACCTTAACGTTAATAAAAACAACAAATTATTCATGTGCTGGAGATTACATTTTTCCATTTTACATTTACCTCTACATTTTTTGTTATGTTACACCACTTGAAACATGAACATGCATGTATATATATATATATATATATCGCATTAAGCTACAACGATTGGTATAGAATGTAGTAAATGTATGTTATTGTAAATCACCAACCTACAGTCGAACCTACAGGTTAAATGTATGTCTGCTTAATTGGAACCTGGCTATAAAATCGTCCACATTGTAATGTTGCAAAACAGAAGTAACAAATTTCTCAAATCTGACTTTCTTATCGAGCACCAATCTGTCTGCAATCACAAAACTGCAGTAAATGAAATTAGATTTTAATGCGGCTGTGTCAACTAAATCGTTATGGTCTTCTGACACTAAGTTCGTATACAATCAAAATCAAATGGGTCATTTTTATTCGACTAAACCGTCTGTTTGCAAATCTTAATCATAACTGGTTTAAGTTTTTCAACCAAACTACAACAAAACTGAAACCTCAAACCTTAACTAGGTCTTGCAAAACAAATTTGTCCTGTATTTCAGAGAGCATACATAAACCTGTTAGTAGTTTAAGTATATACTTCAGGCGATAACCAGTTTATAAGTGTGCTAATGTTCAATTTGGACATTAAATATAGTCAACTTCTGCCAAATCAGCCCGAAAGTTTTAATATCTACACTATTTCACAGAGTTTATGATGAAATGGCCCCTTATTCACTTGTGACAAGGATTTGTACTGAAGGCTGACTGGGAGTAGGTACAGGAGGGGCTGTCCCCTGGAAATTTGTTAAAATGTTGGTACTTGTATCATTTGGACGTTCTGTATTTTTTACAAGATAATACTAGTGCAATTCTCGAGAATGAGTTAAAAGTTTGACCCTGAAATACAACAGAAGCCACCATTTCATATACAAATATTTGAAAAAATGTTACGGGGAGACCCCCGGACGGACCCCCTTAACCCTTTACTCCATAGGCCTCCAGCCCATTTACCTACTGTATGCTGATAAGACACTGGTCACATAGCCTACACTATCTCCATACAGGTCAGGGGTTCCACTAGTCTCCAAAAGTCAAGGGTCACTGACCCTTGGGCCTGAAATTTGGAGGGTCATTTTCAAAACTTCAGGGGTCATCCATTTTTATGATGTTGATGGATCGAAAGCTCAACATGTTTTGTATATACTGATTGTCTGTGCTATTTATATGTGCTATGCATGTATGTACGAAGTCTGTTAATAAAATATGACATCATGGACCGTACGGTACGGATTTTATCGTATAATAGACCCGAAAACGAAAGTAATTGCATGGATATTCCCGTTCATCCACTACGCAGGCTAGTTTGCATTGTACAATCGTTAATTCAACTTTATCCTCCGAAGAACGAACATTAAGAGTTGTATTTTAATTCAAGAAGTACGGGCATAGATCGTAATAATTAAATGTTACTTACCGGGTATTTTTCACAGTTTTATATATGGGTGAGAAAGGCCATTGATAACAAAAATAATTCTACTTGTGTCTATGATGAAAGACGACCGTCTCCAATTATAACTGTTGTAACAACAAAACTTTCGAACGTCCGTTCACACATTTCACGGGTCGCTTTGTTTTATCGATCTATGACAGACTAATTAAACGTTACCGTGTATTTTTCGCAGTTTTAATTTTATATATGCATAAGAAGGGCCCTTGAGAACAAATAAATTTTCTACTCGTGTCTACAATGAAAGACAACTGTCTCCAATTAAAACTACCAAAACGTTTGTACTACCGTTCACACCTTTGACGGGTCGCTTTGGTTTATCGATTTATGACAGACTTTACTTCACCTGTATTGTCATCAACACGCGTGCATACATGGTTACAAATACTCGCATAAATGATATCCTTAATACAGCGTAGCTCTCATTGGTCAACCATCAAATGTCGCTTTACATATATGGTGCGGAAGGCGGAGCTTAAATTTTGCCTGTTTATGTTATCGATCGATACTGAATATACGGTTTATACAATTTGAATGTCTGCTGTTCCGACGTCTTGCTGTGATAGAAATGCCATTCTGTGTAATGACTTCATAGGATTGAAAATTGATGACGCATGGAAGTCAATATATTAAAATTGCCCCGGTCACGTTGATGCACAGACTGAAATTACTACGGGTCATTTCGACGTCTTTTTGAAAACATCCGGGTCAAAACCCGTAGTCCCAGGTCAAATGGAACCCCTGCAGGTTATTGGAAAATAATTGGTGATTGACACCTGTATACTTAAACATGAAATAACAGTGTAAAGTATTGGTTTAATCACTTTTACATGGGTGTAAAAGTTTCAGGGAATTAAATTTTCTGTATAATGATGTAAATTTTATTATTGCGGGTTAAAAATTATAGAAGATACAGAAAATTATAATTTGAGATACACTTTGTGTATTTCTAAAAATAATTGTGGTGAAATTGGGTTTATAATCCCAACAGCACATATTAATTAGCAATTATAATTATTTATAAATGAACAAACAGTCACCATTTTAGTCAATATTTATATTTTGTTACAAGCCAAATTTATGTTCAAACACAAATGGAGATTTACTTATACAGTTACAGTTACATTGGCGTATGTTGGAACATGTAAATAAAACAAAAAGTCCTAAATGTTAAAATTGACTTCAGTATTCTCACAGCTAATGATAATTGACATTAATTAATATATATTTCTTATGGTTCATTTAATCTGATTGGTTGATGCTTATTGTTTTGCAATTCATAAGCCACGCCCTAGACAGAAGATTAGTCCTACTGGTCACTAAATTGCCCCATGTGTCAGCTGTAAAAACATAAAGAGTCATAAAACTCCAGGAGATCTTTATCATGTGTTAATTCATATTGCTATTTCCTGTTTGATATAATTAATCCCATTGATAATTGCAATGATTATATCATATCAATCTTGGATCTCAATTTGTAATTCACAAGATGGCTGCAACAGTTTTCTGTGGTCCAAAAATATTTACTTCAAAGACTTAGCCAGCGACTTCAAACATCTTTGATGTTTATTCTTGTTGAAAATTAAAATTGTTGTCACAAGAATTACAACACAGACAATAGGTACCTGGATTTGACCTACTTTAATATTGATTTTGTTCTAGTGAATTTTCAGAAAATAGCCGAGTTGTGTACACAAAAAATGTCATGATGACCTATTTTTTCTGTGAAAATTTCTTTACATGGGATTGTTTGATCGCCGTTTTTGGATTAACTTTTATTATTAACCATATATTTTTGGTGGAATTAATATCTTACAAGATTGCTTTTTACAATAGGGTAAGTTAAAGTTATGATACTTATTGTAAAAATCCGAGAATTTATTGTAAACTTGCCGTGAGTTTGTGAAGAAAATACGCTTCCGCGTGTCCAGCGTAAAATCGCTACCTGTGATGTTTTAAATGCAGTTTATGCAAAAACTTTATATAGTAACCCAATTTTTTTTAAAATGCATTAGCTACGAAAAAAATGGATTTATAGTGGTTTAAAAACAAGTGAGTGAAAACGCGTGATCATGGAGATGGTATTAGGGCGTGAAATCGAGTGATCATGGAGATGGTATTAGGGCGTGAAATCGAGTGATCATGGAGATGGTATTAGGGCGTGAAAATGAGTGATCATGGAGTAAAGGGTTAATGAAGCAATATCATGGTATGCTCCATACATTTCCTGACATCCCTATATATTATATAGAAGATCTAACATGAGTGGTCATTATTTATTGAATTTATTAAATGAGTCTTCTAAGCCTCGTTTTTATTGGTTTTAGATGACGAGTTTAATAAATTCAATAAAAAATAATGGATGTAAAATTCTATTTATGATATAACAGCAGAAACGGCAAATTTTCACAAAATATTACCTTTACCCCCTTAAAAGCACGCAAATTATGACGTGTGTAATGCGGTATTTTGTAAACAAAAGCTGACGCATCAAATGTAGTTCTGACAAATTTCTTTTTAAATTTCAGCCAAATGATACGATTTCAAAGGATTCTATCAAGTTTCATATTCAAATTAACAAGACATTAATTTCCTTTGAAATAAAATGTCAAACTTTGTACAAAATACATATTTAACAATGTCAACATCAACGTCGCGCTTGCTTTGTTGTGACGACGCACTCATGTGAGTTATTTCACTAGTGAAATATCAAAAATAATACATGGGTTTTATTACCACTCTACAATGTATGTAATGTTATAAGTTATTTTCTTGTATATTACAGCAACAAATATGGGCGTAGATCTTAACACATATAGATGTAGAGTTGGATCATTTGTCTCTCGCCTTAGTGCTGGTGATGGGCAGAAAGCTGGTGATGGGCGAGGTGCTGCTGCTAGACAAAGTGCTGCTGTCAGACAAGCTGCTGCTGTTGGACAAGGTGCTGCTGTCAGACAAGGTGCTGCTGTCAGACAAAAAAAAGGTGCTGCTGTTAGACAAGGTGCTGCTGTCAGACAAGGTGCTGCTAAAGGGCAAGATGCTGATGGAATGTCGTTTTTTGTCAGCTTTAGCAAATTGATCAGATCACTGACATTTATCGGAATATTGTTGATACTAGCTGTTATAGTGTCAAATCCTGGCCCACCAGGTGAGAAATGACATTTCTTTATTGTAATATTGCCTGTAGAATTGTTGTTTGTGTTGGTGATCAAGGATGCATAGTGGTTTGGGGAGGGTGTAAAGTGCAAGAATACTTATATATGAACATCTTGAGTTCTATCACTGTGATGAGTGAGTGATCACCAACTCCTGTCCACAATCCATTCATAGGCACTAGAACTAGTTTGCCAGTCATCAAGAACTATTTGTATGAGTTGTAAGAACTTGTCAGGACTCTATTTTAACCGGTCACACAACTAACCGAAATACTACCGAAGTACCAGTATATTTTACATGGAAAGTCAATGCGTCAAGGCCATAAATACCTGTAAATTAATCCATTGTTGAAGTGTTGTATCATATGACACTGTCAAAATAATTTGTAGATATTGTAGATCTATAATAATCCATTAAAGGACTGCTTACACATTTACACCATCGGTCATTTCACAATCAACCAATTTAGGGTTGCATTTGTGTTCATGTATTGTCGTTGCTAACCTACGTTGTTTGTGATCAGCAAGACTTTACATTTCGATGCCTTGGGAAGAAATGAGCGAGATATAATGTTTGAGTCGAATTTCCCGCTTGAAAGTTTCTTGAAAAGTTGCCATGTCAATAAACTTCTTTATTCTCACTGAGAGAATGAAAATAGCAAAAAAACATTGAACATTGAACTCAGGGTTCAAAACTTATGTTCTGAAGGTGAAAATCAAAATGTGTAAACACATACTTAGTTTCGTATGTAATCCTTATTACTGTGCACCTGTTTTAAATATGCACTTCAAATGAATTTGAGTAATATTCTAGTTAATAGCTGTTAATACTGCGTCATTACTGCAATCATGACGTCACACCACGCGCGTATACGTGTTATTGTGATGATTATTTATTTATAGACTGCTCTTAAATATGGAGTATTATTTAAATTCTACTCGCCCAATCTCGCAAAGGTGAGCAGAATTTTCGAGGCCTACTTGTTTTATAATTGATGTAAATGATTAAAATGAATAATTTGAAATAATTAAGTTTTACAATTTGGCCCTTCATGCTCCTGATTTAATGCTTTCAGGATCGTTGGATGTCTGTCCACAATTTGTGGACACTCTAGAGGGCACAATTTGGGCCCGGATTTTGTCTGTCCAGAACATTATCTGTCAACTTATTGGGAGATTTTTATGCCCCCACTCTGAAAAGGGGCAGCATATAGATTTGCCCTTGTCCGTCCGTCCCTCCTTCCGTCACACAATCTTGTGTCACTCATATCTCTAAAACAATATGAGCCAGAGTCATTAAACTTTACAGGAATGTTCACCAGCATGTGAAATTGTGCACCTGGGGTTTCATGTTTGGCTGTGCCCAGTAATTGCAAAGTTATGGCCCTTGACTTAATTAAAATATAGCCTACAGAGTATGCAATCTTGTGATACACATATCTCCAAATGTATATGAGCCAGAGTCATTAAACTTTGCAGGAATGTTCACCAGCATGTGTAGTTGTGCACCTGGGGTTTCATGTTTGGCTGTGCCCAGTAACTGCAAAGTTATGGCCCTTGACTTTGTTAAAATATAGCCGCCAGAGTATGCAATATTGTGTTGCACATATCTCCAAAAGTATATGAGCCAGAGTTTTAAGACTTTACAGAAATGTTCACACGCATGTGTTATATTGCACCTGGGGATTCATAATTCGATGAGCCCAGTAAGTGCAAAGTTATGGCCCTTGATTTATTGAAAATGTAGCATACAGAGCGTGCAATTTTGTGTCGCGCATATCTCCAACAGTATATCAGCTACACTCACCAACCTGTATAGTTGTGCACCTGGGGTTTCATGTTTGCCTGGGTCCAGTTAGTGCAAAAATTTGGCCCTTGACTTGTTACCATAATCAGTACAGTTGTTCACTTGGTAATTTTGATATCCATTCACAAACTATGAGCAGAATAATAGCATTTGCTTTTGTGACAAAGGCTGCAAGTGGGGGCATCTGTGTCCTATGGACGCATTCTAAGGCTGCAAGTGGGGGCATCTGTGTCCTATGGACGCATTCTAGTTCATATTATTTGGCACAACTCGTGCAAGACCTGTGTCAGTAGCAGAATGGTCATGGTCGCACTTGATTTCGTCTGGACCATTACTCGTTCATTTATTGGGGAATTTTCAAATTACAAGGTCACACTTGGAGGTCAACCGTCAAACAGATGGGTCTAAGACATCTCCGGAAAATTGCACTTGTCATTTATTGGGTGCGCTTTTAGGATCCTTGGATGTCCATCATGCGTCGTTCCTCAACATTTTCTTCAAACAACATCTCCTATATTTCTGAATGGATTTTGTCCAAACTTCACAGAATGATCCTTGGGTGGACCTTTTGCAAAGTTGCATAAATCGTTCAGGTCTGCTGCGTAAGTAGGGTACAGGATATAAAAATAGATTTTAAAAGTGTAAACCTAAGGTCTACCCAGGTCTAAGGCTTTGATAGTTGGTGTGTAGCATTGTCTAGTGGTCCGCTTACAAGATTGCATAAATTATTAAGTTCCGTAAAAAAACATGGCCTCCAGGGGCGGGGCTGTGGTCCCTACATGTATATAGTGGGTGGAAACTATAAACAACATCTCATATAAACCACTCGATGGATTTTGACAAAACTTCACAGGAATGATTCTTAGGTGGTCCTCTTTTGAAGTTATCTAAATTGTTTCGGTCTGTTGCATAAGTAGGTCACAGGAGCTAAAAATAGGTTTTAGAAGTGAAAACTTTGAAAATCTTCTTGTCAGACCAAATGCATACTTGTCAGACCAAAAACCTGTTGTTAAGAATTACATTCCCTTACAACTCGACCACCTGTGATTAGCAAGACATAAAACAACATACATTTCAAATTACTGTTTAATTTGTGATTTATGGGTAGCACTTGGTCAACTGACTGAAATCAAAGAACGGGAATATAACAGAATCAGATGAAACTAATTATGCAATATAAGGCTACACAGTTATGTATAACTAATCATAATTCTGATAACTTGAAAATTGTTGAGTGTTGCTGGTAGGGTTTCATAATCGGCAGATGTTCATAATCGATCATCGGACATAATCGGACAGACCATTTCGATTGATCATCGATTATATAATCGAATTGAGAAATTCCAGTTTTTATTATAAATAGTAATATCATTCCATTTTATCATGTAACTTGTTTGCACGCACAGTTTCATATCATGATGTTTCCTTATTTGCTTGACTTAAACTATTATTTGCTATGCTAGTTGAGATTTTATCTTGAAATCAAATGATGTAATACAAATAAACTTTATATAGAGCACTGGATTTATACTTTATATACACCCGTCATTTTTTACCAAATTAATAAGACAAAACAACACTTATTAATATTAACAATTCAAACATTTAATAGTAAAAGTAAAACAAACAAACAACTGGATTTGACTAGAACATAAACTTATTGTTAACAGATAATCTTTACAGATTAATTTGATTTAAAATAAACTGAGCAACTTTTCTATTACTAAACGTACATAATAAGCACTGGAGAGTCAAAACTTTAATAAGAACTATATAATACTCAAATACTGTCTATGATATTCAATTTCAAAATAAGTACAATAAATACTAATAGTACTAGTACACTCACTTTATATAGTAAGTAGTACACTCTTTCATTTTGGAATTCAGTCCTTTAAATTCAGTACAATAAACACACAATTTTATTTTGGAAATCACTCTTGTATAAAAAATTAAAGTATTTTAGTTTAAATCAAAATTGCACTGAACCTATGAACATGAAGTGACTCTCATGACTTGATTGAATCTACTTAACTACCAGTACTCCTCCATATTCATTTTCAAGAAAATAAGGGCGTCTACCATAGAAGGCTTAAGACGTGACCTTTTTTTGTCAACAACCATACCAGCAAGGCTGAAAACACGCTCGCTTGGGACAGATGATGCTGGAATTGCTAAGTATTTTTTAGCCAGCTGTGCTAATCTAGGGTATATAAAACTATTTTGCAACCACCACTGCAAAACACTCAGTGGTCCACTTGTAATTTCGTTACACCTATCATGAGCTAAGTATCTATTGACTTCCAGTTCAACTACATTTTCTAAAATCTGTTTTGACTCCCCAGTACAAATAACATCATCAAGCCAATCATCATAATCAGAACATTTAATCTTTTTGGTAGGGGGTTCCACAACATCCGATACTAGTATCTCATTAGGGATCACTTCAGTATCTGGGAGACTTGGTAACGTAGGTAAAGTCGCTTGTTTCTCCTGTTTTACAGAATGAGATAGAACATATTCACCAATAGATATAGCAGCATTTCGTAACAAAGTATGCGCTTCTTCACGTTCAGCGGGGGATAAGAATGTTAAATCTTTAGTATCAGGACTAAGCATTGCTGCAAGCAGAGCAACATCCTCACATTTTGTCCTGTTACAAAGCTCGTCTCTCATTTTTGAGACAACTTTTTTTACTGTTGCAGATGCAGATGCAGAACTCTCATCCAAAGTTTTGTTAATTTTTGCCAGAGTTGGCAACACTTTGTTCATAGTAGGACACGTTTGAGAACACAAAAGAACAGTTGCCTTCTCAAACGGTTTCAATACTTGGATAAGGTCTTGTACAACAGCGTGTTCTTCAAGAGTTAAACACATTGTTCTGATAGTGGTGTTTGCAGTCTTGCTCAATCTTGGGTCATTAACCAAGGCCATGATCGCAGGTGTTTGCTCAGCTAAACGGTCAAGCATTGCCAAAGTGCTGTTCCACCTAGTTGGAACATCCATAATGAGTTTATGGCCTATCAAAGAGGGGGTAGCAGTAAATATCAACTGTTGCTTTTCCTTAAGTACATCAGTCACACTAGTAGACTGGTGAAAGAAAGTAACAAGTTTGCGAGACTTTCCAAGGATGCGGCTCAGTTCTGGTATTTCTAAGGAGTGTTTTACAACAAGGTTGATTCGATGACCATAACAGCCAAACCGTGTCCATCCCAATACTACAGCTGCCTTCTTTTCATTCGCAGCATTGTCAGTCACCAGAATTGGGGTTGGGAGTTGCCATTCTTCCTTAACAACTGAAATGAAAAAAATGATTTTTGTTTAATATATTATTAAAACTAGCATAAAAAATATATTCCTTGCAGCTAAAAAGTTAACTTTTTAGCTGCAATGAACATATTTATTCATTTATAACTTTCAGAACAATTTTTAAAACTAGAATTAAAATTTTGGAACATTTCATCCTTTCATAAAACTTGAATCTCTGTAAGAAAGAACTAAATATAAATATTCAGACAGTCTTGACTCTATAATGAAATTTAAACACTTATTTTACTTCATTTAAGATAACTATTTACTTATTGATATTACATGTATTCTTGTTTTATCACCATTTTATTTATAAATCAATAAATTAAAATTTCTTACCTTCAAGACTTCGGGCAATATTCTCCGCAGTGTGTGACCCTTCAACCTTTTTGGTTTGTAACACAGCTGCTTTAAGGTTCCACTGAGGATCTATGAAATGGGCAGTCACAGCTGAGAAGCTCTCGGTGGCACAACTCGTCCAACCGTCATGTGTTAAGGCAACATCTGTTGCCGTCTTCAAATCAAGCAACAATTTACCACGAACGTCTTCTTGTTTCTTCACCAATGACTTGACAACGTTTTGTTGAGATAGAATTTTATACCTGTAATGTACAATAAATTCAATTAGTAATTTCAAAACTTTCCAAAACTAAATAATTAAGACAAAAATTATTTCAGATAGATTTTAACATAGCAATCAGTAAAAATGGAAGTAATGTTTCATCTTGTAAAGTTGCTTAGTAAGCTTCACAGCCTAAAATTGGTGCTTACAAACTTGATTATCAATTTAAATAATAAATTTAAGTTAAGCCTAAGTTTCAGAAAATATTAACGTTTTAGTTATTTTATCATAATAACCTTGGATCAAGTAGTCCTGTTAAATGTATGAAGTGTCTGTTCCTGACAATGCTTATTGGCAAGCATTTTCCAACAATCAATTTAAGCACAGCTTCATCTACCTCTTCCTGCTTTGGTTTGGACAGCCTTCCGAGATTCTTGCTACCAAAAAGGGTGTGTATTGTAGGCTGGGTCTGCTTTTTTGACACTACAGCCTTATCGACATTGTTGTTTTCATCCCGATGCTCATGGTCAATATGAAACAATAGGTTGGTGGTATTGCCTGGAAAACAGAGACAAACAAATGTGGAAAAATTCAGGTCAAAGGTTACATAACAGTCACAAAGACGTTAATAGATGGAAAGGTTTAAATTCAAATATGAGTTTGAAAACAGACATTTACAGATACTGTATATTAATCTGTAAAAGTTTATAATTTATATTTTTAATGCGAACAAAAATAACCTTTTTTTCGGCCAAATTCCGTTCGAACCGACTGATTTTTACATGTTAACAATTTCACGATCTCTTTAATCTTCGATGCAAATGTTTAAAACAAAAAATAAACATCAATAAATAGGCAGATGATAATCTTAGCCTAGTAAGTTGTCTTATAAATTACGTAGTTACGATCATCATAAAAACGCGTCACGCCGTCAGCTTACCTTTGTTTGCATACGTCTTTTTACAAAGTTTACATATAGCACTTTCCATATCCAGGTTCAATTTAATCGGCGGCCCATCCCTTATCTTCCTGAACCCGAAGAACTGCCAAGCTTTGGACTTTGTAGTCCCTGGGTAGTTATATATCTTATCGTCCGCTTCGGAAGATGACGCCATGTTTTTTTTCCCCAAAAACTACGAGAGTGATCTCCCTTTGCTATTAAACGAAATGAAAAAAACGGCGACAATCGATTACGCGAAATGACTTTCGATTATCGCCGACCTGGGCTACGGAACGACGATTGTCGGTTCTACTCGATCATCGGTTAATCCCTAGTTGCTGGTCCAACCCTTTCAGGAAAAATGTTTCACAATTGAGTCAATCAATGAGCACTTAATAAATGCTGAAGGAATGTTAGAGTCTTAATGATTGCGATACTGCTAAGCGTTTGTTTAAGTTGTCTTTGAAAGACCGTCTTTAGCATTTTCACTAGTCCAACGACCATGAGGATTAAACATTCCGTCTTTGATTCCATTATTTGCGGCATCTGAAGCTCCTCCTGAACGAAGAGACTGAAACAGTATTTCTGCAACGTGTGGCGAAAACGCTGCTTTAAATGCGTCTCTTAAATTTGAGTAGTAGCACTCACATGAAAATTATTCATCACATGTTAATCAATGTTGAAATAATTAAATCATTATACTTCATTTATAATAGCAACCCCAGCTGGGTCAATACTACCTTCAGAAAACACCAAAATACCATGGGTGGTTGGTTAAAACTAATTATTATGCACAGTTATACTACTAATATCATGATAAAACTTATATATTTAAAAAGCTTAATTAATTATCTTTCAAATGATATAACTTTAAAAAAGTATGGGAAAAAAATTAATGCTTTAGAACTAGTAAAAAAACGGATTTTACCCAAAAATCGTTATCAGCTCTATTGATCAATAAATGGACACTATCGTATAGGGTCACTGTCTTTACATGCAATAGCGAGACATGAAATGATTATGAATATAAATGAAGTAATATTATCCAAATAGAAAAAAAGACGATCTTCAAGATGATGTTTTTAATTAATTTCTGAGACAAAAAATGACCGACCCACGAATCATCAAAGTTGAGTGTATTTTGTAGAAAAACAACCAGACGAAAATTCTAATTATCTTCATAAACCATTAGTTGAATGTCTTAGCTTTAAAATGGTATATAAATCAAAGAAATTAAATGCGATTTACACTCTCGCTGTGCAATTTAAATTTGGTAGGTCGTCATTTTCAAGCAAGTAATGCGCGACGATTTCGGCCTCCATTTTTAAAAATCTGATAAACTGCATCAGTGATGTAAAAACTCAGTTATTCTACCAATATGCACACATAATGAGAGATGCAATCTTTATTTAGGGTTAATTTAGTCTTCATACGACTTTTGTAATGGATATAAATGCAAATATTTAGTAAAATTTGTCATTTACAAATTCGAATTTTTCCGCAAATTTGGATCAAAATCTCGGGTCATCAAAACATTGTACATTGAACTATTTTACATAATTTCGATGTTTTTTCCTAAAATTGGAGATTTGTATTAATAAACAAATGATTTATTATTGTTTTGCCACAGACAACTGAATAACAACAGTTAAAATACTCGAAATATTCGATAATGACCATGGCGAGTAACTGCGAAGTTGCATAAATTTCGGATACGCTTATTTTCGGATAAGAGTTCGGTTTTAGAATTTAATGTCAAATTGAAAGTATGTAAGCTTGTAATAAGAGTCTTAAATGTTTTCTTTTGCATTTTTGTTTGCTGTTGTCTGTAGATATAAATAATTTTCTTGTAATGTAAATGATGCAGCCAGTGACTTGCCCAGAAAAAATCAGTTATAAATATATATATCAGAATATCAATTTATCATGTGTCACAATATGTAATCTATTGCTTCAAGTTCATGACTCCCCTAGAATAATATGGCAATTTTATTTGGCTGGTAAGAAGTCATTTGCTGTTTATCAAGTCTGTTTTTCAATTTGTATTTGACTGCTTGAACTCTGGTTGACAGTGGCAAATGTTTAAGAAATTGACATTGCTAAACTTCGTACGGAATTTAAAAATGTTCACATAAAATGATTCAAAATCAACTACTAAACAGTAATAAAAGATGAATCTATCATTCTGATACATGTTTATTAAAAATACAGTAATTGGCATGGTTAAAATAATTCATATCTTTTCTCAAATATGTATTTTGATATTCATGCCAATTTTAAGCACATGCATCATCACTAATACCTTTTGGTAATAAATACCTTTAATATTTTGGATTTTATACCTCTTATCCTTTAAGACCTTATGTCAATTTTCTGCAGCTTTTTGTACATTTTAGTGTTTGTATTATATACAGGTGTGAGATGATATATTTATGACTAATTTGTCTTCAAAATTCATACAATGACTTGCTTGTAAATTTTATGTATCATATGTGTGTGTCGAATGTAAAATCCTTGAGAGCAGTATTATTAAATTTACGTTATATTACATTGAAATGATTGGATTTTTTTCTTTTCTTATAGAATATATCAAAATAAAATAGACATGTAGATGCAGCAATGAAAGATCTACCTACATTTCAAATATCAACAAAATATCTCAAGAAATAAAAAAGTTATGACCATTTTACTAAATTGTTCACGCTTCGACTTCGATTTTCGGTGCCATCGGCGCAAATCACATTTGCTCTAAAATCATATAGCGAAAACTTCTGAATTTTAGCGACAAATTTTCAGATTCAAATTGCCATAACTTTTTTGTCTATCAACATATAACAAATAGGAAAACAGTTCTGTGATTCTCTTAAAGAGATCTTTACAACACAATACTCTGTTTTGAGGTTTAATTAATTTAAAAAATTGAGTTGGGGTTGCTATTTATAACCAACATGTAACCGAAATATATATCCGAACTTCTATACAACAAAATTTAGTCTGAAGAAGTGCAATTATTATTTTGTTTTATAATAATTTAACAACAAAAAAATGATAAATAATGGAAATCAAAATAAATCAAGATAATGTAGGGAATAATTTCATTTTATAACAGACTTATGAACCAAGTCTGTGATTTTACTGATAGCCTGTAAAATCAAAATTTCATCCGATTAAATGTCACCCTCGTTCAGTCTTACAACTCAGTATTGAACCAAAAATGCATGCAAGCAAACAACAACAAAAACACAAAATATATAAAATATCATCAAGAAATGTGAAGCGGTTGTAAATGTGACGATTTCGGCAGTTCAAAATGTCAAATTCTCTATTCAGAAACAAGATGGCGGACATTGCAATTTTTTTCGGATCATTTCGTTAATTTTTTAAAGGTGTTCCGATTGTTAGATCTCGGATGAAAAATCTCGCCCTTGCCGAGACTTCAAACAAGTTTAAGCACACATATCGGCCTGTTGCGAATCAATGGTTTATATGTCCGTGATTATGCACACAGGGGACAATATCGTTTATTGCGTAACATTATATAATTTGTCCAAGCCAAAACTGGCATTGTTTCTTTAAAGCATAATTTCTGGAATTTTTAGAAATATGTGTTGAATGATTTATTGAAGATTTGAGAAATCCTAATATCGAAATGTCTGTCCTCACACAAAATTATTTATTTAACAGATTGTTTTGTCAATTTCAAAACAAAATATTTACCACATGGACATTCACAAAATTTGATATACCCTTCATTATAAAATATTGCTTATGTCAGATTATTATAGACAACATTAAAAAATCCTTATATTGTCCTAAAGATGACAATTGTGTGCATTTTTTTTCTAACGCAGAGATTTCCCTTAAACTTTGTCTATTTGATCAGTGTAATGTATCTAACTAAAATATGAAATAAAAATGATAGGTCACCTTGCTCGATTTTATGATAATGAAGATTGAACATAAATATTTCATATGAATTTAGAGCAAAATCGATACAAGTTTTTTCTAGCTCACAGATTTTCTTACAACTTGGTATACTATATGAGAGTCACTGTCTGAATGAAAATATGAAATAAAAATAATAGGTCACAAGTTGCTTGATTTTAAGTTAAAGATTGTTTTATTGTGTTTCAAATGTAATATATTATATGGAAAGTGAAAGTTGAAGATATACCCTTAATACACTTGGTAACCCATAACCGTTTTACATTTTCCTAAAATGTGTTAGTTGTAAATATTTATTGAAGATCATTTTATAATTTCAAATGTAGAATTTTAAATATCAATGATTTTCTTTTTTAATACTAAAGTATATGGAAAAAGAAAGTAGAAGGAAAACTGCAAAACTATAATGAAATCCTTCAATTAAACATAATGATATCATTATTTGTATTGTGCTTGGTGACAAAAAAGTTTAGTAAAAATCTTTGCATCGTAAAAGAGAACAGCAAACTACTCCCTTTATACGTCTTTAACCCAACGCAAAACCTACAATAATCGAAAAGAACATGCGCATTAAAGTTGAGCAATGGCAACTCCCGGATACGCTTAACTATGATGTTGATTTTTCTTGGTTCCTCTTTAATCCATCACAGACAGTTTTGAGTACTACTTTCTTGCCAGGAAACCAGGCATGTAAAAAATTCAGAGTCAAATGTTGATCACAAAGATAATTTCACGAAAAATCGCTTGGAAGACACTCCAAACTTACACTACATTTATTATTGTCGGTCGCCATTTTGAAAAGCGCTTGTCTAAAGTAGTAACAATTAGCACATGTTGCTAAGGTGGGCGTGGCTACAGTGCGAATGAGGAAGGGTCAATTGTACATAAACCTTTACCTATCAATATCTCGAGAACACCTTGACCTATCGTCCTCAAACTTAGTCCACACATTCATCTTTGGTAGCTGAGGGACAAAAGCTCAGAAGAGCTTGTGTTTATCATGTTGTAAAAACCGACTTCTAAATAAAGTTTACTTGACTTGACTGGACTTGTTCTGTCAAAGGTCAAGATCACCATTAGGCCACACCTTTTTTATTTCTTGGTTTACAAAACCGGCGAACGTAATTTTTGCAAAAGTGGAAAAAAAATAAAAATACGATTTCGGATTTTTTTCCTCCCGATGCCGTGAAAAAAAACAAAAAAAACAGAAGAACTGACATTTCGACTTGAATATTAAACAAGTGTTATATATATATATACTAAAATGACATGATCACTCGTTTTCACGCCCTAATACCATCTCCATGATCACTCAATTTCACGCCCTAATACCATCTCCATGATCACGCGTTTTCAATCACTTGTTTTTAAACCACTATAAATTTTTTCGTAAAATTCGGACATTCTAATTTATTCTTATGAAAAGATCGCTCTTTCATTAAGCTAAAGCATTTAAAAAAAAATTGGGTTACTATAATTATAAAGTTTTTGCATAAACTGCATTTAAAACATCACAGGTAGCGATTTTACGCTGCACTCGCGGAAGCGTAATTTCTTCACATACTGGTGGCAAGTTTACAATAAATTCTCGGATGTTTACAATAAGTACCATAACTTTAACTTACCCTAATGTTAAAAGCAATCTTGTAAGATATTAATTCAACCAAAAAAATATGGTTAATAATAAAAGTTATTCCAAAAACGGCCATCAAATAATCCCATGTAAAGAAATTTTCACAGAAAAAATACGTCATCATGACATTTTATGTGTACACAAGTCAGCTATTTTCTGAAAATTCACCAGCACAAAATCAATATTAAAGTAGGTCAAATCCAGGTACTTATTGTCTGTGTTGCAATTCTTGTGACAACAATTTAATTTTCAACAAGAATAAACATCAAAGATGTTTGAAGTCGCTGGCTAAGTCTTTGAAGTAAATATTTTTGGATGACAGTTGCAGCCACATTGTGAAATACAAATAGAGATCAATCATTTTTTTTTTTTTTTTTTTTTTTTTTTCGACCTACCAGTCTAACTTTTTTCAAAAAATTCTTGTAAACCAAGAAATAAAAAAGGTGTGGCCTTACTAAAAATATAAATTTGGTTTGCAACGAATTCCTTTAGTTTCAGAGATCATATTGGCATCAAACTTGGTGTATAGCAAGAATATGTCAAGAGCTCGCTTGGGATTTCGTTTTGTCTAAGGTCAAGGTCACCATTACTAAAAATAGCAATTTGGCGAATAACTTTAGTTTCAGTGATCATAATGTCATCTAACTTGGTGTATATTAAGAATATGTGATTGCTTTTGACAATCATGTTCTGTCAAAAGGTCAAGGTCACCGTTACTAAGAATAGCAATTTGGTTTCAGGCGACTAACTTGGGTTTCGTGGATCATATTGTAACCAAACTTGATGTATAGTAAGAACATGTGGAGAGCTCGCTTTGGATTGCTTTTGGGTTAGGTCCACCAAAGGTCAAAGTCACTGTTTCGGCAAATAACTTTAGTTTTGTGGATCATATTGACATCAAACTTGGTGTATAGTAAGAACATGTGGAGAGCTCGCTTGGGATTGCTTTTTGGTTTGTTCCGTCCAAGGTCATTTAAATTTAAAATCAATTTCCACTTTATATCTTCGCTATGCATGGGTGTATTGACATCAAACTTGGTGTATAGTTGTTGCATATATATCTGAGTGCAAGTGTGTGTATCAGCTACGTCACCTTTGCAGCATTGATGATCATCATGTATTCATTATACAAATAGAGCCTTGGTTACAAATAGCTATGTTTAAAACCTGGTTGTGGGCATTGCCCATTTCTTGTTTTATATAGACCTATATAGTGAACACTTTGAAAATCTTCTTCTCATGAACTGCAAGAGATAAGATATTTGGTATAAAGCATTGTCTAATGGTCGTCTACCGAATTTGTTGAAATGGTGACACTGGGGTCAAAACTGGCCCCGCCTTAGGGGCAACTTGTTTTATATAGAGTTATATTTATATAAGGAAAACTTCTCATCATATAAATTGATGAGACTAGGTTAAAATGTTTGCCCAAATAAAATCAAGATTAAAACTGGGTCATCTGAGGTAAAAAAAAATATCACAGGATCAAATGCTGGAAAATGCTTGTAGATTCTTGGGAGGCTGCATTTTCTACTCGAATTACAACAAACATGATCAGAATGTTTGTCTTAATAAAATGCAAATCCAGTGTGGTACTAGGTCATGTTGGAACAAAAAGTTGGTCATGAGGTCAAACCTTTGAAAATCCTCTTGGACTCTCTTGAAGCCAACATGGCAATGTACTCGGGTGAGCGATATAGGGCCATCATGGCTCTCTTGTTTCTAAATTAACATGTACATTTGAATTACAAAGCTATGAGTTTTTTTAAAGACTATTTATTTAAGTAATACTTTTCCGCAAAACATTTCCAGCATGTTTATTTGTGCAGCATACTTTGAACTTGCTTATGTAATTGTACAAAATATAACTCTATGACAAAAATACCATGAGGGGGCATACTGTTTATCATTGAGTTGCATTTCTGTTGATTTGTTTCTATGGTTTATTAGCGCTTTTGCCAGAGAGCTAATGTCATGGCGAATTGTCCATCGTGTGTGCGTGCATGTATCAGTCTGTTAACTTTTCATTCAGACGACATCTCTGAAACTGCAAGGCCAAATTTAATGAAACTTGCCTAGAAAAAGATAAAGGGCTGCGACCCCTTTCCCCCTGAAGTCCCCGTGAGGTTATATTTATTAATAGTGCCACTCTTTCTATTCAATCTTGTTTCCTTAGGAGATTTGAGTTATACTTAATTAATTTTTTTCATATTTCAGTTGGAAATATGGGTGTAGACATTGCCACATACAGATGTAGAGGTGCTGGTATGACATTCTGTATGAGCTTCAGTCAGCTGGTCAAATTGATTGGATCACTAGCATTTATCAGAATGTTACTGCTAATGGCTGGAATTGAAACAAACCCTGGACCAACTGGTGAGTATTAGCAGTTATGTATTAGAATATTTATGTTTTGTGTCCGACATTAGGGGTTCCACTAGGTGCCGAATCTCCATGGTCATTTTGATAATGTTTTACCTGATTTTACCATTTCATAGCCAAAATTACCACTAATTTAGACAAAAATTGTTCTTACAGCCGGATTCCTGGGGGTCAAAATGTGGCATTTAGGAAATTCCAGGGGTCAAAGTGTCAACTCATGGCGGTCGGGTTCCACATGGTTTCCGCTCTCTAAGTCAAACAGTTTCATCCGATCTTTACCAAACTTGTTGAAGATATTTGTGGGCATAATATCTCGGCCAAGTTTGATGACCAGCCACATCGCCCCAGGCACTTCGGAATTATGGCCCTTGAATTATCCAAAATTGGCCAAATTAGCCTTGTCCGCTCTCTTAGTCAAAGGGTTTTTCATCTGATCTTCACCTTACTTGTGAAAATGTTTGTGGGCATAATATCTCGGCCAAGTTCGATAACCAGCAATATTGCTCATGTCACACATGAGTTGTCACCCTTTGATTTTAGAAATTACCTAAAACTTATCTTGTTTTAACCCTGAGCTCTGACTTATGACGGGCGTATTTTGTGAGAGTTTGGCACTCTTGTTTAACAATATCATTGTGATGAAAGCATGAGTGGGTTATCTATAAACAGTACATCAGTCTAAGTACTCCTACTGATTTGTCCGGACAAACACATTAAGGCAGCATAATTTTTAACTTGACTATTCAAAAATAGGAGGGGGGATGGCTAAAATACTCATGTTCACATCCAATCAGTTATGTTATGTCATTTATACAGTTGACTATCGTTATGTTGAATTTTTCGGAACCAAAGAAAATCGTTCTTACGAAAATTGGATGCAAACTTGGATACCTGGGTTTCAACGAATTGCCAATTACGAGGAGTGGCAGTTTATTGCCTCAAACCAAAACTTCAGTCATTCCTTACTGGCCTTCCCACCATGTCATTTTACTGCCTTAAACTAATAGGCATAGCCTGATAAAATATTGCCATCTCGTCTGCATAGAAAATGTAGTCAGGTTGATAATCAGATACAATTGCAGAATCTTTTCCTCCAGTTGAGAATTTCCTGATCATTTGTGTTAGCGGTGTTAGCATCTCCTCTGATTTCCATGTTATTCCATGTAGAGATTTGAATCTCGCCAAACAATCCGAAGAGCATTCAAATTCGGATAAAAGTATACCAACTTCAGTAGCAAATTCTCATGCTTTATTGCGCAAAATTTCACCATGCACTGAAATGTTTTCAACCTCGTATTCTTCATCCATTTAATTAGAGTCCCGGATGTTATACAGGGTCATTCATTGAATTTCTCTGCGTTATTTTAACCCTTTACTCCATAGATACGCCGATTCACGCCTCTACCCCATCTCCATGCATACGCCGATTCACGCATCTACCCCATCTACAAGCATACGCCGATTCACGCCTCTACCCCATCTACATGCATACGCCGATTCACGCCTCTACCCCATCTCCATGCATACGCCGATTCACGCCTCTACCCCATCTCCATGCATACGCCGATTCACGCCTCTACCCCATCTCCATGCATACGCCGATTCACGCCTCTACCCCATCTACATGCATACGCCGATTCACGCCTCTACCCCATCTACATGCATACGCCGATTCACGCCTCTACCCCATCTCCATGCATACGCCGATTCACGCCTATACCGTATCTTCATGTAAACGCAAATTCACACCTGACTTTCTGTCCTAAATTTATTCATTTTTTTCTTTAAAATCAGACAAAATAATTTATTCATATACAATGATCATTCATTTGTTAAGCTAAAGCATTAACAAAAAAATGGGTTACTTTGTAAAGTTTTTGCATAAACTGCATTTAAAACATCACAGGTAGCAATTTTACGCTGCACTGGCATAAAAGTAATTTCTTCACATACACGTGTTACAAAAATTGTGTCATCATTTTAGTTCTGAACAAGAATTAACATTTATCAAAGATGTTTAAAGATGCTGGCTAAGTCTTTGAAGTAAACATTTTTTATAACATACAGTTGAAGCCCCTTTGTGTGAATTACAATTTGGAATCATTATATGACATAATCACTGCAATTATCAAAGGCACTAATTCTATCAAACAGGAAATAGCAGTATGAATTAACACATAACACAGATCTCCTGGGAATTATGACTATAGTGTTTTTACAGCTGACACTTGGGGCAATTTTCAATTACAGTAGTGACCACTGACCTATAGAACTAATCTGCTGAGGGCGTGGTTTATGAATTGCAAAACAATAGGCATCCACCAATCAAAATAATTAAACCACAATAAAGTTCTTTAATTAATGTCAATTATCAATTCATATGAGAACACAGAAATTTATTAAAACATTGATTTAGTGTTTAGGCACTCTTATATACCTACCATATTTCTCCTAATTAATGCGCCCGGGTGCGTAACATTTAACGAGCGGGGCGCGTTTATTTAAGCACAAAAAAACGGAAACACTGTCACCAAAATTTACATTAAAATGAAGATCATCTCAGAAAATTTGACACCTAATTTAATAATTATTCCTAATTATATTTTCGTACCTATTATTATTAATCCGTAATTCGCCAGAACAAAAGAATAATCCATCGCATAAAACTGTTGTTTTGTTCAATCAAGCGTGATAAATGCGATGACCTACAGTTTTTGCACCACAACCAGATTTATTACATCCGTCTCATAAAGCATTTCAAGCCAATTTAAAAATGTCAGATGTGCATCATTGACAAAATCACCACCCACATCGGTCGACCTCAATTAAAAAACGACGCGGCGCCTTTGAAATCTGCGAGTAGAAAAATTTCAATGTGCGTCGCATCAGTCAATGCGCCGACTAAGTACTGTCGATCTTACAAGTAAAGACGCGGCGCCATTAATAAAAAAAAGTTTGACTCGCAGCACTTCAAACATTGCGTGTCGATTTGTCCGCTTTTACATAAATTTAAAAAGGTAAACATGCTGACACACAACTACTTTTTGTGAGAGATTGAGAAATAAACGACCGATGTTAAGTGTGATGGACATAAAACATTATGCACAGGCTTCAATGGAAATTTCATGTTAATCGTTTGTTATTAAACACGATACATAAAAGTTTGTTTTATTACATTTGTGTCGAATACAATCGTCAAAACAACGACAAAAACTGTTCCATTCATTAACTTACGCCGGCACGGATACATATGGTTTATACAATCTCATTGAAATCAACCTCTAACTTCAACTCCATTACTTTCCGCTGTTAGCGTATATTATTATAGGAGCGTTCGACTGGAGCTGATTTGAATGAGATTGATTGTTTATATGTCTGTGCTTACGAATACGGTAAATAAATGTTCACGCATGTAGAAAAACAAATCAGCAAAACGTATCACTTAATTGTTTCAGGTTAGTTTATAACACACAATACGAGGGTTCAGTGCAAGACTATACTAACTCATATAAATACATAGGAGTTAGTATAGTCTTGCACTGAACCCTCAAATTATAGTCGTATGAATTATATATAAGTTTATACATCGCACATAATAAGTTCAGTATTACGAATGTTTTTAAAACCCGATTCTGGATAAATCAGGTTAGGGATTTCGGACTATAGTCACTACCTGTGCAAAGGTGAAAAATTACTTTCGCTTAGCGGGTTAGTTAACTGTCAAAACAGCGATTTAAATGGTGACATGGTTTAGGTTAGAGTTGATTTTATCATTCACACTAGTTAACTGTCAAAACTATCAGGGATTAAGCGATGTAAATGGTTACATAGTTCTGGGCGCGACAATTAGGGCGGGAGCGTTAATTAGGAGAAATACGGTAATTTCGCCGTAATTTTTTTAGCTCACCTGAGCACGAAGTGCTCGTGTTGATCTTTTAGGATCAATGAATGTCTGTTGTCATAAATTTTGCGTCATGCGTCAACATTTTCTTTAAACAACATCTCCTCCTATACCACTAAATGGATTTTGTTCAAATTTCACAGGAATGATCCCTGGGTAGGTCTCTTTCAAAGTTAGATTTAGTTAGAGTTAAAATAGATTTTAACAGTGTAAACTTTGAAAATCTTCTTCTCCCAATCCATAAGGTCTAGAGCTTTGATATTTGGTGTGTAGCATTGTCTAGTGGTCCTCTTACAAGATTGCATAAATTATTAAGTTCAGTCAAAAATGATGGCCGCAAGGAAAGATTGTTCCCTATATGTATATAGTGGAAACTATAAACAACGTCTTCTCCTAAACCACTCAATTGATTTTGACCCAACTTCACACGAATGATTCTTAGGTGGTCCTCATTCGAAGTTATATAAATGGTTCCGGTTTGTTGCATAAGTAGGTCACAGGAGCTAAAAATAGATTTTTAAAGGGTAATCTTTGAAAATCTTATTCTCCACAACCATAAGGTCTAGAGCTTTGATATTTGGTGCGTAGCATTGTCTAGTGGTCCTCTTACAAGATTGCATAAATTATTAAGTTCTGTCAAAAAAGATGGCCACCAGGGGCGTGGCTGTGTTCCCTATATGTATATATATATATGTAAATTATTAATTAGTAAATACGAAAAAGTATTTCATAAAAACAAAATTAATGATTTTATCGTAAAAACGAATTATCATTTCATAAAAACGAAATAGTATTTTGTAAAAACGAATAATTTTTCCGTAAAAACAAATTATTATTTCAATAACCTGTATATGGAGATAGAGTAGGCTATGTGACCTGTCTCTTACCAGGATACAGTAGGTAAATGGGCTGGAGGTCTATAGAGTAAAGTAAGGGTTAAAGATTTGTGTTGATATTTTGATCATTTTCAATTCCCCCCATTTGACATGTTTTAACAACCTATGCTCTTTGATTGCAATTTTCATAATACAATTATAATATAAGTATAAGCATTATTAAATCACACGTTTGAGCATGTTTTTACAAATTCTAGGTTTGATCAAAAGTTTTGAAAATTGCTTTTAAGCGAATTTGTCAAAACATATAAGTCGAATGTATTTGGGGGGCATTAATTATTGCACCTGTCAGCGTGTGTGTGTATGGGTCATGCACACTTGACCAAGTGTATGAGGCTGTATGCCAAGGTTAGATGATCAAGTCCCATGATATTGTTTTGACAGAATTATAACACAAGTAAATACTGTATTATTAACCAGGTTATTAGAATAGCGTATGTCGTTGGGCGGGCGGGCGTCAAACTGGTGGTTTCCGGCGAATAACGTCATTTCCGTTCATCGTATTGACATCAAACTTGGTGTATAGTAAGAACATGTGGAGAGCTCGCTTGGCATTGGTTTTGGGTTTGGTCAGTCAAAGGTCAAGGTCACCGTTACTATAAATATCAATTTGGTTTCCGGCGAATAACTCAAGTTTCGTTGGTCATATTTGCATCAAATTTGGTGTATAGTAAGAACATGTCGAGAGCTCCTTTTGGGATCGTTCCGTCCAAGGTCAAGGTCACTTAAAATTTAATAATCAGTTTCCACTTAATATCTTCGCTATGCGCGGGTGTATTGACATCAAACTTGGTGTATAATTGTTACATATTTATATAATATATCTAAGTGTGAGTGTGTATATGCATGTATTGCCTATGGCACATTTGCAGCATTGATGATCATCATGTATTCATTATACAAATTGAGCCTTGGTTACTACATACTAAACCTGGTTTGGGGGCATTGCCCATTTCTTGTAATAATATATAAGTTCAAAAGCTCTGGTCAAAGGTCAAGCATCCTGATTACTGACCAAGTGTTTGAATAGTCAAATGTGCTGTTCATAGAACGGGAGGTATAATAGTTTCAGCTGCGATGCACTGGCAGTTGGGTGGGCGGCGCCCAGTAAGTTGTCCGATCTATAATTTTAGAAGCATTTGTCCAATCATCACCAAATTTAGGTCAGAATGTGTATGAGCATTATATATCGAACACATTCGATAACAAGCCATATCGCTCTAGTCATTCGGGAGTTTTCTTTTAAATATACCTAAAATTACCTTAAATTTGTCTTGCATAAACCTTTTAACGCCGATTATTTTTCAAATTCCAGTGACATAACCGTAGAACTGGGCAAATTTTGCGATAGTCAGCACTTTTGTTTGCTATTAGAATTGATAGAAATCTGATTCATAACTTGCTTGCAACATTATAAATAAACATGAAGTTATAACAAATGCAACTAAATGTGAACTACATTATGTAATTGTATTCATTCACTCCATTATCACAACATGATCTTATCAATATTTCAGAGCAATTCATCTTCAGGTACCAGTACCTGTTAGTTGAGATTGGTACCAAACTGATCAGACGATTGTTTGAGGTCAAGGTTGGTCATGACTGTGTTAAGCACTTGACTCAAACAACTGTAACACAAACACTTCAGAATTTGATCAAAGCAAAGAATATAACCCCAGATCAGGCAAAGTATCTACCACCAAAAGAGATGAAACCAGACTCTTCTAATTTTGATATTTCCCTACTCACCTGCCTCTTAAGAAATGTGTGTGGTTTGAAACAACCAAAGGATACAGTATGGATGAATCCATCACCTACAGAAACATCAGATGAAGCTGACATGACTAGATTGAGACTTTGCAGGAATTGGGTATGTTTCACAAATATGTATAATTCTTATAAAACTAGTATACTAGGGCTGTAATGAGTGTTCGGATATTCCGGTACTCGAGATTCACTGCCCGTGATCGAGTACAGATACTACGCTGTAATAATCACTGGATTGCGATCTGGGTGTGAAAGAATGAAATAGATCAAAAGGAGACAATAACAGTCAAAAAATGGTCATAGTTTTAAACGACTACATTTATAACAGTTATCATATACAATTGAATTTATCAATATGTGATGTCACATAGATTGTAAAGCTAGCATAAGCATGTTTCAAAAAAAAGAGTTCACCTTGTATCATTCTGCTCTTGAAGCATAAATTCAAGTAAATTTATTTGAGGTATGCAATTGTTTGGATGAATTTTGAAGTAAGGCCAAAATTAAAAAAGTATTTGTTTGCCCTTGACCGACCCTAGATTAAAGAGGTGGGTAGGCAGGATGGAAACATATTTTATTTTATCAGCATGTTCTGTGATATTTCAGAAAATGGGTATCTGTACCCACCCCAACTAAAAAATGTGGGTACAATAACCAAAAGGGTGGGTACACAACGAACGGCATTTATAAAAGTAATCTGAATTGACTATAATAATATTCATTCCTCGTAAAATACGGAGCGGGCGACATTACGGACCGTACAGTACGGATTTTATCGTATATATAGACCCGAAAATGAAACTGATTGCATAGTATTCGCTTGAAAATCCAAGGCATAAACGCGTATTTTAATTTTCCTAGTCAATGTTTTGCGATGCTGGAGTAAATGTTAAACGTAGTTTAAAGAATTAAACGTAGGCTGCTGAATAAATACACGTTTTCTATGTCGGCAAGGTCAGTCACGCTCGATTATCTCCCCCAAATTATTGATAATGCCGGTACCCGTCACATTGTGTACGGAACCGATCTTTATTCCGCGGCGTTTATGGAATATGCGGTACTGATTGGCATGCGTACTTGTACCCGCTTATGTTAAAAAATCGGCGTGCATTTCATTATTTCTGCGGCCAAATCTCGGGTCGGTCGGTTAAGCGCAAACAAACTTAATTTTAATTTAGGCCTCGGTGCAATATAGATTTTTAGTGTAATTAAAATCTCCAGTACTGCTTGTTGGATTTCAGCCAAACTTCATCTATCAGGCAGAGTTGCCAACACTTTGTACTTACTTTATAGACATTCACAAGGTTGATGTTACCCATGTCATGTACTGTGCCATCTCTTTAGAAATGAATTAAGGGTCCATTTTGTTACTTTTGGCAGCGTTCAAAATTAGAAAAATTAAGATTCTGCTGCATTTCTTCATTACATTTATGGCTTTTATATAATGTAGTTGAAATTATGTTAGTAAGATATGTGTACAATTAATGTTGAAATAAGAAATAAATCATTGAATCCGTATTTATAGAAGCTGAAGTCAATCTAAGTTTGTGTGAGTTTTTATTTCACTCTGAAAAGGGGGGCATATAGATTTGCCCCTGTCCGTCCTTCCGTCTGTCACAAAATCTTGTGTCACTCATATCCCCACAAGTATATGAGCCAGAGTCATTAAACTTTACAGGAATGTTCACCAGCATGTTAAGTTGTGCACCTGGGGTTTCATGTATGGTTATGCCCAGTAAGTGCAAAGTTATGGTCCTTGACTTATCACCATAATCAGTACAGTTGTTCACTTGGTAATTTAGATACCCATTCACAAATTATGAGCAGAATAACAGCATTTGCTTTTGTGACAAAGGCTGCAAGTGGAGGCATCTGTGTCCTATGGATCGTTTCTAGTGTATATAGAGTGAATCTGGGAAACAGCAAAGCCTGTTATGTACACTATCTCCTCCTATAATGATGAATGGATTTTGTCACACAACTTCACAAGAGTTATGCTTGCGTGTGGTCTGTGAAAGTTTTATAAATGGTTTGGTCTGCAGCATATGTAGGTTACCAGAGGTAAACATGGATTTTAAAGTAAAATTTCTTGTCCAAAACTATAAGGTGTAGGTGTAGAGCTTTGATGTTTGGTAGCATTGTGTGGTAGACCTCTTCCAAGATAAACACTATGAAGTTGTTTCTAAAAACATGGTCACCAGGGACAGGATTTTGTTCTTTTATGCATTTAGTGGAAACTGTATGCGACATCTCAACATGGGTTTTGAGTCTGTTACATAATTGGATTGATTTTTTGCTGATATTTGCTTGGCATTGCAGTAACTTAGTTCTGAAAAACAAATTGACACAAACTTTTTTTGTATTTCAGCTCATGCACAGAGACAGGGTCGTTTTATCTGAGGCTGACTTAGATGATAAATGGAAAGAATTAAGTCGGGTAAATATATGTTTAATTGATTTTATCTACTGGGATATTGTATTTTCACTATTAACCTTTAAAATCAGTATGTGAACAAGCTTGATATTTTATGATGTTGTAAAAAACACTAGCAGGCAAACCAGATGACTGTGCTAAACATGGATTTTCTGATCAATAACTCCTGTTCTGATTGTGATGTGAGCATCAAACTTGGTATACTTTGCAAGTCCGTTTTCGCTTCTATATTCAACCTCAATATGAAGACCACCTCAATAAGACCAGTTTTCAAGCATTCTAATGATGGTCTCATTATCGAGGTTTTACTGTATATGCAATGTAAAATAAAGTCCTAAATAGGCATGGAATATTTGACTAGAACAGAATGGACAAATTATGTTTGAAATTGCTACTGCAATACCTCCGAAATGAGTGCAGAATGGTAAGTACTGTGTTGTCCGGAAATGAATGATGACAAAATAGTAGAAGAGGTCACAGTTCAATGAGCTTAAACCTTTAGATGTTACATTGTTTGTGAAACAAAAAATCACAACTTGTAATCATTGTTAGATAGAGCTTGCTGGGTAACTGACCAGTACAGTACAGTACAGTACTTGCACCAAAGTCAAGGAATGTAAATGTTACGGTACAAGTTCACAACCTTCAGTTCAGGAGTACGGCTCTCTTCCCTGTAACCAAACATGTACATTTGAAAGTCACTGATCAGAAATTAAATAATGTCTATCTTATTTATTACATATATGTTGTAAGTCCAGTGATTGTGTTTATTTTACTGGTTATAGAGCAATCTTGGATTTAAGACAACCTGATAAATGGACTCAGTGATCTGGTATACATGTGTTAAACACAAATATTGACCATCAGAATAGGGCTTTTTGATAGAATATAAATGTGATTTGCTTTTCAGTCTTACACATGCAGGTATATAGAAGTGTTCATAAAATGAAAATAATACTAATTCTTTATTTAAAGATAAACGTTCGACAAGACTATAAGGCTTATCTCACTTGAGGCCATCTATCAAACAACATAGACAGCACAAGCATACAAGTAATACATAAAATGCTAATTAACATGTCATAAACCAGTTTCATTACAACATGCAGTAGTTAACAAATACAAAAACAGATAAAGAGGAACAATACTGACATAGAACAACAGTGACCAGAGTATTATTGAGATAAAGATAATATTTTACATAACATACAACGAGTGGATGTGTTTCTAAGAACTGATATATTGATATCCTATTGCTAATCTTTACCTTTCTCTCTACAGATTCTAAACAGACTCAATAATACTGCAGGAATAAGAAACTTGTTGAAATTGATAAATGATGCCAAGTACATGGACATCGATGAAGAGCTAAAACAACGGTATCTTGAAACAATAAAAGCGTGGGTTACAATGGATTGTTTAGTGGACAAAATACAAGAAGATGTGGCTGAGCTGAAACATGGTCAGTCTGACATACAAGAAGATGTTGCTGAAGTGAAACGTGGTCAGTCTGACATACAAGAAGATGTTGCTGAAGTGAAACGTGGTCAGTCTGACATACAAGAAGATGTTGCTGAAGTGAAACGTGGTCAGTCTGACATACAAGAAGATGTTGCTGAAGTGAAACGTGGTCAGTCTGACATACAAGAAGATGTTGCTGAAGTGAAACGTGGTCAGTCTGACATACAAGAAGATGTTGCTGAAGTGAAACGTGGTCAGTCTGACATACAAGAAGATGTTGCTGAAGTGAAACGTGGTCAGTCTGACATACAAGAAGATGTTGCTGAAGTGAAACGTGGTCAGTCTGACATACAAGAAGATGTTGCTAAAGTGAAACGTGGACAGTCTGACATACAAGAAGATGTTGCTGAAGTGAAACGTGGTCAGTCTGACATACAAGAAGATGTTGCTGAAGTGAAACGTGGTCAGTCTGACATACAACAAGATGTTGCTGAAGTGAAACGTGGTCAGTCTGACATACAAGAAGATGTTGCTGAAGTGAAACGTGGTCAGTCTGACATACAACATGATGTTGCTGAAGTGAAACGTGGTCAGTCTGACATACAACAAGATGTTGCTGAAGTGAAACGTGGTCAGTCTGACATACAAGAAGATGTTGCTGAAGTGAAACGTGGTCGTTTTGACATACAAGAAGATGTTGCTGAAGTGAAACGTGGTCAGTCTGACATACAAGAAGATGTTGCTAAAGTGAAACGTGGTCAGTCTGACATACAAGAAGATGTTGCTGAAGTGAAACGTGGTCGGTTTGACATACAAGAAGATGTTGCTGAAGTGAAACGTGGTCAGTCTGACATACAAGAAGATGTTGCTGAAGTGAAACGTGGTCAGTCTGACTTACAACAAGATGTCGCTGGTCTTGATACTCGTGTAGAACATGTGGAAAAAAGACTTCAAGGACAACATTATTTAACTCGACTTGAAGGTAACACACATTATATTATGATAAACTTCTACATCATGTGTTTATGCCTGGCCTTGGTAGCAAAAAGTGTTGTTCGAAAAGCACAGAATCATGTCGGTCTCATAACTTAATTTGCAGAATTCCATGCATTAGTATTTTAAGGAAGTAAAAAGATTTATAATGTTCTGTCAAGATTTGATAATTTACTGTGGATGTTGTCGAGTCCGCTTGGGATGAGCTCGATATAGTTGCCACAATGGCGGTCCGGTGTATGTGCGTGCGTTAGTGCGTGCATTAGTCAGTCCGAATTTCTTTGTCCGGACTATTACTCTGTCACTTATTGGAGGATTTTCAAATGACAACAAATGTCAAAATGGGTGTAAAACATCTTGTCAAGACCATTACACTGTCATTTATTGAGGGATTTCAAATTACTTGATACAAATGTTAACCATGATGAGATGGTGTGTTACGTGCAAGACTTATGTCTGTAGCTTAAAGGTCAAGGTCACACTTAGAGGTCAAATGCCAAAAATGGGTCTAAAACATCTTGTACAGACCATTAAACTGTCATCTATAGGGAGATTTTCCATTTACTTGGCACAAATATTCATCATGATGAGACGGCGTGTCGCAAGCAGGACCCATGTCCGTAGCTCAAACGTCAAGGTCACACTTGGAGGTCAAACTACAAACAATGAGTCAAAAACATCTTGTCCGGAATATATCACCGTCATTCATTGGGGGATATTCAAATTCCTTGCCTCAAATGTTCACTTTGGTGACCTCATGTGTCGTGCATACCCTACCAGTACATATCTCAAAGGTCAAGATCACACTTAAAAGAAAAAAATGGGTGTAATAAACTGTATAGCATCATATAACCATATTCTCTTTATCTCTTGACAATTGGCGGGCTCGACATGTTGCCCTTGGGCATCTTGTTATTCAATCACAACTGTCTAATTTTAACTAAACGTTGCTAATTCATTTTAATGCAATTAAAAGTTGTGAATATTAGGTTTAATGTGGCATCAAAATGTCAGCATATTAGAATGTATGTGCATTTGTTTTATGGTTGAAACTGTGATGTATGTGGAAAGACACAGGGGCCTCCTTGAACGAGTGGTTATTGTTGCTGACTTCAAATCCCTCTCGCCTATTTGCTGCAGGTTCAAATAACTACAGGCATACATTATTTGTTATCGAGGAAGCCATCTAGCTTACGGAAGGTGGGTGGTTCTACCTAGGTGTCCGCCTTTCAAACTGCTTTCAACTCAGCATTTTGGTCTGAAGCCAATTGAAGCTAACCAATAATCGATGTTTAGCTATTGGGATCGCCCTGTGTCTGTTGTCCGTCTCCGTCATCAACAATTTAGATTGTAAACACTCTAGAGGTAACATCTTCTGCATGAAACTTGGTCAGAATGTTTATCTCAATGAAATCTAGGACAAGTTTGAGACTGGGTCATGTGGGGTTAAAACTAGGTCACTAGGTCAAATTATAGTAAAACACTCCAGAGGTCACATATTTTACTTGATTTATGTGAGACATGGTCAGAATGTCTGTCTCAATAAAGACTAGACCAAGTTCGAATTTGGGTCATATGGGGTCATAAAGGAGGTCACTAGGTCCAATTATATTATAACCTTGTTAACACTCCAGAGGTTTCATTTTTTACTTTATCTGCATGAATCTTTGTCAAAATGTTTGCATTAATAAGATCTAGGTCAAGATTAAAACTGGGTTATCTGAAGTCAAAAACTAGGTCACAGGATCAAATGATTGAAAATCCTTGTGGATTCTCGGGAGGTTGCATTTTCTACCGGAATTACATAAAACTTGATCAAAATATTTTTCTTAATAAAATGCAAGTCCATTGTGGTACTGGGTCATGTTTGGTCAAAAGGTAGATCACAAGGTCAAATTATTGAAAATCCTCTTGGACTCTCTTGAAGCCAACATGGCAATGTACTCATGTGAGCAATATAGGGCCACCATGGCCCTCTTGTTGGTATTGTAAATAATATTTAACAATACTGTCTTAATCTTTCATAAATTAATATGAATTAGCAGAACGGAATATGTTAGAACTAGCCCTGCGACTGAAGAATGATGTACATTTGTACTTGACTTTTTTGTGCAATTTTAACATTTTCTTTATATATCGGCACAAATTGATGTTTTTCTGATGGCATGTTTAATAGATTTTAACAGTAAGAAGTACAATGAAAAGAGGGGGAGTGTATGTTACTATGAGCATATATTATGATAAACATAATTAATTTTTAACAACTTTATGCATTAAATTGCAATTTTCTCCATTGCAAATTGTCAAAATGAAATGAAGAGTGGCGACCCAAGCACAGTTATTTTGAGTACATAAATATTTGGTTGGTCCCAATCAAACTTTACAACTCGTTTAAATGCTATTTGACCCGACCTTCAATTAATTAATTCCGCAAATGTGCTTATTGCTATCACTTAATTGTTCTTATGGTTGTCAAAAACAACATGTCAACACATGGAACTATTTGTTAATTGTCTCCCCGGGCAGTCAGCTGCCAATCAATGTTGAAGCTGGGTCAACTTAATGGTTCCCACTGGTCCCTGGCTTCAGTTTACTGTGCGGTCAGCTGCCCATCAATGTTGACGCTAGGACAATGTAATGGTTCCCACTGGTCCCTGGCTTCAGTTTACTGTGCGGTCAGCTGCCCATCAATGTTGAAGCTGGGTCAACGTAATGGTTCCCACTGGTCCCTGGCTTCAGTTTACTGTGTTGTCAGCTGCCCATCAATGTTGAAGCTGGGTCAATTTAATGGTTCCCACTGGTCCCTGGCTTCAGTTTACTGTGCAGTCAGCTGCCCATCAATGTTGAAGCTGGGTCAACTTAATGGTTCCCACTGGTCCATGGCTTCAGTTTACTGTGCGGTCAGCTGCCCATCAATGTTGAAGCTGGGTCAACGTAATGGTTCCCACTGGTCCCTGGCTTCAGTTACGCTGCGGTCAGCTGCCCATCAATGTTGAAGCTAGGACAACGTAATGGTTCCCACTGGTCCCTGGCTTCAGTTACTGTGCGGTCAGCTGCCCATCAATGTTGAAGCTGGGACAACGTAATGGTTCCCACTGGTCCTGCCTTGATTGTTTTTTGATTTCTTGTGAAAATGAAAGTACCGACACATAACAGAACCAAACGATATGCTGACTAATTATCAGATTAGCGTAATTTCAAATCATTTGGATTGTGTTATTTATATAAAGGGCATGCGGTCAAACTGAAAAGGGAACATTTTGACACATAAAATAAATATACAGATAAAAGTGGCAGTATGGCATGTAATTGAGGCATGGTCAGGTGCTATTCTTAAAGGACCTGGCAGAAACACTAAATAATTGGCATTTCTGTTTAGTTATATTGAACTTTTTAACTTAACTCTATGTTCAGTATGCCAGTGTAATAGTCAATTTATTACATATCATATTTCATAATTTTCAGATCTCAGAACTCGTCTGGTGAAGATTTACAAAGAAGAGTGTTGTACCTTGTCAGTGTCACCTTTGTGTGATGAAGACGAAGATGAGGTGGAGATTTTATCTATCTATAAACCACCGTCTCTGTATCATGTACGTTATCACAGAACGCAGGAAAAAGAAGAAAAATATTCTATTTCATCTTACAAAGAAATATTTTGTAAAGATGACCGCACTTTCAGAAAAATATATATTACTGGTGACGCTGGTGTTGGTAAAACTTCTTTTTGCAAGCATATGACATTCCTTTGGTGCAAATCTCAATGTGGGGAATGTGTGAGCGATAAAAGTGTTCAGAATGACATTGATTTCATGGCCAAATTTGACTTTGTTTTCTATGTATCACTTCGAGATACACGCAGGAAAGATGTTATAACTATGATCATTGAACAATCGTTCTGCAATGAAAATGACCTTAAGAAGAAGGAAATATATGAATGTGTTGAAAATATTCTTAGGAACAATGAGTGTATCATCATCATGGATGCTTTAGACGAATGGACACCAGCAGAAAGTGGAAAAATAAATATCAATAAATTATTATCAGATAAATGTTCTTTTGTAACGACATGCAGACCGTACAAAATCGAGAATGAAAGGTTGTCGTCCAGAGATCTTGATCGTCAAGTACAGATTACAGGGATCAAGGAAAGTTCAACAAAACGTTATATTACAGAAATATTGAAACGTATTAATAAGGCAAATGAGGACAACAAGGAACCAAATGATTTTATCAGAGATGTCAACAAGTGTGGACTTCAGGAACAATTACGTATACCAATCATAACTTCTCATTTGGTAGCTGTATGGTATGACCATAAACTGACTGACATGTCTAGAGCACTTATATATAGTAACATTGTAGATATGCTCCTTAATAGGGCTGAAAAGAGGAAAGGTATTGAGTTGCCATCCTCAGCAGAAAGTAAAATACAATTTCCTGATTCTCTGTCAGAGCTTTTTTATTTCAAAAAGCATATTTCATTTTTGAAGAAAATATGTTTACTTTCATTTAATTTATTGTTCAAACAAGATAAATGTTTGTCAGAGTTAGTATTCACTACAGAACAATTGGAATCTGAACCTTATTGTATTTCTGCCAATGAAATGGATTTCTTGTGCAAGTTTGGCATCTTATCAAAAATGAAAGTAATTAGTCGATTTGGAAAACGAGAACAAAAATTGTCTTATTTGCATAAGACTTATCTGGAATATTTCGCTGCATTGTTTGTATCTTCATTTGACTTAGATAACGTATTTGATAATATTGTTCAGAAATGGACAACTATAAATGATGTAGTGCAATTTGAGAGTTTTTTCATCTTTTTTGTTGGACTTTCTATTCACAAAAGTAAGAATTTGTTTGAGAATATGTATCATACAATATCAGATGATTTAAGTTTGTGCAGAAAAAATGCCATATTTCACTATAACAGTGATTCTTACAGTAAGCAAATCAAGTCCCTACAGACTATGGTTATAAATTGTTTCAAGGAAGTGGGTGGATCTAATGATCCAAACATTTCATTTAAGCTCGAAGATTTTATTTTTGATGATTATAGGTATGTTCATAATGACAATTTGAAACAAATTCTACTGTTTAATACAACATGTGTAAAATCAATACATTCTGTTAAAGGTAAATATTATGATGAGTTTGATCAGATCAAAAATCTACAATGTTTACATGTTGGTGACATGTTGTCTGATGATTATGTAAAGTTCACTGAGTGCATGTTACAGAATCAATCCACACTGCACACTGTTTGTATTAAAGGTGATAAATGGTCACATACATTGATAGCAGAATTACCTGTGAGAAGTCTCCAACAGCTGACATCATTGTCTCTGTATCGTGTTAAAATGCAACATAACAGTTTACATAATCTGGTGACATTTCTGTCTGACAATGTTCTCATTGAAAATATCAAATTGTCCCATGTGTCTTGTGATAATCACCAGCGTGATGATAGTGCCTGTACATTGACTCTAAATCTTCCACATCATACAAAACTCACTTCATTATGTCTGTGGAATGTTAATATTGTATGTAATAATGTAAACAATTCTAGTTTAAAGTCCATCACATTGCATACATTCTCTGAGAGGATTGTTAGATGTTATATTGATGTATTTAACTGTATTAAGTATTCACAACTTGAACGTCTTTATATCCGTGGATCTCGCAGTTACATGTTAGATTACAATACAATGAAAACATTGTCAGATTCAGTGAAAACTCTTCCATATATCAAGTCACTAACACTGTGGCACATGAAGTTACGTGATGATGTTTTATTACAACTACATCCTGATGTAACACAAGTGGAGATAAAGCTGGAGGAGGTCACAATGAGTCGTCAATGGTTTCATTGTTTCATTGAAAGTTGTGTAAACAATAAATCTGTGATAAAAGTTGTGTTAGATGAATGTAAGATTACATCAGTTGATGGAGAAACTCACAGAGTACTGTCAGATAAGGAGACGGTGGTTTATATGTCTGAGTATCTTACATCAATACCTACAGTAAACATCACATATAAAGCTGATTATAGGTTAGACTTTGAAACAGAAAGTTGTCAGTAAATGTTTGCTTTTGTTTATGTTAACATATATAGACAAACTTTGATGAACATATCAACAAAATGTCAGGATGTAAGGCGGACAAATATGGCTGTAACTTTTTTGTTTGCTTTTTTTTTTATTTGTCATAGCAGAATTCATCGAATTATATGTCTGAGTATCTTACACAGGGGTGATAAAGTTCCGGAGACCTCCAGGGTCGATTTTAAGATTGATGTAAACCCGATGAGTTTTTTGGTGGGTGGGAGGGTATAGGGGCCGAATCGCTCTCTGATGTTTAATGTTAAAAAATCGATTTATACTACAAGTATGTAAATTAAACTTACCTCGATGTAAAAATCAGTCTTTTAAGATGTTAAATCCTCAATAAAATCATGTGGTTAATATTGAAAGTTATTCCAAAAACAGCGATCAAACAATCCAATGACGAGAAATTTTCACTGAGCACGATTTCATCATCACTATTTATAAACAAGTTGGTAATTTTCCACTTCAATTCTGATATTTTCATCAAAGTTTAATTGTATTAATCCATTTCCACCACACTTAAATAGTTTAAAAGACTGCTGTGAACAACAATCTGGGTTTAATAATCTTTAAAAAGGTGTTAATATCGACCAAACGAAGGATGTAAATCACGCGAGCAATACGTCATCATGACATATTTTGTGTACACAAGTCGGCTATTTTCTGAAAATGTCACCAGAAAAAATCAATATTAAAGTAGGTCAAATCCAGGTAGTTATTGTCTGTGTTGCAATTCTTGTGACAACAATTTAATTTTCAACAAGAATAAACATCAAAGATGTTTGAACTTTCTCAATTAGTCATCTATCAGTATGTGTAAATGTTCTAGAGGTGATGAAATGAGTTACTGGAATATGTTTGTGTGTTGTATATGAAAGATTGGAACAAATTGAGAGAACTCCATTCTATAACATCTCATTACAATTGTACACTCAGTGGCTATAACTTCATGATGAGTGGTGTACTCTATTATATACAATGTATGCTGATATTTGTGTTGCTGTGAAATCATTGTTTCACAAAATTTAAAGCTGCATTACATATTGTTTGTAATACAAACTTTCTTACATATTTGGTAAGGAATGACGGCCATTCTTGCTGGTGAAATTATTTCTATTTCACTGATTTTGACATAAATTGCTATGAATAAAGGCCTTTAACTGCACACATTCTATTCTGACTGAGTCCTATGATTATTAATGTATTATTTCTGTATGAGCTGAAAATCTTGTCTACATGTATACTCACTTCAGTGTTTTAGTTCTATAATATGTGAATAAAGAAAATTTGATCATTATACATATTAACAATAAAATAGTTAAACCATTTTGTGTTGTATTTGTTTCTCACTGTTTTAAGATTGGTACAAAAATGTTGAGAGCATCTTCTATTTTGTACATTTATAACATTTATGTGCGCAATATCCAACCAAACAGTTTATTCTTGAAATTGGTGTCATTAAATCCACCGGACGTATTATCATGCAACCTCTCCAGAACAACATACTTGTTCAGATGTGAACTCTGGCTTTTGTTGAGAGGTTATTCCTGTATACAGGGTATTGCTGTAGAGAGGTTATTGCTGTAGAGAGGTTATTACTGTAGAGAGGTTATTGCTGTAGGGAGGTTATTGATCTAGAGAGGTTATTGCTGTAGGGATGTTATTGATCTAGAGAGGTTATTGCTGTAGGGATGTTATTACTGTAGAGAGGTTATTGCTGTAGGGAGGTTATTGCTGTATACAGGGTATTGCTGTAGGGAGGTTATTGATCTAGAGAGGTTATTCCTGTATACAGGGTATTGCTGTAGGGAGGTTATTGATCTAGAGAGGTTATTCCTGTATACAGCGTTTTGCTGTAGGGAGGTTATTGATCTAGAGAGGTTATTGCTGTATACAGGGTATTGCTCTAGAAAGGTTATTGCTGTATACAGGGTATTGCTGTAGGGAGGTTATTGATCTAGAGAGGTTATTCCTGTATACAGGGTATTGCTGTAGGGAGGTTATTGATCTAGAGAGGTTATTGCTGTATACAGGGTATTGCTCTAGAAAGGTTATTGCTGTATACAGGGTATTGCTGTAGGGTGGTTATTGATCTAGAGAGGTTATTCCTGTATACAGGGTATTGCTGTAGGGAGGTTATTGCTGTATACAGGGTATTGCTGTAGGGAGGGTATTGCTGTATACAGGGTATTGCTGTAGGGAGGTTATTGCTCTATAGAGGTTATTGCTGTATAGAGGTTATTGCTCTAGAGAGGGTATTGTTGTTTAGAGGTTATTACTGTAGAGAGGCTTTTGCTGTAGGGAGGTTATATTTGATGGTACAATATACAACAGGAACATTGATCATGTTGTTATAGTGTGGATATTGCACACAAGACGCCACTCTGGAAAGGTTACTCATGCAACCTCTCCAGAACAACATACTTGTTCAGATGTGAACTCTGGCTTTTGTTGAGAGGTTATTCCTGTATACAGGGTATTGCTGTAGGGAGGTTATTGCTGTAGAGAGGTTATTCCTGTATACAGGTTATTGCTGTAGAGAGGTTATTGCTCTAGAGAGGTTATTGCTGTATACAGGGTATTGCTGTAGGGAGGTTATTGCTCTAGAGAGGTTATTGCTGTATACAGGGTATTGCTGTAGGGAGGTTATTGATTAGAGAGGTTATTCCTGTATACAGGGTATTGCTGTAGGGAGGTTATTGCTGTATTCAGGGTATTGCTGTAGGGAGGTTATTGATATAGAGAGGTTATTGCTCTAGGGAGGTTATTGCTCTAGAGAGGTTATTGCTGTACAGAGGTTATTGCTCTAGAGAGGGTATTGCTGTTTAGAGGTTATTACGGTAGAGAGGTTTTTGCTGTAGGGAGGTTATATTTGATGGTACAATATACAACAGGAACATTGATAATGTTGTTATAGTGTGGATATTGCACACAAGACGCCACTCTGGAAAGGTTACACTGTATGTGTGCTGTTCTGTTTAACTGTTCTACCAGTTTGTGTATGGTGTATTGACATGATGTTGCAACTTGATCTATATCAATGAAGGTTTACATCCTGGTCGATCTACACAATTATGGACCTACATAATGGGGAATCTACATCTATATAATTGGAGAATTTTCATCTTGGTGGATCTACATGATGGAGAATCTACATTATGTTGGATCTACATAATGGTGAATGTACATCATGGTGGATATACATAATGTTGAATCTACATCATGGTGGATATACATAATGATGAATCTACATCATGGTGGATCTACATCATGGTGGATTCGTGTTTCAGACGACATCAACACGTCACCAGTGTACACAGGAACTTGAATCAACATATGTATCTTTGTTCGAAGAGCTCAGTCCTAAATCAATCAAAATTGACTAGATGCCACACACTTGATTGCGATTCGAGTCGGAGAGATGTAAGGGACTCACTTAACGCGTGTATGCTGAATGACGTCAAGATACTTGTTAATGTGATGATGTCATTAAACATATTTAATCGATGAAATTTTGAAAAAAGGTTTTCCTTTATTTACACTTAACGGTTACGTTTGATATTAGCGCATTGTTAGATATATTTAATCAACTAGAGCATTATAAAATATTAATAGTTCTATGGATAATTTTAGATATAATGATTGTGTGAATCGGCCTACTTTCCGGCTCTTTTATTCAATTACTTTCGCGACGCTGCTGTCTATATTAACGAGGTCAAGTTTGGATGTGTGTTTTTACCTCATCGTGTCGGGTATCTGATACATTGTATATAGAATAATTAATTTGTGTTGTTTAGTATTCAATTTATTCAACTCATTCAATAAATTCAATATTAATACAACACTCATTCAATATCCTCTATATGTGTGAAATATATCCAAACAGTTTATTCTAGAAAATGGCGTCATTAAATCCATCAGACGTATTACAGTGCAACCTCTCCAAAAAAACATCCTTGTTCAGATGTGACCTCTGGCTTTTGTTGAGAGGTTATTGCTGTAGGAAGTTAATGCTGATGAGACGCTATGACTCTAGGGAGGTTATTGCTGTAGGGAGGTTATTGCTCAAGGGAGGTTATTGCTGTGGGGAGGTTATTGCTATAGGGAGGTTATTGCTGTAGGGAGGTTATTGCTGTAGGAGGTTAATGCTGATGAGACGTTATGACTCTAGGGAGGTTATTGCTCAAGGGAGGTTATTGCTGTAGGGAGGTTATTGCTGATGAGGCGTTATGACTCTAGGGAGGTTATTGCTGTAGGGAGGATAATGCTGTAGGGAGGTTATTGCTGTGGGGAGGTTATTGCTGTAGGGAGGTTAATGCTGTAGGAGGTTAATGCTGATGAGACGTTATGACTCTAGGGAGGTTATTGCTGTAGGGAGGTTATTGCTCAAGGGAGGTTATTGCTGTAGGGAGGTTATTGCTGATGAGACGTTATGACTCTAGGGAGGTTATTGCTGTAGGGAGGTTATTGCTGATGAGGCGTTATGACTCTAAGGAGGTTATTGCTGTAGGGAGGTTAATGCTGTAGGGAGGTTATTGCTGTGGGGAGGTTATTGCTGTAGGGAGGTTATTGCTGTAGGGAGGTTATTGCTGTAGGAGGTTATTGCTGATGAGACGTTATGACTCTAGGGAGGTTATGCTGTAGGGAGGTTATTGCTCAAGGGAGGTTATTGCTGTAGGGAGGTTATTGCTGATGAGACGTTATGACTCTAGGGAGGTTATTGCTGTAGGGATGTTATTGCTGTAGGGAGGTTATTGCTGTAGGGAGGTTATTGTTGTAGAGAGGTTATTGCTGTAGAGAGGTTATTGCTGTAGGGAGGTTATTACTATAGAGAGGTTATTGCCATATGGAGATTATAACTCTACAGAGGTAATTGCTGAAAAGAGGTTATTCCTCTAAGGAAGTCATTCCTGTATTGCGGTTATTGCTATGGAGAGGTTATTACTATGTGGAGGTAATTGCTGTAGGGAGGGTATTGCTGTAGGGAGGTTATTGATGTAGGGATTTTATTGCTGTAGAGAGTTAATTGCTGTACGAATTTATTGTTGTATAGAGGTAATTGCTGTTTGGATTTTTTTGCTGTAGAGATGTTATTGCTGTAAGGAGGTTATTGCTGTAAGGAGGTTATTGCTGTAGGGAGGTTATTGCTGTAGGGAGGTAATTGCTGTAGGAAGGTTATTGCTGTAGAGAGGATATTGCTGTAGGGAGTTTATTACTGTAGAGAGGTTATTACTGTAGGGAGGTTATTGCTGTAGGGAGGTTATTGCTGTAGGGAGGTTATTGCTGTAGAGAGGATATTGCTGTAGGGAGGTAATTGCTGTAGGGTGGTTATTGCTGTAAGAAGGGAATTGCTGTAGGGTGGTTATTGCTGTAGGGAGGTAATTGCTGTAGGGAGGTAATTGCTGTAGGGAGGTTATTGCTGTAGAGAGGTAATTGCTGTAGGGAGGTTATTGCTGTAGGGAGGTAATTGCTGTAGGGAGGTTATTGCTGTAGAGAGGTAATTGCTGTAGGGAGGTAATTGCTGTAGAGAGGTAATTGCTGTAGGGAGGTAATTGCTGTAGGAAGGTTATTACTGTAGAGAGGTTATTGCTGTTGGGAGTTTATTACTGTAGAGAGGTTATTGCTGTAGTGAGGTTATTACTGTAGAGAGGTTATTGCTGTAGTGAGGTTATTACTGTAGAGAGGTAATTGCTGTAGGGTGGTTATTACTGTAGAGAGGTTATTGCTGTAGTGAGGTTATTGCTGTAGAGAGGTTATTGCTGTAGTGAGGTTATTACTGTAGGGAGGTTATTGCTGTAGGGTGGTTATTGCTGTAGTGAGGTTATTACTGTAGAGAGGTTATTGCTGTAGGGAGTTTATTACTGTAGAGAGGTTATTACTGTAGGAAGTTATTACTGTAGGATAATGCTCTAGGGAGGTATAATTGGTTGATGAAGGTTATTGCCTAAAATAGGTTATTGCTGTTGAGAGGTTATTGATGTATGGAGTTTATTACTAAAGTGAGGTTATTGCTGTATGGAGTTTATTACTAAAGAGAGGTTATTGCTGTAGAGAGGTTATTGCTGTAGGGAGGTTATTGCTGTGGAGAGGTTTTTGCTGTAGGAAGTCAATGCCGATGAGACGTTATGACTCTAGGGAGGTTTTTGCTGTAGGGAGGTTATTGCTCAAGGGAGGTTATTGCTGTGGGGAGGTTGTTGCAGTAGGGAGGTTATTGCTGTAGGGAGGTTATTGCTGTAGGAGGTTAATGCTGATGAGACGTTATGACTCTAAGGAGGTTATTGCTGTAGGGAGGTTATTGCTCAAGGGAGGTTATTGCTGTAGGGAGGTTATTGCTGATGAGACGTTATGACTCTAGGGAGGTTATTGCTGTAGGGAGGTTATTGCTGTAGGGAGGTTATTGCTGTGGGGAGGTTATTGCTGTAGGGAGGTTATTGCTGTAGGGAGGTTATTGCTGTAGGAGGTTAATGCTGATGAGACGTTATGACTCTAGGGAGGTTATTGCTGTAGGGAGGTTATTGCTGTAGGGAGGTTATTGCTGTAGGGAGGTTATTGCTGTAGGGAGGTTATTGTTGTAGAGAGGTTATTGCTGTAGAGAGGTTATTGCTGTAGGGAGGTTATTACTATAGAGAGGTTATTGCCATATGGAGATTATTACTCTACAGAGGTAATTGCTGAAAAGAGGTTATTCCTCTAAGGAAGTCATTCCTGTATTGCGGTTATTGCTATGGAGAGGTTATTACTATGTGGAGGTTATTGCTGTAGGGAGGGTATTGCTGTAGGGAGGTTATTGTTGTATAGAGGTAATTGCTGTTTGGATTTTTTTGCTGTAGAGATGTTATTGCTGTAAGGAGGTTATTACTGTAGGAAGGTTATTGCTGTAGGGAGGTTATTACTGTAGAGAGGTTATTGCTGTTGAGAGGTTATTACGATAGAGAGGTTATTGCTGTAGGGAGGTTATTGCTGTAGAGAGGTTATTGCTGTAGGGAGGTTATTGCTGTGGAGAGGTTGTTGCTGTAGGGAGGTTATTGCTGTGGAGAGGTTATTGCTGTAGGGTGGTTATTGCAGTAGTGAGGTTATTGCTGTAGTGAGGTTATTGCTGTAGTGAGGTTATTGCTGTAGTGAGGTTATTGCTGTAGGGAGGTTATTGCTGTAGGGAGGTTATTGTTGTAGAGAGGTTATTGCTGTAGAGAGGTTATTGCTGTAGGGAGGTTATTACTATAGAGAGGTTATTGCCATATGGAGATTATTACTCTACAGAGGTAATTGCTGAAAAGAGGTTATTCCTCTAAGGAAGTCATTCCTGTATTGCGGTTATTGCTATGGAGAGGTTATTACTATGTGGAGGTTATTGCTGTAGGGAGGGTATTGCTGTAGGGAGGTTATTGTTGTAAAGAGGTAATTGCTGTTTGGATTTTTTTGCTGTAGAGATGTTATTGCTGTAAGGAGGTTATTACTGTAGGAAGGTTATTGCTGTAGGGAGGTTATTACTGTAGAGAGGTTATTGCTGTTGAGAGGTTATTACGATAGAGAGGTTATTGCTGTAGGGAGGTTATTGCTGTAGAGAGGTTATTGCTGTAGGGAGGTTATTGCTGTGGAGAGGTTGTTGCTGTAGGGAGGTTATTGCTGTGGAGAGGTTATTGCTGTAGGGTGGTTATTGCTGTAGGGAGGTTATTGCTGTGGAGAGGTTGTTGCTGTAGGGAGGTTATTGCTGTGGAGAGGTTATTGCTGTAGGGTGGTTATTGCAGTAGTGAGGTTATTGCTGTAGTGAGGTTATTGCTGTAGTGAGGTTATTGCTGTTGGGAGGTTATTGCTGTAGGGTGGTTATTGCAGTAGTGAAGTTTTTGCTGTAGGGAGGTTATTGCTGTGGATAGGTTATTGCTGGTAGAGAGGTTATTGCTGTAGGGAGGTTATTGCTGTGGAGAGGTTATTACTATAGAGAGGTTATTGCTGTATGGAGTTTATTACTATAGAGAGGATATTGCTGTAGGGTGGTTATTTCTGTAGAGAGGTTATTGCTGTAGGGAGGTTATTACTGTAGGTAGGTTATTACTTTAGAGTGGTTATTGCTGTACGGAGATTATTGCTGTACGGAGGTTATTACTATACAGAGGTTATTGCTGTAGGGAGGTTATTACTATAGAGAGGTTATTGCTGTGGAGAGGTTATTACTATAGAGAGGTTATTGCTGTAGGGTTGTTATTTCTGTAGAGAGGTTATTGCTGTGCGGAGGTTATTGCTGTGGAGAGGTTATTACTATAGAGAGGTTATTGCTGTATGGAGTTTATTACTATAGAGAGGATATTGCTGTAGGGTGGTTATTTCTGTAGAGAGGTTATTACTTTAGAGTGGTTATTGCTGTACGGAGATTATTGCTGTACGGAGGTTATTGCTATTGACAGGTTATTGCTGTAGGGAGGTTATTACTATAGAGAGGTTATTGCTGTACGGAGATTATTGCTGTACGGAGGTTATTGCTATAGACAGGTTATTGCTGTAGGGAGGTTATTACTATAGAGAGGTTATTGCTCTAGGGAGGTTATTGCTGTAGGGAGGTTATTGCTGTAGGGAGGTTATTACTATAGAATGGTTATTGCTGTAGGGAGGTTATTGCTGTAGGGAGGTTATTGCTGTAGGGAGGTTATTGCTGTAGGGAGGTTATTACTATAGAATGGTTATTGCTGTAGGGAGGTTATTGCTGTAGGGAGGTTATTGCTGTAGGGAGGTTATTGCAGTAGTGAGGTTATTACTAAAGAGAGGTTGATGTAGAGAGGTCATTACTATAGGGAGGTTATTGCTGTAGGGAGGTTATTGCAGTAGTGAGGTTGTTACTGTAGGGAGGTTATTACTAAAGAGAGGTTGATGTAGAGAGGTCATTGCTATAGGGAGGTTATTGCTGTAGGGAGGTTTTTGCTGTAGGGAGATTATTGCTGTAGGGAGGTTATTGCTGTAGGGAGGTTATTGCAGTAGTGAGGTTATTACTGAAAAGAGTTTATTGCTGTAGGAAGGTTATTGCTGTAGGTAGGTTATTGCTGTAGAGAGTTTATTGCTGTATGGAGGTTATTGCTCTTTGGAGGTTATTGCTGTAGGAAGGTTATTGCTGTAGGTAGGTTATTGCTGTAGGAAGGTTATTGCTGTAGGTAGGTTATTGCTGTAGAGAGTTTATTGCTGTATGGAGGTTATTGCTCTTTGGAGGTTATTGCTATAGGGAGGTTATTGATGTATGGAGGTTATTGCTCTTTGGAGGTTATTGCTGTAGGAAGGTTATTGCTGTAGGAAGGTTATTGCTGTAGGAAGGTTATTGCTGTAGGTAGGTTATTGCTGTAGAGAGTTTATTGCTGTATGGAGGTTATTGCTCTTTGGAGGTTATTGCTATAGGGAGGTTATTGATGTATATAGGTTATTGCTCTAGAGAGGCTATTGCTGTAGGAAGGTTATTTATTTATGTAGGTTATTGCTCTATGGACGTTATTGCTTTATGGAGGTTATTGCTCTAGGGAGGTTATTGCTCTAGAGAGGTAATTGCTCTATGGAGGTTATTGCTCTAGGGAATTAGTTGCTGTAAGGAGGTGATATTTGAAAATACAATGTACACCATGGACTTTGATATGTTGTTGAAGGGTGGATATTGCACTCAAGACGACCTCTCGAACGGTTACACTGTACATGTGATGTTCTTTTTTTACCTGTTTTTTTATGATGATTTTGACGTGATGTAACCACTTGGTCTACATCAAGGAAGATTTACATCCTGGTGGAACTACATTATGGTGGATCTACATAATTGGGAATCTACATCCTGGTGGATCTACATAATGTGGAATCTACTTCCTGGTGGATCTTCATAAAGGTGCATCTACATCCTGGTATCTCTACATAATGATTGATCTACATAATGTGGAATCTATATAATAGTGGATCTACATAATGTGGAAATCTATATAATGGTGAATCTACATAATGGGGATTCTACATCCTGGTGGATCTACATCATGGAGTTTGTACATCTTTGTGGATATATATCAGTGAAGGTTGACAACCTGGTGAATCTACATCTTCATGGGTCTACATCCTGGTGGATCAACATAATTGGGAATCTATGTCCTGGTGGTTCTACTTCAATGTAGGTTTACATCCTAGTTGATCTACATCCTGGTGGATCTACATCATGGTGGATCTACATCATGATGGCTCTTCATTATGACGGATCTATATCATGGTGGATCTACATCATGACGGATCTACATCATTGTGGATCTACATCATTGTGGATCTACATCATTACGGATTTGCATGGTGGATCTACATCATGACGGATCTACATCATGACGGATCTACATCATGACGGATTTGCATGGTGGATCTACATCATGGTGGATCTACATCATGACGGATCTACATCATGACGGATCTACATCATGACGGATTTGCATGGTGGATCTACATCCTGGTGGATCTACATCATGGTGGATCTACATCATGATGGCTCTACATTATGACGGATCTATATCATGGTGGATCTACATCATGACGGATCTACATCATTGTGGATCTACATCATTGTGGATCTACATCATGACGGATTTGCATGGTGGATCTATATCATGACGGATCTACATCATGACGGATCTACATCATGACGGATTTGCATGGTGGATCTACATCATGGTGGATCTACATCATGACGGATCTACATCATGACGGATCTACATCATGACGGATTTGCATGGTGGGTCTACATCATGACGGATCTACATCATGACGGATCTACATCATGACGGATTTGCATGGTGGGTCTACATCATGACGGATCTACATCATGACGGATCTTCATCATGGTGGATCTACACCGAAGGGGATCTACATCAGACCATGATTTCTCTTCAGTATTTTGAACACTTATATATCTCTTTACACACAGTATCTATCTCTTTGGGTAAGTGCTTGATTTCAACATTATTTTTGGAATTTGTTGAGTTCAGTCAAAATCATCTCATATTTATTCAATCAAGGGAGCTCAAAACAATACTCGACCGGAATATACTATAACCCCAAAAGTACTAATATACATTCGGCATTGGAATGATGGGGTTTTTCGGTGCTGCCGTTCTAACATGGCTTTGCTATTTGCAAAATTAGAAGCCTATATTACATCAGGTGTTGATACATTGATCATTTCTAATTATAATATCGTATTGTAATGATGATTTCATTGCACCCGTATATTATCCTCTGGTGATTCAATCCTAAAACGGAAGACGTGTGTCCGCCCAGATGCCCGCCCGCTTGAATGAACGATATCCGACTGTAAGTAAGCTCAAACGCAAAAGAAAGTGCACTTTTTATTTTTTGAATATTTTAATTCTACAAGGTATAATAATGTCGGAATATAAAACTATCGGTCGTTGACGAATTTCCATGTGGAACATGTATACACAAGTACAAGTCGCCAAACCAGTTTTCTCTACATTCTTTCACACATGTATACTGTATACATACTAGTATATACAGGCGCTGCAGTTTCACGGGCACTTAATTGCTATAGAAACACTATAATTTTACTTGATAGGTTTATGCAAACGGGTACTGTTGCCAACCGACCCGATCCAGCAAGTCACGCGTGACTGGCATCAGACTGGACCGTCACATTGAGTTGACGCACTTGAGACGTCGGTACCAAACCGCCTCTGCTTCAGCGAGGCAAAACGGTATAATCCGAGACACGGTTCTGAGACGACTTCGTCAAAGTGATATGCCTATTCGACCGAGACGTCATTATATTGGCCATATACTGTCCCAACGTCATCGCACAGCGCGTTTGAACTGGACACAGCTTGGTTATCGATGGCAAAGGGCGCAGTGGAACAGAATAGTATTTACTGACAAAAACCGTTTAACTAGGCCCACCACGATGGTAGGGTTACAGTGTACAGACGTAGGGGAGAGCGATTTGCGGACGCATGTGTCCTTCTGAGGAATGAATTGAGTGGGGACAGCGTCATAGTGTGGGGAGGGATCAGGTCAAACAGAAAGACGGATACGGTCATCGTTTAGAGCAACCTTAATACCCTGAGTTACATTAATCAAGTGCAGAGAAATGTAGCCGTCCCTTTTATTACGGTCCCGCAACACTGAAGCATGATAATGCAAGGCCACACACGGCAAGGCTTACACAGCAATTCCAGATATTCTAAATGAGAATGTAGTTAACATCTTGCTTTGGCCTGCCCTATCACCAGATCTCAATCCCATTGAGCATATTTGGGATGCTCTTGGTCGTAGGGTGAGATCAAGGCATGATGTTAACAATTATGATAAGAAACGCAACGCCTTGCATGTGGAATGGAATACTATTACTGCACACGTCATACAACGTTACGTGAATTCCAAGCGGCGACGTATTTTAGAAGTTATTAGACGGAATTGCGGTCATACCAGAATGATATTAATGCAACATTGGAATCATTTTGCAACAAATTACAGTGCATCTACGCACGAAAACATCTCTTTGGTTATTTGTGTAATTTTGATTGTGACCACTAATGCACGTAGACACGTCGTACGTTTTAACGAAATTCAAAATAATACAATAAAAATATTGGTTAGAAAGGTAATTTAATAAGATAAAAAAATGATACCAAACATGATGATAGTCCATCATTGGATTTTCAGAAAATCAAAAAATATAAAGTGCACTTTCTTTTGCGTTTGAGTATATATTATCGGACGAAATACTTGATGTATTTATGGTCCTTTCTATTTTCTCATGTTTACACTAATTCCCCGACATAAAAAACACTGACTTGTGTTTAACAGTTATCTCCTGTGTTCTTACTTCACTGAATGATTATGATAACAAATATTCAAGTTTATTTAAAGTGGTGATCAAAGTATCAACAGAGGGATTTACGTCACGTGCTGAAACATTGGAATATTCAATACAAATAACAAAATAACCTTTCAGTAACAAAATATATGGTTTCCCTCTACGAGATACATGTGTATGGTTTCCTTCTATAAGATACATGTAAATGGTTTCCTTCTACAAGATACATGTATATGGTTTCCCTCTACGAGATACATGTATATGGTTTCCTTCAATGTGATACATGTCTATGATTTCCCTCTACGAGATACATGTCTACGGTTTCCCTCTACGAGATACATGTATATGGTTTCCCTCTACGAGATGCATGTATATGGTTTCCCTCTACGAGATACATGTATATGGTTTCCCTCTACGAGATACATGTATATGGTTTCCTTCAATGTGATACATGTCTATGATTTCCCTCTACGAGATACATGTCTATGGTTTCCCTCTACGAGATACATGTATATGGTTTACCTCTACGAGATACATGTATATGGTTTCCTTCTACGAGATGCATGTATATGGTTTCCCTCTACGAGATGCATGTATATAGTTTCCCTCTACGAGATGCATGTATATGGTTTCCCTCTACGAGATACATGTTTATGGTTTCCCTCTATGCGATGCATGTATATGGTTTCCCTCTACGAGATACATGTATATGGTTTCCCTCTACGAGATGCATGTATATGGTTCCCTCTACGATATGCATGTATATGGTTTACCTCTACGAGATACATGTATATGGTTTCCTTCTACAAGATGCATGTATATGGTTTCCCTCTACGAGATGCATGTATATAGTTTCCCTCTACGAGATGCATGTATATGGTTTCCCCTCTACGAGATGCATGTATATGGTTTCCCTCTATGAGATGCATGTATATGATTTACCTCTACGAGATACATGTATATGGTTTCCCTCAACGAGATGCATGCATATGGTTTCCCTCCACGAGATAAATGTATATGGTTTCCCTCAACGAGATACATGTATATGGTTTCCCTCTACGAGATAAATGTGTATGGTTTCCCTCTACGAGATAAATGTATATGGTTTCCCCTCTACGAGATAAATGTATATGGTTTCCCCTCTACGAGATAAATGTATATGGTTTCCCCTCTACGAGATAAATGTATATGGTTTCCCTCAACGACATGGACAATGTTTGACTAAAATAAATACCTACATATGTGAAACCTGAAACACTTTCTAATCGTGTTCTGTTATAGAACCATTTTTCTTTGGACGACAGCTGACCGCCCTTTTTAAATACTAACACTTTCGTTTTATTTATATTGACCTGTAATTGATTTTTTTCACAGAAACTACTTAATGCGTTAGTTGCTTCTGTAATCCAACTATTGTATCTGACATTAAAGCTACATCGTCTGCGAACATTAGTAAAAATATTTAATAAATGAAGGATGTAGTTGTATACCATGGGCATCTATGTTAGATATTTCAGTGGCTAGATCATTTATAAATAGTGAAATGAGTATCGGACTAAGATTACAACCTTGTCTTAAACCGATTGAGCTGTTGAATATTTCAGTTAAACCAGATTTGCACTTTACAGACATTTTAACTGATTTATATATCGAAACTATCAAAATATCTAATGCATTTTCAGTTTAAGAATGAACTGTGGGTCAACATCTTAAAATAGTCTTATTCAAGGCATTCATACAGTTTTAATCAAATGAGAGGCGTCTATAACGGTGCTAATCCTAGTCCGGAAGAATCGGAATTCAAATATCAACCAACATTTAACACCACATGTATTTTGCATATCGCACAGCAGTTTTCCTTTTATGAAAGGAGCACAAATATGTTGATCTTTTATAACTTGAAAATTTAATTTTCAAGTTTACATATTTTTTTGTGAAATACTGCAGCTTAAATTTCCCTATGACTCTGCAAAGTCGACTTAAATAATGCATTCAGACATTATATATTACGTCGCGTTACCGCGAACATCCTCTATCGAACTTATTCAAATTACTGAAAGAATATTTTGCCTACATACATTCAATGTAGGAGTCCTCTGCAGTCCGGAATCTCCTCTAATATGAACTTTATAGTTTGTCCGAAGAGTGATCGGATTAGGAAGTTTCCACTGTATATTGTATATTTTGTGTATGTCTTATTCATTTCATTGATGAGTGCCAGAATAGCATTTGTTTCATTTAAGCCGATTCACCGATCATTAATGCACCGAGTATCTATTAATCGCGATTAATTTCAAACAACATACAATATACTGTTCCTTTAAAATGTATACGTAATTCGTTTTGTTTTGCTATGTATCGATCAGTAATATTGAAAATGCATAATATATAAGAAATTGGTGGCCCGTCGTTTATTTAACAATATCCAAACGAAATATTTTCTTAATTAGCTTGTTCAATCTTTTCTTAGTCTCCATTATATACGCAACGTGTCATAAAACACTGGAGAGATATTCCTTGCAATATCCAACTTAGCACACGAGTGTATTTGTTCCTTTCGTTATAACATACATGTAAATTGTGTGCGTATGGCTGCAAAAGTCTTACCGCGCAAAACCGTAGCTACATTCGTTTTACTTATTACAATAAATTACAAGACAAACACGTATTTACACCACAGTGTACACAATTTGGATACACAAAGTATAGATATTGAAACAAGACAGGCTTGGAATCCGTGCTTGTCGCTTTGCTGTTCGTGTTCTGTGTGGAAGTAAACACAACAATATTTATATAAAATAGGCAACGATACAATGGTGATGTTTGAACAAGCTGAACGCCGTAACAAATGATAAGTAATATAATATCATAGTGAGAAGCGTATGTCTTGTTATAGACATTATTTACAAGTGTTAAACATTACTAGTAACGCTCGATGACTGATTCCTGTCTACTAACCATTACTTACACCTAATTCGGGGATTGTGCAGTTCGTGGTTAGATTCAACTAAACACGGGGCTCGAACTCAATACCTTCTGATCGAGGGTCCAATCTGAATCCCTTAACAAAGCATTTATTCGCTATCAAGAATTGAAAATATAACTGTTCAACTCAAAGACACTCGGCATACATAGATGTATCGATACATATTTTTGTATTGCAGACTCGACATGAGTAATACCACTTAGTAATCTGCCCGTCACCACAACAGCGGTACTACCATCTTGTTGGATAGATATCCGGTACGGCGTAATGGGTTGATGATTAGTATATGAAATATTAACATTTTATTACCCAAATTTTATCTGACGCTATATTGCACTAAATTTGCTTATAATTCCAATATATGAGCTATAAGCTATACTTTTCTTAAACAAACATGTTTATTATGTCTGTCTGATAAAGCATTTCACGCCAGTATAACAAATGCATCATTGACAAATCCCCATCCAATTGCAATTTTCGGTTATTTTAGACTAATACCGACCCTATAGCAATCCCGTTTGGATCATATACTATATATGTATTATACGTGGTTGTATAGATATTATATATAGCTACCCATACATACCACATTTAAGACTATATGATATGTGTAGGAGTCATGGTGCACATTATAAGACAGTTTGTCAGGGTAATTTCGGACCCCCTACAACAAATCCGGACCCCGCAGTGATCCTTAAATCATTATTAATTTCCAATCTTGATCATAGAACAATGCACATAGATACCTAATTTAGTTGTTCCGAGTCTGTCAGAATGAGTATGGGCATTCATACGTACTACTGTTCACTTTAACAAAATGCGTCTACAGGTATTCAACTATTAGTCTCGAGTTGTGAAGTGTTGTCCAGTTCATTTTTGTAAAACTAGCATCGATCGACAGAGCAGCATTGAAAAGAGCCAATATGGTCGGTCAACTTCGAATATAGTATCGTTTGTAATTCACTTTTCAAGATATTTAATGCCCATGTTATTAACATTGCGACACATTTTCTCCCTCGTGCATAATGTTCAGCACTCTCCAATGTACATAATAAACATGCTTTCCTAGAATGTTTTTACCACATTCGACCAGATATTCGTTACAATGGCCAAGCAGGTTCAGGTATTTCGTGTATGCATTCGCTAGAATCCTTATGTTCAAACGCAAGTTTTTGTATTTTTAATTATAAAACACAAACAAACTGTAAGTGAACAACTTTTATTTCCCAAACATAGTCTACTAGTGTTAATTATACCGGGAATCATTGTAGACATACCGGTGCTATTCTTTGAATAACTAGGTTCAGCTAAGCCAAAATTTGTTAATTTTTGACTATCTGGTAAATCAACATGTAACCAAACAGCTGTGTTAGCAGGTACTACAGTGGTTCTGCGAACTACAACCCTGCATGACAATACTTTTGATGAGCCAATATTACACTGTATTTCATTTACATTGGTTTTTATCACACCAGTTTTGTAATTAATGTTTTCTGCATACTTTAGTAGAAAGTCTTGACCTATTATTCCGTCTTGAGAAATGTCACAAACAAGGACAGTCAAATTAAAAGTAAGGTTTCCTAAGTTTATCTCAATGTTGGTTAAACCATGAGTATTGATGCGAGTTGTACTAGCATCAAAAACTGGAGTATTAAATGGAGTTAATATGTTTTTATCACCATTTGCCAAGTCTTGATATAATTTACTTGACACTATAGAACAAGTTGAGCCGGAGTCGATCAAAAGTTCAACTTGACTTTGACCAATAAGGCCAACAGTATAAAATCCATTGTCCCAGCTCTTGTCATTAATTATACCAGTTCTAATAAATTTGGAATCCTCTTTAGGCCTTGTAGTATCATTGCCTTCTGTCGACCCATGGCCTACTGTGTCGACTTCGGGTCGTTTCCCTGATTCACAGCTGAGTGGTTGTATTCATTCGGGCGCTGATAATCACGACTACTTGTGTTGAAAGAATTCAGGGGTTGGCGATTATAATAATCATTTCTAGACGGACAGTTCCGGTATAAGTGATCTGTGGCATTACACTTGAAACAACGGCGCGGTTTCTTAACCTCAGGATTCTGCTGGTCAGCAGTGGAACGAACTAGAGCTAGACTTTCTAGCCGCTCTAGACGGGAATCCACAGTGTTGAGCAATGTCTCAATTTTGGGGTCTAGACCAGATGTGTCAATTGCGCGAACTATGTTACGTGTTGGTTTAGATTGATCATCACCAACAATTGCTTCATATTGGTCAATTATACAAGCTGCCTCATTTATGGTTCGGCAATTACGCTCGATACATCTACATTTCATTTCAACGGGCAACAACTTATATAGCTGATTGAGGGCAATCGCCTCCTGCGCTCTAGTGTCTAATTGTGCATATGCTTTTCTTGTTAATTGCCGTAGGTCATCACAAAGAGCAACAACATTTTCACTAGGCCGCCGCTGACGATTTTCTAACATATTTAGATACTTTGTTGCATGCAGACTGCCACCAAATCGCTGCTTCATTCGTAAAACTAATACTTCATAATCACGACGCTCATACTCGTCCAGGCTCATATAAAACTGTCGAGCCAGACCTCGAAAACTAGAGGACTAAGTATAACACTTTACTATGGTAACCCCATTCTCCTAACTCGGCACAATCTTCAAAATGAGATTGGTAATTTTCCCAAGGCTCATCTCTGGTGTAAGGTTCGGGCTTTATGTGGTGAACCTTACGTCGACACCTTGGTTCCGGCGCGATTCGCCTTGAACAATATTATTTTCATTAATGTCGTGATGACCAATAGTAGGTCTATTTCTGGTAAAGGACATAGCGGGAGGGGGTCTAAGGAAAGTTTCTTCAACATCTGACTCATTGCCAGATGCCGCTCTATTAGTTGTGTTGTAACACGGTCTGCGCCCGATTGCATGTCGCGACCTGCCGGAAGAACCTGACACCATGATTCGAACCTCCATATCAGAATCTTCAGCTCTCGGAATATTCAACACAACCTCTGAATCTGAACTTTCAGCCATTTTTTTTTTTTTATAATTTAATGAAACCAATTTGTCGATATAGACACAGATAATTGTTACTAAATTTCTTGATATGATATAGCTTAATAGGTATCACGAAGAAAACAACCAGATCTACATAGATCTAAATAAAACACGGCTTTACCGTTTTACATGGTTTTACACATAAATATCACTATACCCATGCACTTAATGCATTTAAGTCGCTATATAATATTTTAGGACAAATTAACTTGAGATCTACGATCTAGATCTAACTAATTTTAATACTAAAATATGTTTGAAACAACCCTTCACAAACTATTACACGATGATGACGTCATACTATGACGTAATGTTTTTAATACTAAAATATGTTTGAAACAACCCCTCACAAACTATTACACGGATGATGTTTCAAGTGATGACGTCATACTATGATATGATGTTTATAAACAACTTTTACTACGAGACGTAGTAAATTTATACGCTATGGGAATCGATAGTCTTAGACACTTGACTATCATCCCACTTCTGACACCAGTGTAACGTCCGAGCGCTAAGCCGATTGATATGAATAAAGAAAAACGAGAACACAATTTCTCCGTCAGGATGTCGTCCATATATATTTCTGGACATGTAGATTTACGTATTGTATAGTTTGTGTATGTCTTATTCATTTCATTGATGAGTGCCAGAATAGCATTTCTTTCATTTAAGCCGATTCACCGATCATTAATGCACCGAGTATCTACTAATCGCGATTAATTTCAAACAGCATACAATATACTGTTCCTTTAAAATGTATAAGTAATTCTTTTTTCTGCTATGTATCGATCCGTAATATTGAAAATGCATACTATATAAGGAAATGGTGGCCCGTATTTAAGTTAACACTATCCTTCATTATATCGTCATAGAAACTGAGCCAGTTATACACGTTATGTTTGACACTTTTTATGATTGGTGCCGGAAATGGAGGTTAAAACTTAATTTAAAAAAAGTAGAGGTGACACTCAAGATGTGTGTCTGATTATACTTTCCAGATTGGTAAAATGAACCTTGATTATACACCATATTATAAATGCCTTGTATTTGGTTTAATAAATCAACCAGTGAAACAAGTGTAGCTGTATAAACGAAATATGCTACTGTGGGCGGCATGTCGCATAATGTTTACAAGAAATTGATACGTAGAGACTGTTGTCGAGCCGGTACATTTCTACTGTGCTGGAATCTGGAGACACAGAAAGTTGAATGTGATCGAGTCTGTACTTAACAGGGCTAAGCGTTTGTACCTGGCTGTGGGCAAAAATGCACTGAATCGTGCAATAAATGGAGATCCGGGCTGGGCAACAGCTGATGATAAACAGAAGGTTAAGGCTGTGCGTCTGTGGCATGAACTATGTGGCAATAAAGCTAGATCTTGAGGAAAAGTAAGCTATGAAGCTGTTTACTAAGAAAGCCTGGCGATGACATTTCAGCTTCAAGAATTCGCGATTTAATTGAAGCCTGTATACATTATCTGTTCACCTTTCATTAAGGGGACACAACCGTTATATTCAATAGTTGTCATAATCCACGAGTTGCGTCCCTTGTGTTGTCGGAGACAATAACAATGAATTGATGTTAAACATGATCATATGTCAATATGAACTATTTCCATGTAGTACGTTCACGCAGAAACTTACGCTTGGTTTGTAAAACGTACATACGGATTTGTGTGATAATTCAAACGTGACAACATGCGCAATGTTAGTAAAACAGAAGCCAGGAGTGATAAATTGACTTACTTTCACCTTACGAAGTTAAACGGATTTTTTTTAACTGAACGCATGTCAACTTGTTAAGATAGATATGACCTAATGCAATTAAACAATGCGGAGATGAGATCATGCGAGCCATTGCTTCATACATTTCCAACATGTTCATTGAATAAAGCGACAGCAATATAGAGGTTCATTTCTGGTAATAAGAATGGAAGCGAGAATCAAAAGCCAGGCGCGTAGCTACATGTACACAAAAAACGCCGTTGCGTACACATGGTTATCTAAAAATGAAAACACGAAGCATGCAATAATCAACATATGAGCATTTGTATGCACTTTGGGGTATATATTTTCTGAATATGAAACGCTTCAAGCGTTGCTCTATTGCTTGTGAAAATGTCACTAGATTGCACCCTGAACGTTCTAGAAAACGGGAGTTTGTCCGAGGTATTATGCCCCTAGACGGGTCACCCCCTAGATTACTTGCGTACACATTCTACAAGCTTTGACTACGTCCCTGAAAGCCCTATCTTGACTACTTTCTACGACGCATGAAATATTAAAAAGATCTCTTCAACATTTGTTTTCCTTCATGCATTGTGGTCAGTGAATTTGGCCAGTTTTCCTGGAATTGATAATCAACTAGTGCTTGCCCTTCCGGAAGTGGCTGACAACTTCGCTACATCAATCAGATGTGGAGGACTAATTGATTTGCCAAATGTCAAGGAAGAACATGACCTGACTCTCCCT